>CM042684.1:128350917-128971882 GCA_023614405.1 Avena insularis
TGCTCTCTTCAGAGACAAACATGGATCACAGTATCATTGCATGTGTGTTCTTTTTCATGACAACAAGAGTGAGCAAATGCCTTCTTGAGGATACATAGTATATGTATTCTTTCACTAAAACAACCAGAGTCATTGCATGTATTCTTTTCACATACCACACTGCCCAGTTGCCAGTGTCATTGCATGTGTGTTCTTCACATACCTATGAATTCTGCCATTGTCATTGCATGTGTGTTCTTTTTTGTGCTGCTTTCTTGACGGTCATTTGCATGTGTGTTCTTTTCACATACCACCTATGGATTACACGGTGTCATTGCATATGTTCTTTCCCCAATCCACCTTGGATCCATAGTGTCATTGCATATGTGTTCTTTTTTAGTAACAATAACTTGAGTCATTTTTTTGCATGTGATCTCTTCACACTTACCTATGGATCCCTTGATTGTCATTGCATGTGTGTTCTTTTTGTAACTGTACAACAAGAGTCATTGAAATGTGTGTTCTCTTCACATACCACCTATGGATCCACCAAGTCAGTCATTGCATTTGTGTTCATTTACAAATCCACCTATGGATCACGATTGTCATTGCATATGTGTTTCTTTTAAATTTGTGCGACAACGATCACAGAGTCATCTTGCATGTGTGTTCTTTTCACATACCACCTATGGAATCCACCAGTGTCATTGCATGTGTTCTTTTACTAACAACAACCGAGTCACTAAATGCCCATGTGTGTTCTTTTCTCATTTACCACATACTGTGGATCCACTAAGTGTCATTGAAATCGTGTTCTCTTCGTAGAGCCACAGATGGATCCACTAGTGTCATTGCATGTGTGTTCTTTTTTTAGTAACAACAACAAGTCATTTTGCATGTGTATTCTTTCACATACCATGTATGGATCCACCGCAGTGTCATTGCATGTGTGTTTCTCTTCACAATCCACCCATGGATTCACAGGTTATCATTGCATGTGTTCTTTTTAATATGCTTCTAACCAGTGTCATTGCATGTTTGCTCTCTTCGGATAACCACACATGGATCCACTAGGTCTCATTGCATATGTGTTCTTTTTACTAACAACAACAAGAGTCATTACTGAAATGTGTGCTCTCTTAGAGACCACACATGGATCCACCAGTGTCATTGCATGTGTGTTCTTTTCACTTCCATAAACAACCGACGAGTCATTGCATGTGTATGTTCTTTTCACATACCACATATGGATCACCCAGAATTAATGCGTTGCATGTGTGTACTCTTTACATACATACCACCTATGGATCAACCAGTGTCATTGCATGTGTGTTCTTTTTAGTAACAACAACGAGTCATATTGCATGTGTGTTCTTTTCACCTATAGATCCCCAGTGTCATTGCATGTGTGTTCTTTTCACAATACCACCACATGGATCACCACTAGTGTCATTTTGCATGTGTGTTCTTTTAGTAAAAACAACTTGAGAGTCATTTTGCATGTGTGCAATATCTTCCCACATAGCTACCTATGGATCCCACAGTGTCATTGCATGTGTGTTCTTTTTAGTAACAACAACCCAGTCATTGAAATGTGTGTTCTTCTCACATACCACCTATGGATCCACCAGTGTCATTTACATGTGTGTGTTCATTTTAATAATCCACCTATGGATGCACTAGTGTCATTGCTTGGTGTCATTGCATGTGTGTTCTTTTTTAGTAACAACAACGGAGTCATTTTGCATGTGTGTTCTTTTCACATACCACCTATGGATCCACTCACTTGTCATTGCATGTGTGTTCTTTTCTACTGCTGACAGCCATAGTCATACATGTGTTATTTCTTTCACATACCACATATGGATCCCACCAGTGTGTCTGTTAGAAATGTGTGTTCTCTCTGGCTGACCACACACATACTGGATCCACAGTGTCATTGCATGTGTGTTCTTTTTAGGCATACCAACAACCAGAATCATTTTGCATGTGATGTGTTCTTTTCACATCACCCTATGGATCCACCAGTGTCATCCCTTGCATGTGTGTTATCTTCAATCCACACATGGATCCACAGTGTCATTGCATGTGTGTTCTTTTACTAACAACTTATTGAGTCATTGAAATGTGTGTTCTTCTCACATACCTATGGATCCACAGTGTTATTGCATGTGTGTTCATTTTGTGCTGCAACAACAGTCATTGCATGTGTGTTCTTTTCACATACCATATGGATCCACCAGTGTAGCAATTGAATGTAGCATTTCATTTCTTCTTTGCTAGAGTCAATACTACATTGTTCTTTTCACGCATACCATATGGATCTGAAGTGGATGATGTGTGTTCTCTCTGAGACCACCACATGGATCCTGAAGTGTCATTGCATGTGTGTTCTTTTTAGTAACAGAGTCATTTTTGCATGTGTGTTCTTTTCAAATACCACCTATGGATCCACCGGTGTCATTGCATGTGTGTTCTTTTCACAATCCACCATGGATCCACCGGTGTCATCGTGCATGTGTGTTCTTTTTAGTAACAACCAGGTCATTTTGCATGTGTGTGTTCTTTTTACATTCCACCTATGGATCCTGATGTCATTGCATGTGTGTTCTTTCACAATCCACCATGTGGATCCACAGTGTCATTTTTCATGTGTGTTCTTTGTAGTAACAACAACCAGAGTCATTGCTTGTGTGTTCTTTTCAAGAACCATACCTATGGATCCACCGGTGTCATTGAAATGTGTGTTCTCTTTAGGAGATCACTTAGATCCTAAAGTGTCATTGCATGTGTATTCTTTTCACTTGCTCAATGGATCAGTCATTGCATGTGTGTTCTTTTCACATACCACATATGGATCCACCAATGTCATTTGCATGTGTGTTCTTTTACAATCCACCCCATGGATCCTGAACTAGATTGTCATTGCATGTGTATTCTTTTCATTATGTAACTATGACCACAGTGTCATTTTGCATGTATATTCTCTTCACATACCACTATGGATCCACAGGTGTCATGCATGCTGTGTTCTTTTCACATCCCCCATGGATCCACTAGTGTCATTGCATATGTATGTTCTTTTTGGCTAACAACAACCAGAAGTCATTTTGCATGTGTGTTCTCTACATACCACCCTATGGATCCACCAGTGTCATTGCATGTGTGTTCTCTTCACTAACAACAACGAGTCATTGCATGTGTTCTTTTCACATACCACATATGGATCCACAGTGTCATTGAAATGCGTGTTCTCTCTGAGAGACCACACACAGATCCCACAGTGTCATTTGCATGTGTGTTCTTTTTAGTAACAACAACTAGTCATTTTGCATGTGTGTTCTTTTCACATACCACCTATGGATCCACAGTGTCCTTGCATGTGTGTTCTCCTCACATACCACCTATGGATCCACTAGTGTCATTGCATGTGTTCTCTTCACTAACAACAACCAGAGTCATTGCATGTGTTCTTTTCACATACCACATATGGATCCACCAGTGTCATTGAAATCGTGTTCTCTCTGGAGACCACATGGATCCTGATGTCATTGCATGTGTGTTCTTTTAGTAACAACAACCAGTCATTTTGCATGTGTGTTCTTTTCATACCACTATCTGGATCCACCTGTGTCACTGCATGTGTGTTCTCTTCACAATCACCTATGGATCCACGGTGTCATTGCATGTGTTCTTTTTATTAACAACAACTAGTGTCATTGCATGTGTGCTCTCTTAGAGACCACAGCAATGGATCCCTGATGTCATTGCATGTATGTTCTTTTACTAACAACAACTGTCATTGAAACGTGTGCTCTCTTGAGACCACACATGGATCCTGATGTCATTGCATGTGTGTTCTTTTCACTAACAACAACAGAGTCATTGCATGTGTGTTCTTTTCACATACCACTTATTTATCCACAGTGTCATTGCATGTGTGTTCTCTCTGAGACCACACATGGATCCCTGATGTCATTGCATGTGTGTTCTTTTTAGTAACAACAACGAGAGTCATTTGCATGTGTTTGCTTTTCACATACCACCTATGGATCCACAGTGTCATTGCATGTGTGTTCTTTTCACAATCCACCCATGGATCCACAGTGTCATTGCATGTGTGATCTTTTTAGTATGATAACCTGAGTCATTTTGCATGTGTTCTCTTCACATACCACCTATGGATCCATGTGTCATTGCATGTGTCTTCTTTTAGTAACAACAACTAGAGTCATTGAAATGTGTGTTCTTCTCACATACCACATATGGATCCACCAGTGTCATGCATGTGTGTTCATTCATAATCCACCTGGATACACCAGTGTCATTTCATGTGTGTTCTTTTTAGTAACAACAACCCAGACTCATTTTGCATGTGTGTTCTTCTCACATACCACCTATGGATCCACCAGTGTCATTGCATGTATGCGTCTTTTTCAATAACAACGAGTCATTGCATGTGTGTTCTTTTCACATACCACATATGGATCCACCAATGTCATTGAAATCGTGTTCTCTCTGAGACCACACATGGATCCACCAGTGTCATTGCATGTGTGTTCTATTTAGTAACAACAACTAGTCATTTTCATGTGTGTTCTTTTCACATACCACATATGGATCCACAGTGTCATTGCATGTGTGTTCTCTTCACAATCCACCTATGGATCCACCAATGTCATTGCATGTGTGTTCTTTATAGTAACAACGAGTCATTTTGCATGTGTGTTCTTTTCACAATCCACATGGATCCACCAGTGTCATTGCATGTGTGTTCTCTACATAGACCACACATGGATCCACCAGTGTCATTGTATGTGTGTTCTTTTTAGTAACAACAACCTGAGTCAATTTGCATGTGTGTTCTTTTCACATACCACCTATGGATCCACCAGTGTCATTGCATGTGTGTTCTTTTCACAATCCACCCATGGATCCACCAGTGTCATTGCATGTGTGTTCTTTTTAGTAACAACAAGAGTAATGTTTCATGTGTGTTCTTGTCACATACCACCAATGGATCCACCAGTGTCATTGCATGTGTGTTCTTTTAGTAACAACAACAAGTCATTTTCCATGTGTGTTCTTCTCACATACCACCTATGGATCCACCAGTGTCATTGCATGTGTGTTCTTTTCACTAACAACAACCAGAGTCATTGCATGTGTGTTCTTTTCACATACCACATATGGATCCATTATAGTCATTGAAATGCATGGATCCACACATGGATCCACTAGTGTCATTGCATGTGTGTTGTTTTTAGTAACAACAACTAGTTATTTTGCATGTGTTCTTTTCACATACCACCTATGGGTCCACCAGTGTCATTGCATGTGTGTTCTCTTCACAATCCACCTATGGATCCACCAGTGTCATTGCATGTGTGTTCTTTCTAGTAACAACAACCAGTGTCATTACATGTGTCTTCTCTTTAGTGACCACACATGGATCCACCAGTGTCATTGCATGTGTGTTCTTTTTACTAACAACAATAGGAGTCATTGAAATGTGTGCTCTCTTTAGAGACCACACATGGATCCACCAGTGTCATTGCATGTGTGTTCTTTTCACTAACAAAAACCAGAGTCATTGCATGTGTGTTCTTTTCACATACCACATATGCATCCACCAGTGTCATTGCATGTGTGCTCTTTTCACAATCCACGCATGGATCCACCAGTGTCATTGCATGTGTGTTCTTTTTAGTAACAACAACCAGAGTCATTTTGGATCTGTTTTCTTTTCAAATACAAACAAATGCTCAACCATTGTCATAGCATGTTTGATCTTTTCACCAACAACCGTGAGTCATTGCATGTGTGTTCTTTTCACGTACCACATATGGATCCACCAGTGTCATTGAAATGTGTGTTCTCTACAGAGACCAGACATGGACCCACCGTGTCATTGCATGTGTGTTCTTTTTACTAACAACAACCAGTAATTTTGCATGTATGTTCTTTTCACAATCCACACATGGATCCACCAGTGTCATTGCATGTGTGTTCTCTTCACAATCCATAGATGGATCCGCCAGTGTCATTGCATGTGTGTTCTCTTCACAATCCACAGATGGATCCACCAGTGTCATTGCATGTGTGTTCTTTTTACTAACAATAACCAGAGTCATTGAAATGTGTGTTCTTATCACATACCACCTATGGATCCACCAGTGCCATTGCATGTGTGTTCATTTCACTAAGAACAACCAGAGTCATTGCATGTCTGTTCTTTTCACATAGCACATATGGATCCACCAGCATGATTGAAATCTGTGTTCTCTACAAAGACCACACATGGATCCACCAATGTCATTGCATGTGTGTTCTTTTTAGTAACAACCAGTGTCATTTTGCATGTGTGTTCTTTTCACATACCACATATGGATCCACCAGTGTCATTGCATGTGTGTTGTTTCACAATCCACCCATGGATCCACAGTGTCATTGCATGTGTTGTTTTTATTAACAACAACCAGAGTCATTTTGCATGTGTGTTCTTTTCACATACCACCTATGGATCCACCAGTGTCATTGCATGTGTGTTCTTTTCACAATCCACCCATGGAACCACCAGTGTCATTGCACATGTGTTCTTTTTAGTAACAAGAACAGTCATTTTGCATGTGTGTTCTTTTCACATACCACCTATGGATCCACGGTGTCATTGAAATGTGTGTTCTCTTTAGAGATCACACATGGATCCTGATGTCATTGCATGTGTGTTCTTTTCACTAACAACAACTGGAGTCATTGCATCGTGTTCTTTCACATACCACATATGGATCCACCGGTGTCATTGCATGTGTGTTCTTTTACTAAGAACAACCAGAGTCATTGGATGTGTGTTCTCTTGAGACCACACATGGATCCACCTGTCATTGCATGTGTGTTCTTTACTAACAACAACCAGAGTCATTTTGCATGTGTGATCTCTTCACATACCACCTATGGATCCACCGTGTCATTGCATGTGTGTTCGTTTTAGTAACAACAACTGTGAGTCAATGAAATGTGTGTTCTTCTCACATACCACCTATGGATCCACCAATGTCATTGCATGTGTGCTCTTTTCACAATCCACCCATGGATCCACTAGTGTCATTGCATGTGTGTTCTTTTTAGTAACAACAACGAGAGTCATTTTGCATGTGTGTTCATTTCACATACCACCTATGGATCCACTAGTCTCATTGCATGTGTGTTCTTTTCACTAACAACCAGAGTCATTGCATGTGTGTTCTTTTCACATACCACATATGGATCCACCAGTGTCATTGAAATGCGTGTTCTCTACAGAGACCACACATGGATCCACCAGTGTCATTGCATGTGTGTTCTTTTTAGTAACAACAACGAGAGTCATTTTGCATGTGTGTTCTTTTCACATACCACCTATGGATCCACCAGTGTCGTTGCATGTGTGTTCTCTTCATAATCCACCTATGGATCCACCAGTGTCATTGGATGTGTGTTCTTTTTAGTAACAACAACCAGTGTCATTGCTTGTGTGTTCTCTTCAGAGACCACACATGGATCCACCAGTGTCATTGCATGTGTGTTCTTTTTACTAACAACAACAAGAGTCATTGAAATGTGTGCTCTCTTCAGAGACCACGAATGGATCCACCAGTGTCATTGCATGTGTGTTCTTTTCACTAACAACAACCAGAATCATTGCATGTGTGTACTTTTCACATACCACATATGGATCCACCAGTGTCATTGCATGTGTGTTCATTTCATAATCCACCTATGGATCCACCAGTGTCATTGCATGTGTGTTCTTTTTAGTAACAACAACCAGAGTCATTTTGCATGTGTGTTCTTTTCACATACCACCTATGGATCCACCAGTGTCATTCCATGTGTGTTCTCTTCACAATCCACCTATGGATCCACAAGTGTCATTCCATGTGTGTTCTTTTTAGTAACAACGACCAGTGTCATTCCATGTGTGTTCTCTTGAGAGACAAGGGGTGGATCCACTAGTGTCATTGCATGTGTGTTCTTTTTACTAACAACAATAAGAGTTATTGAAATGTGTGCTCTCTTCAGAGACCACACATGGATCCACCAGTGTCATTGCATGTCTGTTCTTTTCACTAACAAAAACCAGAGTCATTGCATGTGTGTTCTTTTCACATACCACATACGGATCCACCAATGTCATTGCATGTGTGCTCTTTTCACAATCCACCCATGGATCCACCAGTGTCATTGCATGTGTGTTCTTTTTAGTAACAACAACCAGAGTCATTTTGCATGTGTTTTCTTTACACATACCACCTATGGCTCCACCAATGTCATTGCATGTGTGTTCTTTTCACTAACAACAACCAGAGTCATTGCATGTGTGTTCTTTTCACATACCACATATGGATCCACCAGTGTCATTGAAATGTGTGTTCTCTACAGAGACCACACATGGATCCACCGTGTCATTTCATGTGTGTTATTTTTAGTAACAACCAGAGTCATTTTGCATGTGTGTTCTTTTCACATACCACATATGGATCCACCAGTGTCATTGCATGTGTGTTCTTTTCACAATCCACCCATGGATCCACCAGTTTCATTGCATGTGTGTTCTTTTTAGTAACAACAACTAGAGTCATTTTGCATGTGTGTTCTTTTCACATACCACCAATGGATCCACCAGTGTCATTGCATGTGTGTTCTTTTCACAATCCACCCATGGATCCACCAGTGTCATTGCTTTTGTGTTCTTTTTAGTAACAACAACGAGTCATTTTGCATGTGTGTTCTTTTCACATACCACCTATGGATCCACAGTGTCATTGAAATGTGTTCTCTTTAGAGATCACACATGGATCCCTGCTGTCATTGCATGTGTGTTCTTTTCACTAACAACAACTAGAGTCATTGCATGTGTGTTCTTTTCACATACCATATGGATCCACCAGTGTCATTGCATGTGTGTTCTTTTTACTAAGAACAACTGAGTCATTGGATATACATTCTCTTGAGACCACATGGATCTACCATTGTCATTGCATGTGTGTTCTTTTAGTAACAACTAGTGTCATTGCATGTGCTCTCTTCAGAGACCACACATGGATCCACCATGTCATTGCATGTGTGTTCTTTTACTAACAACAACAAGAGTCATTGAAGCGTGTGCTCTCTTGAGACCACACATGGATCCCAGTGTCATTGCATGTGTGTTCTTTTCACTAACAACAACCACAGTCATTGCATGTGTGTTCTTTTTCACATACCACTTATTTATCCACCAGTGTCATTGCATGTGTTCTCTCAGAGACCACACATGGATCCTGATGTCATTGCATGTGTGTTCTTTTAGTAACAACAACCAGAGTCGTTTTGCATGTGTTTACTTTTCACATACCACCTATGGAACCACCAGTGTCATTGCATGTGTGTTCTTTTCACAATCCACCCATGGATCCACCAGTGTCATATCATGTGTGTTATTTTTAGTAAAAATAACCTGAGTCATTTTGAATGTTTGTTCTATTCACATACCAACTATGGATCCAACAGTGTCATTGCATGTGTGTTCTTTTTAGTAACAACAACCAGAGTCATTGAAATGTGTGTTCTTCTCACATACCACATATGGATTCACCAGTGTCATTGCATGTGTGTTCATTTCATAATCCACCTATGTATACACCAGTGTCATTGCATGTGTGTTCTTTTTAGTAACAACAACCAGACTCATTTTGCATGTGTGTTCTTCTCACATACCACCTATGGATCCACCAGTGTCATTGCATGTGTGTTCTTTTCACTTACAAAAACCAGTCATTGCATGTGTGTTCTTTTCACATACCACATATGGATCCACCAATGTCATTGAAATCGTGTTCTCTCTGAGAGACCACACATGGATCCACCAGTGTCATTGCATGTGTGTTCTTTTTAGTAACAACAACTAGTCATTTTTCATGTGTGTTCTTTTCACATATCACATATGGATCCACCAGTGTCATTGCATGTGTGTTCTCTTCACAATCCACCTATGGATCCACCAGTGTCATTGCATGTGTGTTCTTTATAGTAACAACCAGAGTCATTTTGCATGTGTGTTCTTTTCACAATCCACACATGGATCCACCAGTGTCATTGCATGTATGTTCTCTTCACGATCCACACATGGATCCACCAGTGTCATTGTATGTGTGTTCTTTTTACTAACAACAACCAGAGTCATTTTGCATGTGTGTTCTTTTCACATACCACCTATGGATCCACCAGTGTCATTGCATGTGTGTTCTTTTCACAATCCACCCATGGATCCACCAGTGTCATTGCATGTGTGTTCTTTTTAGTAACAACAACCAGAGTCATTTTTCATGGTGATTAACATAACCTCATGGTCGAAGGATTGGGTTACTATGCATTTGAAAGCTTATATGTCTATGAACTTAATGACTTGATCTTATGCTACGCTTACTATGGGTGTGTGTCCATCACATCATTCTCCAAATGATATAACCTTGTTATTAATGACATCCAATGTCCATGATCATCATTTAATCAACAAGCTAGTTCCACAAGAGGTTTACTAGGGACTCTTTTATGTTTACAAAACACACATGTATCAGTGTTTCCTTATAATACAATTATAGCATGGGATGTAAACATTCATAATAAACACAAAGATATAATAATAACCACTTTTATTATTGCCTCTTGGGCATATCTCCAACACCACCAGTGTCATTGCATGTGTGTTCTTTTTAGTAACAACAACCACCATTTTGCATGTGTGTTCTTTTCACATACCACCTATGGATCCACTAGTGTCATTGCATGTGTGTTCTCTTCACAATCCACCTAGGGATCCACCAGTGTAATTGCATGTGTTCTTTTAGTAACAACCAGTGTCATTGCATGTGTGTGCTCTCTTGAGACCACACATGGATCCTGATATCATTGCATGTGTGTTCTTTTTACTAACAACAACAAGAGTCATTGAAATGTGTGCTCTCTTCAGAGACCACACATGGATCCACTAGTGTCATGGCATGTGTGTTCTTTTCACTAACAACAAACAGAGTCATTGCATATGTGTTCTTTTCACATACCACATATGGATCACCAGTGTCATTGCATGTATGTTCTCTTCACATACCACCTATGGATCTACTAGTGTCATTGCATGTGTGTTCTTTTTAGTAACAAACCAGAGTCATTTTGCATGTGTGATCTCTTCACATACCACCTATGGATCCACCAGTGTCATTGCATGTGTGCTCTTTCCACAATCCACCCGTGGATCCACCAGTGTCATTTTGCATTAGTGTTCTTTTAGTAACAACAACCGTAGTCATTTTGCATGTGTGATCTCTTCACATACCACCTATGGATCCACGGTGTCATTGCATGTGTGTTCTTTTTAGTAACAACAACAAGAGTCATTGAAATGTGTGTTCTTCTCACATACCACCTATGGATCCACCAGTGTCATTGCATTTGTGTTCATTTCATAATCCACCTATGGATCCACCAGTGTCATTGCATATGTGTTCTTTTTAGTAACGACAACCAGAGTCATCTTGCATGTGTGTTCTTCTCACATACCACATATGGATCCACCAGTGTCATTGCATGTGTGTTCTTTTTACTAACAACAACCGGAGCCATTGCATGTGTGTTCTTTTCTCATACCACATATGGATCCACTAGTGTCATTGAAATGCGTGTTCTCTACAGAGACCACAGATGGATCCACCAGTGTCATTGCATGTGTGTTCTTTTTAGTAACAACAGCAAGTCATTTTGCATGTGTGTTCTTTTCACATACCACGTATGGATCCACCAGTGTCATTGCATGTGTGTTCTCTTCACAATCCACCCATGGATCCACCAGTATCATTGCACGTGTTCTTTTTAATAACTACAACCAGTGTCATTGCATGTTGCTCTCTTCATAGACCACACATGGATCCACCAGTGTCATTGCATATGTGTTCTTTTTACTAACAACAACAAGAGTCATTGAAATGTGTGCTCTCTTCAGAGACCACACATGGATCCACCAGTGACATTGCATGTGTGTTCTTTTCACTAACAACAACCAGAGTCATTGCATGTGTGTTCTTTTCACATACCACATATGGATCACCAGTGTCGCATGTGTGTTCTCTTCTCATACCACCTATGGATCAACCAGTGTCATTGCACGTGTGTTCTTTAGTGACAACAACCAGTCATATTGCATGTGTGTTCTTTTCACATACCACCTATGGATCCACCAGTGTCATTGCATATGTGTTCTTTTCACAATCCACCCATGGATCCACTAGTGTCATTTTGCATGTGTGTTCTTTTTAGTAACAACAACCAGAGTCATTTTGCATGTGTGATATCTTCACATAGCACCTATGGATCCACCAGTGTCATTGCATGTGTGTTCTTTTTAGTAACAACAACCAGAGTCATTGAAATGTGTGTTCTTCTCACATACCACCTATGGATCCACCAGTGTCATTGCATGTGTGTTCATTTAATAATCCACCTATGGATGCACTAGTGTCATTGCAGTGTCATTGCATGTGTGTTCTTTTTAGTAACAACAACCAGAGTCATTTTGCATGTGTGTTCTTTTCACATACCACCTATGGATCCACCACTGACATTGCATGTGTGTTCTTTTCACTAACAACAACCATAGTCATTGCATGTGTGTTCTTTTCACATACCACATATGGATCCACCAGTGTGTCATTGAAATGTGTGTTCTCTACAGAGACCACACATGGATCCACCGGTGTCATTGCATGTGTGTTCTTTTTAGTAACAACAACCAGTCATTTTGCATGTGATGTGTTCTTTTCACAATCCACACATGGATCCACCAGTGTCATTGCATGTGTGTTATCTTCACAATCCACACATGGATCCACCAGTGTCATTGCATGTGTGTTCTTTTTACTAACAACAAACAGAGTCATTGAAATGTGTGTTCTTCTCACATACCACCTATGGATCCACCAGTGTCATTGCATGTGTGTTCATTTCACTAACAACAACCAGAGTCATTGCATGTGTGTTCTTTTCACATACCACATATGGATCCACCAGTGTGATTGAAATGTGTGTTCTCTACAGAGACCACACATGGATCCACCAGTGTCATTGCATGTGTGTTCTTTTTAGTAACAACAACTAGTCATTTTGCATGTGTGTTCTTTTCAAATACCACCTATGGATCCACCAGTGTCATTGCATGTGTGTTCTTTTCACAATCCACCCATGGATCCACCAGTGTCATTGCATGTGTGTTCTTTTTAGTAACAACCAGAGTCATTTTGCATGTGTGTTCTTTTCACAATCCACCCATGGATCCACCAGTGTCATTTCATGTGTGTTCTTTGTAGTAACAACAACCAGAGTGATTTGCATGTGTGTTCTTTTCACATACCACCTATGGATCCACCAGTGTCATTGAAATGTGTGTTCTCTTTAGAGATCACTCATGGATCCACAAGTGTCATTGCATGTGTGTTCATTTCACTAACAACAACTGGAGTCATTGCATGTGTGTTCTTTTCACATACCACATATGGATCCACCAGTGTCATTGCATGTGTGTTCTTTTCACAATCCACCCATGGATCCACTAGTGTCATTGCATGTGTGTTATTTTTAGTAACAACAACCAGAGTCATTTTGCATGTGTGTTCTCTTCACATACCACCTATGGATCCACCAGTGTCATTGCATGTGTGTTCTTTTTAGTAACAACAACTAGTCATTTTGCATGTGTGTTCGTTTCAAATACCACCTATGGATCCACCAGTGTCATTGCATGTGTGTTCTTTTCACAATCCACCCATGGATCCACCAGTGTCATTGCATGTCTGTTCTTTTTAGTAACAACCAGAATCATTTTGCATGTGTGTTCTTTTCACATTCCACCTATGGATCCACCAGTGTCATTGCATGTGTGTTCTTTTCACAATCCACCCATGGATCCACCAGTGTCATTTCATGTGTGTTCTTTGTAGTAACAACAACCAGAGTGATTTGCATGTGTGTTCTTTTCACATACCACCTATGGATCCACCAGTGTCATTGAAATGTGTGTTCTCTTTAGAGATCACTCATGGATCCACAAGTGTCATTGCATGTGTGTTCTTTTCACTAACAACAACTGGAGTCATTGCATGTGTGTTCTTTTCACATACCACATATGGATCCACCAGTGTCATTGCATGTGTGTTCTTTTCACAATCCACCCATGGATCCACTAGTGTCATTGCATGTGTGTTATTTTTAGTAACAACAACCAGAGTCATTTTGCATGTGTGTTCTCTTCACATACCACCTATGGATCCACCAGTGTCATTGCATGTGTGTTCTTTTTAGTAACAACAACCAGAGTCATTTTTCATGTGTGTTCTTTTCACATACCACCTATGGATCCACCAGTGTCATTGCATGTGTGTTCTTTTCACAATCCACCCATGGATCCACTAGTGTAATTGCATGTGTGTTCTTTTTAGTAACAACAACCAGAGTCATTTTGCATGTGTGTTCTCCTCACATACCACCTATGGATCCACCAGTGTCATTGCATGTGTGTTCTCTTCACTAACAACCAGAGTCATTGCATGTGTGTTCTTTTCACATACCACATATGGATCCACCAGTGTCATTGAAATGCGTGTTATTGTCAGAGACCACAGTTGGATCCACCAGTGTCATTGCATGTGTGTTCTTTTTAGTAACAACAACTAGTCATTTTGCGTGTGTGTTCTTTTCACATACCACCTATGGATCCACCAGTGTCACTGCATGTGTGTTCTCCTCACATACCACCTATGGATCCACCAGTGTCATTGCATGTGTGTTCTCTTCACTAACAACAACCAGAGTCATTGCATGTGTGTTCTTTTCACATACCACATATGGATCCACCAGTGTCATTGAAATGCGTGTTCTCTACAGAGACCACACATGGATCCACCAGTGTCATTGCATGTGTGTTCTTTTTAGTAACAACAACCAGTCATTTTGCCTGTGAGTTCTTTTCACATACCACCTATGGATCCACTAGTGTCACTGCATGTGTGTTCTCTTCACAATCCACCTATGGATCCACCAGTGTCATTGCATGTGTTATTTTTAGTAACAACAACTAGTGTCATTGCATGTGTGCTCTCTTCAGAGACCACACGTGGATCCACCAGTGTCATTGCATGTGTGTTCTTTTTACTAACAACAACAAGAGTCATTGAAACGTGTGCTCACTTCAGACACCACACATGGATCAACCAGTGTCATTGCATGTGTGTTCTTTTCACTAACAACAGAGTCATTGCATGTGTGTTCTTTTCACATACCACTTATTTATCCACCAGTGTCATTGCATGTGTGTTCTCTATAGAGACCACACATGGATCCACCAGTGTCATTGCATGTGTGTTCTTTTTACTAACAACAATAGGAGTCATTGAAATGTGTGCTCTCTTCAGAGACCACACATGGATCCACCAGTGTCATTGCATGTGTGTTCTTTTCACATACCACATATGGATCCACCAGTGTCATTGCATGTGTGCTCTTTTCACAATCCACCCATGGATCCACCAGTGTCATTGCATGTGTGTTCTTTTTAGTAACAACAACCAGAGTCATTTTGCATGTGTTTTCTTTTCACAAACCACCTATGGCTCCACCAGTGTCATTGCATGTGTGTTTTCTTTTCACTAACAACAACCAGAGTCATTGCATGTGTGTTCTTTTCACATACCACATATGGATCCACCAGTGTCATTGAAATGTGTGTTCTCTACAGAGACCAGACATGGATCCACCGTGTCATTGCATGTGTGTTCTTTTTAGTAACAACAACCAGTCACTTTGCATGTATGTTCTTTTCACAATCCACACATGGATCCACCAGTGTCATTGCATGTGTGTTCTCTTCACAATCCACAGATGGATCCGCCAGTGTCATTGCATGTGTGTTCTCTTCACACTCCACAGATGGATCCACCAGTGTCATTGCATGTGTGTTCTTTTTACTAACAACAACCAGAGTCATTGAAATGTGTGTTCTTATCACATACCACCTATGGATCCACCAGTGCCATTGCATGTGTGTTCATTTCACTAAGAACAACCAGTGTCATTGCATGTCTGTTCTTTTCACATAGCACATATGGATCCACCAGTGTGATTGAAATATGTGTTCTCTACAAAGACCACACATGGATCCACCAATGTCATTGCATGGGTGTTATTTTTAGTAACAACCAGTGTCATTTTGCATGTGTGTTCTTTTCACATACCACCTATGGATCCACAGTGTCATTGCATGTGTGTTGTTTTCACAATCCACCCATGGATCCACCAGTGTCATTGCATGTGTGTTGTTTTTATTAACAACAACCAGAGTCATTTTGCATGTGTGTTCTTTTCACATACCACCTATGGATCCACGAGTGTCATTGCATGTGTGTTCTTTTCACAATCCACCCATGGATCCACCAATGTCATTGCCTGTGTGTTCTTTTTAGTAACAAGAACCAGAGTCATTTTGCATGTGTGTTCTTTTCACATACCACCTATGGATCCACACCGTGTCATTGAAATGTGTGTTCTCTTTAGAGATCACATGGATCCACCATGTCATTGCATGTGTTATTTTCACTAACAACAACTGAGTCATTGCATGCGTGTTCTTTTCACATACCACATATGGATCCACCAGTGTCATTGCATGTGTGTTCTTTTTACTAAGAACAACGAGAGTCATTGGATGTGTGTTCTCTTCAGAGACCACACATGGATCCACCTGTGTCATTGCATGTGTGTTCTTTTTACTAACAACAACTAGAGTCATTTTGCATGTGTGATCTCTTCACATACCACCTATGGATCCACCCGTGTCATTGCATGTGTGTTCGTTTTAGTAACAACAACCAGAGTCATTTTTCATGTGTGTTCTTTTCACATACCACATATGGATCCACCAGTGTCATTGCATGTGTGCTCTTTTCACAATCCACCCATGGATCCACTAGTGTCATTGCATGTGTGTTCTTTTTAGTAACAACAACGAGAGTCATTTTGCATCTGTGTTCATTTCACATACCACCTATGGATCCACTAGTCTCATTGCATGTGTGTTCTTTTCACTAACAACCAGAGTCATTGCATGTGTGTTCTTTTCACATACCACTTATGGATCCACCAGTGTCCTTGAAATGCGTGTTCTCTACAGAGACCACACATGGATCCACCAGTGTCATTGCATGTGTGTTTTCGTTTTAGTAACAACAACCAGTCATTTTGCATGTGTGTTCTTTTCACATACCACCTATGGATCCACCAGTGTCGTTGCATGTGTGTTCTCTTCATAATCCACCTATGGATCCACCAGTGTCATTGGATGTGTGTTCTTTTTAGTAACAACAACCAGTGTCATTGCATGTGTGTTCTCTTCACAGACGACACATGGATCCACCAGTGTCATTGCATGTGTGTTCTTTTTACTAACAACAACAAGAGTCATTGAAATGTGTGCTCTCTTCAGAGACCACACATGGATCCACCAGTGTCATTGCATGTGTGTTCTTTTCACTAACAACAACCAGAATCATTGCATGTGTGTACTTTTCACATACCACATATGGATCCAACAGTGTCATTGCATGTGTGTTCATTTCATAATCCACCTATGGATCCACCAGTGTCATTGCATGTGTGTTCTTTTTAGTAACAACAACCAGAGTCATTTTGCATGTGTGTTCTTTTCACATACCACCTATGGATCCACCAGTGTCATTGCATGTGTGTTCTCTTCACAATCCACCTATGGATCCACAAGTGTCATTCCATGTGTGTTCTTTTTAGTAACAACGACCAGTGTCATTCCATGTGTGTTCTCTTCAGAGACAAGGGATGGATCCACTAGTGTCATTGCATGTGTGTTCTTTCTACTAACAACAATAAGAGTTATTGAAATGTGTGCTCTCTTCGGAGACCACACATGGATCCACCAGTGTCATTGCATGTCTGTTCTTTTCACTAACAAAAACCAGAGTCATTGCATGTGTGTTCTTTTCACATACCACATATGGATCCACCAGTGTCATTGCATGTGTGCTCTTTTCACAATCCACCCCTGGATCCACCAGTGTCATTGCATGTGTGTTCTTTTTAGTAACAACAACCAGAGTCATTTTGCATGTGTTTTCTTTACACATACCACCTATGGCTCCACCAGTGTCATTGCATGTGTGTTCTTTTCACTAACAACAACCAGAGTCATTGCATGTGTGTTCTTTTCACATACCACATATGGATCCACCAGTGTCATTGAAATGTGTGTTCTCTACAGAGACCACACATGGATCCACCGTGTCATTGCATGTGTGTTCTTTTTAGTAACAACCAGATTCATTTTGCATGTGTGTTCTTTTCACATACCACCTATGGATCCACTAGTGTCATTGCATGTGTGCTCTTTTCACAATCCACCCATGGATCCACCAGTTTCATTGCATGTGTGTTCTTTTTAGTAACAACTACTAGAGTCATTTTGCATGTGTGTTCTTTTCACATACCACCAATGGATCCACCAGTGTCATTGCATGTGTGTTCTTTTCACAATCCACCCATGGATCCACCAGTGTCATTGCATATGTGTTCTTTTTAGTAACAACAACCAGAGTCATTTTGCATGTGTGTTCTTTTCACATACCACCTATGGATCCACCAGTGTCATTGAAATGTGTGTTCTCTTTAGAGATCACACATGGATCCACCACTGTCATTGCATGTGTGTTCTTTTCACTAACAACAACTAGAGTCATTGCATGTGTGTTCTTTTCACATACCACATATGGATCCACCAGTGTCATTGCATGTGTGTTATTTTTACTAAGAACAACCAGAGTCATTGGATGTGTGTTCTCTTTAGAGACCACACATGGATCCACCAGTGTCATTGCATGTGTGTTCTTTTTAGTAACAACAACTAGTGTCATTGCATGTGTTTCTTGAGACCACACACGGATCCACCAGTGTCATTGCATGTGTGTTCTTTTTACTAACAACAACAAGAGTCATTGAAACGTGTGCTCTCTTCAGAGACCACACATGGATCCACCAATGTCATTGCATGTGTGTTCTTTTCACTAACAACAACCAGAGTCATTGCATGTGTGTTCTTTTCACATACCACTTATTTATCCACCAGTGTCATTGCATGTGTGTTCTCTACAGAGACCACACATGGATCCACCAGTGTCATTGCATGTGTGTTCTTTTTAGTAACAACAACCAGAGTCATTTTGCATGTGTTTGCTTTTCACATACCACCAATGGATCCACCAGTGTCTTTGCATGTGTGTTCTTTTCACAATCCACCCATGGATCCACCAGTGTCATTGCATGTGTGTTCTTTTTAGTAACAATAACCTGAGTCATTTTGCATGTGTGTTCTCTTCACATACCACCTATGGATCCAACAGTGTCATTGCATGTGTCTTCTTTTTAGTAACAACAACCAGAGTCATTGAAATGTGTGTTCTTCTCACATACCACATATGGATCCACCAGTGTCATTGCATGTGTGTTCATTTCATAATCCACCTATGGATACACCAGTGTCATTGCATGTGTGTTCTGTTTAGTAACAACAACTGCACTAATTTTGCATGTGTGTTCTTCTCACATACCACCTATGGATCCACCAGTGTCATTGCATGTGTCGTCTTTTCACTAACAACAACCAGAGTCATTGCATGTGTGTTCTTTTCACATACCACATATGGATCCACCAATGTCATTGAAATGCGTGTTCTCTACAGAGACCACACATGGATCCACCAGTGTCATTGCATGTGTGTTCTTTTTAGTAACAACAACTAGTCATTTTTCATGTGTGTTCTTTTCACATACCACATATGGATCCACCAGTGTCATTGCATGTGTGTTCTCTTCACAATCCACCTATGGATCCACCAGTGTCATTGCATGTGTGTTCTTTATAGTAACAACCAGAGTCATTTTGCATGTGTGTTCTTTTCACAATCCACACATGGATCCACCAGTGTCATTGCATGTGTGTTCTCTTCACGATCCACACATGGATCCACCAGTGTCATTGTATGTGTGTTCTTTTTACTAACAACAACCAGAGTCATTTTGCATGTGTGTTCTTTTCACATACCACCTATGGATCCACCAGTGTCATTGCATGTGTGTTCTTTTCACAATCCACCCATGGATCCACCAGTGTCATTGCATGTGTGTCCTTTTAGTAACAACAACCAGAGTCATTTTTCATGTGTGTTCTTTTCACATACCACCTATGGATCCACCAGTGTCATTGCATGTCTGTTCTTTTTAGTAACAACAACCAGAGTCATTTTGCATGTGTGTTCTTTTCACATACCACCTATGGATCCACCAGTGTCATTGCATGTGTGTTCTCTTCACAATCCACCTATGGATCCACAAGTGTCATTCCATGTGTGTTCTTTTTAGTAACAACGACCAGTGTCATTACATGTGTGTTCTCTTCAGAGACAAGGGGTGGATCCACTAGTGTCATTGCATGTGTGTTCTTTTTACTAACAACAATAAGAGTTATTGAAATGTGTGCTCTCTTCAGATACCACACATGGATCCACCAGTGTCATTGCATGTCTGTTCTTTTCACTAACAAAAACCAGAGTCATTGCATGTGTGTTCTTTTCACATACCACATATGGATCCACCAGTGTCATTGCATGTGTGGTCTTTTCACAAACCACCCATGGATCCACCAGTGTCATTGCATGTGTGTTCTTTTTAGTAGCAACAACCAGAGTCATTTTGCATGTGTTTTCTTTACACATACCACCTATGACTCCACCAGTGTCATTGCATGTGTGTTCTTTTCACTAACAACAACCAGAGTCATTGCATGTGTGTTCTTTTCACATACCACATATGGATCCACCAGTGTCATTGAAATGTGTTTTCTCTACAGAGACCACACATGGATCCACCGTGTCATTTCATGTGTGTTATTTTTAGTAACAACCAGAGTCATTTTGCATGTGTGTTCTTTTCACATACCACCTATGGATCCACCAGTGTCATTGCATGTGTGTTCTTTTCACAATCTACCCATGGATCCACCAGTTTCATTGCATGTGTGTTCTTTTTAGTAACAACAACTAGAGTCATTTTGCATGTGTGTTCTTTTCACATACCACCAATGGATCCACCAGTGTCATTGCATGTGTGTTCTTTTCACAATCCACCCATGGATCCACCAGTGTCATTGCATGTGTGTTCTTTTTAGTAACAACAACCAGAGTTATTTTGCATGTGTGTTCTTTTCACATACCACCTATGGATCCACAAGTGTCATTGAAATGTGTGTTCTCTTTAGAGATCACACATGGATCCACCACTGTCATTGCATGTGTGTTCTTTTCACTAACAACAACTAGAGTCATTGCATGTCTGTTCTTTTCACATACCACATATGGATCCACCAGTGTCATTGCATGTGTGTTCTTTTTACTAAGAACAACCAGAGTCATTGGATGTCTGTTCTCTTCGGAGACCACACATGGATCCACCAGTGTCATTGCATGTGTGTTCTTTTTAGTAACAACAACTAGTGTCATTGCATGTGTGCTCTCTTCAGAGACCACACATGGATCCACCAGTGTCATTGCATGTGTGTTCTTTTTACTAACAACAACAAGAGTCATTGAAACGTGTGCTCTCTTCAGAGACCACACATGGATCCACCAGTGTCATTGCATGTGTGTTCTTTTCACTAACAACAACCAGAGTCATTGCATGTGTGTTCTTTTCACATACCACTTATTTATCCACCAGTGTCATTGCATGTGTGTTCTCTACAGAGACCACACATGGATCCAGCAGTGTCATTGCATGTGTGTTCTTTTAGTAACAACAACCAGAGTCGTTTTGCATGTGTTTGCTTTTCACATACCACCTATGGATCCACCAGTGTCATTGCATGTGTGTTCTTTTCACAATCCACCCATGGATCCACCAGTGTCATTGCATGTGTGTTCTTTTTAGTAACAATAACCTGAGTCATTTTGCATGTGTGTTCTCTTCACATACCACCTATGGATCCAATGTTGTCATTGCATGTGTCTTCTTTTAGTAACAACAACTGAGTCATTGAAATGTGTGTTCTTCTCACATACCACATATGGATCCACAGTGTCATTGCATGTGTGTTCATTTCATAATCCACCTATGGATACACAGTGTCTTTGCATTTGTGTTGATCTTAGGACCTACAACCAGACTCATTTTGCATGTGTGTTCTTCTCACATATCACCTATGGATCCACCAGTGTCATTGCATGTGTCGTCTTTTCACTAACAACAACCAGAGTCATTGCATGTGTGTTATTTTCACATACCACATATGGATCCACCAATGTCATTGAAATGCGTGTTCTCTACAGAGACCACACATGGATCCACCAGTGTCATTGCATGTGTGTTCTTTTAGTAACAACAACTAGTCTTTTTTCATGTGTGTGCTTTTCACATACCACATATGGATCCACCAGTGTCATTGCATGTGTGTTCTCTTCACAATCCACCTATGGATCCACAAGTGTCATTCCATGTGTGTTCTTTTAGTAACAACGACCAAAGGTCATTCTGTGTTCTCTTCAGAGACAAGGGGTGGATCCACTAGTGTCATTGCATGTGTGTTCATTTTACTAACAACAATAAGAGTTATTGAAATGTGTGCTCTCTTCAGAGACCACACATGGATCCACGATGTCATTGCATGTCTGCTCTTTTCACTAACAAAACCGAAGTCATTGCATGTGTGTTCTTTTCACATACCACATATGGATCCACCAGTGTCATTGCATGTGTGCTCTTTTCACAATCCACCCATGGATCCACCAGTGTCATTGCATGTGTGTTCTTTTTAGTAACAACAGTCATTTTGCATGTGTTTTCTTTACACATACCACCTATGACTCCACCGGTGTCATTGCATGTGTGTTATTTTCACTAACAACAACCAGAGTCATTTCATGTGTGTTCTTTTCACATACCACATATGGATCCACCATTGTGATTGAATTGTGTTTTCTCTACAGAGACCTCACATGGATCCACCGTGTAATTTCATGTGTGTTATTTTTAGTAACAAGAGTCATTTTGCATGTGTGTTCTTTTCACATACCACCTATGGATCCACCAGTGTCATTGCATGTGTGTTCTTTTCACAATCCTCCCATGGATCCACCAGTTTCATTGCATGTGTGTTCTTTTAGTAACAACAACTAGAGTCATTTTGCATGTGTGTTCTTTTCACATACCACCAATGGATCCACAGTGTCATTGCATGTGTGTTCTTTTCACAATCCACCCATGGATCCACAGTGTCATTGCATGTGTGTTCTTTTAGTAACAACAGAGTCATTTTGCATGTGTGTTCTTTTCACATACCACCTATGGATCCACAAGTGTCATTGAAATGTGTGTTCTCTTTAGAGATCACACATGGATCCCATGTCATTGCATGTGTGTTCTTTTCACTAACAACAACTGAGTCATTGCATGTCTGTTCTTTTCACATACCACATATGGATCCACCAGTGTCATTGCATGTGTGTTCTTTTACTAAGAACAACCAGTCATTGGATGTCTGTTTCTCTTGAGACCACACATGGATCCACCAGTGTCATTGCATGTGTGTTCTTTTTAGTAACAACAACTAGTGTCATTGCATGTGTGCTCTCTTCAGAGACCACACATGGATCCACCAGTGTCATTGCATGTGTGTTCTTTTAACTAACAAGAGCATGAGTCATTGTAAGGTGTGCTCACTTCAGACCACACATGGATCCACCAGTTGTCATTGCATGTGTGTTCTTTTCACTAACAACAACCGAGTCATTGCATGTGTGTTCTTTTCACATACCACTTATTTATCCACCAGTGTCATTGCATGTGTGTTCTCTACAGAGACCACACATGGATCCAGCAGTGTCATTGCATGTGTGTTCTTTTAGTAACAACAACCAGAGTCGTTTTGCATGTGTTTGCTTTTCACATACCACCTATGGATCCACCAGTGTCATTGCATGTGTGTTCTTTTCACAATCCACCCATGGATCCACCAGTGTCATTGCATGTGTGTTCTTTTTAGTAACAATAACCTGAGTCATTTTGCATGTGTGTTCTCTTCACATACCACCTATGGATCCAACAGTGTCATTGCATGTGTCTTCTTTTTAGTAACAACAACCAGAGTCATTGAAATGTGTGTTCTTCTCACATACCACATATGGATCCACCAGTGTCATTGCATGTGTGTTCATTTCATAATCCACCTATGGATACACCAGTGTCATTGCATGTGTGTTCTTTTTAGTACCAACAACCAGACTCATTTTGCATGTGTGTTCTTCTCACATATCACCTATGGATCCACCAGTGTCATTGCATGTGTCGTCTTTTCACTAACAACAACCAGAGTCATTGCATGTGTGTTATTTTCACATACCACATATGGATCCACCAATGTCATTGAAATGCGTGTTCTCTACAGAGACCACACATGGATCCACCAGTGTCATTGCATGTGTGTTCTTTTTAGTAACAACAACTAGTCATTTTTCATGTGTGTTCTTTTCACATACCACATATGGATCCACCAGTGTCATTGCATGTGTGTTCTCTTCACAATCCACCTATGGATCCACAAGTGTCATTCCATGTGTGTTCTTTTTAGTAACAACGACCAGTGTCATTCCTGTGTGTTCTCTTCAGAGACAAGGGGTGGATCCACTAGTGTCATTGCATGTGTGTTCTTTTTACTAACAACAATAAGAGTTATTGAAATGTGTGTTTCTCTTGAGACCACACATGGATCCACCATGTCATTGCATGTCCTGCTCTTTTCACTAACAAAACCAGAGTCATTGCATGTGTTCTTTTCACATACCACATATGGATCCACAGTGTCATTGCATGTGTGTTTTTACAATCCACCCATGGATCCACAGTGTCATTGCATGTGTGTTCTTTTTAGTAACAACAACAGTCATTTTGCATGTGTTTTCTTTACACATACCACCTATGACTCCACCAGTGTCATTGCATGTGTGTTATTTTCACTAACAACAACCATAGTTATTGCATGTGTGTTCTTTTCACATACCACATATGGATCCACCAGTGTCATTGAAATGTGTTTTCTCTACAGAGACCACACATGGATCCACCGTGTCATTTCATGTGTGTTATTTTTAGTAACAACCAGAGTCATTTTGCATGTGTGTTCTTTTCACATACCACCTATGGATCCACCAGTGTCATTGCATGTGTGTTCTTTTCACAATCCACCCATGGATCCACCAGTTTCATTGCATGTGTGTTCTTTTTAGTAACAACAACTAGAGTCATTTTGCATGTGTGTTCTTTTCACATACCACCAATGGATCCACCAGTGTCATTGCATGTGTGTTCTTTTCACAATCCACCCATGGATCCACCAGTGTCATTGCATGTGTGTTCTTTTTAGTAACAACAACCAGAGTCATTTTGCATGTGTGTTCTTTTCACATACCACCTATGGATCCACAAGTGTCATTGAAATGTGTGTTCTCTTTAGAGATCACACATGGATCCACCACTGTCATTGCATGTGTGTTCTTTTCACTAACAACAACTGGAGTCATTGCATGTCTGTTCTTTTCACATACCACATATGGATCCACCAGTGTCATTGCATGTGTGTTCTTTTTACTAAGAACAACCAGAGTCATTGGATGTCTGTTCTCTTCGGAGACCACACATGGATCCACCAGTGTCATTGCATGTGTGTTCTTTTTAGTAACAACAACTAGTGTCATTGCATGTGTGCTCTCTTCAGAGACCACACATGGATCCACCAGTGTCATTGCATGTGTGTTCTTTTTACTAACAACAACAAGAGTCATTGAAACGTGTGCTCTCTTCAGAGACCACACATGGATCCACCAGTGTCATTGCATGTGTGTTCTTTTCACTAACAACAACCAGAGTCATTGCATGTGTGTTCTTTTCACATACCACTTATTTATCCACCAGTGTCATTGCATGTGTGTTCTCTACAGAGACCACACATGGATCCAGCAGTGTCATTGCATGTGTGTTCTTTTAGTAACAACAACAGTCGTTTGCATGTGTTTGCTTTTCACATACCACCTATGGATCCACCAGTGTCATTGCATGTGTGTTCTTTTCACAATCCACCCATGGATCCACCAGTGTCATTGCATGTGTGTTCTTTTTAGTAACAATAACCTGAGTCATTTTGCATGTGTGTTCTCTTCACATACCACCTATGGATCCAACAGTGTCATTGCATGTGTCTTCTTTTTAGTAACAACAACCAGAGTCATTGAAATGTGTGTTCTTCTCACATACCACATATGGATCCACCAGTGTCATTGCATGTGTGTTCATTTCATAATCCACCTATGGATACACCAGTGTCATTGCATGTGTGTTCTTTTTAGTACCAACAACCAGACTCATTTTGCATGTGTGTTCTTCTCACATATCACCTATGGATCCACCAGTGTCATTGCATGTGTCGTCTTTTCACTAACAACAACCAGAGTCATTGCATGTGTGTTATTTTCACATACCACATATGGATCCACCAATGTCATTGAAATGCGTGTTCTTTACAGAGACCACACATGGATCCACCAGTGTCATTGCATGTGTGTTCTTTTTAGTAACAACAACTAGTCATTTTTCATGTGTGTTCTTTTCACATACCACATATGGATCCACCAGTGTCATTGCATGTGTGTTCTCTTCACAATCCACCTATGGATCCACCAGTGTCATTGCATGTGTGTTCTTTATAGTAACAACCAGAGTCATTTTGCATGTGTGTTCTTTTCACAATCCACGCATGGATCCACCAGTGTCATTGCATGTGTGTTCTCTTCACGATCCACACATGGATCCACCAGTGTCATTGTATGTGTGTTCTTTTTACTAACAACAACCAGAGTCATTTTGCATGTCTGTTCTTTTCACATACCACCTATGGATCCACCAGTGTCATTGCATGTGTGTTCTTTTTACTAAGAACAACCAGAGTCATTGGATGTCTGTTCTCTTCGGAGACCACACATGGATCCACCAGTGTCATTGCATGTGTGTTCTTTTTAGTAACAACAACTAGTGTCATTGCATGTGTGCTCTTCTTCAGACCACACATGGATCCACCAAAGTTGTCATTGCATGTGTGTTCTTTTACTAACAACAACAAGAGTCATTGAAACGTGTGCTCTCTTCAGAGACCACACATGGATCCACCAGTGTCATTGCATGTGTGTTCTTTTCACTAACAACAACCAGAGTCATTGCATGTGTGTTCTTTTCACATACCACTTATTTATCCACCAGTGTCATTGCATGTGTGTTCTCTACAGAGACCACACATGGATCCAGCAGTGTCATTGCATGTGTGTTCTTTAGTAACAACAACTTTGAGTCGTTTTGCATGTGTTTGCTTTTCACATACCACCTATGGATCCACCAGTGTCATTGCATGTGTTCTTTTCACAATCCACCCATGGATCCACAGTGTCATTGCATGTGTGTTCTTTTTAGTAACAATAACCTGAGTCATTTTGCATGTGTGTTCTCTTCACATACCACCTATGGATCCAACAAGTGTCATTGCATGTGTCTTCTTTTTAGTAACAACAACGTAGTCATTGAAATGTGTGTTCTTCTCACATACCACATATGGATCCACAGTGTCATTGCATGTGTGTTCATTTCATAATCCACCTATGGATACACAGTGTCATTGCATGTGTGTTCTTTTTAGTACCAACAACCGACTCATTTTGCATGTGTGTTCTTCTCACATATCACCTATGGATCCACCAAAGTGTCATTGCATGTGTCGCCTTTTCACTAACAACAACCGTAGTCATTGCATGTGTGTTATTTTCACATACCACATATGGATCCACCAATGTCATTGAAATGCGTGTTCTCATGAGACCATACATGGATCCACGAGTGTCAGTGGATGTGTGTTCTTTTGAGTAACAACAACGAGTCATTTTTCATGTGTGTTCTTTTCACATACCACATATGGATCCACCAGTGTCATTGCATGTGTGTTCTCTTCACAATCCACCTATGGATCCACAAGTGTCATTCCATGTGTGTTCTTTTTAGTAACAACGACCAGTGTCATTCCATGTGTGTTCTCTTCAGAGACAAGGGGTGGATCCACTAGTGTCATTGCATGTGTGTTCTTTTTACTAACAACAATAAGAGTTATTGAAATGTGTGCTCTCTTCAGAGACCACACATGGATCCACCAGTGTCATTGCATGTCTGTTCTTTTCACTAACAAAAACCAGAGTCATTGCATGTGTGTTCTTTTCACATACCACATATGGATCCACCAGTGTCATTGCATGTGTGCTCTTTTTACAATCCACCCATGGATCCACCAGTGTCATTGCATGTGTGTTCTTTTTAGTAACAACAACCAGAGTCATTTTGCATGTGTTTTCTTTACACATACCACCTATGACTCCACCAGTGTCATTGCATGTGTGTTATTTTCACTAACAACAACCAGAGTCATTGCATGTGTGTTCTTTTCACATACCACATATGGATCCACCAGTGTCATTGAAATGTGTTTTCTCTACAGAGACCACACATGGATCCACCGTGTCATTTCATGTGTGTTATTTTTAGTAACAACCAGAGTCATTTTGCATGTGTGTTCTTTTCACATACCACCTATGGATCCACCAGTGTCATTGCATGTGTGTTCTTTTCACAATCCACCCATGGATCCACCAGTTTCATTGCATGTGTGTTCTTTTTAGTAACAACAACTAGAGTCATTTTGCATGTGTGTTCTTTTCACATACCACCAATGGATCCACCAGTGTCATTGCATGTGTGTTCTTTTCACAATCCACCCATGGATCCACCAGTGTCATTGCATGTGTGTTCTTTTTAGTAACAACAACCAGAGTCATTTTGCATGTGTGTTCTTTTCACATACCACCTATGGATCCACAAGTGTCATTGAAATGTGTGTTCTCTTTAGAGATCACACATGGATCCACCACTGTCATTGCATGTGTGTTCTTTTCACTAACAACAACTGGAGTCATTGCATGTCTGTTCTTTTCACATACCACATATGGATCCACCAGTGTCATTGCATGTGTGTTCTTTTTACTAAGAACAACCAGAGTCATTGGATGTCTGTTCTCTTCGGAGACCACACATGGATCCACCAGTGTCATTGCATGTGTGTTCTTTTTAGTAACAACAACTAGTGTCATTGCATGTGTGCTCTCTTCAGAGACCACACATGGATCCACCGTTGTCATTGCATGTGTGTTCTTTTACTAACAACAACAAGAGTCATTGAAACGTGTTTCTTCAGACCACACATGGATCCACCAAAGGTCATTGCATGTGTGTTCTTTTCACTAACAACAACCAGAGTCATTGCATGTGTGTTCTTTTCACATACCACTTATTTATCCACCAGTGTCATTGCATGTGTGTTCTCTACAGAGACCACACATGGATCCAGCAGTGTCATTGCATGTGTGTTCTTTTAGTAACAACAACCAGAGTCGTTTTGCATGTGTTTGCTTTTCACATACCACCTATGGATCCACCAGTGTCATTGCATGTGTGTTCTTTTCACTAACAACAACTGGAGTCATTGCATGTCTGTTCTTTTCACATACCACATATGGATCCACCAGTGTCATTGCATGTGTGTTCTTTTTACTAAGAACAACCAGAGTCATTGGATGTCTGTTCTCTTCGGAGACCACACATGGATCCACCAGTGTCATTGCATGTGTGTTCTTTTTAGTAACAACAACTAGTGTCATTGCATGTGTGCTCTCTTCAGAGACCACACATGGATCCACCAGTGTCATTGCATGTGTGTTCTTTTTACTAACAACAACAAGAGTCATTGAAACGCAGTGTTCTCTTCAGACCACACATGGATCCACCAAAGGTCATTGCATGTGTGTTCTTTTCACTAACAACAACCAGAGTCATTGCATGTGTGTTCTTTTCACATACCACTTATTTATCCACCAGTGTCATTGCATGTGTGTTCTCTACAGAGACCACACATGGATCCAGCAGTGTCATTGCATGTGTGTTCTTTTAGTAACAACAACCAGAGTCGTTTTGCATGTGTTTGCTTTTAACAAAAAAACAATGGATCCACCGTGTCATTGCATGTGTGTTCTTTCACAATCCACCCATGGATCCACCAGTGTCATTGCATGTGTGTTCTTTTTAGTAACAATAACCTGAGTCATTTTGCATGTGTGTTCTCTTCACATACCACCTATGGATCCAACAGTGTCATTGCATGTGTCTTCTTTTTAGTAACAACAACCAGAGTCATTGAAATGTGTGTTCTTCTCACATACCACATATGGATCCACCAGTGTCATTGCATGTGTGTTCATTTCATAATCCACCTATGGATACACCAGTGTCATTGCATGTGTGTTCTTTTTAGTACCAACAACCAGACTCATTTTGCATGTGTGTTCTTCTCACATATCACCTATGGATCCACCAGTGTCATTGCATGTGTCGTCTTTTCACTAACAACAACAGGAGGCATGGCATGTGTGTTATTTTAACATACAACATATGGATCCACCAATGTCATTGAAATGCGTGTTCTTTGAGACCACACATGGATCCACCAGTGTCATTGCATGTGTGTGTGTTCTTTTAGTAACAACAACTAGTCATTTTTCATGTGTGTTCTTTTCACATACCACATATGGATCCACCAGTGTCATTGCATGTGTGTTCTCTTCACAATCCACCTATGGATCCACCAGTGTCATTGCATGTGTGTTCTTTATAGTAACAACCAGAGTCATTTTGCATGTGTGTTCTTTTCACAATCCACGCATGGATCCACCAGTGTCATTGCATGTGTGTTCTCTTCACGATCCACACATGGATCCACCAGTGTCATTGTATGTGTGTTCTTTTTACTAACAACAACCAGAGTCATTTTGCATGTGTGTTCTTTTCACATACCTATGGATCCACCAGTGTCATTGCATGTGTGTTCTTTTCACAATCCACCCATGGATCCACCAGTGTCATTGCATGTGTGTTCTTTTTAGTAACAACAACCAGAGTCATTTTTCATGGTGATTAACATAACCTCATGGTCGAAGGATTGGGTTACTATGCATTTGAAAGCTTATAGCAATACGAACTTAATGACTTGATCTTATGCTACGCTTACTATGGGTGTGTGTCCATCACATCATTCTCCAAATGATATAACCTTGTTATTAATGACATCCAATGTCCATGATCATCATTTAATCAACAAGCTAGTTCCACAAGAGGTTTACTAGGGACTCTTTTATGTTTACAAAACACACATGTATCAGTGTTTCCTTATAATACAATTATAGTATGGGATGTAAACATTCATAATAAACACAAAGATATAATAATAACCACTTTTATTATTGCCTCTTGGGCATATCTCCAACACCACCAGTGTCATTGCATGTGTGTTCTTTTTAGTAACAACAACCAGTCATTTTGCATGTGTGTTCTTTTCACATACCACCTATGGATCCACCAGTGTCATTGCATGTGTGTTCTCTTCACAATCCACCTAGGGATCCACCAGTGTAATTGCATGTGTTCTTTTTAGTAACAACAACCAGTGTCATTGCATGTGTGCTCTCTTCAGAGACCACACATGGATCCACCAGTATCATTGCATGTGTGTTCTTTTTACTAACAACAACAAGAGTCATTGAAATGTGTGCTCTCTTCTGAGACCACACATGGATCCACCAGTTTCATAGTATGTGTGTTCTTTTCACTAAAAACAACCAGAGTCATTGCATGTGTGTTCTTTTCACATACCACATATGGATCACCAGTGTCATTGCATGTGTGTTCTCTTCACATACCACCTATGGATCCACTAGTGTCATTGCATGTGTGTTCTTTTTAGTAACAACCAGGGTCATTTTGCATGTGTGTTCTTTTCACATACCACCTATGGATCCACCAGTGTCATTGCATGTGTGTTCTTTTCACAATCCACCCATGGATCCACCAGTGTCATTTTGCATGTGTGTTCTTTTTAGTAACAACAACCAGAGTCATTTTGCATGTGTGATCTCTTCACATACCACCTATGGATCCACCAGTGTCATTGCATGTGTGTTCTTTTTAGTAACAACAACAAGAGTCATTGAAATGTGTGTTCTTCTCACATACCACCTATGGATCCACCAGTGTCATTGCATTTGTGTTCATTTCATAATCCACCTATGGATCCACCAGTGTCATTGCATATGTGTTCTTTTTAGTAACGACAACCAGAGTCATCTTGCATGTGTGTTCTTCTCACATACCACCTATGGATCCACCAGTGTCATTGCATGTGTGTTCTTTTTACTAACAACAACTAGTGTCATTGCATGTGTGCTCTCTTCAGAGACCACACATGGATCCACCAGTGTCATTGCATGTGTGTTCTTTTTACTAACAACGACAAGAGTCATTTAAACGCAGTGTTTCTTCAGAGACCACACATGGATCCACCAGTGTCATTGCATGTGTGTTCTTTTTACTAACAACAACCAGAGTCATTGCATGTGTGTTCTTTTCACATTCCACTTATTTATCCACCAGTGTCATTGCATGTGTGTTCTCTACAGAGACCACACATGGATCCACCAGTGTCATTGCATGTGTGTTCTTTTAGTAACAACAACCAGAGTCGTTTTGCATGTGTTTGCTTTTCACATACCACCTATGGATCCACCAGTGTCATTGCATGTGTGTTCTTTTCACAATCCACCCATGGATCCACCAGTGTCATTGCATGTGTGTTCTTTTTAGTAACAATAACCTGAGTCATTTTGCATGTGTGTTCTCTTCACATACCACCTATGGATCCAACAGTGTCATTGCATGTGTCTTCTTTTTAGTAACAACAACCAGAGTCATTGAAATGTGTGTTCTTCTCACATACCACATATGGATCCACCGGTTGCATGTGTGTTCATTTCATAATCCACCTATGGATACACCAGTGTCATTGCATGTGTGTTCTTTTTAGTAACAACAACCAGACTCATTTTGCATGTGTGTTCTTCTCACATATCACCTATGGATCCACCAGTGTCATTGCATGTGTCGTCTTTTCACTAACAACAACCAGAGTCATTGCATGTGTGTTCTTTTCACATACCACATATGGATCCACCAATGTCATTGAAATGCGTGTTTTTCACAGAGACCACACATGGATCCACCAGTGTCATTGTGTGTTCTTTTAGTAACAACAACTAGTCATTTTCATGTGTTCTTTTCACATACCACATATGGATCCACCAGTGTCATTGCATGTGTGTTCTCTTCACAATCCACCTATGGATCCACCAGTGTCATTGCATGTGTGTTCTTTATAGTAACAACCAGAGTCATTTTGCATGTGTGTTCTTTTCACAATCCACACATGGCTCCACCAGTGTCATTGCATGTGTGTTCTCTTCACGATCCACACATGGATCCACCAGTGTCATTGTATGTGTGTTCTTTTTACTAACAACAACCAGAGTCATTTTGCATGTGTGTTCTTTTCACATACCACCTATGGATCCACCAGTGTCATTGCATGTGTGTTCTTTTCACAATCCACCCATGGATCCACCAGTGTCATTGCATGTGTGTTCTTTTTAGTAACAACAACCAGAGTCATTTTTCATGGTGATTAACATAACCTCATGGTCGAAGGATTGGGTTACTATGCATTTGAAAGCTTATAGCAATACGAACTTAATGACTTGATCTTATGCTACGCTTACTATGGGTGTGTGTCCATCACATCATTCTCCAAATGATATAACCTTGTTATTAATGACATCCAATGTCCATGATCATCATTTATTCAACAAGCTAGTTCCACAAGAGGTTTACTAGGGACTCTTTTATGTTTACAAAACACACATGTATCAGTGTTTCCTTATAATACAATTATAGCATGGGATGTAAACATTCATAATAAACACAAAGATATAATAATAACCACTTTTATTATTGCCTCTTGGGCATATCTCCAACACCACCAGTGTCATTGCATGTGTGTTCTTTTTAGTAACAACAACCAGTCATTTTGCATGTGTGTTCTTTTCACATACCACCTATGGATCCACCAGTGTCATTGCATGTGTGTTCTCTTCACAATCCACCTAGGGATCCACCAGTGTAATTGCATGTGTTCTTTTTAGTAACAACAACCAGTGTCATTGCATGTGTGCTCTCTTCAGAGACCACACATGGATCCACCAGTATCATTGCATGTGTGTTCTTTTTACTAACAACAACAAGAGTCATTGAAATGTGTGCTCTCTTCTGAGACCACACATGGATCCACCAGTTTCATAGTATGTGTGTTCTTTTCACTAAAAACAACCAGAGTCATTGCATGTGTGTTCTTTTCACATACCACATATGGATCACCAGTGTCATTGCATGTGTGTTCTCTTCACATACCACCGATGGATCCACTAGTGTCATTGCATGTGTGTTCTTTTTAGTAACAACAACCAGGGTCATTTTGCATGTGTGTTCTTTTCACATACCACCTATGGATCCACCAGTGTCATTGCATGTGTGTTCTTTTCACAATCCACCCATGGATCCACCAGTGTCATTTTGCATGTGTGTTCTTTTTAGTAACAACAACCAGAGTCATTTTCCATGTGTGATCTCTTCACATACCACCTATGGATCCACCAGTGTCATTGCATGTGTGTTCTTTTTAGTAACAACAACAAGAGTCATTGAAATGTGTGTTCTTCTCACATACCACCTATGGATCCACCAGTGTCATTGCATTTGTGTTCATTTCATAATCCACCTATGGATCCACCAGTGTCATTGCATATGTGTTCTTTTTAGTAACGACAACCAGAGTCATTTTGCATGTGTGTTCTTCTCACATACCACCTATGGATCCACCAGTGTCATTGCATGTGTGTTCTTTTTACTAACAACAACTAGTGTCATTGCATGTGTGTTCTCTTCAGAGACCACACATGGATCCACCAGTGTCATTGCATGTGTGTTCTTTTTACTAACAACACCACGAGTCATTGAAATGTGTGCTCTCTTCAGAGACCACACATGGATCCACCAGTGTCATTGCATGTGTGTTCTTTTTACTAACAACAACCAGAGTCATTGCATGTGTGTTCTTTTCACATTCCACTTATTTATCCACCAGTGTCATTGCATGTGTAGCCTTTTCAAAGACCACATGGATCCACCAAGGTCATTGCATGTGTGTTCTTTTAGTAACAACAACCAGAGTCGTTTTGCATGTGTTTGCTTTTCACATACCACCTATGGATCCACCAGTGTCATTGCATGTGTGTTCTTTTCACAATCCACCCATGGATCCACCAGTGTCATTGCATGTGTGTTCTTTTTAGTAACAATAACCTGAGTCATTTTGCATGTGTGTTCTCTTCACATACCACCTATGGATCCAACAGTGTCATTGCATGTGTCTTCTTTTAGTAACAACAACGTAGTCATTGAAATGTGTGTTCTTCTCACATACCACATATGGATCCACCAGTGTCATTGCATGTGTGTTCATTTCATAATCCACCTATGGATACACCAGTGTCATTGCATGTGTGTTCTTTTTAGTAACAACAACCAGACTCATTTTGCATGTGTGTTCTTCTCACATATCACCTATGGATCCACCAGTGTCATTGCATGTGTCGTCTTTTCACTAACAACAACCAGAGTCATTGCATGTGTGTTCTTTTCACATACCACATATGGATCCACCAATGTCATTGAAATGCGTGTTGTATAAAGTGACCACACATGGATCGAGCAGTGTCATTTCATGTGTGTTCTTTTAGTAACAACTAGTCATTTTTCATGTGTGTTCTTTTCACATACCACATATGGATCCACCAGTGTCATTGCATGTGTGTTCTCTTCACAATCCACCTATGGATCCACTAGTGTCATTGCATGTGTGTTCTTTATAGTAACAACCAGAGTCATTTTGCATGTGTGTTCTTTTCACAATCCACACATGGATCCACCAGTGTCATTGCATGTGTGTTCTCTTCACGATCCACACATGGATCCACCAGTGTCATTGTATGTGTGTTCTTTTTACTAACAACAACCAGAGTCATTTTGCATGTGTGTTCTTTTCACATACCACCTATGGATCCACCAGTGTCATTGCATGTGTGTTCTTTTCACAATCCACCCATGGATCCACCAAAGGTCATTGCATGTGTGTTCTTTTTAGTAACAACTGTAGTCATTTTTCATGGTGATTAACATAACCTCATGGTCGAAGGATTGGGTTACTATGCATTTGAAAGCTTATAGCAATACGAACTTAATGACTTGATCTTATGCTACGCTTACTATGGGTGTGTGTCCATCACATCATTCTCCAAATGATATAACCTTGTTATTAATGACATCCAATGTCCATGATCATCATTTATTCAACAAGCTAGTTCCACAAGAGGTTTACTAGGGACTCTTTTATGTTTACAAAACACACATGTATCAGTGTTTCCTTATAATACAATTATAGCATGGGATGTAAACATTCATAATAAACACAAAGATATAATAATAACCACTTTTATTATTGCCTCTTGGGCATATCTCCAACACCACCAGTGTCATTGCATGTGTGTTCTTTTTAGTAACAACAACCAGTCATTTTGCATGTGTGTTCTTTTCACATACCACCTATGGATCCACCAGTGTCATTGCATGTGTGTTCTCTTCACAATCCACCTAGGGATCCACCAGTGTAATTGCATGTGTTCTTTTTAGTAACAACAACCAGTGTCATTGCATGTGTGCTCTCTTCAGAGACCACACATGGATCCACCAGTATCATTGCATGTGTGTTCTTTTTACTAACAACAACAAGAGTCATTGAAATGTGTGCTCTCTTCTGAGACCACACATGGATCCACCAGTTTCATAGTATGTGTGTTCTTTTCACTAAAAACAACCAGAGTCATTGCATGTGTGTTCTTTTCACATACCACATATGGATCACCAGTGTCATTGCATGTGTGTTCTCTTCACATACCACCGATGGATCCACTAGTGTCATTGCATGTGTGTTCTTTTTAGTAACAACAACCAGGGTCATTTTGCATGTGTGTTCTTTTCACATACCACCTATGGATCCACCAGTGTCATTGCATGTGTGTTCTTTTCACAATCCACCCATGGATCCACCAGTGTCATTTTGCATGTGTGTTCTTTTTAGTAACAACAACCAGAGTCATTTTGCATGTGTGATCTCTTCACATACCACCTATGGATCCACCAGTGTCATTGCATGTGTGTTCTTTTTAGTAACAACAACAAGAGTCATTGAAATGTGTGTTCTTCTCACATACCACCTATGGATCCACCAGTGTCATTGCATTTGTGTTCATTTCATAATCCACCTATGGATCCACCAGTGTCATTGCATATGTGTTCTTTTTAGTAACGACAACCAGAGTCATCTTGCATGTGTGTTCTTCTCACATACCACCTATGGATCCACCTGTGTCATTGCATGTGTGTTCTTTTTACTAACAACAACTAGTGTCATTGCATGTGTGCTCTCTTCAGAGACCACACATGGATCCACCAGTGTCATTGCATGTGTGTTCTTTTTACTAACAACGACAAGAGTCATTGAAACGTGTGCTCTCTTCAGAGACCACACATGGATCCACCAGTGTCATTGCATGTGTGTTCTTTTTACTAACAACAACCAGAGTCATTGCATGTGTGTTCTTTTCACATTCCACTTATTTATCCACCAGTGTCATTGCATGTGTGTTCTCTACAGAGACCACACATGGATCCACCAGTGTCATTGCATGTGTGTTCTTTTAGTAACAACAACCAGAGTCGTTTTGCATGTGTTTGCTTTTCACATACCACCTATGGATCCACCAGTGTCATTGCATGTGTGTTCTTTTCACAATCCACCCATGGATCCACCAGTGTCATTGCATGTGTGTTCTTTTTAGTAACAATAACCTGAGTCATTTTGCATGTGTGTTCTCTTCACATACCACCTATGGATCCATGATGTCATTGCATGTGTCTTCTTTTTAGTAACAACAACCAGAGTCATTGAAATGTGTGTTCTTCTCACATACCACATATGGATCCACTAGTGTCATTGCATGTGTGTTCATTTCATAATCCACCTATGGATACACCAGTGTCATTGCATGTGTGTTCTTTTTAGTAACAACAACCAGACTCATTTTGCATGTGTGTTCTTCTCACATATCACCTATGGATCCACCAGTGTCATTGCATGTGTCGTCTTTTCACTAACAACAACCAGAGTCATTGCATGTGTGTTCTTTTCACATACCACATATGGATCCACCAATGTCATTGAAATGCGTGTTCTCTACAGAGACCACACATGGATCCACCAGTGTCATTGCATGTGTGTTCTTTTTAGTAACAACAACTAGTCATTTTTCATGTGTGTTCTTTTCACATACCACATATGGATCCACCAGTGTCATTGCATGTGTGTTCTCTTCACAATCCACCTATGGATCCACCAGTGTCATTGCATGTGTGTTCTTTATAGTAACAACCAGAGTCATTTTGCATGTGTGTTCTTTTCACAATCCACACATGGATCCACCAGTGTCATTGCATGTGTGTTCTCTTCACGATCCACACATGGATCCACCAGTGTCATTGTATGTGTGTTCTTTTTACTAACAACAACCAGAGTCATTTTGCATGTGTGTTCTTTTCACATACCACCTATGGATCCACCAGTGTCATTGCATGTGTGTTCTTTTCACAATCCACCCATGGATCCACTAGTGTCATTGCATGTGTGTTCTTTTTAGTAACAACAACCAGAGTCATTTTTCATGGTGATTAACATAACCTCATGGTCGAAGGATTGGGTTACTATGCATTTGAAAGCTTATATGTCTGAACTTAATGACTTGATCTTATGCTACGCTTACTATGGGTGTGTGTCCATCACATCATTCTCCAAATGATATAACCTTGTTATTAATGACATCCAATGTCCATGATCATCATTTATTCAACAAGCTAGTTCCACAAGAGGTTTACTAGGGACTCTTTTATGTTTACAAAACACACATGTATCAGTGTTTCCTTATAATACAATTATAGCATGGGATGTAAACATTCATAATAAACACAAAGATATAATAATAACCACTTTTATTATTGCCTCTTGGGCATATCTCCAACACCACCAGTGTCATTGCATGTGTGTTCTTTTTAGTAACAACAACCAGTCATTTTGCATGTGTGTTCTTTTCACATACCACCTATGGATCCACCAGTGTCATTGCATGTGTGTTCTCTTCACAATCCACCTAGGATCCACTTGTAATTGCATGTGTTCTTTTAGTAACAACAACCAGGTCATTGCATGTGTTTCTTCAGAGACCACATGGATCCACCAGTATCATTGCATGTGTGTTCTTTTTACTAACAACAACAAGAGGCATTGAAATTGTGCTCTCTTCCGAGACCACACATGGATCCACCAGATTTCATAGTATGTGTGTTCTTTTCACTAAAACAACCAGTCATTGCATGTGTGTTCTTTTCACATACCACATATGGATCACCAGTGTCATTGTGTGTTCTCTTCACATACCACCTATGGATCCACTAGTTTCATTGCATGTGTGTTCTTTTTAGTAACAACAACCAGGGTCATTTTGCATGTGTGTTCTTTTCACATACCACCTATGGATCCACCAGTGTCATTGCATGTGTGTTCTTTTTCACAATCCACCCATGGATCCACCAGTCATTTTGCATGTGTGTTCTTTTTAGTAACAACAACCAGAGTCATTTTGCATGTGTGATCTCTTCACATACCACCTATGGATCCACCAAAGTGTCATTGCATGTGTGTTCTTTTTAGTAACAACAACAAGAGTCATTGAAATGTGTGTTCTTCTCACATACCACCTATGGATCCACCAGTGTCATTGCATTTGTGTTCATTTCATAATCCACCTATGGATCCACCAGTGTCATTGCATATGTGTTCTTTTTAGTAACGACAACCAGAGTCATCTTGCATGTGTGTTCTTCTCACATACCACCTATGGATCCACCAGTGTCATTGCATGTGTGTTCTTTTTACTAACAACAACCGGAGCCATTGCATGTGTGTTCTTTTCTCATACCACATATGGATCCACTAGTGTCATTGAAATGCGTGTGTTCTCCAGAGACCACAGATGGATCCACCAGTGTCATTGCATGTGTGTTCTTTTTAGTAACAACAGCAAGTCATTTTGCATGTGTGTTCTTTTCACATACCACGTATGGATCCACCAGTGTCATTGCATGTGTATTCTCTTCACAATCCACCCATGGATCCACCAGTATCATTGCATGTGTTCTTTTTAATAACTACAACCAGTGTCATTGCATGTTGCTCTCTTCATAGACCACACATGGATCCACCAGTGTCATTGCATATGTGTTCTTTTTACTAACAATAACAAGAGTCATTGAAATGTGTGCTCTCTTCAGAGACCACACATGGATCCACCAGTGACATTGCATGTGTGTTCTTTTCACTAACAACAACCAGAGTCATTGCATGTGTGTTCTTTTCACATACCACATATGGATCACCAGTGTCGTTGCATGTGTGTTCTCTTCACATACCACCTATGGATCAACCAGTGTCATTGCATGTGTGTTCTTTTTAGTGACAACAACCAGAGTCATATTGCATGTGTGTTCTTTTCACATACCACCTATGGATCCACCAGTGTCATTGCATGTGTGTTCTTTTCACAATCCACCCATGGATCCACTAGTGTCATTTTGCATTTGTGTTCTTTTTAGTAACAACAACCAGAGTCATTTTGCATGTGTGATATCTTCACATAGCACCTATGGATCCACCAGTGTCATTGCATGTGTGTTCTTTTTAGTAACAACAACCAGAGTCATTGAAATGTGTGTTCTTCTCACATACCACCTATGGATCCACCAGTGTCATTGCATGTGTGTTCATTTAATAATCCACCTATGGATGCACTAGTGTCATTGCAGTGTCATTGCATGTGTGTTCTTTTTAGTAACAACAACCAGAGTCATTTTGCATGTGTGTTCTTTTCACATACCACCTATGGATCCACCACTGACATTGCATGTGTGTTCTTTTCACTAACAACAACCATAGTCATTGCATGTGTGTTCTTTTCACATACCACATATGGATCCACCAGTGTGTCATTGAAATGTGTGTTCTCTACAGAGACCACACATGGATCCACCGGTGTCATTGCATGTGTGTTCTTTTTAGTAACAACAACCAGTCATTTTGCTTGTGATGTGTTCTTTTCACAATCCACACATGGATCCACCAGTGTCATTGCATGTGTGTTATCTTCACAATCCACACATGGATCCACCAGTGTCATTGCATGTGTGTTCTTTTCACTAACAACAACCACAGTCATTTTAATGTGTGTTCTTCTCACATACCACCTATGGATCCACCAGTGTCATTGCATGTGTGTTCATTTCACTAACAACCAGAGTCACTGCATGTGTGTTCTTTTCACATACCACATCTGGATCCACCAGTGTGATTGAAATGTGTGGTCTCACAGAGACCACACATGGATCCACCAAATGTCATTGCATGTGTGTTCTTTAGTAACAACAACTACTCATTGTGCATGTGTGTTCTTTTCAAATACCACCTATGGATCCACCAGTGTCATTGCATGTGTGTTCTTTTCACAATCCACCCATGGATCCACCAGTGTCATTGCATGTGTGTTCTTTTTAGTAACAACCAGAGTCATTTTGCATGTGTGTTCTTTTCACATTCCACCTATGGATCCACCAGTGTCATTGCATGTGTGTTCTTTTCACAATCCACCCATGGATCCACCAGTGTCATTTCATGTCTGTTCTTTGTAGTAACAACAACCAGAGTGATTTGCATGTGTGTTCTTTTCACATACCACCTATGGATCCACCAGTGTCATTGAAATGTGTGTTCTCTTTAGAGATCACTCATGGATCCACAAGTGTCATTGCATGTGTGTTCTTTTCACATACCACATATGGATCCACCAGTGTCATTGCATGTGTGTTCTTTTCACAATCCACCCATGGATCCACTAGTGTCATTGCATGTGTGTTATTTTTAGTAACAACAACCAGAGTCATTTTGCATGTGTGTTCTCTTCACATACCACCTATGGATCCACCAGTGTCATTGCATGTGTGTTCTTTTTAGTAACAACAACCAGAGTCATTTTTCATGTGTGTTCTTTTCACATACCACCTATGGATCCACCAGTGTCATTGCATGTGTGTTCTTTTCACAATCCACCCATGGATCCACTAGTGTCATTGCATGTGTGTTATTTTTAGTAACAACAACCAGAGTCATTTTGCATGTGTGTTCTCCTCACATACCACCTATGGATCCACCAGTGTCATTGCATGTGTGTTCTCTTCACTAACAACAACCAGAATCATTGCATGTGTGTTCTTTTCACATACCACATATGGATCCACCAGTGTCATTGAAATGCGTGTTCTCTACAGAGACCACACATGGATCCACCAGTGTCATTGCATGTGTGTTCTTTTTAGTAACAACAACTAGTCATTTTGCATGTGTGTTCTTTTCACATACCACCTATGGATCCACCAGTGTCACTGCATGTGTGTTCTCCTCACATACCACCTATGGATCCACCAGTGTCATTGCATGTGTGTTCTCTTCACTAACAACAACCAGAGTCATTGCATGTGTGTTCTTTTCACATACCACATATGGATCCACCAGTGTCATTGAAATGCGTGTTCTCTACAGAGACCACACATGGATCCACCAGTGTCATTGCATGTGTGTTCTTTTTAGTAACAACAACCAGTCATTTTGCATGTGAGTTCTTTTCACATACCACCTATGGATCCACCAGTGTCACTGCATGTGTGTTCTCTTCACAATCCACCTATGGTTCCGCCAGTGTCATTGCATGTGTTTTTTAGTAACAACAACCAGCGTCATTGCATGTGTGCTCTCTTCAGAGACCACACATGGATCCACCAGTGTCATTGCATGTGTGTTCTTTTTACTAACAACAACAAGAGTCATGGAAACGTGTGCTCTCTTCAGAGACCACACATGGATCCACCAGTGTCATTGCATGTGTGTTCTTTTCACTAACAACTAGAGTCATTGCATGTGTGTTCTTTTCACATACCACTTATTTATCCACCAGTGTCATTGCATGTGTGTTCTCTACAGAGACCACACATGGATCCACCAGTGTCATTGCATGTGTGTTCTTTTCACATACCACATATGGATCCACCAGTGTCATTGCATGTGTGCTCTTTTCACAATCCACCCATGGATCCACCAGTGTCATTGCATGTGTGTTCTTTTTAGTAACAACAACGAGAGTCATTTTGCATGTGTTTTCTTTTCACATACCACCTATGGCTCCACCAGTGTCATTGCATGTGTGTTCTTTTCACTAACAACAACCAGAGTCATTGCATGTGTGTTCTTTTCACATACCACATATGGATCCACCAGTGTCATTGAAATGTGTGTTCTCTACAGAGACCAGACATGGATCCACCGTGTCATTGCATGTGTGTTCTTTTTAGTAACAACAACCAGTCATTTTGCATGTATGTTCTTTTCACAATCCACACATGGATCCACCAGTGTCATTGCATGTGTGTTCTCTTCACAATCCACAGATGGATCCGCCAGTGTCATTGCATGTGTGTTCTCTTCACAATCCACAGATGGATCCACCAGTGTCATTGCATGTGTGTTCTTTTTACTAACAACAACCAGAGTCATTGAAATGTGTGTTCTTATCACATACCACCTATGGATCCACCAGTGCCATTGCATGTGTGTTCATTTCACTAAGAACAACCAGAGTCATTGCATGTCTGTTCTTTTCACATAGCACATATGGATCCACCAGTGTGATTGAAATGTGTGTTCTCTACAAAGACCACACATGGATCCACCAATGTCATTGCATGAATGTTCTTTTTAGTAACAACCAGTGTCATTTTGCATGTGTGTTCTTTTCACATACCACCTATGGATCCACCAGTGTCATTGCATGTGTGTTGTTTTCACAATCCACCCATGGATCCACCAGTGTCATTGCATGTGTGTTGTTTTTATTAACAACAACCAGAGTCATTTTGCATGTGTGTTCTTTTCACATACCACCTATGGATCCACCAGTGTCATTGCATGTGTGTTCTTTTCACAATCCACCCATGGATCCACCAGTGTCATTGCCTGTGTGTTCTTTTTATTAACAAGAACCAGAGTCATTTTGCATGTGTGTTCTTTTCACATACCACCTATGGATCCACCAGTGTCATTGAAATGTGTGTTCTCTTTAGAGATCACACATGGATCCACCAGTGTCATTGCATGTGTGTTAGTTTCACTAACAACAACTGGAATCATTGCATGCGTGTTCTTTTCACATACCACATATGGATCCACCAGTGTCATTGCATGTGTGTTCTTTTTACTAAGAACAACGAGAGTCATTGGATGTGTGTTCTCTTCAGAGACCACACATGGATCCACCTGTGTCATTGCATGTGTGTTCTTTTTACTAACAACAACTAGAGTCATTTTGCATGTGTGATCTCTTCACATACCACCTATGGATCCACCCGTGTCATTGCATGTGTGTTCGTTTTAGTAACAACAACCAGAGTCATTGAAATGTGTGTTCTTTTCACATACCACATATGGATCCACCAGTGTCATTGCATGTGTGCTCTTTTCACAATCCACCCATGGATCCACTAGTGTCATTGCATGTGTGTTCTTTTTAGTAACAACAACGAGAGTCATTTTGCATGTGTGTTCATTTCACATACCACCTATGGATCCACTAGTCTCATTGCATGTGTGTTCTTTTCACTAACAACCAGAGTCATTGCATGTGTGTTCTTTTCACATACCACTTATGGATCCACCAGTGTCATTGAAATGCGTGTTCTCTACAGAGACCACACATGGATCCACCAGTGTCATTGCATGTGTGTTCTTTTTAGTAACAACAACCAGTCATTTTGCATGTGTGTTCTTTTCACATACCACCTATGGATCCACCAGTGTCGTTGCATGTGTGTTCTCTTCATAATCCACCTATGGATCCACCAGTGTCATTGGATGTGTGTTCTTTTTAGTAACAACAACCAGTGTCATTGCATGTGTGTTCTCTTCAGAGACGACACATGAATCCACCAGTGTCATTGCATGTGTGTTCTTTTTACTAACAACAACAAGAGTCATTGAAATGTGTGCTCTCTTCAGAGACCACACATGGATCCACCAGTGTCATTGCATGTGTGTTCTTTTCACTAACAACAACCAGAGTCATTGCATGTGTGTACTTTTCACATACCACATATGGATCCAACAGTGTCATTGCATGTGTGTTCATTTCATAATCCACCTATGGATCCACCAGTGTCATTGCATGTGTGTTCTTTTTAGTAACAACAACCAGAGTCATTTTGCATGTGTGTTCTTTTCACATACCACCTATGGATCCACCAGTGTCATTGCATGTGTGTTCTCTTCACAATCCACCTATGGATCCACAAGTGTCATTCCATGTGTGTTCTTTTTAGTAACAACGACCAGTGTCATTCCATGTGTGTTCTCTTCAGAGACAAGGGATGGATCCACTAGTGTCATTGCATGTGTGTTCTTTCTACTAACAACAATAAGAGTTATTGAAATGTGTGATCTCTTCAGAGACCACACATGGATCCACCAGTGTCATTGCATGTCTGTTCTTTTCACTAACAAAAACCAGAGTCACTGCATGTGTGTTCTTTTCACGCACCACATATGGATCCACCAGTGTCATTGCATGTGTGCTCTTTTCACAATCCACCCATGGATCCACCAGTGTCATTGCATGTGTGTTCTTTTTAGTAACAACAACCAGAGTCATTTTGCATGTGTTTTCTTAACACATACCACCTATGGCTCCACCAGTGTCATTGCATGTGTGTTCTTTTCACTAACAACAACCAGAGTCATTGCATGTGTGTTCTTTTCACATACCACATATGGATCCACCAGTGTCATTGAAATGTGTGTTCTCTACAGAGACCACACATGGATCCACCGTGTCATTACATGTGTGTTCTTTTTAGTAACAACCAGATTCATTTTGCATGTGTGTTCTTTTCACATACCACCTATGGATCCACCAGTGTCATTGCATGTGTGCTCTTTTCACAATCCACCCATGGATCCACCAGTTTCATTGCATGTGTGTTCTTTTTAGTAACAACTACTAGAGTCATTTTGCATGTGTGTTCTTTTCACATACCACCAATGGATCCACCAGTGTCATTGCATGTGTGTTCTTTTCACAATCCACCCATGGATCCACCAGTGTCATTGCATGTGTGTTGTTTTTAGTAACAACAACCAGAGTCATTTTGCATGTGTGTTCTTTTCACATACCACCTATGGATTCACCAGTGTCATTGAAATGTGTGTTCTCTTTAGATATCACACATGGATCCACCAGTGTCATTGCATGTGTGTTCTTTTTAGTAACAACAACTAGAGTCATTTTGCATGTGTGTTCTTTTCACATACCACCAATGGATCCACCAGTGTCATTGCATGTGTGTTCTTTTTACTAAGAACAACCAGAGTCATTAGATGTGTGTTCTCTTCAGAGACCACACATGGATCCACCAGTGTCATTGCATGTGTGTTCTTTTTAGTAACAACAACTAGTGTCATTGCATGTGTGCTCTCTTCAGAGACCACACATGGATCCACCAGTGTCATTGCATGTGTGTTCTTTTTACTAACAACAACAAGAGTCATTGAAACGTGGGCTCTCTTCAGAGACCACACATGGATCCACCAGTGTCATTGCATGTGTGTTCTTTTCACTAACAACAACCAGAGTCATTGCATGTGTGTTCTTTTCACATACCACTTATTTATCCACTAGTGTCATTGCATGTGTGTTCTCTGAGAGACCACACATGGATCCACCTGATGTCATTGCATGTGTGTTCTTTTAGTAACAACAACCGAGTCATTTTGCATGTGTTTGCTTTTCACATACCACCTATGGATCCACCATTGTCATTGCATGTGTGTTCTTTTCACAATCCACCCATGGATCCACCAGGTCATTGCATGTGTGTCTTTTTAGTAACAATAACCTGAGTCATTTTGCATGTGTGTTCTCTTCACATACCACCTATGGATCCAACAGTGTCATTGCATGTGTCTTCTTTTTAGTAACAACAACCAGAGTCATTGAAATGTGTGTTCTTCTCACATACCACATATGGATCCACCAGTGTCATTGCATGTGTGTTCATTTGATAATCCACCTATGGATACACCAGTGTCATTGCATGTGTGTTCTTTATAGTAACAACCAGAGTCATTTTGCAGGTGTGTTTTCCTCACATACCACCTATGGATCCACCAGTGTCATTGCATGTGTCGTCTTTTCACTAACAACAACCAGAGTCATTGCTTGTGTGTTCTTTTCACATACCACAGATGGATCCACCAGTGTCAGTGAAATGCGTGTTCTTTCTGTAGACCACATGGATCCACCAAAGTGTCATTGCATGTGTGTTCTTTTTAGTAACAACAACTAGTCATTTTTCATGTGTGTTCTTTTCACATACCACATATGGATCCACCAGTGTCATTGCATGTGTGTTCTCTTCACAATCCACCTATGGATCCACCAGTGTCATTGCATGTGTGTTCTTTATAGTAACAACCAGAGGCCTTTTGCATGTGTGGTGATTTCACAATACACCAATGGATCCAACAGTGTCCTTGCATGTGTGTTCTCTTCACGATCCATGATGGATCCACCAAAGGTCATTGTATGTGTGGTCTTCTTAAAAACTACAACAAGAGTCATTTTGCATGTGTGTTCTTTTCACATACCACCTATGGATCCACCAGTGTCATTGCATGTGTGTTCTTTTCACAACCCACCCATGGATCCACCAGTGTCATTGCATGTGTGCTCTTTTTAGTAACAACAACCAGAGTCATTTTTCATGTGTGTTCTTTTCACATACCACCTATGGATCCACCAAAGGTCATTGCATGTGTGTTCTTTTAGTAACAACAACCAGAGTCATTTTGCATGTGTGTTCTTCTCACATACCACCTATGGATCCACCAGTGTCATTGCATGTGTGATCTTTTCACTAACAACAACCAGAGTCATTGCATGTGTGTTCTTTTCACATACCACATATGGATCCACTAGTGTCATTGAAATGCATGGATCCACTAGTGTCATTGCATGTGTGTTCTTTTTAGTAACAACAACTAGTCATTTTGCATGTGTGTTCTTTTCACATACCACCTATGGATCCACCAGTGTCATTGCATGTGTGTTCTCTTCACAATCCACCTATGGATCCACCAGTGTCATTGCATGTGTGTTCTTTCTAGTAACAACAACTAGTGTCATTGCATGTGTGTTCTCTTCAGTGACCACACATGGATCCACTAGTGTCATTGCATGTGTGTTCTTTTTACTAACTACAACAGGAGTCATTGAAATGTGTGCTCTCTTCAGAGACCACACATGGATCCACCAGTGTCATTGCATGTGTGTTCTTTCCACTAACAAAAACCAGATTCATTGCATGTGTGTTCTTTTCACATACCACATATGGATCCACCAGTGTCATTGCATGTGTGCTCTTTTCACAATCCACCCATGGATCCACCAGTGTCATTGCATGTGTGTTCTTTTTAGTAACAACAACCAGAGTCATTTTGCATGTGTTTTCTTTTCACATACCACCTATGGCTCCACCAGTGTCATTGCATGTGTGTTCTTTTCACTAACAACAACCAGAGTCATTTCATGTGTGTTCTTTTCACATACCACATATGGATCCACCAGGGTCATTGAAATGTGTGTTCTCTACAGAGACCAGACATGGATCCACCGTGTCATTGCATGTGTGTTCTTTTAATAACAACAACCAGTCATTTTGCATGTATGTTCTTTTCACATTCCACACATGGATCCACCTGTCATTGCATGTGTGTTCTCTTCACAATCCATGTATGGATCCGCTTAGTGTCATTGCATGTGTGTTCTCTTCACAATCCACAGATGGATCCACCAGTGTCATTGCATGTGTGTTCTTTTTACTAACAACAACCAGAGTCATTGAAATGTGTGTTCTTATCACATACCACCTATGGATCCACCAGTGCCATTGCATGTGTGTTCATTTCACTAAGAACAACCAGAGTCATTGCATGTCTGTTCTTTTCACATAGCATATGGATCCACCAGTGTGATTGAAATGTGTGTTCTCTACAAAGACCACACATGGATCCACCAGCCATTGCATGTGTGTTCTTTAGGAACAACCAGTGTCATTTGCATGTGTGTTCTTTTCACATACCACCTATGGATCCACCAGTTGTCATTGCATGTGTGTTGTTTTCACAATCCACCCATGGATCCACGAGTGTCATTGCATGTGTGTTGTTTTATTAACCAAAACCAGAGTAATTTTGCGTGTGTGTTCTTTTCACATACCACCTATGGATCCACCAGTCATTCCATGTGTGTTTTTTTCACAATCCACCCATGGATCCACCAGTGTCATTGCGTGTGTGTTCTTTTAGTAACAAGAACCAGAGTCATTTTGCATGTGTGTTCTTTTCACATACCACCTATGGATCCACCAGTGTCATTGAAATGTGTGTTCTCTTTAGAGATCACACATGGATCCACCAGTGTCATTGCATGTGTGTTCTTTTCACTAACAACAACTGGAGTCATTGCATGCCTGTTCTTTTCACATACCACATATGGATCCACCAGTGTCATTGCATGTGTGTTCTTTTTACTAAGAACAACCAGAGTCATTGGATGTGTGTTCTCTTCAGAGACCACACATGGATCCACCTGTGTCATTGCATGTGTGTTCTTTTTACTAAAAACAACCAGAGTCATTTTGCATGTGTGATCTCTTCACATACCACCTATGGATCCACCTGTCATTGCATGTGTGTTCTTTTAGTAACAACAACCAGTCATTGAAATGTGTTTTCTTTTCACATACCACATATGGATCCACCAAAGGTCATTGCATGTGTGCTCTTTTCACAATCCACCCATGGATCCACTAGTGTCATTGCATGTGTGTTCTTTTTAGTAACAACAACGAGAGTCATTTTGCATGTGTGTTCATTTCACATACCACCTATGGATCCACTAGTCTCATTGCATGTGTGTTCTTTTCACTAACAACCAGAGTCATTGCATGTGTGTTCTTTTCACATACCACATATGGATCCACCAGTGTCATTGAAATGCGTGTTCTCTACAGAGACCACACATGGATCCACCAGTGTCATTGCATGTGTGTTCTTTTTAGTAACAACAACCAGTCATTTTGCATGTGTGTTCTTTTCACATACCACCTATGGATCCACCAAAGGTCGTTGCATGTGTGTTCTCTTCATAATCCACCTATGGATCCACCAGTGTCATTGTATGTGTGTTATTTTTAGTAACGACAACCAGTGTCATTGCATGTGTGTTCTCTTCAGAGACCACACATGGATCCACCAGTGTCATTGCATGTGTGTTCTTTTTACTAACAACAACAAGAGTCATTGAAACGTGTGCTCTCTTCAGAGACCACACATGGATCCACCAGTGTCATTGCATGTGTGTTCTTTTCACTAACAACAACCAGAGTCATTGCATGTGTGTTCTTTTCACATACCACTTATTTATCCACTAGTGTCATTGCATGTGTGTTCTCTACAGAGACCACACATGGATCCACCAGTGTCATTGCATTGTGTTCTTTTTAGTAACAACAACCAGAGTCATTTTGCATGTGTTTGCTTTTCACATACCACCTATGGATCGACCAGTGTCATTGCATGTGTGTTCTTTTCACAATCCACCCATGGATCCACCAGTGTCATTGCATGTGTGTTCTTTTTAGTAACAATAACCTGAGTCATTTTGCATGTGTGTTCTCTTCACATACCACCTATGGATCCAACAGTGTCATTGCATGTGTCTTCTTTTTAGTAACAACCAGAGTCATTGAAATGTGTGTTCTTCTCACATACCACATATGGATCCACCAGTGTCATTGCATGTGTGTTCATTTGATAATCCACCTATGGATACACCAGTGTCATTGCATGTGTGTTCTTTTTAGTAACAACAACCAGACTCATTTTGCATGTGTGTTCTTCTCACATACCACCTATGGATCCACCAGTGTCATTGCATGTGTGGTCTTTTCACAATCCACCCATGGATCCACCAGTTTCATTGCATGTGTGTTCTTTTTAGTAACAACTACTAGAGTCATTTTGCATGTGTGTTCTTTTCACATACCACCAATGGATCCACCAGTGTCATTGCATGTGTGTTCTTTTCACAATCCACCCATGGATCCACCAGTGTCATTGCATGTGTGTTCTTTTTAGTAACAACAACCAGAGTCATTTTGCATGTGTGTTCTTTTCACATACCACCTATGGATCCACCAGTGTCATTGAAATGTGTGTTCTCTTTAGAGATCACACATGTATCCACCACTGTCATTGCATGTGTGTTCTTTTCACTAACAACAACTAGAGTCATTGCATGTCTGTTCTTTTCACATACCACATATGGATCCACCAGTGTCATTGCATGTGTGTTCTTTTTACTAAGAACAACCAGAGTCATTAGATGTGTGTTCTCTTCAGAGACCACACATGGATCCACCAGTGTCATTGCATGTGTGTTCTTTTTAGTAACAACAACTAGTGTCATTGCATGTGTGCTCTCTTCAGAGACCACACATGGATCCACCAGTGTCATTGCATGTGTGTTCTTTTTACTAACAACAACAAGAGTCATTGAAACGTGGGCTCTCGAGACCATGATGGATCCACCAGTGTCATTACATGTGTGTTCTTTTCACTAACAACAACCAGAGTCATTGCATGTGTGTTCTTTTCACATACCACTTATTTATCCACTAGTGTCATTGCATGTGTGTTCTCTACAGAGACCACACATGGATCCACCAGTGTCATTGCATGTGTGTTCTTTTTAGTAACAACAACCAGAGTCATTTTGCATGTGTTTGCTTTTCACATACCACCTATGGATCCACCAGTGTCATTGCATGTGTGTTCTTTTCACAATCCACCCATGGATCCACCAAAGGTCATTGCATGTGTGTTCTTTTTAGTAACAATAATCTGAGTCATTTTGCATGTGTGTTCTCTTCACATACCACCTATGGATCCAACAGTGTCATTGCATGTGTCTTCTTTTTAGTAACAACAACCAGAGTCATTGAAATGTGTGTTCTTCTCACATACCACATATGGATCCACCAGTGTCATTGCATGTGTGTTCATTTGATAATCCACCTATGGATACACCAGTGTCATTGCATGTGTGTTCTTTTTAGTAACAACAACCAGACTCATTTTGCATGTGTGTTCTTCTCACATACCACCTATGGATCCACCAGTGTCATTGCATGTGTCGTCTTTTCACTAACAACAACCAGAGTCATTGCATGTGTGTTCTTTTCACATACCACATATGGATCCACCAATGTCATTGAAATGCGTGTTCTCTACAGAGACCACACATGGATCCACCAGTGTCATTGTATGTGTCTTCTTTTTAGTAACAACAACTAGTCATTTTGCATGTGTGTTGTTTTCACATACCACCTATGGATCCACCGTGTCATGGCATGAGTGTTCTCTTCACAATCCACCTATGGATCCAGCAGTGTCATTGCATGTGTGGTCTTTTTAGTAACAACCAGAGTCATTTTGCATGTGTGTTCTTTTCACAATCCACACATGGATCCACCAAAGGTCATTGCATGTGTGTTCTCTTCACGATCCACGATGGATCCACCAAAAGTGTCATTGTATGTGTGTTCTTTTACTAACAACAACCAGAGTCATTTTGCATGTGTGTTCTTTTCACATACCACCTATGGATCCACCATTGTCATTGCATGTGTGTTCTTTTCACAACCCACCCATGGATCCACCAGTGTCATTGCATGTGTGGTCTTTGTAGTAACAACAACAAGAGTCATTTTCATGTGTGTTCTTTTCACATACCACCTATGGATCCACCAAAGGTCATTGCATGTGTGTTCTTTTTAGTAACAACAACCAGAGTCATTTTTGCATGGGTGTTCTTCTCACATACCACCTATGGATCCACCAGTGTCATTGCATGTGTGATCTTTTCACTAACAACAACCGTAGTCATTGCATGTGTGTTCTTTTCACATACCACATATGGATCCACTAGTGTCATTGAAATGCATGGATCCACTAGTGTCATTGCATGTGTGTTCTTTTAGTAACAATAGCTAGTCATTTTGCATGTGTGTTCTTTTCACATACCACCTATGGATCCACCGGTGTCGTTGCATGTGTGTTCTCTTCACAATCCACCTATGGATCCACCAGTGTCATTGCATGTGTGTTCTTTCTAGTAACAACAACTAGTGTCATTGCATGTGTGTTCTCTTCAGTGACCACACATGGATCCACTAGTGTCATTGCATGTGTGTTCTTTTTACTAACTACAACAGGAGTCATTGAAATGTGTGCTCTCTTCAGAGACCACACATGGATCCACCAGTGTCATTGCATGTGTGTTCTTTCCACTAACAAAAACCAGATTCATTGCATGTGTGTTCTTTTCACATACCACATATGGATCCACCAGTGTCATTGCATGTGTGCTCTTTTCACAATCCACCCATGGATCCACCAGTGTCATTGCATGTGTGTTCTTTTTAGTAACAACAACCAGAGTCATTTTGCATGTGTTTTCTTTTCACATACCACCTATGGCTCCACCAGTGTCATTGCATGTGTGTTCTTTTCACTAACAACAACCAGAGTCATTTCATGTGTGTTCTTTTCACATACCACATATGGATCCACCAGGGTCATTGAAATGTGTGTTCTCTGAGAGACCATATGGATCCACCGTGTCATTGCATGTGTGTTCTTTTTAATAACAACAACCAGTCATTTTGCATGTATGTTCTTTTCACATTCCACACATGGATCCACCAGTGTCATTGCATGTGTGTTCTCTTCACAATCCACAGATGGATCCGCCAGTGTCATTGCATGTGTGTTCTCTTCACAATCCACAGATGGATCCACCAGTGTCATTGCATGTGTGTTCTTTTTACTAACAACAACCAGAGTCATTGAAATGTGTGTTCTTATCACATACCACCTATGGATCCACCAGTGCCATTGCATGTGTGTTCATTTCACTAAGAACAACCAGAGTCATTGCATGTCTGTTCTTTTCACATAGCACATATGGATCCACCAGTGTGATTGAAATGTGTGTTCTCTACAAAGACCACACATGGATCCACCAGTTTCATTGCATGTGTGTTCTTTTTAGGAACAACCAGTGTCATTTGCATGTGTGTTCTTTTCACATACCACCTATGGATCCACCAGTGTCATTGCATGTGTGTTGTTTTCACAATCCACCCATGGATCCACCAGTGTCATTGCATGTGTGTTGTTTTTATTAACAACAACCAGAGTCATTTTGCATGTGTGTTCTTTTCACATACCACCTATGGATCCACCAGTGTCATTCCATGTGTGTTCTTTTCACAATCCACCCATGGATCCACCAGTGTCATTGCCTGTGTGTTCTTTTTAGTAACAAGAACCAGAGTCATTTTGCATGTGTGTTCTTTTCACATACCACCTATGGATCCACCAGTGTCATTGAAATGTGTGTTCTCTTTAGAGATCACACATGGATCCACCAGTGTCATTGCATGTGTGTTCTTTTCACTAACAACAACTGGAGTCATTGCATGCCTGTTCTTTTCACATACCACATATGGATCCACCAGTGTCATTGCATGTGTGTTCTTTTTACTAAGAACAACCAGAGTCATTGGATGTGTGTTCTCTTAAGACCACACATGGATCCACCTGTGTCATTGCATGTGTGTTCTTTTACTAAAACAACCAGAGTCATTTTGCATGTGTGATCTCTTCACATACCACCTATGGATCCACCTGTCATTGCATGTTTGTTGTTTTTAGTAACAACAACCAGAGTCATTGAAATGTGTTTTCTTTTCACATACCACATATGGATCCACCAGTGTCATTGCATGTGTGCTCTTTTCACAATCCACCCATGGATCCACTAGTGTCATTGCATGTGTGTTCTTTTTAGTAACAACAACGAGAGTCATTTTGCATGTGTGTTCATTTCACATACCACCTATGGATCCACTAGTCTCATTGCATGTGTGTTCTTTCACTAACAACAAGTCATTGCATGTGTGTTCTTTTCACATACCACATATGGATCCACCAAAGGTCATTGAAATGCGTGTTCTCTCAGAGACCACACATGGATCCACCAGTGTCATTGCATGTGTGTTCTTTTTAGTAACAACAACCAGTCATTTTGCATGTGTGTTCTTTTCACATACCACCTATGGATCCACCAGTGTCGTTGCATGTGTGTTCTCTTCATAATCCACCTATGGATCCACCAGTGTCATTGTATGTGTGTTATTTTTAGTAACGACAACCAGTGTCATTGCATGTGTGTTCTCTTCAGAGACCACACATGGATCCACCAGTGTCATTGCCTGTGTTTTCTTTTTACTAACAACAACAAGAGTCATTGAAACGCAGTGTTTTCTTCAGAGACCACACATGGATCCACCAGTGTCATTGCATGTGTGTTCTTTTCACTAACAACAACCAGAGTCATTGCATGTGTGTTCTTTTCACATACCACTTATTTATCCACTAGTGTCATTGCATGTGTGTTCTCTACAGAGACCACACATGGATCCACCAGTGTCATTGCATTGTGTTCTTTTTAGTAACAACAACCAGAGTCATTTTGCATGTGTTTGCTTTTCACATACCACCTATGGATCGACCAGTGTCATTGCATGTGTGTTCTTTTCACAATCCACCCATGGATCCACCAGTGTCATTGCATGTGTGTTCTTTTTAGTAACAACAACCAGAGTCATTTTGCATGTGTGTTCTCTTCACATACCACCTATGGATCCATCAGTGTCATTGCATGTGTCTTCTTTTTAGTAACAACAACCAGAGTCATTGAAATGTGTGTTCTTCTCACATACCACATATGGATCCACCAGTGTCATTGCATGTGTGTTCATTTGATAATCCACCTATGGATACACCAGTGTCATTGCATGTGTGTTCTTTTAGTAACAACAACCAGACTCATTTTGCATGTGTGTTCTTCTCACATACCACCTATGGATCCACCAGTGTCATTGCATGTGTGGTCTTTTCACAATCCACCCATGGATCCACCAGTTTCATTGCATGTGTGTTCTTTTTAGTAACAACTACTAGAGTCATTTTGCATGTGTGTTCTTTTCACATACCACCAATGGATCCACCAGTGTCATTGCATGTGTGTTCTTTTCACAATCCACCCATGGATCCACCAGTGTCATTGCATGTGTGTTCTTTTTAGTAACAACAACCAGTCATTTTGCATGTGTGTTCTTTCACATACCACCTATGGATCCACCAAAGTGTCATTTAAATGTGTGTTCTCTTTAGAGATCACACATGTATCCACCACTGTCATTGCATGTGTGTTCTTTTCACTAACAACAACTAGAGTCATTGCATGTCTGTTCTTTTCACATACCACATATGGATCCACCAGTGTCATTGCATGTGTGTTCTTTTACTAAGAACAACCAGTCATTAGATGTGTTCTCTTCAGAGACCACACATGGATCCACCAAAGGTCATTGCATGTGTGTTCTCTTTTTAGTAACAACAACTAGTGTCATTGCATGTGTGCTCTCTTCAGAGACCACACATGGATCCACCAGTGTCATTGCATGTGTGTTCTTTTTACTAACAACAACAAGAGTCATTGAAACGTGGTTTCTTCAGAGACCACATGGATCCACCAAAGGTCATTACATGTGTGTTCTTTTCACTAACAACAACCAGAGTCATTGCATGTGTGTTCTTTTCACATACCACTTTATTTATCCACTAGTGTCATTGCATGTGTGTTCTCTCACAGAGACCACACATGGATCCACCTGTCATTGCATGTGTGTTCTTTTAGTAACAACAACCAGAGTCATTTTGCATGTGTTTGCTTTTCACATACCACCTATGGATCCACCAAAGGTCATTGCATGTGTGTTCTTTCACAATCCACCCATGGATCCACCAGTGTCATTGCATGTGTGTTCTTTTAGTAACAATAATCTGAGTCATTTTGTATGTGTGTTCTCTTCACATACCACCTATGGATCCAATATGTCATTGCATGTGTCTTCTTTTAGTAACAACAACCAGAGTCATTGAAATGTGTGTTCTTCACATACCACATATGGATCCACCAGTGTCATTGCATGTGTGTTCATTTGATAATCCACCCATGGATACACCAGTGTCATTGCATGTGTGTTCTTTAGTAACAACAACCGACTCATTTTGTATGTGTGTTCTTCTCACATACCACCTATGGATCCACCAGTGTCATTGCATGTGTGTTCTTTTCACTAACAACAACCAGAGTCATTGCATGTGTGTTCTTTTCACATACCACATATGGATCCACCAATGTCATTGAAATGTGTTCTTCACAGAGACCACACATGGATCCACCAGTGTCATTGCATGTGTGTTCTTTTAGTAACAACAACTAGTCATTTTCATGTGTGTTCTTTTCACATACCACATATGGATCCACCAAAGTGTCATTGCATGTGTGTTCTCTTCACAATCCACCTATGGATCCACCAGTCATTGCATGTGTGTTCTTTATAGTAACAACCAGAGTCATTTTGCATGTGTGTTCTTTTCACAATCCACACATGGATCCACCTGTCATTGCATGTGTGTTCTCTTCATTTATCCACAGATGGATCCACCAAGGTCATTGTATGTGTGTTCTTTTTACTAACAACAACCAGAGTCATTGCATGTGTGTTCTTTTCACATACCACCTATGGATCCACCAAAGGTCATTGCATGTGTGTTCTTTTCACAACCCACCCATGGATCCACCAGTGTCATTGCATGTGTGCTCTTTTAGTAACAACAACAGTCATTTTGCATGTGTGTTCTTTTCACATACCACCTATGGATCCACCAGTGTCATTGCATGTGTGTTCTTTTTAGTAACAACAACCAGAGTCATTTTGCATGTGTGTTCTTCTCACATACCACCTATGGATCCACCAGTGTCATTGCATGTGTGATCTTTTCACTAACAACAACCAGAGAGTCATTGTATGTGTGTTCTTTTCACATACCACATATGGATCCACTAGTGTCATTGAAATGCATGGATCCACTAGTGTCATTGCATGTGTTCTTTTTAGTAACAACAACTAGTCATTTTGCATGTGTGTTCTTTTCACATACCACCTATGGATCCACCAGTGTCATTGCATGTGTGTTCTCTTCACAATCCACCTATGGATCCACCAGTGTCATTGCATGTGTGTTCTTTCTAGTAACAACAACTAGTGTCATTGCATGTGTGTTCTCTTCAGTGACCACACATGGATCCACTAGTGTCATTGCATGTGTGTTCTTTTTACTAACTACAACAGGAGTCATTGAAATGTGTGCTCTCTTTAGAGACCACACATGGATCCACCAGTGTCATTGCATGTGTGTTCTTTCCACTAACAAAAACCAGATTCATTGCATGTGTGTTCTTTTCACATACCACATATGGATCCACCAGTGTCATTGCATGTGTGCTCTTTTCACAATCCGCCCATGGATCCACCAAAGGTCATTGCATGTGTGTTCTTTTTAGTAACAACAACCAGAGTCATTTTGCATGTGTTTTCTTTTCACATACCACCTATGGCTCCACCAGTGTCATTGCATGTGTGTTCTTTTCACTAACAACAACCAGAGTCATTTCATGTGTGTTCTTTTCACATACCACATATGGATCCACCAGGGTCATTGAAATGTGTGTTCTCTACAGAGACCAGACATGGATCCACCGTGTCATTGCATGTGTGTTCTTTTTAATAACAACAACCAGTCATTTTGCATGTATGTTCTTTTCACATTCCACACATGGATCCACCAGTGTCATTGCATGTGTGTTCTCTTCACAATCCATGATGGATCCGCCAGTTGTCATTGCATGTGTGTTCTCTTCACAATCCATGATGGATCCACCAGTGTCATTGCATGTGTGTTCTTTTTACTAACAACAACCAGAGTCATTGAAATGTGTGTTCTTATCACATACCACCTATGGATCCACCAGTGCCATTGCATGTGTGTTCATTTCACTAAGAACAACTGTAGTCATTGTATGTCCGTTTCTTTTCACATAGCACATATGGATCCACCTGTAGGATTGAAATGTGTATTTCTACAAAGACCACATGGATCCACCAGTTTCATTGCATGTGTGTTCTTTTTAGGAACAACCAGAGTCATTGCATGTGTGTTCTTTTCACATACCACATATGGATCACCAGTGTCATTGCATGTGTGTTGTTTTCACAATCCACCCATGGATCCACCAGTGTTATTGCATGTGTGTTCTTTTTAGTAACAACCAGAGTCATTTTTCATGTGTGTTCTTTTCACATGCCACCTATGGATCCATTCAGGTGTCATTCCATGTGTGTTCTTTCACAATCCACCCATGGATCCACCAGTGTCATTGCCTGTGTGTTCTTTTTAGTAACAAGAACCAGAGTCATTTTGCATGTGTGTTCTTTTCACATACCACCTATGGATCCACAAGTGTAATTGAAATGTGTATTCTTTAGAGATCACATGGATCCACCAGTTGTCATTGCATGTGTGTTCTTTCACTAACAACAACCGGAGTCATTGTATGCCTGTTCTTTTCACATACCACATATGGATCCACCGTTGTCATTGCATGTGTGTTCTTTACTAAGAACAACCAGAGTCATTGGATGTGTGTTCTTCAGAGACCACACATGGATCCACGCGTGTCATTGCATGTGTTCTTTTAATAAAAACAACCAGAGTCATTTTGCATGTGTGATCTCTTCACATACCACCTATGGATCCACCCGTGTCATTGCATGTGTGTTCGTTTTAGTAACAACAACCAGAGTCATTGAAATGTGTTTTCTTTTCACATACCACATATGGATCCACCTGTCATTGCATGTGTGTTCTTTCACAATCCACCCATGGATCCACTAGTGTCATTGCATGTGTGTTCTTTATAGTAACAACAACGATAGTCATATTGCATGTGTGTTCATTTCAAATAACACCTATGGATCCACTAGTCTCATTTCATGTGTTCTTCTTTTTCACTAACAACCAGAGTCATTGCATGTGTGTTCTTTCACATACCACATATGGATCCACCAGGTCATTGAAATGCGTGTTCAGAGACCACACATGGATCCACCAAAGGTCATTGCATGTGTGTTCTTTTTAGTAACAACAACTACTCATTTTGTATGTGTGTTCTTTCACATACCACCTATGGATCCACCAGTGTCGTTGCATGTGTGTTCTCTTCATAATCCACCCATGGATCCACCATGTCATTGTATGTGTTATTTTTAGTAACTACAACCAAAGGTCATCAGAATGTGTGTTCTCTTCAGAGACCACACATGGATCCACCTGTCATTGCATGTGTGTTCTTTTTACTAACAACAACAAGAGTCATTGAAACGTGTGTTTCTTCAGAGACCACACATGGATCCACCAGTTGTCATTGCATGTGTTTTCTTTTCACTAACAACAACCAGAGTCATTGCATGTTTGTTCTTTTCACATACCACTTATTTATCCTCTAGTGTCATTGCATGTGTGTTCTCTACAGAGACCACACATGGATCCACCAGTGTCATTGCATTGTGGTGTTTTTAGTAACAACAAACAGAGTCATTTTGCATGTTTTTGGTTTTAACATACCACCTATGGATAGACCACTGTCATTGCATGTGTGTTCTTTTCACAATCCACCCATGGATCCACCAGTGTCATTGCATGTGTGTTCTTTTAGTAACAATAACTGAGTCATTTTGCAAGATGTGTGTTCTCTTCACATACCACCTATGGATCCAATGTTGTCATTGCATGTGTGTTCTTTCTAGTAACAACAACTAGTGTCATTGACATGTGTGTTCTCTTCAAAGGACTACACATGGATCCACTAGTGTCATTGCATGTGTTCTTTTTACTAACTCACAACAGAGTCATTGAATGTGTGTTCTTTTAGAGACCACACATGGATCCACCAAGGTCATTGTATGTGTGTTCTTTCCACTAACAAAACCAGATTCATTGCATGTGTGTTCATTTCCCATACCAGATATGGATCCACCAGAGTCATTGCATGTGTGCTCTTTTTCACAATCCACCCATGGATCCACCAAAGGTCATTGCATGTGTGTTCTTTTTAGTAACAACAACCAGAGTCATTTTGCATGTGTTTTCTTTCACATACCACCTATGGCTCCACCAGTGTCATTGCATGTGTGTTCTTTTCACTAACAACAACCAGTCATTTCATGTGTGTTCTTTCACATACCACATATGGATCCACCAGGTCATTGAAATGTGTGTTCTCTACAGAGACCAGACATGGATCCACCGTGTCATTGCATGTGTGTTCTTTTAATAACAACAACCAGTCATTTTGCATGTATGTTCTTTTCACATTCCACACACATGGATCCACCAGTGTCATTGCATGTGAAAGTGTTCTCTTCACAATCCACAGATGGATCCACCAAAGCTGTCATTGCATGTGTTCTCTTCACAATCCATGATGGATCCACCAGTGTCATTGCATGTGTGTTCTTTACTAACAACAACCAGAGTCATTGAAATGTGTGTTCTTATCACATACCACCTATGGATCCACTGCCATTGCATGTGTGTTCATTTCACTAAGAACAACCAGAGTCATCAGATGTCTGTTTTTTCACATAGCACATATGGATCCACCAGTGTGATTGAAATGTGTATTCTCACAAAGACCACACATGGATCCACCAGTTTCATTGCATGTGTTCTTTTTTAGAACAACCAGAGTCATTTGCATGTGTGTTCTTTTTCACATACCACCTATGGATCCACCAAAGTTGTCATTGCATGTGTGTTGTTTCACAATCCACCCATGGATCCACCAGACACATGTGTGTTGTTTTATTAACAACAACCAGAGTCATTTTGCATGTGTGTTCTTTCACATACCACCTATGGATCCACCAAGTCATTCCATGTGTGTTCATTTCACATACCACCCATGGATCCACCAGTGTCATTGCATGTGTGTTCTTTTTAGTAACAACAACCAGAGTCATCTTGCATGTGTGTTCTTTTCACATACCACCTATGGATCCACCAGTGTCATTGAAATGTGTGTTCTTTACAGAGATCACACATGGATCCACCAGTGTCACTACATGTGTGTTCTTTCACTAACAACAACTGAGTCATTGCATGCCTGTTCTTTTCACATACCACATATGGATCCACCAAAGGTCATTGCATGTGTGTTCTTTTACTAGAACAACCAGAGTCATTGATGTGTTCTCTTCAGAGACCACTACATGGATCCACGTGTGTCATTGCATGTGTGTTCTTTACTAAAACAACCAGAGTCATTGCATGTGTGGATCTCTTCACATACCACACATGGATCCACCCATATCATTGCATGTGTTCTTTTTAGTAACAACAACCAGAGTCATTGAAATGTGGTTCTTTTTCACATACCACATATGATCCACAGTCATTGCATGTGTGTTTTTCACAATCCACCCACCTATGGATCCACCAGTGTCATTGTATGTGTGTTCTTTTAGTAACAACAACGAGTCATCTTTTTCACTAACAACAATGGATCGAGTCATTTTGCATGTGTGTTCATTTCACATACCACCATGGATCCACTAGTCTCATTGAATGTGTGTTCTTTCACTAACAACCAGAGCCCACCTCATTGCATGTGTGTTCTTTCACATACCACATATGGATCCACCAAAGGTCATTGAAATGCGTGTTCTCTACAGTAGACCACACATGGATCCACAAGTGTCATTGCATGTGTGTTCTTTTAGTAACAACAACCATCATTTTGTATGTGTGTTCTTTCACATACCACCTATGAGAGAAGATCCACCAGAAAAAGGGTGTCATATACGCCAAATGCATGTGTGTTCTCTTCATAATCCACCCATGGATCCACCAAAGTAATTGTATGTGTAAGAAGCAGTTATTTTTAGTAATCATAACCAGTGTCATTGCATGTGTTCTCTTGGGATGCTACAAGAGACCACACATGGATCCACCAAGGTCATTGCATGTGTGTTCTTTTATCAACAACAACAAGAGTCATTGAAACGTGTGTTCTCTTCAGAGACCATGTGGATCCACCAAAGGTCATTGCATGTGTGTTCTTTTCACTAACAACAACCAAAGTCATTGCATGTGTGTTCTTTCACATACCACTTATTTATCCACTAGCATTGCATGTGTGTTCTCTACAGAGACCACACATGGATCCACCAGTGTCATTGTATTGTGTTCTTTTAGTAACAACAACTAGAGTCATTTTGCATGTGTTTGCTTTCACATACCAGTTATGGATCCACCTGTGTCATTGCATGTGTGTTCTTTCACAATCCACCCATGGATCCACCAAAGGTCATTGTGTGTTTTTTAGTAACAATAACCTGAAATATTTTGCATGTGTGTTCTTCACATACCACCTATGGATCCAACAAAGGTCATTGCATGTGTCTTCTTTTTAGTAACAACAACCAGAGTCATTGAAATGTGTGTTCTTCTCACATACCACATATGGATCCACCAAAGGTCATTGCATGTGTGTTCATTTGATAATCCACCTATGGATCCACCCGTGTCATTGCATGTGTGTTCTTTTTAGTAACAACAACCAGACTCATTTTGCATGTGTTCTTCTCACATACCACCCATGGATCCACCAAAAGTCATTGCATGTGGTCTTTTCACAATCCACACATGGATCCAAGTTTCATTGCATGTGTAATCTTTGTAACAACTACCAGAGTCATTTTATGTGTGTTCTTTCACATACCACCAATGGATCCACCAGTGTCATTGCATGTGTTCTTTCACAATCCACCCATGGATCCACCTGTCATTGTATGTGTTCTTTTAGTAACAATAACAAGAGTCATTTTGTATGTGTTCTTTTCACATACCACCTATGGATCCACCAGTGTCATTGAAATGTGTTCTTTTAGAGATCACACATGTATCCACCACTGTCATTGCATGTGTGTTCTTTTCATTATCATCAACTAGAGTCATTGTATGTGTGTTCTTTTCACATACCACATATGGATCCACCATATTGTGCTGTGTGTTCTTTTTAATAAGAATAACCAGTCATTAGATGTGTGTTCTTTCAGAGACCACACATGATCCACCAGTGTCATTGCATGTGTGTTCTTTTAGTAACAATGGATCCAACTAGTGTCATTGCAATGTGTTCTCTTTTAGAGACCACACATGATCCACCAGTTGTCATTGTATGTGTTCTTTTACAACAACAACAAGAGTCATTGAAACGTGTGTTTCTTCACAGACCACATATGGATCCACCATGTCACTGCATGTGTGTTCTTTCACTAACAACATGGACCACCAGAGTCATTGCATGTGTCTTTTCACATACTTATTTATCCACTAGTGTCATTGCATGTGCCTTCTACGGACCACACATGGATCCACCAAAGGTCATTGCATGTGTGCTCTTTTAGTAACAACAACCAGAGTCATTTTGTATGTGTGTTATTTTCACATACCACTATGGATCCACCAGTTGTCATTGCGTGTGTTCTTTTCACAATCCACCCATGGATCCACCAATTAAAGCTGCTATTGCATGTGTGTTCTTTTAGTTAACAATAACCTATGGAGTCATTCCAGTGTTACTACAATGTGTGTTCTCTTCACATACCACCTATGGATCCAACAGTAAAGGTCATTGCATGTGTCTTCTTTTAGTAACAACAACCGTAGTCATTGAATGTGTTCTTCTCACATACCACATATGGATCCACCAGTGTCATCAATTTATGTGTGTTCATTTGATAATCCACTCTATGGATACACCAGTGTCATTGCATGTGTGTTCTTTTTAGTAACAACAACCAGACTTTCATTCTTGCATGTGTGTTCTTCTCACATACCACCTCGCAGGCGGATCCACCAAAGGTCATTGCATGTCCAGGCTCATTTTTTCAATTTAAATTAAATGGAACCAAGAGCTCATTGCATGTGTGTTCTTTTCACAGACACCACATATGGATCCAATTAATGTCATTGAATGCGTGTTTTCATCTAAACAAACCACACATGGATCCACCAAAGGTCATTGCATGTGCCTGTTCTTCTAGTAACAACAATCTCAAGTCATTTTCATGTGTGTTCTCTTTCACATACCACATATGGATCCACCAAAGGTCATTGCATGTGTGTTCTCTCTTCAATAATCCACCCATGGATCCACCAGTGTCATTGCATGGCATTTTGTTCTTTTTCAGTAACAACCAGAGTCATTGTAGGTGCATGTGTGTTCTTTTTCACAATCCACACATGGATTCCACTCCAGTGTCATTGCATGTGTGTTCTTCTTCATGATCCACATGATGGATCCACCAGTGTCATTGTATGTGTTTTTCATTACTAGTCAACAACATGTGGATCCAGAGATATTGTCATTGCATGTGTGTTCTTTTTCACATACCACCTATGGATCCACCAAAGTGTCATTGCATGTGTTCTTTTTCACAACCCACCCATGGATCCACCAAAGTCATTGCATGTGTGTCTCTTTTCAGTAACAACAACCTAGTCATTTCTTTTCAGTGTGTGTTCTTTTCACATACCACCTATGGATCCACCAATAGTGTCATTGCATGTGTTACTTTTAGTAACAACATAAGGATCCACGGAGTCATTTTGCATGTGTATGTTCTTCCTCTCACACCACCTATGTGGATCCACCAGTGTCAACAGACAGTGCATGGATCTTTTCACTAAACAAACCACATGAGGATCCCCTAGTGTCATCAGATGCAATTTTTTCACATACCATATGGATCCATTTAGTGTCATTGAAATGCATTCTTTCGGATCCCTTACTAAGTGTCATTGTGCATGTGTGTTACTTTAGTAACAATAACTAGATCCACCGGTGTGATTGCATGTGTGTTCTTTTTCATACCACCTGTGGATCCACCTGCTGTTGCATGTGTGTGTCTTCTTCACAATCCACCTATGGATCCACCAAAGTGTCATTGTGTGTACATTCTTTTCTAATAACCACACCTAGTGTCAGTGCATGTTTGTTCTATTCATGAACCACATAAGGATCTACCAGTGTCATTGCATGTGTGTTACTTCCATAAACCACATGATGATCCACCGGTGTCATTGCATGTCTGTTCCTCTAAACAAACGACATAAGGATCCACCAGTGTCATTGCGTGTTTGTTCTTCTCATGAACCACATAAGGATCTACCAGTGTCATTGCATGTCTATTCTTTTCATGAACCACACTAGTGTCATTGCATGTGTGTACTTTTCAAACCACATGTGGATCCACCGGTGTGATTGCATGTGTTCCTTCCATAAACCACATAGGATCCACCAGTGTCATTGCATGTCAGTTCTTCTAGTGAACCACTCCTGAGTGTTAGTGCATATACATTCTTTTCATGAACCACACCCAGTGTCACTGCATGTCAGTTCTTTTCATGAACCACTTAAGGATCTACTAGAGTCATTGGATGTCTGTTCTTCTCATGAACCACACGTGGATCCACCGGTGTCATTGCATGTCTGCTCCTCTAAACAAACCACATAAGGATCCCCAGTGTCATTGCGTGTCTGTTCTTCTCATGTACCACATAAGGATCTACCTGTGTCATTGCATGTCTGTTCTTTTCATGAACCACACCTAGTGTCATTGCATGTGTGTTACTTCCATAAACCACATGTGAATCCACCGGTGTGATTGCATGTATGTTCCTTCCATAATCCACATAAGGATCCACTAGTGTCATCGCCTGTCAGTTCTTCTCGTGAACCACTCCTAGTGTCAGTGCATGTATGTTCTTTTCATGAACCACACGCAGTGTCACTGCATGTCAGTTCTTTTCATGAACCACATAAGGATCTACAAGAGTCATTGGATGTGTGTTCTTCTCATGAACCACACGTGGATCCACCGGTGTCATTGCATGTTTGTTCCTCTAAACAAACCACATGTGTATCCACCGGTGTCATTGCGTGTGTTCTTTTGATGAACCACACCAAGTGTCATTGCATGTGTGTGCTTCTAAACAAACCACATAAGGATCCACCAGTGTCATTGCATGTCTGTTCTTTTCATGAACCACATTAGGATGGGCCCACCGGTGTAATTGCATGTATGTTCTTTTCATGAACCACACCCAGTGTCAGTGCATGTCTGTTCTATTCATGAACCACACCAGTTTCTTGCATTTACATTCTTTTCATGAAACACATAAGGATCTACCAGTGTCATTGCATGTCTTTTACTTCCATAAACCACATGTGGATCCACCGGTGTCATTGCATATGTGTTCTTCTAAACAAACCACATAAGGATCCACCAGTGTCATTGCCTATCTGTTCTTTTCATGAATCACATAAGGATGGGCCCACCAGTGTCATTGCATGTCAGTTCTTTTCATGAACCACACCCTGTGTCATTGCGTGTCTGTTCTTTTCATGAACCACAACCAGTGTCAGTGCATGTCTGTTCTATTCATGAACCACATAAGGATCTACCAGTGTCATTGAATGTCTTTTACTTCCATAAACCATATGTGGATCCACCGGTGTCATTGGATGTCTGTTCCTCTAAACAAACCACATAAGGATCCACCAGCGTCATTGCGTGTCTGTTCTTCTCATGAACCACATAAGGATCTACTAGTGTCATTGCATGTCTGTTCTTTTCATGAACCACACCCAGTGTCATTGCATGTGTGTTACTTCCATAAACCACATGTGGATCCACCAGTGTGATTGCATGTCTACTCCTTCCATAAACCACATAAGGATCCACCAGTGTCATTGCCTGTCAATTCTTCTCGTGAACCACTCCTAGTGTCAGTGCATATCTGTTCTTTTCATGAACCACACCCGGTGTCACTGCATGTCAGTTCTTTTCATGAACCACATAAGGATCTACTAGAGTCATTGGATGTGTGTTCTTCTCATGAACCACACGTGGATCCACCGGTGTCATTGCATGTATGTTCATCTAAACAAACCACATAAGGATCCACCAGTGTCATTGCATGTCTATTCTTTTCATGAACCACATAAGGATGGCCCCACCAGTGTCATTGCATGTATGTTCTTTTCATGAACCACACCCAGTGTCATTGCATGTCTATTCTATTCACAAACCACACTCCGGTGCATACATTCTATTCATGAACCACATATGGATCTACCAGTGTCATTGCATGTCTTTTACATCCATAAACCACACGTGGATCCACCGGTGGCCTTGCATGTCTGTTCCTCTAAACAAACCACATGTGGATCCACCTAGAGTTCATTGGATGTGTGTTCTTCTCATAAACCACACCTAGTGTCATTGCATGTGTGTTCTTCTAAAGAAACCACACAAGGATCCACCAGTGTCATTGCATGGCTGTTCTTTTCATGAACCACATAAGGATGGGCCCACCAGTGTCATTGCATGTCTGTTCTTTTCATGAACCACACCCAGTGTTAGTGCATGTCTGTTCTATTCATGAACCACACCCAGTTTCCTTTGCATGCATTCTTTTCATGAACCACATAAGGATCTACCAGTGTTATTGTATGTCTTTTACTTCCATAAACCACATGTGGATCCACCGGTGTCATTGCATGTGTGTTCTTCTAAACAAACCACATAAGGATCCACCAGTGTCATTGCATGTCTGTTCTTTTCCATAAACCATATAAGGATGGGCCCACCAGTGTCATTGCATGTCTGTTTTTCTCATGAAGCACACCTAGTGTCATTGCGTGTCTATTCTTTTCATGAACCACACCCGGTGTCAGTGCATGTCTGTTCTATTCATGAACCACATAAGGATCTACCAGTGTCATTGCATGTCTTTTACTTCCATAAACCACATGTGGATCCACCGGTGTCATTGCATATACATTCCTCTAAACAAACCACATAGGATCCACAGTGTCATTGCTGTCTATTCTTCTCATGAACCACATAAGGATCTACGGTGTCATTGCATATATTCTTTTCATGAACCACACCTAGTGTCATTGCATGTGTGTTACTTCCATAAACCACATGTGGATCCACCGGTGTGATTCCATGTGTGTTCCTTCCATAAACCACATAAGGATCCACCAGTGTCATTGCATGTCAGGTCTTTTCATGAACCACTCCTAGTGTTAGTGCATGTCTGTTCTTTTCATGAACCACACCCAGTGTCACTGCATGTCAGTTCTTTTCATGAACCACATAAGGATCTACCAGAGTCATTGGATGTGTGTTCTTCTCAAGAACCACACGTGGATCCACCGGTGTCATTGCATATACATTCCTCTAAACAAACCACATGTGGATCCACCGGTGTCATTGCGTGTGTGTTCTTTTCATGAACCACACCGGTGTCATTGCGTGTGTTCTTCTAAACAAACCACATAAGGATCCACCAGGTCATTGCATGTACATTCTTTTCATGAACCATATAAGGATGGGCCCACGGTGTCATTGCATGTCTATTCTTTCATGAACCACACCGGTGCGGTGCATATACATTCTGTTCATGAACCACACGGTTTTCTTGCATACATTCTTTTCATGAACCACATAAGGATCTACCAGTGTCATTGCATGTCTTTTACTTCCATAAACCACATGTGGATCCACTAGTGTCATTGCATGTCTGTTCGTCTAAACAAACCACATAAGGATCCCCTAGTGTCATTGCGTGTCTGTTCTTCTCATGAACCACATAAGAATCTACGGTGTCATTGCATGTACATTCTTTTCATGAACCACACCCGGTGTCATTGCATGTGTTACTTCCATAAACCACATGTGGATCCACCGTGTGATTGCATGTTTGTTCCTTCCCACATAAGGACCCACGGTGTCATTGCATGTCTGTTCTTCTCATGAACCACACCAAGTGTCATTGCGTGCATTCTTTTCATGAACCACACCTAGTGTCGATTGCATATACATTCTATTCATGAACCACATAAGGATCTATCAGTGTCTTTGCATGTCTTTTACTTTCATAAACCACATGTGGATCCACCGGTGTCATTGCATGTCTGTTCCTCTAAAAAAACGACATAAGGATCCACCAGTGTCATTGCGTGTCTGTTCGTCTCATGAACCACATAAGAATCTACCAGTGTCATTGCATGTCTGTTCTTTTCATGAACCACACCCAGTGTCATTGCATGTGTGTTACTTCCATTAACCACATGTGGATCCACCAGTGTGATTGCATGTCTGCTCCTTCCATAAACCACATAAGGATCCACAGTGTCATTGCACATCTGTTCTTCTGTGAACCACTCCTAGTGTTAGTGCATATGCATTCTTTTCATGAACCACACAGTGTCCTTTGCATATCAGTTCTTTTCATGAACCACATAAGGATCTACGAGTCATTGGATGTGTGTTCTTCTCATAAACCACATGGATCCACGGTGTCATTGCATATATTCCTCTAAACAAACCACATGTGGATCCACCGGTGTCATTGCGTGTGTGTTCTTTTCATGAACCACACCGGTGTCAATGCGTGTGTTCTTCTAAACAAACCACATAAGGATCCACCAGTGTCATTGCATATACATTCTTTTCATGAACCATATAAGGATGGGCCCACCGGTGTGATTGCATGTACATTCTTTTCATGAACCACACCAGTGCAGTGCATATACATTCTATTCATGAACCACACCCAGTTTTACTGCATGTCTGTTCTTTTCATAAACCACATAAGAATCTACCAGTGTCATTGCATGTCTTTTACTTCCATAAACCACATGTGGATCCACCAGTGTCATTGCATGTCTGTTCGTCTAAACAAACCACATAAGGATCCCCTAGTGTCATTGCGTGTCTGTTCTTCTCATGAACCACATAAGGATCTACCAGTGTCATTGCATGTCTGTTCTTTTCATGAACCACACCCAGTGTCATTGCATGTGTGTTACTTCCATAAACCACATGTGGATCCACCGGTGTGATTGCATGTCTGTTCCTTCCATAAACCACATAAGGATCCACCAGTGTTATTGCCTGTCAGTTCTTTTCATGAACCACACCCAGTGTCATTGCGTGTCTGTTCTTTTCATGAACCACACCTAGTGTCAGTGCATGTCTGTTCTATTCATGAACCACATAAGGATCTATCAGTGTCATTGCATGTCTTTTACTTTCATAAACCACATGTGGATCCACCGGTGTCATTGCATGTCTGTTCCTCTAAACAAACGACATAAGGATCCACCAGTGTCATTGCGTGTCTGTTCGTATCATGAACCACATAAGGATCTACCAGTGTCATTGCATGTCTGTTCTTTTCATGAACCACACCTAGTGTCATTGCATGTGTGTTACTTCCATAAACCACATGTGGATCCACCGGTGTGATTGCATGTCTGTTCCTCCAAACAAACCACATGTGGATCCACCTAGAGTTCATTGGATGTGTGTTCTTCTCATAAACCACACCCAGTGCCATTGCATGTGTGTTCTTATAAACAAACCACATAAGGATCCACTAGTGTCATTGCATGTCTGTTATTTTCATGAACCACATATGGATGGGCCCACCCGTGTCATTGCATGTTTGTTCTTTTCATGAACCACACCCAGTGTCAGTGCATATACATTCTATTCATAAACCACACAGTTTCCTTTGCATTTATGTTCTTTTCATGAACCACATAAGGATCTACCAGTGTCATTGCATGTCTTTTATTTCCATAAACCACATGTGGATCCACCGGTGTCATTGCATGTGTGTTCTTCTAAACAAACCACATAAGGATGGGCCCACCAGTGTCATTGCATGTCTGTTCTTCTCATGAACCACACCGTGTCTACATTTCTTTTCATGAACCACACCCCAGTGTGGGTGCATGTACATTCTATTCATGAACCACATAAGGATCTACGGTGTCATTGCATGTCTTTTACTTCCATAAACCACATGTGGATCCACGGTGTCATTGGATATACATTCCTCTAAACAAACCACATAAGGATCTACCGGTGTCATTGCGTGTACATTCTTCTCATGAACCACATAAGGATCTACAGTGTCATTGCATATGCATTTCTTTTCATGAACCACACAGGTGTCATTGCATGTGTTACTTCCATTAACCACATGTGGATCCACAGTGTGATTGCATGTCACTCCTTCCATAAACCACATAAGGATCCACGGTGTCATTGCACAGCCAGTTCTTCTCATGAACCACTCCTAGTGTTAGTGCATATACATTCTTTTCATGAACCACACCGGTGTCCTTGCATGTCAATTCCTTTCATGAACCACATAAGGATCTACCAGAGTCATTGGATGTGTGTTCTTCTCATGAACCACACGTGGATCCACCGGTGTCATTGCATGTCTGTTCCTCTAAACAAACCACATGTGGATCCATCGGTGTCATTGCGTGTGTGTTCTTTTCATGAACCACACCCAGTGTCATTGCATGTGTGTTCTATTCATGAACCACATAAGGATCTACTAGTGTCATTGCATGTCTTTTACTTCCATAAACCACATGTGGATCCACCGGTGTCATTGCATGTCTGTTCCTCTAAACAAAACACATGTGGATCCACCTAGAGTTCATTGGATGTATGTTCTTCTCATAAACCACACCCAGTGGCATTGCATGTGTGTTCTTCTAAACAAACCACACAAGGATCCACTAGTGTCATTGCATGGTTGTTCTTTTCATGTACCACATAAGGATGGGACCACCACTGCCATTGCATGCCTGTTCTTTTCATGAACCACACCCAGTGTTAGTGCATGTCTGTTCTATTCATGAACCACACCCAGTTTCACTGCATGTCTGTTCTTTTCGTGAACCACATAAGGATCTACCAGTGTCATATCATATCTTTTACTTCCATAAACCACATGTGGATCCACCGGTGTCATTGCATGTGTGTTCTTCTAAGCAAACCACATAAGGATCCACCAGTGTCATTGCATGTCTATCTTTTCCATAAACCACATAAGGATGGGCCCACCAGTGTCATTGCATGTCTGTTTTTCTCATGAACCACACCTAGTGTCATTGCATGTTTATTCTTTTCATGAACCACACCCAGTGTCAGTGCATGTCTGTTTTATTCATGAACCACATAAGAATCTAAAAGTGTCATTGCATGTCTTTTACTTCCATAAACCACATGTGGATCCACCGGTGTCATTGCATGTCTGTTCCTCTAAACAACACATAAGGATCCACCAGTGTCATTGCGTGTCTATTCTTCTCATGAACCACATATGGATCTACCAGTGTCATTGCATGTCTGTTCTCTTCATGAACCACACCCAGTGTCATTGCATGTGTGTTACTTCCATAAACCACATGTGGATCCACCGGTGTGATTGCATGTCTGTTCCTTCCATAAACCACATAAGGATCCACGGTGTCATTGCACATCATTCTTCTCATGAACCACTCCTAGTGTTAGTGCATATACATTCTTTTCATGAACCACACCGGTGTCACTTTGCATGTAGTTCTTTTCATGAACCACATAAGGATCTACGAGTCATTGGATGTGTGTTATTCTCATGAACCACACATGGATCCACGGTGTCATTGCATGTACATTCCTCTAAACAAACCACATGTGGATCCACCGGTGTCATTGTGTGTGTTCTTTTCATGAACCACACCAGTGTCATTGCATGTGTGTTCTTCTAAACAAACCACATAAGGATCCACCATTGTGATTGCATATACATTCTTTTCATGAACCACATAAGGATGGGCCCACGGTGTCATTGTATATATTCTTTTCATGAACCACACCAAGTCTTGCATATACATTCTATTCATGAACCACACCCGGTTTCACTGCATGTCTATTCTTTTCATGAACCACATAAGGATCTACCAGTGTCATTGCATGTCTTTTACTTCCATAAACCACATGTGGATCCACCGGTGTCATTGCATGTGTGTTCTTCTAAACAAACCACATAAGGATCCACCAGTGTCATTACCTAACTATTCTTTTCATGAACCACATAAAGACGGGCCCACCAGTGTCATTGCATGTCAGTTCTTTTCATGAACCACTCCCAGTGTCATTGCGTGTCTGTTCTTTTCATGAACCACACCCAGTGTCAGTGCATGTCTGTTCTATTCATGATCCACATAAGGATCTACCAGCGTCATTGCATGTCTTTTACTTCCATAGACCACATGTGGATCCACCGGTGTTATTGCATGTCTGTTCCTCTAAACAAACCACATAAGGATCCACCAGTGTCATTACGTGACTGTTCTTCTCATGAACCACATAAGGATCTACCAGTGTCATTGCATGTCTGTTCTTTTCATGAACCACACCCAGTGTCATTGCATATACATTTTTTCATAGACCACACCGGTGTCATTGCATTTGTGTTACTTCCATAAACCACATGTGGATCCACGGTGTGATTGCATGTCATTTCCTTCCATAAACCACATAAGGATCCACAGTGTCATTGCCTTTCTTTTCACATGAACCACACCCGGTGTCACTTTGCATGTCAGTTCTTTTCATGAACCACATAAGGATCTACGAGTCATTGGATGTGTGTTCTTCTCATGAACCACGTGGATCCACGGTGTCATTGCATATACATTCCTCTAAACAAACCACATATGGATCCACCAGTGTCATTGCGTGTGTGTTCTTTTCATGAACCACACCCAATGTCATTGCATGTGTGTTCTTCTAAACAAACCACATAAGGATCCACCAGTGTCATTGCATATACATTCTTTTCATGAACCACATGAGGATGGGCCACGGTGTCATTGCATGTACATTCTTTTCATGAACCACACCAAGTGTCATTGCGTGTATTCTTTTCATGAACCACACCAGTTTTCTTTGCATGTACATTCTTTTCATGGACCACATAAGGATCTACCAGTGTCATTGCATGTCTTTTACTTCCATAAACCACGTGGATCCACCGGTGTCATTGCATGTGTGTTCTTCTAAACAAACCACATAAGGATCCACCAGTGTCATTGCCTGTCTGTTCTTTTCATGAACCACATAAGGATGGGCCCACCAGTTTCATTGCATGTTTGTTCTTTTTATGAACCACACTAAGTGTCATTGCGTGTCTGTTCTTTTCATAAACCACACCCAGTGTCAGTGCATGTCTGTTCTATTCATGAACCACATAAAGATCTACCAGTGTCATTGCATGTATTTTACTTCCATAAACCACATGTGGATCCACCGGTGTCATTGCATGTATGTTACTGTAAACAAACTACATAAGGATCCACCAGTGTCATTGCGTGTCTATTCTTCTCATGAACCACATAAGGATCTACCAGTGTCATTGCCTGTCTGTTCTTTTCATGAACCACACCCAGTGTCATTGCATGTGTGTTACTTCCATAAACCACATGTGGATCCACCGGTGTGATTGCATGTCTGTTCCTTCCATAAACCACATAAGGATCCACCAGTGTCATTGCACATACATTCTTCTCATGAACCACTCTTAGTGTCAGTGCATGTCTGTTCTTTTCATGAACCACACCCAGTGTCACTGCATGTCAGTTCTTTTCATGAACCACATAAGGATCTACCAGAGTCATTGGAGGTGTGGTCTTCTCATGAACCACACGTGGATCCACCGGTGTCATTGCATGTCTATTCCTCTAAACAAACCACATGTGGATCCATCGGTGTCATTGCGTGTGTGTTCTTTTCATGAACCACACCCATTGTCATTGCATGTGCGTTCTTCTAAACAAATCACATAAGGATCCACCAGTGTGATTGCATGTCTGTTCTTTTCATGAACCACATAAGGATGGGCCCACCGGTGTCATTGCATGTCTGTTCTTTTCATGAACAACACCCAGTGTTAGTGAATGTCTGTTCTATTCATGAACCACACCCAGTTTCACTACATGTCTGTTCTTTTCATGAACCCCATAAGGATCTACCATTGTCATTGCATGTCTTTTACTTCCATAAACCACATGTGGATCCACCGATGTCATTGCATGTGTGTTCTTCTAAACAAACAACATAAGGATCCACCAGTGTCATTTCATGTCTGTTCTTTTCCATAAACCACATAAGGATGGGCCCACCAGTGTCATTGCATGTCTGTTCTTCTCATGAACCACACCAGTGTCATTGCGTGTCTGTTCTTTTCATGAACCACACCCAGTGTCAGTGCATGTATGTTCTATTCATGACCAACATAAGGATCTACCAGTGTCATTGCATGTCTTTTACTTCCATAAAGCACTTGTGGGTCCACGGTGTCATTGCATGTCTGTTCCTCTAAACAAACCACATAAGGATCCACCAGTGTCATTGCGTGTCTGTTCTTCTCATGAACCACATAAGGATCTACCCGGTGTCATTGCATGTACATGTTCTTTTCATGAACCACACCCGGTGTCATTGCATGTGTGTTACTTCCATAGACCACATGTGGATCCACGGTGTGATTGCATGTACATTCCTTCCATAAACCACATAAGGATCCACCAATGTCATTGCACATGCATTCTTCTCATGAACCACTACTAGTGTTAGTGCATGTCTGTTCTTTTCATGAACCACACCCAGTGTCACTGCATGTCAGTTCTTTTCCTGAACCACATAAGGATCTAACAGAGTCATTGGATGTGTGTTCTTCTCATGAACCACACGTGGATCCACCGGTGTCATTGCATGTTTGTTCCTCTAAACAAACCACATTGGATCCACCGATGTCATTGCGTGTGTGTTCTTTTCATGAACCACACCCAGTGTCATTGCATGTGTGTTCTTCTAAACAAACCACATAAGGATCCACCAGTGTGATTGCATGTCTGTTCTTTTCATGCACCACACAAGGATGGGCCCGCCGGTGTCATTGCATGTGTGTTCTTTTCATGAACCACACCCAGTGTTAGGTGCATGTCTGTTCTTTTCATGAACCACATAAGGATCTACAAGTGTCATTGCATGTCTTTTACTTCTAATAAACCACATGTGGATCCACCGGTGTCATTGCATGTGTGTTCTTCTAAACAAACCATATAAGGATCCACCAGTGTCATTACCTGTCTGTTGATTTCATGAACCACATAAGGATGGGCCCACCAGTGTCATTGCATGTATGTTCTTTTCATGAACCACACTAAGTGTCATTGCGTGTCTGTTCTTTTCATAAACCACACCCAGTGTCAGTGCATGTATGTTCTATTCGTGAACCACATAAGGATCTACTAGTGTCATTGCATGTCTTTTACTTCCATAAACCACATGTGGATCCACCGCTTTCATTGCATGTATGTTCCTCTAAACAAACCACATAAGGATCCACCAGTGTCATTGCGTGTCTATTCTTCTCATGAACCACATAAGGATCTACCGGTGTCATTGCATGTACATTCTTTTCATGAACCACACCCGGTGTCATTGCATGTGTGTTACTTCCATAAACCACACCAGTGTGATTGCATGTCTGTTCCTTCCATAAACCACATAAGGATCCACCAGTGTCATTTCATGCATTCTTCTCATGAACCACATACATTCTTTTCATGAACCACACCGGTGTCATTGCATGTATTCTTTTCATGAACCACATAAGGATCTCTGAGAGTCATTGGATGTGTGTTCTTTACATTAACCACATTAGGATCCACCGGTGTCATTGCATGTCTGTTCCTCTAAACAAACCACATGTGGATCCATCGGTGTCATTGCATGTGTGTTCTTTTCATGAACCACACCTTGTCATTGCATGTGTGTTCTTCTAAACAAACCACATAAGGATCCACCGGTGTGATTGCATGTGCATTCTTTCATGAACCACATAAGGATGGGCCCACGGTGTCATTGCATGCATTTCTAATCATGAACCACACCCAATCTTTGCATGTATGTTCTTTTCATGAACCACACCCAGTGTCTTGCATGTCATTCTTTTCATGAACCACATAAGGATCTACAGTGTCATTGCATGTCTTTTCTTCCATAAACCACATGTGGATCCACCGGTGTCATTGCATGTATGTTCTTCTAAACAAACCACATAAGGATCCACCAGTGTCATTGCATGTCTGTTCTTCTCATAAACCACACCCACGGTGTCATTGCATGTGTTCTTCTGTGCATGTATATTCTATTCATGACCAACATACGATCAGTGTCATTGAATGTCATTACTTTTACTTCCATAACACATACAGGGGGTCCACGGTGTCATTGCATGTGTGTTCTTCTAAACAAACCACATAAGGATCCACTAGTGTCATTGCATGTGTTCTTTTCATGAACCACATAAGGATCCACGGTGTCATTGCATGTACATTCTTTTCATGAACCACACCTAGTGTTAGTGCATGTGCATTCTTTTCATGAACCACACCCAGTGTCACTTTGCATGTCGATTCTTTCATGAACCACATAGGATCTACAGTCATTGGATGTGTGGTGTCATTGCATGTCATTTCCTCTAAACAAACCACATGTGGATCCACCGGTGTCATTGTATGTGTGTTCTTTGTCATTGCATGTGTGTTCTTCTAAACAAACCACATAAGGATCCACCGGTGTCATTGCATGTACATTTCTTTTCATAAACCACATAAGGATGGGCCCACCAGTGTCATTGCATGTCTGTTCTTCTCATGAACCACACCAGTGTCATTGCGTGTCTATTCTTTTCACGAACCACACCCAGTGTCAGTGCATGTATGTTCTATTCATGAACCACATAAGGATCTACCAGTGTCATTGCATGTCTTTTACTTCCATAAACCACATATAGATCCACCGGTGTCATTGCATGTCTGTTCCTCTAAACAAACCACATAAGGATCCACCAGTGTCATTGCGTGTCTATTCTTCTCATGAACCACATAAGGATCTACCAGTGTCATTGCATGTCTGTTCTTTTCATGAACCACACCTAGTGTCATTGCATGTGTGTTACTTCCATAAACCACATGTGGATCCACCGGTGTGATTGCATGTATGTTCCTTCCATAAACCACATAAGGATCCACCAGTGTCATTGCATGTCTGTTCTTTTCATGAACCACACCCTGTGTCACTGCATGTCAGTTCTTTTCATGAACCACATAAGGATCTACCAGAGTCATTGGATGTGTGTTCTTCTCATGAACAACACATGGATCCACCGGTGTCATTGCATGTTTGTTCCTCTAAATAAACCACATGTGGATCCACGGTGTCATTGTGTGTGTGTTCTTTTCATGAACCACACCCAGTGTCATTGCATGTGTGTTCTTCTAAACAAACCACATAAGGATCCACCAGTGTCATTGCATGTCCGTTCTTTTCATGAACCACATAAGCATGGTCCCACCGGTGTCATTGCATGTCTGTCCTTTTCATGAACCACACCAAGTGTCAGTGCATGTCTGTTCTATTCATGAACCACACCCATTTTCACTGCATGTCTGTTCTTTTCATGAACCACATAAGGATCTACCAGTGTCATTGCATGTCTTTTACTTCCATAAACCACATGTGGATCCACCGGTGTCATTGCATGTGTGTTCTTCTAAACAAACCACATAAGGATCCACCAGTGTCATTGCCTGTCTGTTCTTTTCATGAACCACATAAGGATGGGCCCACCAGTGTCATTGCATGTCTGTTCTTTTCATGAACCACACCAAGTGTCATTGCGTGTCTGTTCTTTTCATGAACCACACCCAGTGTCAGTGCATGTATGTTCTATTCATGAACCACATAAGGACCTACCAGTGTCATTGCATGTCTTTTACTTCCATAAACCACATGTGGATCCACCGGTGTCATTGCATGTATGTTCCTCTAAACAAACCACATAAGGATCCACCAGTGTCATTGCGTGTCTATTCTTCTCATGAACCACATAAGGATCTACCAGTGTCATTTCATGTCTGTTCCTTTCATGAACCACACCCAGTGTCATTGCATGTGTGTTACTTCCATAAACCACATGTGGATCCACCGGTGTGATTGCATGTCTATTCCTTCCAGAAACCACATAAGGATCCACCAGTGTCATTGCCTGTCTGTTCTTCTCATGAACCACTCCTAGTGTCAGTGCATGTCTGTTCTTTTCATGAACCACACCCGGTGTCACTGCATGTCAGTTCTTTTCATGAACCACATAAGGATCTACCAGAGTTATTGGATGTGTGTTCTTCTCATGAACCACACATGGATCCACCGGTGTCATTGCATGTCTTTTCCTCCAAACAAACCACATAAAGATCCACCGGTGTCATTGCGTGTGTGTTCTTCTCATGAACCACACCCAGTGTCATTCCATGTGTGTTCTTCTAAACAAACCACATAAGGATCCACCAGTGTCATTGCATGTCTGTTCTTTTCATGAACCACATAAGGATGGGCCCACCGGTGTCATTGCATGTCTGTTCTTTTCATGAACCACACCCAGTGTTAGGTGCATGTCTGTTCTTTTCATGAACCACATAAGGATCTACCAGTGTCATTGCATGTCTTTTACTTCCATAAACCACATGTGGATCCACCGGTGTCATTGCATGTGTGTTCTTGTAAACAAACCACATAAGGATCCAACAGTGTCATTGCCTGTCTATTCTTTTCATGAACCACACAAGGATGGGCCCACCAGTGTCATTGCATCTCTGTTCTTTTCATGAACCACACCAATTGTCATTGTGTGTCTATTCTTTTCATGAACCACACCCAGTGTCAGTGCATGTCTGTTCTATTCATGAACCACATAAGGATCTACCAGTGTCATTGCATGTCTTTTACTTCCATAAACCACATGTGGATCCACCGGTGTCATTGCATGTATGTTCCTCTAAACAAACCACATAAGGATCCACCAGTGTCATTGCGTGTCTATTCTTCTCATGAACCACATAAGGATCTACCAGTGTCATTGCATGTCTGTTCCTTTCATGAACCACACCCATGGATCCACCGGTGTCATTGCATGTGTTACTTCTCCTGAACCACATAAGGATCCACCAGTCTCATTGCGTGTCTGTTCTTTTCATGAACCACACCCAGTGTCATTGCATGTCAGTTCTTTTCATGAACCACATAAGGATCTACCAGAGTCATTGGATGTGTGTTCTTCTCATGAACCACACGTGGATCCACCGGTGTCATTGCATGTCTGTTCCTCTATACAAACCACATAAGGATCCACCGGTGTCATTGTGTGTGTGTTCTACTCATGAACCACACCCATTGTCATTGCATGTGTGTTCTTCTAAACAAACCACATAAGGATCCACCAGTGTCATTGCCTGTCTGTTCTTTTCATGAACAACATAAGGATGGGCCCACCAGTGTCATTTCAGGTCTATTCTTTTCATGAACCACACCCAGTGTCAGTGAATGTCTGTTCTATTCATGAACCACACCCAGTTTCACTGCATGTCTGTTCTTTTCATGAACCACATAAGGATCTACCAGTGTCATTGCATGTCTTTTACTTCCATAAACTACATGTGGATCCACCGGTGTCATTGCATGTGTGTTCTTACAAAAAAACCACATAAGGATCCACCAGTGTCATTGCATGTATGTTCTTTTCCATAAACCACATAAGGATGGGCCCACCAGTGTCATTGCATGTCTGGTCTTCTCATGAACCACACCTAGTGTCATTGCGTGTCTGTTCTTTTCATGAACCACACCCAGTGTTAGTGCATTTCTGTTCTATTCATGAACCACATAAGGATCTACCAGTGTCATTGCATGTCTTTTACTTCCATAAACCACATGTGGATCCACCGGTGTCATTGCTTGTCTATTCCTCTAAACAAACCACATAAGGATCCACCAGTGTCATTGCGTGTCTGTTCTTCTCATGAACCACACCTAGTGTCATTGCATGTGTGTTCTTCTAAACAAACCACATAAGGATCCACCAGTGTCATTGCCTGTTTGTTCTTTTCATGAACCACATAAGGATCCACCAGTGTCATTGCATGTCTGTTCTTTTCATGAATCACAGCCAGTGTTATTGCATGTCTGTTCTTTTCATGAACCACACCCAGTGTCATTGCATGGGTAGCCGTTAGACCGAGTCTTCTAGAAGGCACGCCCTAACACAGTTGTTCTGCTTGACGATTGTTACATACCGTTTGATTTGGGTGCTTGGACGATTGGGATGGTCTTCGTGAGAGCGATCCGCGAGTAGGCTGTTATGCGGCATGATTGGCCACGCTTGCTTTGGACAAACTGGCAACACCGGGCGCTCCCTTGTTTCGAGTGTCACGTCTCACGAGTTCAGTGGGCCACATCCCAGTGTCACGTCCCCATTACTTCTCTTCCTCCCTGTACTTCTCTTCCTTACCCTCGAAGCCACTTTCCCCACTTCACTCCCATCCTGCCGTAGCCGCTAGCCGACGGCGCCTCCATCCCAATCCCCTCTCCGGCAGCCACCCCCCACCCCTCTCGCCATGGTTTCAAGGGGAGACAGCGAGGAAACGCGTCGTGACGACAGGGACGGCGATTTCGAGGTGAGTCGGCTCATCTCTATTTCTATCATCTATGGCCAGTTATCTATTTTTTGAGCTAGATCTAATCTGTTTACTCATGCGCGTATGATGTGTTAGGACAACCAGACGATGTATGACTCCGAGTATCACGGTTTAGAGGATGAAGACAGTCCTCTGGTATGAAACATGGATATGTGCCCGCTAAATTTGTAGCCTTCGAAGGACGAAACGCAGGCAGGAGGTTTCTACGGTTTCAAGGACATCGTGCAATGATGCAAGGCGGAAGTTGTGGTGTTGTCAAATGGGTAGATCTAGAGTGGCCCAAATCGATGCAGAAAACGCTGGACAAACTATGGGAAATGACTGTCGAGTTGAAAGAATCCGTATTCAGCTCACTTCTTGACAGTGTTGAGATGAATCTATGGGAACCAGTTGACACGACCAAGCATAAGCGAGATCTTAGGTGGGTGCAAGACAAGGTTATCAAAGTTGAGAAGGAGAGGGACGCGGTGTTGGCCTTGAAGGCTAAAGCAGAGCAAGAACTGACTCAAGCAAGGAACGATCTCCACCAGGCCAAAGTCCTGCAGTACACAACTACGAGTATTGACAAGTGCATGAGGAAAAATGCAGAGAAACAATTGAAGCTGTGCAAGGAAGATGCTAAAAGGAAGGAGCAGACAATTCGATCCTTGCTCTCGCAGGAAGATGCGCATCGGGCCAAGATTAGGAAGATCAAGGAGATGTGTGATAACTAGTTCTATTTAGCTTAAGCTCCGTGCCTTTTTAAGTTGTAATATTTGTACTTGTTGACCTAGCGGTCTGAACTATTGGTCCCGAATTCTAGGGAGGAAAAAATTGCTCTGACCCTGCATTAATTTGTGGAAGAATTTGTGATTTAGATCAATTTCTGCCTCGATTTAGATCTCTGTCCCAGATTGGGAACATAACTGTGGACCAAAGACACCTTTTCTACCAGTGTATTCTGACACTGGTGGTTTGTTTAAACGTAATCTACGTGGATTGTGCTGCATGCAAATGGCACAACCACAATTTATAAAGGGGAAGCACGTACACCTTGCCATCGAGATCCGGATCTTCGCCAGATGCAGGGATGCAGGAGGAGAGGCGGTGAGATAGACGGCTCAAGATTAGGCCAAATTGGTACCCATTTCCTCCTCATCTGGCATTATCGGTGAGAACATTGTTGTTTATGTTCCCACGTCATTGCTGGCAAAGATCCGAAATAAGTTGTTGCTTCGTGGAGTGTGACAGCTTAAATAATTTATTTATGTGCCACTTACATTCCGTCAGATTTGGAGACCTCCGCCTCAAAGAATCATGGAACCGTGGATCATTGTTTTCATAGAAGTGGCACAATCACAATTTCGATTCAACTACTAACTCGGTGTTTCCAAACCCTAAGTCGCGTACATTTTACTCAGAGAACGTGGGTAGATTGTTTGCTAACAACGTACACACAGAGCGATCAGAATTTAACAGAATTACATATATAGGTTCAAGTTCAACACATTACTATGCATCTCCATTGCCAGCAGCCTACTTCTGCAGCCTGGGTGCCAAGCCTTCACGTCCACTGGCTTCTTCATTTCCTGCCGTCTTCCTCTTCCTTGGTGCCAATTTTCTTAGCTTCACGTACTCTGCATCGCCGGGACAATGGGCAACAGAATTGTGTCTAGCATCATCTTTCCACTCGTTTTTAATTTCTTCGGGCAGAAAAATCACTGACCTGGCAGTCATGTTTCTAACCTTACGGCGATTCCTGTCAAAGAAACAAGACTGTTGCATAACTGCCTAATATCTATAGAGTAAATAAAACAAAAATTACAATTCAGCACAAACATGTGAACCCCAAGCGACCTTTGCTTACCAGGAGCTAATTGGGTTCGAGCAACCACCCTGTCCAAGAATAGAAGGGCGACTCCCAGTTGCAGCAGCTTCCACATCCAGTACATGACATTTCAGGTTAAACATGGCAGCCGAAGCATACCTTTTCTTCAACCCAATTAGCTGACTGTCACACGTTATAGGAACCATGATGCCACATTCATCCATGAAGCTGAACTTTGCTGTCTGCTTCAGCCATAATTCAACATGATTACACAGAGCAGAAACCATAATAGATATAGTGCAGATCTGTGCAGGCGCTTCTTCCATCGTGAAACAATGGCTTCCATACCACTTGCCATTAGAGTCGTACCTGTAGAGGACTACCGTAACCAGGTAAGGGGGTCCGCGCAGATCCCACTTGACAGAAAACTGTGGACAAAATATGTTTGTCAGTGTTGGGCTAACAAACAATTTGAGGTTCAGTAGCCAGCTAGCAGTTGTAATTAGTGCGAATAGCAAAGAGAAGGGTAGCTCACCCGCTTGTAGACAGAACTTCTTCTTTCTTGATAGTAGGATCTCCCATCCTCTGAGCTGCTCGGCTCGTCGGCGGCGGAGGCGGGCTAGAGCCTCGCAACGGCGGCTACGGCATGCGCCATTGGAGCTCGGTATCAGCGACTGGGCGCAGCAACTAGTCCCCGGAAGTCAAATGTCCGAAGGGATCGTCCTGCCTAGAGGGTGGATTCCGACGCTGCCGGTGCTAGGGGAAAGCTGGGAATGGATTTGTGAAATTGGTCAACGCATCCGATCCACTTAGCTGCTCGATTTGCCTAAGAGGTTGCCGCGTTGGCGCCCGCATCACGGACAGATAACCGACATGTGGGTCCCGACCGTCTACTTCACGGGGCGGTTTAACGGAATGTTTGTATTTGGCGGGGTGAGATGAGTTTGCCTCAAATGGCCCCTCTCAGTAGTTGGCGGCCCAACTTTTCGAAACACGGTGATTTCAGGCAACTTAGGTACCGCCATGCGCTGGCCTGCCAACTTTGGTACCGCAGACGAACAAGCCCCGAAGGGAGGCCCAATAGTTCATGGCGCCTAGGGAGTCGGGGCTAGCCGACCTAGGCTTGGTGGGTCGCCCCAATGGGGCCCAACTAGGGTCGACGGCTGCCCCTAGGTGGCTAGCAGGTGTGGGCTTTAGTCCCACACCACCTGGCCCCTAGGTGGTGCACCCCCTCCCACTATATATAGGGGTCTCCCCTCCCCCTTTGGAATCATCCCATTCCCTCTCATTCTCTCTCTCATCCATTGAGGACTTCTCCGTAATATTGGGAGGACCTCGTGGGTGAGTTCTCCATCTTCACACCACCGTCGTGTGATCTGCGATCCGGCATCTACTTCTTCCGCTCCTCGGCTGGATCAGAGTCCAGTTGACGTCTCCTACACCGGACGTGTGACGAACTTCAGAGGCACCACACTTCGGGTGCTGCTCGTCTTCATCAATATACACCTTCCTGTGTAAGGCGTGCCTCGGTCTTCAAAGGTATGAATATCGAATACCTTCTCTGTTACTTATGTCTACATAGTATAGATCCTAGTATTAGGGTTCAAGTAGATAGAAATTTTTTGTTTTCTACTACGGAAGCCTATAGTGGTATCAGAGCGGGTCTATGGATAGACATGTCGTATGGATAGAACACATAGCAATATATGGGCATTGATTCTCTAGTTGCTAGCCTCTTTAATGTTATTGTTCATATCGTGGCACTGTTTGATGAAGCGGCCCCCAACCGACCTCACGTGGTGATTCATGAGACTGGTCCACAAATCAAAGTGGCTTAGGGGGGTGTATGTATCTCTACAGTAGATGATATGGCATTGACACTGAATGTGTATTTGAATGTGAATTGGAGAATTAATATTAAATATATATTTTATTTTATTATTAAAGGCATCCTAATGTTAATGGGCCACACCCGAAGGGACGCCCAATAGGGCATGGCGCCTAGGGAGTGGGGGCCAGCCGTCCTAGGATTGGTGGCCCGCCCCAATGGGGCCCACCTAGGGCCGGCGGCTGCCCCTAGGTGGCCGGCGGGTGTGGGGTTTAGTCCCACACCACCTGGACCCTAGGTGGTGCGCCCCGTCCCACTATATATAGGGGTCTCCCCTCCCCCTTTGGAATCATCCCATTCCCTCTCATTCTCTCTCTCTCATCCATTGAGGACTTCTTCGTAATATTCGGGAGGACCTCATTGGTGAGTTATCCACCTTCACACCACTGTCATGTGATCTGCGATCCGGCATCTACTTCTTCCGCTCCTTGGCTGGATCGGAGTCCAGTTGACGTCTCCTACACCGGACGTGTGACGAACTTCGGAGGCACCACACTTGGGTTGCTGCTCGTCTTCATCAATATACGCCTTCCTGCGTAAGGCGTGCCTCGGTCTTCAAAGGTATGAATATTGAATCCCTTCTCCGTTACTTATGTCTACATAGTATAGATCCTGGTATTAGTGTTCAAGTAGATAGAAATTTTTTGTTTTCTGCTACGGAAGCCTACAGTGGTATCAGAGAGGGTCTATGGGTAGACATGTCGTACGGATAGAACACATAGCAATATGTGGGCATTGATTCTCTAGTTGCTACCCTCTTTAATGTTATTGTTCATATCGCTGCACTGTTTGATGAAGCGTCCCCCAACCAACCTCACGTGGTGATTCACGAGACTGGTCCACAAATCAAAGTGGCTTAGGGGGATGTCTGTCTCTCTACAGTAGTTGATATGGCATTGACACTGGAGGGCCCTAAAAAGGGAAGAAGAACGGCAATCATGGAATCCATGTTGTGGCTCGATGTTCGTATGTGGGAAGGGGTTCTACTACGAAAGCCCTAAAGCCGCGTAAAACATGCAATAGTTAATATAGAAGCGTCTATCTTCATTATTGCATAGGGGCAAGTATTATAACATGGCAATGACAAGTTTGTGAAACTCTCATTGAAGCTATTGATGATGATCATAAAGCTATAACCATGTCATAACACTTTACTTTTGAAGTATTACTTATTATGCTGGTATACTTATTAGACGGTAGCATAATAAGATAATCCATCATAGTATTCCAATTATCGTATTCCCCTTGTGTGTGCACCACCAAGAAAGTTCTTCGGTATGAGGCGCCCAGCGGTGAGTAGGGGTTAGACATATCTACGTTCGCATATAGTGGGTGTAAGCCATGTTGCACTATGAATACACACAAGTTAGAACTGGCGAGCCTGGCACGTTACAGAGACGTGGCCTCGGAATATAGGAGACCAAAAGGTTGAGCATGAATCACATAGTTGATGTGATCGACATTGGGGAATGTCCACCTTTGATACTGCACTGATGGCCGTGTTAATCGAGGAGGTGTAGGGGATTGGGATCATGTGATCACTAAACGAGTAGAGGGATGTTCGTTTAAGTGGGAGTTCTTTTAGTTAAAACTTTAACTCATTATTATGAACATAGTCTAAACACTTTCCAATTCCTTTGTAGATGTCTCGCGCACCCACCTTTAACCTTAACACTTCCCTTGAGAAGGACAAGCTGAAAACTGATGGAACCAACTTCACCGCATGGTTCTGCAATCTTAGGATCCTCCTAGTCCCCTACAAGTTGACTTATGCCATCGAGGCTGAGCTTCCAGCTAAGCCTGCAGATTCCGCCTCCCAGGACAAAAAGAATGTCTAGCAGTCCAAGGCGGACGATTTCTCCCTCATCCAGAGTGGAATGCTCTATGCCATGGAGCCGGAGCTTCAAAAGCGTTTTGAGAAGATGAATGCCTTTGAGATCATTGAGGATCTCAAGGACGTCTTTGCTCCATAGGACCATGCAGAGAGGTATGATGCTTCTGAGCTCTTCTTCTCTGCTAAAATGGAAGAGCACAGCAGTATTAGTGAACACGTGGTCAAAATGTCTGGCTACGTTAAGCGCTTAAACGCCCTGGATTGCAAAATCCCGGAAGAGCTCGTGATTGATAGGGTGCTGCACTCGCTGCCCCCTAGCTATAAGAGCTTCGTGATGAACTACAACATGCAAGGGATGACTAAAACCCTTGCTGACGTGTTCGGCATGCTCAAAACTGCTGAGGTTGAAATCAAGAAGGAGCACACAGTGTTGATGGTCAAAAAGACCACCAACTTTAAGAATCCGAGGCAAAAGGGGAAAGGCAAGGGTAAGAAGTCTAAGAGGGATGGCAGGTTTGTTCCTAGCACCTCAAAGACTGCCAAGCCCGGCCCTAAGCCCAGCACTTCGTGCTTCTACTACAAAGGGGATGGGCACTGGAAACGCAACTGCCCCAAGTACCTTGAAGACAAGCGAGCTGGCAAAATAGCCGCCACAGACAAAGGTATATATGATATATATGTTACTGATGTGTTCCTTACGAGCGCCAGGAGTAACACCTGGGTATTTGATACCGGATCTGTTGCTCACATTTGTAATGCTCAGCAGGATCTACAGAGTAGGAGGCGCCTAAGGAAGGACGAGGTGACGATGCGCGTCGGCAATGGTTCGAGAGTCGAAGTGATGGCCGTCGGCACCCTGCATCTCCGTCTACCGTCAGGATTATTATTGGTTTTGAATAAATGCTACTATGTACCCGCATTGAATATGAATATTGTGAGTGGGTCTTGCTTGTTGCAATACCATTATTCGTTTAATTCAGGAACAAATGGTTGTTCAATTTATATGAATGATGTTTTCTATGTTCATGCTCCTGTGTGTGATGGTTTATTCTTACTTGATTTTGATTATAATACACACATCCATAGTGTTGATGCTAAACGTTGTAAGTGTAGTGATGATTCCATGTTTATGTGGCATTGCCGTCTTGGTCACATTGGCATAAAACGCATGAAGAAGCTTCATTCAGAAGGCCTTCTTGGATCATTGGATTTCGAATCCCTTGATACATGTGAGCCATGCCTCATGGACAAGATGACTAGGACACCATTCTCCGGGATAGTGGAGAGAGCTGTAGACCTACTGGGAATCATACATACGGATGTATGTGGACCAATGAGTGACTCAACGTGCAATGGTTATTGTTACGTTGTTACCTTTACTGACGACTTAAGCAAATATGGATATATCTACTTGATGAAGCACAAGTCTGAAACCTTTGAAAAGTTCAAGGAATTTCAGAAAGAAGTAGAGAATCAACTTAACAAAGAGAATCAAGCATCTTCGATCGGATCGAGAAGGCGAGTATTTGAGTTATGAGTTTAACATGAACTTGAAGGATTGTGGGATTATCCCACAGCTTACGCCAGCCGGAACACCACATCGTAATGGTATGTCGGAACGTCGTAACCGAACCCTATTAGGTAGTGTGCAGTCCATGATGTCTTTAACTGATTTGTCTGTGTCTTTTTGGGGATACGCGTTAGAAACCACTTCTTTTATTTTAAACCGAGCACCATCCAAATCCGTGGAGACAACCCCATATGAGATATGGTATGGACAAAAGCCAAAGTTGTCATTTCTGAAAGTTTGGGGTTGTGAGGCTTACGTTAAGAAACTGCATCCTGACAAACTCGAACGCAAATTAGAAAAATGTATCTTTGTAGGATATCCAAGGGAAACCACTGGGTATACTTTCTACAACCAAGTCGAAGGAAAAACGTTTGTCACAAGAACCGACACCTTTCTCGAGAAAGAGTTTCTTGCAAAAGGAGTGAGTGGAAGGAAAATTGAGTTAGATGACATTGTTGACCCTTCTCTCCAAATTCCGAGTAGCACAATGAAAGCTGTTCCGAAACCGCTCTCCAACATGGAGGAAGAGCCCATTGATGATGATCAAAACAATGACATCGAGACTCCTGAGGTTCGCAGGTCTACAAGGGTTTGTGCCACTCCTGATTGGTATAGTAGCCTTGTAATGTTTGTCATCCTAGATGAACAGGAAGAACCTACAAACTACAAAGAAGCTATGGATAGTGCTGACTCCGAGAAATGGCTAGAAGCCATGAAATCCGAAATAGGATCCATGCATGAAAACCAAGTCTGGACCTTGGTGGATCTTCTAGAAGGCCGCAAGGCCATGGAAAATAAATGGATCTTTAAGAAAAAGACAGATGTGGATGGTAATATGACCGTTCACAAAGCTCGACTTGTCGCAAAGGGGTTTCGAAAAATTCAAGGAGTTGACTACGACGAGACTTACTCTCTCGTAGTGATGCTTAAGTCTGTCAGGATTTTAATAGCAATTGCTGCACATTTCGACTATGAAATTTGGCAGATGGATGTCAAGACCGCATTCCTCTATGGTCACATTGATGAAGAGTTGTATATGATGCAACCGGAAGGTTTTGTTAATCCTAAGGATGCTGGAAAGTTATGCAACCTTCAACGGTCCATTTATGGATTGAAGCAAGCATCTCAGAGCTGGAACCAACGTTTTGATCAAGTGATCAAGAGTTTTGGATTTGTCCAAAATCAACAAGAGTTCTGTGTTTACAAGAAAGCGAGTGGGAGCTCAATTGTTTTCTTAGTAGTATATGTGGATGACATGTTACTCATGCGAAACGATGTGGATCTTATGAAAAGAGTGAAAGCATATTTGAGTAACCAATTTCCATGAAGGATCTAGGTGAAGCTGCATACATATTAGGAATCAAGATCTATAGATATAGATCAAGGCACCTAATAGCATTAAGTCAAAGTACTTACATCGAAAAGATTTTAAAGAGGTTCAAAATGGAGAACACCAAAAAGGGTTTTACACCCATGATGAAGAATTGCAAATTGAGTATGATTCAATGTCCTGTAATGGATAATGATAGAGAGGAGATGTCTTTCACCCCCTATGCCTTAGCCATAGGGTATATCATGTATGCAATGTTAAGTACATGACCTGATGTGGCACTGGCTCTTAGTTTGACGAGCCTACCAAAGTAATCCATGACCGGATCACTGGACAACTGTAAAGAATATCCTAAAGTATCTGAAAAGAACAAAGGACATGTTCCTAATCTATGGAGGAAGTGATGAAGCTCTAAACATAATGGGTTACGTGGATGCAAGATGGAACTCAAATCATGATGACTCGAAGTCTCAAATAAGTTTGTGGTCCTAGTGAATGGTGGGGCGGTAAGCTGGAAGAGTAAGAAGCAGCCGGTGGTGGCACAATCTTCAATGGAGTCTGAATATATTGCTACGGCTGATGCAGCAAATGCAGCTGTTTGGCTAAGGAATTTCGTCATCGAACTGGGAGTTTTTTCAAATGCGCAAGACCCCGTGACGATCTATTGTGATAACACGAGAGATATTGCAAACGCAAAGGAACCAATGAGTCATTCCACGGCCAAACATATCAAACTTAGATTTCACGTCATCCGACAGAACATTGACGAAGGTGAAGTCAAGATTTGCAAAGTAGATACGGATCTTAATGTGGCAGATCCTTTGACTAAAGCTCTCCATCAGGAAAAGCACGATCAACACCGAGATTCCATTAGTGTTAGGTTCCTGCCTATTGTAAACTAGTTTTGTTTATACTCTAGTGCAAGTGGGAGACTGAAGGAGTTATGCCCTAGAGGCAAATAATAAAGTGTATTATTTGATATATCTCCTATATGTTCATAATACATTTCATACTATGCTATAACTGTGTTAATACGAGACGTTAATACACGTGTGGTATGTAAACAAACCGTGTCTCTAGTTACCTATAGCGAACTAGTTCATTGGTCATGGGGATGGTATGGGTTTCAAGATCATGGGCATTTATGCCAATTGACAATGAGGTCATGTTATTAGTTGAATAACATGATAGACAAACATCCGACCATTATATCTTAATGAGATCTAGTTACAAAGTTCACCATTGATGATAAAACACAGAGAACCTCGCAACCTGATCCTTTGACTACGAGGTAATGCAAATCGCCATTCCGGAAGAAGCTTTGATGGTTATCAAGAATCATCTCGTAAAAGGGTGATCAAAAAGATGCCACTCATGTTTTCCGAAGGGATGTGTTGAGGAGTACATATCAAGACCAGGATTTGTCTAGTCCATGTAACAGACAGATACATCTGGCCATCTCGGTGACGTTGTATTAATGAAGCTTGCAAGAATGTGACTAGGTCACGGAATGCAATGACATGAGAACGAGAAAACAAGTTCATCGGTAACGAGATCGAACTAAGGTATGGAGATACCGAAGATCAAGTCTTAGGTGAACTAGGTATCGAATGACAAAGGGAACGGGAAACGACTATCTCACGGTTCAAGCGATTATATTCGTGAAACACAAAGGGGACACATGGCCATCTAGGTCCCTCTGTTGATCATTGATGTGAGAGTAGTCTCAATCATGTCCGGATTGTTTCCGAACCGAAGGATGTCACGCTTAAGGGTAGGGACGCTTAGGGTAGATGAGGTATCGTAAGAGAAATAGAGAAAGAGAAACCAGAATAGTTCCGGGTAACATCCGATGGAGATCGGAAGGGGTCCGGAAGGTGTTCCAGCGTAAAGGAACAATATAATATGTGTATTTGAATGTTAATTGGACAATTAATATTAAATATATTTTTTATTTTATTACTAAAGGCATCCTAATGTTAATGGGCCTCACCCGAAGGGAGGCCCAATAGGGCATAGCGCCTAGGGAGTGGGGGCCAGCCGGCCTAGGCTTGGTGGGCCGCCCCAATGGGTCCCACCTAGGGCCGGCGGCTGCCCCTAGGTGGCCGGCGGGTGTGGGGTTTAGTTCCATACCGCCTGGCCCCTGGGTGGTGCATCCCCTCCCACTATATATAGGGGTATCCCCTCCCCCTTTGGAATCATCCCATTCCCTCTCATTCTCTCTCTCATCCATTGAGGACTTCTCCGTAATATTGAGGAGGACCTCGTGGGTGAGCTCTCTACCTTCACACCGCTGTCGTGTGATCTGCAATCTGGCATCTACTTCTTCCGCTGCTCAGCTAGATCGGAGTCCGATTGACGTCTCCTACACCGGACGTGTGACGAACTTCGGAGGCACCACACTTGGGGTGCTGCTCGTCTTCATCAATATACGCCTTCCTGCATAAGGCGTGCCTCGGTCTTCAAAGGTATGAATATCGAATCCCTTCTCTATTACTTATGTCTACATAGTATAGATCCTGGTATTAGTATTCGAGTAGATAGAAATTTTTAGTTTTTTTCTACGGAACCCTACACTTCCTACATGGGAGCGGGAGGCTTGGCCTTGAAGCACTTGGACCGCCTAGTGGACAACTTGGACGATGGCAAGCGGACAAAGGATGTTCATCAGTTCCGTGTCCACGGTGACACTTGCATCCAGGCAGTCTACACCATCAAGGGCAGCACCGTCGACATCATCCTTGCCATGTACCTGGAGTGGCTCAAGGACGAGGAGGTCAGGTTTGTCAGCCTCGATTTGGAGTACGACATCACGCAGAGGAAGATTGCGGTCATGCAGATTGCGATGAAGGAGCACGTCCTCGTCTTCCACATAATAAAGTTTGATATGTTGCAGTTCATCTGATTATGTTGTAGTTTTTTATCCTTTTTTTCAAGTAAGGTAATGTTGCTCCTGATGTAGTCATATTTGGCCCATTTGCCCCCAAAAGTGGGCCAAAAGGTATCCATGGCTTATTTGCCACCCCAACCCGTTGGCCCAATTGTAGGTACAGAATGTTGTAACCAAAATTGCTAAATGAACAAAAAACACTAGATAGGTTCCTTGTTGCAATATGTGAATCTTTTGGAGAAAATAACACTCTGAATTGCTTGTGTTATATTTGTGAAGGCCTAAGTAGGAAATTCTATAGTCTTATCTATAAAGTTAATTTGGAAATCAGAATTGCTTGTGTTATATTTGTGAATGTGCTTCTTCAAATCAAATTTGCTAGTACACCTTATAATAATCCTAGTTGTAATGTTACTTTGGATAGCCATTTCAATCTTTGAACAAGCACTACAAGAAAAGTTGGCTTTTACAACAGACAATTTTCGGGGTTGAAGGCCCTTTTTTCATGGCTAAAAAGTCTTCTACAACGGATACCCATCGTGGTAAAAGCACCGTCACAAAAGAATCTACCACAGTTTTTTCTAACCGTGGTGGATCACACACTTCAGCCACGAAAACTTGTTCCGTTGTAGATCTGTTCGCCAGCCCCGTTGACTGCTGACGTCAGGCAAAATGCCACATGGCGAACACCGTTAACAACCAGTTACCACCGTTAACGGCCAGAGAAACCGTGGCAGAAGCCAGGCCTAGACAAGGCCTGCTAAATATTAAGTGGGCCCGCCCATGAGGAGAGCCCAATAAGAAGAAGGCCCATTACTGTTTCATCAAGCACTACATGAAATGGGCCAATTAGTGCAGCCATCCGTGGCCCGTGAACTTTCAGTCCCGACACTATTTGAGTCTATAGAAGGCCCACCTTGGTCCAATACAATGCGTCCCATTCTCCACCTAGGCCAAGTCTGACTGTTACTGTTAAGGCCTGCTGTCGGCCCGTCACTTTTCTCGCACCCATTGTGGGCTCTTACGACCCTCTACCATTATGACCCTTTACTATTCTAGACATTCACTGTTCTGACCTTCTACTATTTAGTGCCATAAATGTGCTACGAAGTTTCTAGCCTGCTAAAGTTCTGGCCTCCTACTGTTCTGGCCTTGTTACTGTTTCTGGCCTGTTACTATTCTGGCGTCCTACTATTTTCCTGTATTGGCCTTTTACTGTTCTGGCATTTTACTGTTTTGGCCTTTTAGTGTTCTGGCCTTTAATTGTTCTAGCCTTTCATTGTTCTGGCTTTTCACTATTCTGGCCATTTACTGTTCTGGCCTTTTACTGTTCTGTTCTTTTGCGGTCAGATTCTACATATAATAGCGTCAGTGTAGGCCCGTCACTGTTGATTGGTGGCCCATCAAGGACTGATTCAAATGTTGTGGGCCTACTACTGTTTAAGCCTATCTAACTTAGATCCATTGCCAGGACATAAAGGTAGATAAAAAAAGAACACAAGTTCTCTAAAATGCTAAATAAATTCCGGAACTATGGAAAAAAACTTATAACTAGAAAAATAGTAAATTATTACAGTCCTGAAAAATTCCGTAGCTTGTAAAGCATCATCGGAGTACAACACAGGTAATAAACAATATAATCTCAGTTTCAAAAAAATGTTCCTGTTAGGGATCTCGCGTCGCCTCACATGTAACGACGGGATTACCACGAGACTTGTTGAGGATATTATTAAGTAGATTCTCCATCAAATTTTGCCTTATTTCAACTCAAATAACTCCTTCCTTGCTATGGAGACTACTGCATATGTTCTGTTGGTTTCTTGTCCAACTACATCAAGTGCATCTTGGAGTGCAGCACCAAAAATTCTTTTTGCTGTAATGTATGGAGCAGTCTAGATCGTGTACCTACATGAGCAATAAACACACTTCCACTACTCTGTCCAAAAATATCTACACTTGAGGTAGTTGTTTTCTATTCTGCCTTCATATTTATATTTGCAACCTAAAACAAAAAAGAAATGTCATATAACATCATTACCAAGGAAAACAAAAACAAACGAATTTTAAACCAGTCCTTTTGCTAAAAGGAAGAAAGAAATTAGTAATAGCAGGGCATCACACATCTCTTTCTTCTAGAATAACTGGAATAGTAGACTTCATAGAGGGATGAGATAGTGTGCAACTGTCACTTCTGCCCTGTGAAATGACTACTCTACTTGATGAAGGCTAAAACTAAGATAAAAGAAATTACAACATCATACAAAGGAACAAAACTACCATGTTCATTCTCAAAGATTTTCAAAAGATTATTTGGTCGGTTGTAGCAATGTAAGCACTCATCACAAGGACGTCATGCAGACGTGTGCCTCTAATAGACTAGCCAAATCATTTTAGAGAAATGGTCAAACAATCTATCAAACAATTAGAATGTTTAAATTTTTTGATTGTCTGCCCAAAGACAAAGTGTATTATCATGTGCCTCGTATTAAAATAGCCATATACATGTAGATACAAGAGTGAGATTTGAAGTGCGTGGTTGCTTATGATCCTTCCGTTTCTGTTATATTGGATTTCGGTGCATGTCTGGCCTTGTTATAATCACCCTAGTGCCTCCGACAAAAATAACAACTCAAGTAGAGTAAATGGCACGACACTAGGGGACTTAATCACTTAAACCTTAAAAAAGGGGTGCGTCCTTACAGTAGCTCTATGTAGAGTCTCAGGGTTGCTGATCTAGTTACAGGTATGTTTGTCGATGATGCCCACTGCATCAAGTAATTGGACTAGTGGTCTCCATACTTCAGTGTTGGTCCTCTGCATAATGGTGCAGCGAATAGTAAACACAAAAAGGTTCCAGTCTCACAGAGTCATAGATGTTAGCATGAAGTGATGCAAAAGCAACAGATACTTACGAGATTATATGGGCCATTCATTCTATGATTTCTAGTGTAAACTGCACCTTATCATTGCGTAACAACAACAAATGGTTAGGAATAGTGGGGTAAGCAGAAGCAAATGAAATAGACATCTTAGTGGAAGCAGTATAACGAATGTAAATGTGTACTGCATAGATAGGACAAAAGCATCAAGCAAGAAATAACAGTTAGTGCCATAGCCTACGGCAAGCCAGAGAGAAATTATAACCGCATCACATATGGGCACTTACTAAAGTAGATAATGGAAACAAATGTGTTAACCGTTGGCTGATTCATATTTCGCCATGACATACAAAATCATAGTTGAATGCCTTACGGTTAAACCTGACTACAAAAAAATTATTTAGGAAGATACGGGTACAAGTATAGTACTTGTAAGTTACCACAAAAGTAGCACCAATAAAAATACAGTTAACTGCTACATATTTATCTTACCAAACTCCAAGGAGATATGGTTACCTCGGTCGCAAGGATGTTTAGGCATCCTGCAAATCCTGGGTGGTGACATCGAGGTTGTCAAAGGTGCTGTGGTTGCGGTGCTTGTGGGCGAAGGTGAAGCAGAATAGGGGTTCCTCTTAGCGCTGGATGATAGCGGCGAAGAAGCATATTCCTGGTGGTGGGAATGTGTTCGGCACACCAGGAGAGTGGGTCGGTCAAGAAGATCTAGTGCACCGCACGGCGACACCGGTGAATCACATCTAAGGTGGTGAAGCTAGATCTAGGGTTTTCCGCAGGGCTTGTGCAACTAGGGCAAGGATTGTGTGTGGGTGTGGGGGGGGTCTCAGTGGTAGGGCGGGGCTATAGAGGTACTGATTGGGAAAATTACGATTGAAGCCCCAAAAATCTGACTTCACTAGGGTTAGAAGGGGGATTCCAAGATGTTTGAAACATTGGATAGCTGGAGATTTTCCCGCTTGATGAAATTCAGATTTATGTATAGTCCAAGTAGTAGTAAATTGGTAAGCCATACTCCCTAGAATTAAAGGCGGACATGCACATCGGTGATCATCCATGGCCCATACTGCCTCACTTTAGAAATTAAATACCCATTTGACCATTTGGCATCTAAATATTGATCATCCATGGTCCAGATTGGTTCGATTCAGATATTAAGGCCTAGTTTGGCATCAAACTATTTTAAAATTATTTAGAAAACAGTTTGATTTCTAAATAAATTGAACTATTGAATAACTTATAGTGTTTTGTTCAAACAAATAATACGGTTTTAAAATGAAGTATTCTCCAAAACTATGTTTTCTAAAATAATTGAGAAAGAGGTCAGACCCCTGTTTGAAGAAACTAAGAAGAGAGAAAACTGAAGTATTACGTTTGTAGGCACTAAAATACTATGGCATTGATATATTTTTGTATTGTATCTATTTATCAACGATGATGCGTATGAAGATGTTATCGCCAAGACAGGTAGTGAGCCTGAAAATTACAATTAAAGCCCCAACCAACTTGACTGAATTTGAATTTATCCATAGTCCAACTAATAGTAGCAGAATGGTAGGCTGGTGGTATGGGGAATCGAGTGTAATAATAAAGCTCCCTAAGCTTTAAAAAAATAAAGTGCCCTTTATTGATAAATTTTCAATCACTATGGTTGGGAGTGTTCATACTTCTATTCTAAAAAAAATTTGGGAACCCACTATTTCGCTAACGTGAATAATCTAGCGCCTGAGCGACAATATCAAACTACTCATAAGGTAAGCAGCTACGGTGTTTTCATTGAAAAAATGTGAAAGTTTCTAGGACCCACAAGTACTTTGTTCTCACAACTCTTATTGTCCCTTGGCGATAAGGCTGGAAATTTTACCCACGAGTGCCCGCAGGTACCGTACCCGTGTTGGTAGGATATGGGCACACATTTATACCCATGTGTAATACCCATAACCTAACTCGTTAAGTCATGGGTACGGGCATGGGTAGATATACCCATACCCTACCCATTTAAACTGACATAGTAGTAAAACTTACCTATAGAGTTACAACCTATGGGGCCGAGCAACCTAGGGAAGAGTATAATAATGTGACTTATAAACTTCGATAATTTTCATTGGTATGGGCATGGGTAAATTTTTATACCCGCGAGTACGGGTATGGGTAAAATTTTCTACCCATTGACTAAACGGGAGTGGGTATGATATTGATCTACCCCACTAATACCCTACCCATTGCCATACTTACTTCGCGCTCATTGATTAATGCGACACGTTTTCCTTCAGGTTTTTTGAAAGTTGTTCGGTCATGTACACATAGCATATTCTATGAAGTACAGTAGTACAACATAGGTAGACCACAATTAATTAGTTGAGCTAATCACTATTGTTCTTATTAAAAAGAAAAATTATTGGGTTTTAGAGCATGTCCAACAACCTTTTTGTATTGAATTGCTAAAATCCGACTCTAGGAAGAGGAGCACGAACGTTTATCAATGGAACACAATTTTCAATTTCCTAGCCTTCCTATAAGCATTCATTAATGTTTGTTCTTCCTAGCAAAAATCATGTCTACATGACAATGATATGTGGATTCAACCACTCGGCCACCCAATAAATAAATTCCCTTTCTCGATAACTTTTGAATCACCATGGCTGGGAGTGTTCAACCTTATGTTTAAAAGAAATTTTTGGGAACCCACTATTCCGCTAACGTGAATATATAGTCCGCCTGAGCAACGACATCAAGGCCACCCATAAGGTAAGCTCATTAAAAAACAAGAAGAAATATGGGGTTGCTAGGCCACATAAGTAATCTGTCCTCACAACTCTTATTGTCCATTCACGCTCATTGATACATGCGGCCTTGTTTTTCCTTGAGATTATCCGAAAGTTGTTCGGTCATGCACATATAGTATCATCACTTATGTTTTCAAATTATCTCTACTACTATAATGGAGGAGTTTTGAATTGGATCCATAACACCAATCCTAACTGTTGGGCTATTAGATCCAATGGTTTAGAGCAACTAGATTCGTGTTGAAGGAGTAGTACTTAGAGCAAACTCCACCATGTTCTAGAACCATAATGTCACCCCCCACCCCCCCACAAAAAAAATTCATAGCACAGTAGGTTGTATTCTCAATATGTATAGATAGTTATTATTAATATACTTAATGTATGCATTTTTTCTCTAACAAAACTATTGATTAATAACAACTCAATGTTTGTTAAATCACATTTCATACAGTATATACGAGTGTGGCATGTGCCTTTTACAACTATGAAGTAGCGTTTGACTTCTTGCAAATCTTACCACTATATAATGTACGAGTAACTTTGAACAATGAAAATTGAAACAAGACTGGCAAATCCCAACAATGTTAACTTTGATTCAATGTTATACATTTAATTATCTTAGCATACCCCGGTATATAGTGTACGAATAACTTTGAACTTTAACCATTGGTTCAAGACTGGAAATCCCAACATTGCTAACCGATGGATTTTCCTTCCACTCTAACATTTAGAAGATTCTATTGATATAGTCTTTAGCACAATGAACGCTATGCACAAACCTCAAAACACACTTTCCATCATTATAGAATCTATATATCATTTCTCTAGAGCATGTCGGGTATTATGTACCTACTAATAGGTTGATTTCTAAATGATACAACTTATAAGAACCAAAAAATACACCAGATACTTTATGGATGTGGCTCAAAATTATAATTATTTTTTGAGCTTTACCTATTATTAATTTAGATAAAAATTATATGTTAGTACTATATTATCTAATTAACTAGGAAACATTTCCCCAAAAACTAAGAAACATTCAATGACTAGTTATGTATTATGTGCAACGATTACAGAAAATGTCTGTATTTTGCGCAGAAAAGGTCTATGGTTGTTGTTATGTGTAAAAACCTCCCCAACATGTGGTGGTACTTTCAATATCCTCGCTGATGATGTTCTCGAGGCGAAGGAGTACCAACCATTCGATCTTGTTTCCACGATGGAAGGTAAATCTTTTAAAAAACGATAGAAGGGAACTCTTGTATGAAAAAATGATGGAAGGGAACTACCAGGCTACTCCTATGGCACGTGGCAACCCCTGGATGTCCTGATCAAGCCTTTTTAAGCAGCCATCAAAAACGACCACCTCTCCCATGTAGGAAAGACACACACATCAAAGAACTCTCTCTATCTCTCCCTGTCCCTTTAGGCCGGCCAAGCCACCACACACACACAAAAATGCCGTGTAGCTGCTCCGATCAGTGCACCTCCATTGACGAGTCCAATGCATGAGTTAACAGGGATATCCGTCCCTACCATGGTGATAGCGGGGAGTCCGTTGATGGGCCGTACTATTCTGACACACCAGAAGGTAATTTTTCTGACGAGGACCCTACTTACCATCATCTGATGGAGGGGACGCTGCCAGCAGAGAGCAAAGAGGAGAAGGAGGAGGAGGAGGAGGGGAACATGATCCTCTATGAAGGACACGTCGTCTTCAAGAAGAGTTCACTCGATCCATCCTCCATCAGCAATAAGAAGAGGGATCAGGAGGATGAGGGGTCGGAAGATTTATGGCCATTTCTCGACTTCGTCTCCAAGAAGAGTGCACTCGATCCTGCCTTCATCAGCAATGAGAAGAGGAAGGAGAAGGAGGCAGGAGGCTTGAAGAAGAAAAAGATGGTGAGAGGTGGGGGATGCCATGGGAAGCGGAAGGACAACGCCAACACGAAGGTGACAGTGGGAGGATCCAGGTCCAAGAAGACAAAGAAGTCTTAGGATTAATTTTGTTTAATTGCACCTCTACTTCCTTTCTGTAATAATGTTCGGAGATTGAATATTATTATCAAGTGCAAATTGGAATGGTGTTTGCGATCTACTAGCATAAGTACTCCGATTGTCATTTCATCTTCCACCGTGATGCAATAAAACCTCTTGTATTACCGAGGAAGGTGAAATTACTTCCTCCCCTTAATTTCTGCATGCGTTCGGAGAAAGAAGGGTGCCAATATAGAGAAACCCATGTTAATTACTCACATGAATTCAGGTAATTAATACTAAAATGAAGAAGCCTAGGAACCCGCATGTATTCCTTAATTACTAATATCAATCATTATAAGTGAAATACAGATTAGTAGTATATCAAAGTCCATGGATAAAAAATAACCTCTGTACAGTCCACGTAAATCATCTCCTTGTGTGGCATTGATTTGAAATTATTTAATGTCACATTGATTTGAAAACTCAATTGCACCCAACATGCCACATGCTCTCCCCTATCACCTGGCCGTCACCGCGGCACGTCAAATAGGTTGCGTCGCCTGCAAAATCAAGCAAGCACGAAACATTGGTCTATATATTCCAGAAGAATTTAGCAGACACGTAAACATCAGAATCATAGCCCTAGTTAGCCTCGGTCCCTTCGATGCTCACCGACGAGGCACCTGTGATTACATCAGCATTAAGGTGCACCTCAAGCTTGTAGGTTTCCCACAAGAAATAGAAAATTGATTTCCCCTCTCTCCTCTCTCTTCCATTTTGTGAGTTCATGCCGATTTTCACTGGAAGCATCCTCCGTTTGCACTACAAGTGTCGCATAGTTTTGCTCATTTTTTTAACATTGGTAGCTCAACAATATGTCATTTCATCAAAATTTCCAAAAAAGATTTAAGAAACACCTTTTTGGGTGCACAAGGTGTTCTTCTATGTGTCATAGGGTTAGGCCCTGATTGGTCGAGACATACCTCACACGGATCGTGCCCACCCACTTTAGGATCCTCTACGATCCAATAAGCTTGATATCTCCATGGTATCTCCCTTTTCGTTCAAATTTGGCACTAGAGCACTAGTTTGACAACGAAGCCATAAAAAAAGTTATTCGAAAAACCCTAGGCTTTTTCTGGTGATGTTTTTTAAATTTGAAATTTGTGAGGCTATTTGGGAATCGTTCCCTTTGTAATTTGAAATTTGTGAGGCTTTTTATGTTGTTTTTTATAATTCTAAATCCATGAGTCATTTTGTGATCCTTTTTATAAGCTAAGATTTATGAGATGTTTACAAATATAGGATTCCTTTTATAATTTGAATTTTGTATGGTTTTTTTATCCTTTTTATAAGTTGAAATTTGTGAAGATATTTATAAATATATGACCCTTTTATATTTTGAAAATTGTGAGGCTCTTTGTTTTGCTTTTTATAATTTGAAATTTGTGAGGCTATTTATGAATCTGTGTTGCTTTCTAGTATTTTTTTCAAGACAAGGTCAAATTTCGAGGCATGCATATTCTTAGCAAGAAGTTGAATCTTGCCAAACTCTCACTAGTTCTCGATACATTGACTGCCTGGCGGGTCCACTAAACAGATTTTCGCAAGGTGTGAAGTTAATTTCAAAACACAGCCAAAATTTCGAAAGACGGTGAGTCATAGCCTCTTTGATTGTTTTCAAAACACAGTCAAATTTCTAGGCATGCATATTCTGAGAAATAAATTGAATCGTTCCAAACTCTCACTCGTTCTCGATACATTGACTGCCTGGTGGGTCCACTAAACAGATTATCGCAAGGTGTGAAGTTAATTTCCAAACAGAGCCAAAATTTCAAAAAAAGGTGAGTCATAGACTCCTTGATTGTTTTCAAAAAACGGTCAAATTTCGAGGCATGCATATTCTTAGCAAGAAGTTGAATCTTGCCAAACAACTCTCACTCGTTCTCGATACATTGACTGCCTAGTGGGTCCAGTGAATAGATTATCGCAAGGTGTGAAGTTAATTTTGAAAGACAAACAAAATTTGAAAACACGGTGAGTCATAGTCTCTTTGGTTGTTTTCAAAGCATGGCCAAATTTCTACGCATGCATATTCTTAGAAAGAAGTTGAATCTTTCCAAGCTCTCATTAGTCTCGATACATTGACTGCCTGGTGGTGGGTCCACTTAACTGATTTTCGCAAGGTGTGAAGTTAATTTCAAAACACAGGGAAAATTTCAAAACACAGTGAGTCATAGTCTCTATGATTGTTTTCAAAACACGGTCAAATTTCTAGGCATGCATATTCTTAGCAAGATGTTGAATCTTTCTAAACTCTCACTCGTTATCGATACATTAACTTCCTGGTGATGACTCCACTGAACAGATTATCGCAAGGTGTGAAGTTAATTTCGAAACACAGCCAAAATTTCAAAACATGGTGATTCATGGTCTCTTTGGTTGTTTTAAAAACACGATCAAATTTCTAGGCATGCATATTCTTAGCAAGAAGTTGAATCTTTCCAAACTCTCACTCGCTCTCGATACATTAACTGCTTGGTGGTTGGACCACTGAACAGATTTTCACAAGGTGTGAAGTTAATTTCGAAACACAGCCAAAATTTCAAAATACGGTGAGTCATAGGCTCTTTGATTATTTTCAAAACATGGTCAAATTTCTAGGCATGCATATTCTTAGCAAGAAGATTAATCTTGCCAAAGAACTCTCACTCGTTCTCAATACATTGACTGCCTAGTGGGTCCACTGAACAGATTATTGCAAGGTGTGAAGTTAATTTCGAAACACAACAAAAATTTCTAAACATGGTGAGTCATAGTCTCTTTGGTTGTTTTCAAAACACGGTCAATTTTCTGGGCATGCATATTCTTAGCAAGAAGTTTAATCTTTGCAAACTCTCACTCGTTCTCAATACATTGACACCCTGGTGGTGGGTCCACTAAACAAATTATCGCAAGGTGTGAAGTTAATTTTGAAACACAGCCAAAATTTCAAAACACGATGAGTCAATGTCTCTTTGATTATTTTCCAAACACGGTCAAATTTCAAGGCATGCATATACTTAGCAAGAAGCTTAATCTTTCCAAACAACTCTCACTCATTCTCGATACATTGACTACATGGTGGGTCCACTAAATAGATTATCGCAAGGTGTGAAGTTAATTTCGAAACACAGCCAAAATTTGAAAACACGGTGAGTCATTGTCTCTTTGGTTGTTTTCAAAACATGGTAAAATTTCTAGGCATGCATATTCTTAGAAAGAAGTAGAATCTTTCCAAACCCTCGCTCGTCTTGATACATTGACTTCCTGGTGGTGGGTCCACTGAATAGATTTTCTCAAGGTGTGAATTTAATTTTGAAACACAGGCAAAATTTCAAAATACGGTGAGTCATAGTATCTTTGATTTTTTTCAAAACACGGTCAAATTTCTAGGCATGCATATTATTAGCAAGAAGTAGAATCTTTCCAAACTCTCACTCGTTCTCGATATATTGACTGCCTGGTGGTGGGTCCATTGAACAATTTTTCACAAGGTGTGAAGTTAATTTCAAAACACAACAAAAATTTCAAAACATGGTGAGTCATAGTCTCTTTGATTACTTTCAAAACACGATCAAATTTCTAGGCATGCATATTCTTAGCAAGAAGTTTAATCCTGCGAAAAAACTCTCACTCATTCTCGATACATTGACTGCCTGGTGGGTCCACTGAACAGATTATCGCAAGGTGTGAAGTTAATTTCAAAACACAGCCAAAATTTCAAAACACGATGAGTCATAGTCTCTTTGGTTGTTTCCAAAACATGATCAAATTTCTAAGCATGCATATTCTTAGCAAGAATTTGAATCTTTCCAAACTCTCACTCATCTCGATACATTGACTGCTTGGTGGTGAGTCCATTGAACATATTTTGTAAGGTGTGAATTTAATTTTGAAACACAGGCAACATTTCAAAACAGAGTGAGTCATAGTCTCTTTTATTATTTTCAAAACACAGTCAAATTTCTAGGCATGCATATTCTTAGCAAGAAGTTGAATCTTTCCAAACACTCACTTGTTCTCGATACATTGGCCGCCTGGCGGTGGATCCACTGAACAAATTTTAGCAAGGTGTGAAGTTAATTTCGAAACACTGCCAAAATTTCAAAACACGGTGAGTCATAGCCTCTTTGATTGTTTTCAAAACACGGTCAAATTTCTAGGCATGCATATTCTTAGCAAGAAGTTGACTCTTGCCAAACTCGCACTCGTTCTCGATATATTGACTGCCTAGTGGTGGGTCCACTGAACATATTATCGCCAGGTGTGAAGTTACATTCGATACATAGCCAAAATTTCAAAACACGGTGAGTCATAGTATCTTTCATTGTTTTCAAAACATGGTAAAATTTTGAGGCATGCATATTCTTAGCAATAAGTTTAATCTGGCCAAACAACTCTCACTCGTTCTCAATACATTGGCTGCCTGGTGGGTCCACTGTACAGATTACCGCAAGGTGTGAAGTTAATTTCGAAACATAGCCAAAATTTTAAAACATGGTGAGTCATAGCCTCTTTGGTTGTTTTCAAAACACGGTCAAATTTCTAGGCATGCATATTCTTAGCAAGAGTTGAATCTTTCCAAACTCTCACTCATTCTCGATACATTGACTGCCTGGTGGTGGGTTGATACGTCGATAAACGTATCTATAATTTTTGATGGTTTTATGCTAATAATATGCTTTTGACACTCTTTTTTATAAACTTTATGATTTATTTGGACTAACCTACTAATAGTTGCAAAAGTGCACAATGTTCTTGTTTTACACTTTGATGTGTAGGAATTAGCAAGAATACAGGTGGAAACCTTGTTGGAGTCAAATTGGGATTTTTCCATAAATCTGTCTCAGAACTCTTTTTAAAGATGGTCAAGTTTCTGGTAGAAGACGGCGTCAAACGGAAAACTCTTCAACTACAAAGTTGTTGCAAATTTCACGAGAACCGTTCTAGACATAAAATTTAGCTGATTCCGAGTCCGGACGGGTCCGTTAGACTGATTTACTGCAGCCCAAGATGGGGTAACGGGAATCCGAGAAGCTATATAAAGGGAGGAAACCTAATTCGCCCAAGACACCTCCACCCACGAATTTGCAGCCACCAAAGTCACGTTTTTTCCTCCCCCATGGATCCAATCTCCATTGGGGAGGGCTCCCAATAAGCCATGAAGGAAGGGGGCTAAGGGGTGGTGCTCCCCCATGATATCGGCGGCGGGGAACGAGTCCCCCGCGCCGCCGCTGCTGCCCTCTTCACCATCTTCACCGCCATCTCCATCACCTAATCCTCCTAGTATGCAGTGGTTCATCCTCCCACACGCCTCTATACCGTCCTATGTAAACATGGTATTTGATGCTATAAGTTATAATCCTATGATCTATGTCATGTTTGCGTAGTTTATTTCTTCTTAGATTGAATGGTTGAACGTCTTTGGTTCATTAGAGTTGTATGTTGATATGGTACAGTCCTTTGGTGTCCATTATATTTGTGCGTGCATGGATTAAACATCATAGGGTTTGTAGTATGTCTAAAAGGAAGGGGGGAGTTATGCCGGAGTGACAGAAACCTGAGGACGCGAACCGGAACTTTGCACGTATGGGAGTAAGAGGACCATTAAACTTAAGGCTATAGTTGAGGAAACCTTAATGCATTGTTAGTACTTATGGATGTTTGCTAACAATCCAATCATATAGTACATATAATTCCAAGTAGTGAAGAGCATGTATATTTAGCCTCTCCCACATAGAAAACTGCATCAAAGACAATGAACCCAGTCTATTCACTATTTAAACTTGGACAAAGCCACCACAATTACAACCACTATTCCACACTCATGGTTCTATTAGTTTAGTGTATTTTATTGTTGCAGCAACTAGCTTTACTTTCTTGTTATTTATTATCATGCAAAGCTATCTCTAGTACTCGTATTGTTGCTCTAGTTTTATTTCCTAGATAATGCAAACGTTTAGTGTGCGTAGAGTTGTATCAGTGGTTGATAGAACTTGAGAGAACATTTATCCTACTTTTAGCTGCTCGTTTGGTTTGACACTCTTACTTATCGAAAAGGCTACAAACGATCCCCTATACTTGTGGGTTATCAAGACCTTTTCTGGCGCCGTTGCCGGGGAGCAATAGCGTGTGGGTGAATATTCTTGTGTGCACTTGTTTTTTTATCTCTAACTAGTTTTTACTTTCAGTTTTAAGTTGTTCTCTATCTTAGTATGGATAGGGAATGCGAATTACAAAAAATTTAGTTGTACTTGTTACCTAAAAATGTTTTGAAAATGGAAAGTGATTGGAAAGATGAGTAATGATTAAGTGGGGGTTGACCTTGAACACTTGTGTTCATGCCTATGAAACCAAAACAAATCTTCCCATGGAAGCTTTTCAGTTAAAAACCGCAGAAAAGTATGGGAAAGTTAATGTGTTGAAGTTTTTTCACAGAGAATAAGGAACATCAAACAGACAAATTGAAGAATGGCCAAAAGTTTCTTCAACAACCCCTCGGTTTGCAAATCTTTAAACTTTGTTTTTTGAGCAGCATAGAAACTTGAATAAATTTTTAGCATTTGTATCTTTTTATTTATTTCTCTTAGCATCAAACACTAGTTACATTTGTTTTCTTTGAGTCTTGGAAGTTTTTACCTCTCTAGCAACTGCTCCTTATCCTCTTACTTTCGTTTTTGTGCCAAGTATAACCGCTAATGAGAGAGAAGTAAGACTTGGGAAAGTTGTTGTTCTGAAACAGAATTTTGTGCTTCACTGTACAAAATCGTGAAAAATCTCTGTACGTCGGATTGATCTGTAATTTTCTGTGCTTATGCCCTAGGTTTTTATTTAACTTTCGTTAGTTTAACACTTTTTTATTTGAGCAACAAAAGGTTTTCGAAAAAATCAGTTTTTACGTACTGGTATGTTCTGACAGATTTCTGCCATTATTTACTTGTGTTGAAACTGAACCTAAAGACTTATTATCTTGAATACACTAATGTTGCTAATGAAGGTTGTGTGAAGTTTTGTATGAAGGAAATTTTAAAGTGTAGGGAAGAACAATGTGATGAGATGAAGTATGGACAAAATCTGAAACTTGGGGATGCCACCCGTGTCACCCCAAGAAATATTCAAGAAGTACAAACGTCAAAGCTTGGGGATGCCCAAGGCATCCCCTTCTTCATCAATAAAAATCTCAGGTTTTCTTTCAAACACTTCATTTTTTATTGTTTCATGCACAATTGCGTCATTCTTGGAGCGTCTTTGTTTTTGTTTTTAGTTTTCTTTTGTTTGGTTTTCTTAAAAAAATTGGTTGGACCCCTGCATTCATATGTGGTTTTAAATAAGTTGATTGGTTATTGGAAAAGAGTAGGAAGCTTCATGCTTATAAGTGGTACAAAAGGAGCTTGTTTAGACTGTGGCTTAGACTTTATCATGTCATGTTTGATATTGTTTTGACTTTATGCTTAGTGATTATTGTTGTAGCATGACTTGTTCCAAACAATTGAGATTGCTTAATGTGCCTTGAAAGGGTCATGCGTTGTTTTAGCATTCAAAAGCATAATATTGTGGTATTCTCCTTTGATGCTTTATTTGGGTTGACTTGGCGCATGCTCACACCATGTTAAGACTATACCAAGTCACCATAGCCTCTATGATCATTTAGTTTTCGTCTTGTAATATCACTTTATGTTTTAATTAATAATGTTTTGTCCCTTTGCATGATTATGGCCATTATTGCTCTCTAGGTTGGTCGCTCCCAGTCTTTTGCTAGCCTCCATACCAAGTATGAGTTCCACTCATGCATCCAACTCCAAATAAAACTAAGTTATTCCAAAGAGTCCACCATACCTACATATTAGAATTTGCTATACCAAGTATATTCATGTTTTTATCTGCCTTCCGAATTAAACTTGCTATGTGAAAATTAGTGATTAAAGCTTTCATGAACTTGATGGCACATTTTACTTTTTTTGCCCCGAATAAACTTGAACCATTGTGTCATCTATGTTGTATATGCTTGCACTTATACGTTGGGATTAGCAGAACCATGCTATCATGGGGACCACTTTCAACATTGCACTTGTACATTGTACCCAGTTGATATCATGCTCTTTTGTTTATGGATGTCGTCGGTGTGAAATGAAAGGGGAGATTGTAAGTCCATGGAGTTATGTATGTGTGTTAGAGAAACGCCTGGGCCGCTAACCTAAGCCATGCCTAATCATGGTGGAAACTTGCAGCATCACCATAGTGAGCAATCTATGAAGCATTCTTCTTATAAAAAAAGAGATGGAGATTGATAAAAAGAAAAAAAAATTAGAAAAGAGGAAAGAGAGAAAAAAGCACCATTTTCCCATGGTAAATAAGAAGATTGCTGAGATGCTCAATGTCTGATTGCCTTGTCATTTTGATTATGGGATAACTCCTGTATCATGTGCAAGGGGTACCCCGTTGGCGGTTCTCTATGATACACATGTACTTACTATGATAATAACTTACCGGTAACTAAACTTGAGTAGCATGAGGAGCGGCCCTCGTATTCAAGGGACATGAGATTGCCAACTTATACTTTGTCAAGCATATACTCCATAGTTTGTTCACTATAACCTTAATCACTTCATGATGCTTATGATAGGGACAATGAGAGCTGAAAGATAATAAGTACCATAATTTTTGGAAGCTCTTTATGAGACTTGAATCCCTGCTTCCTCCTATGAAGGCCTTTGTTTTACTTTTATGTTGATTCTCCATCTTCTATATTTATGCACCTATTGAGAGAGCATAGTGGCCATTCTTAGTTTAATGTGGATTGTCCCAAGACTTGTTGATTGATTCATAACTTTGATATTGCTTGTTCTTGAACTATTTGTATCTAGTCACCCTTATGAACTTTGAAGGTGTCTTATGCATTTATGTTTTGCTATACCATGAGGGACAAGCTGAATACCACACTTATTATGTTTTTATATGTGAAACAAACAAACATCTTTTAATGCATTGTTATTCATGATCTTTTGTTTGTACCTTTTCATGTTACAACATAGTTACTATATTGTTAGAACTCTATCTTTCATGTTCATGTTTAGAGTACTTTTGATCTCAACTATCAATGATTTTACAATAATGATGATCGAGATTGTGTTCTCTGCATGTTACCTCAAAAATTATATTGTTTTTATCGTTTACCTACTCGAGGACGATCAGGAACTAAGATTGGGGATGTTGATACGTCCATAAACGTACCTATAACTTTTTATGGTTTTATGCTAATAATATGCTTTCGACACTCCTTTTTGTATAAAGTTTATGATTTATTTGGACTAACCTACTAATAGTTGCAAAAGTGCACAATGTTCTTGTTTTACACTTTGATGTGTAGGAATTACCAAGAATACAAGTGGAAACCTTGTCGGAGTCAAATTGGGATTTTTCCAGAAATCTGTCTCAGAACTATTTTTGAAGATGGTCAAGTGTCGGGTCAAAGACAGCGTCAAACAGAAAAATCTTCAACTACAAAGTTGTTGAAAATTTCACGATAAATGTTCTGGACATAAAATTTAGCTGATTCCGAGTCTGGACAGACCCACTAGGCCTGATTTACTGCAGCCCAAGATGGGGTAACGGGAATCCTAGAAGCTATATAAAGGGAGGAAACCTAATTCGCCCAAGACACCTCCACCCACGAATTTGCAGCCGCCAAAGTCACGTTTTTTCCTCCCCCATGGATCCCATCTTCATTGGGGAGAGCTCCCAATAAGCCATGGAGGAAGGAGGCTAAGGGGCGGTGCTCCCCCGTGATACCGGCGGCGGAAAAGGAGTCCCCCGCGCCGCCGCCCTCTTCACCATCTTCACCGCCATCTCCATCACCTAATCCTCCTAGTATGTAGTGGTTCATCCTCCCACACACATCTGTACCTTCCTATGTAAACATGGTATTTGATGCTATAAGTTATAATCCTATGATCTATGTCATGTTTACGTAGTTTCTTTCTTCTTAGATTGAATGGTTGAACGTCTTTGGTTCATTAGAGTCGTATGTTGATATGGTACAGTCCTTTGGTGTCCATTATATTTGTGCATGCATGGATTAAACAGCATATGTTTTGTAGTATGTGTAAAAGGAAGTGTGGAGTCCTGCCGGAGTGACAGAAACCTGAGGACGCGAACCAGAACGTTACACGTATGGGAGTAAGAGGACCATTAAACATAAGGCTATGGTTGGGGAAACCTTAGTGCATTGTTAGTACTTACGGATGTTTGCTAAAAATCCAATCATATAGTACATGTAATTGCAAGTAGTGAAGCGCATGTATATTTAGCCTCTCCCACATAGAAAACCGCATCGAAGACAGTGAACCCGATCTATTCGGTATTTAAACTTGGACAAAGCCACCACAATTACCACCACTATTCCACACTCATGGTTCTATTAGTTTAGTGTATTTTATTGCTGCAGCAACTAGCTTTACTTTATTGTTATTTATTATCATGCAAAGCTATCTCTAGTACTCGTATTGTTGCTCTAGTTTTATTTCCTAGATAATGCAAACATTTAGTGTGCATAGAGTTGTATCAGTGGTTGATAGAACTTGAGAGAACATTTATCCTACCTTTAGCTCCTCATTGGGTTCGACACTCTTACTTATCGAAAAGGCTACACACGATCCCCTATACTTGCGGGTTATCATGGGTCCACTGAACAGATTATCGCAAGGTGTGAAGTTAATTTCGAAACATAGTCAAAATTTCAAAACACGGTGAGTCATAGTCTCTTTGATTGTTTTCAAAACACGATCAAATTTCTAGGCATGCATATTCTTAGCAAGAAGTTAAATCTTGCCAAACAACTCTCACTCGTTCTTGATACATTAACTGCCTGGTGGTTCCACTGAACTGATTATCACAAGGTGTGAAGTAATTTCGAAATGCAGCCAAAATTTCAAAACATAATGAGTCATAGTGTCTTTGATTGTTTTCAAAATGCGGTTAAATTTGTAGGCATGTATATTCTTAGCAAGAAGTTGAATCTTTCCAAACTCTCACTTGTTTTCGATACATTGACTGCATGCTCCCCCTCTATAATTTTACATTTTGAGGCTTTTATGATGCTTTTTATAATCAGGAGGCTACGCACCATGCCAAGAAATGAAGAGCGAGCATTGACTTGCAGAGAGAATAAAATCACCAAGAAATAGTAGTAGAGAGTAGCGAAATGAATTGCCTTGGCTGTGTGGTTAGGCAGCAAGGCTTTATCAAATCGCTAGGCATCAGGGCATACCTAGGACATGCATTTGAGCACCTGTGTCTCTGGCGTCTCCCTAGGAACTGTGTGATGATAGCGGCATCTGAGCAGTATAGGACTATAATACACTACTGAAGTCTTACTTCATGAATCAGTGAGCAGGAGTACTCTAGTACTACTCCATACTACTAAAACCCTACTACCACCGCCGCCCGCCGCCCGCTGCCCGCTGCCCTAGGAGTAGTAAAAAGCCGCAAATAGCCACCGCCGCCCACCACCCGTCGCCCGCAGATGCGTACCTACTAGAGTATAGTAAAAATAATACATATGTATTACTATTGGAGTACTAGTAGTACTACGCAAGTATAAAAAGACATATACTCTGTATTACTGGAGTACTAGTTCAACTGTACTACTACTACTCTGTATCGGGACAAGCTTTAACCACAAGAAATAAATGGAGAAGATAAACGAGTCTACCATGCCGAGAAACGAAAGATTCAGAAGAGACAAGCAGATAGAATAAAATGTAGATGGTATTGAAGACATGCATGTAGTCCTTGTTCTCTCTCCCGCAGCACTATGCACTTTGCGCCAGGCCCTAGTTTTCTCGGTCTCTCTCTAGGTGTAGACCTTCTCCATTTCCAAAAAAGGCGTAGACCTTCTTACCACTCACGCGGTAGGATCTGTTTGTCTGGTATAGTACTGTACATGGTAATAAGTACCTGATTTACTCTCACCTATAACCTTTCTGCAGCCTTCGTTCAAAAAAAACTCAATGCTGCATAAAAATTCTGGACTGCGGGCACTACATCAGCGAGCCAAGCTTCAAGGGAACCACTCCAACGCTGGGCGTGTCGACGGATTCCACCAAGTTCTAGTCGGCGATGGACAAAGACGAGCTAGCGTTGATAACTATTCTATGCACCCATGATGGCTGCCTTACCATGGTCGCCTACCACGAGCTCGACGACCACAAGGCCGCATGCCCGTACAGCCCATGCGGCTGCACGGAGGTCGGCTGCATATTCACTGCCTCGTTGGTCGAGCTCCTTTTGCACCTCAACAGCATCCACAAGGTACAAGTGCATAGGCTATCATACGGTCAGCCCATGGAGTGTATAGTAATGATGTCGTTACTGTCCTTTCCGACATCAATGGTCATCGTCTACGGTGATGAAGCTACCTTGTTCAGCCTCATCATGGGCCATCATGGCCAGGCCGCCGCCATTTCCTCGGTGTGCGTCAGGGCGGCCTTGTGCTCGTTGCCCTGGTATAGGGTGAAGCTGTGCGCGATTGGCCCGCAGTCACCTGCAGACTTCTCGACGGACACCCTTAATGGGGTCATTGAGCTGACGAGTTGTACGTCGCTTGGCAGTGTTGGCCTCGAAGATCTTGCATTCCTCATGGTGCTGCCGTGGCACATTACCATGGCTGATGGACAATACCAGATGATCAAGGTGTTGTCTTTCTGTGTTTGCATTGACATGATGAATTGATCTTAATCTTCGGCTAAGTGATCCTTATGCGATGTTAATGATGTATTACTAGTTAATTTAGTTGTAGATAAGTACCACCCATTTACTAGTTAATGTAGTAGTAGTCGGAGGCAGGGTTTCTTTTGGCACTGGGAAGGGTGTATTTTGGGTGTATACTATCTTTGCTGCTAATATTTATATTTTGAATATTAATTGTTTTCTGAAATTGTTCAATTACTACTCCATGTGCCCACTGCTAGGGGGACTCAGATCAACATTCCCCCTGTAATTACCATCCAATATTCATCTGATGGACAAAAGTGATCCAAAGCAGCGTAGAAAAGAAAACATATCACACTTACGCCCTAGTTTTCAACTATGTTTAATTTTTTAGACACTAGACAATAGAAACATTTTGTCAGTCATTAATAGTTCAATACATGCATATATTTATTCAAAAAAAATACAGACATATAATTTTACCGAATTTGCATAAATTAATTTTCATACTTTTGTCCGCACACTATGTATAATAGTGGTAAGATAAGAAAAGAAAGACTATTAATAGTATCTTCTCGATGCTAAAATGGAAATGAAGATCCAACGTCTAACAATGTTGGGATTTGTGTCTTTATCCAACGGTCAATATTCAAAGTTATTCATACACCATACAATGCTAAGAAAAAAAGAGAAACATGTGTTTTGACACCTTTGAATACAAAAAAATGCTCTGGCTTCTACACAATGTGTATTGACCTACGGTGTATGAAAATTCCTGGTTTTGACCTAAACAGCCAAGGTCATGACCATATTGACATCATATATAGTTTATGATATAGTTCCCACATCTGGTAGATATGTGCATCTTCTTCAACAAGATCTGCTCAAAGTGAGCAGTGCGCTGTTTTGTTTTGTTAAGCAAGTATACTAGTCTTACCATTACCACTATCTTAACACTATATGGTTTACAAAAAACTTTGAATATTAATTGTTGGATCAAGACTCACGAATCCTAACATGTCCAACCATTGGATCTTCTTTTCCATTCTAGCATCTAGAAGATTCTATTGATAGTCTTCATCACAGTGAAATGCTATATGCACAAACCTCAAAACACACTTCTCCATCATTCTAGAATCTTCCGCCTTGTTTCCATAGACCATGTTACCAAAATTTTCAAGTATTTGAACTTAGGGTCCTTTGTGCTAAATGTATGGACTTGGATGTATTTTTCATTTTTTGAGGTCCTTGGTGTAACATGTACACATCCACTTACTGTGTTTATTAATTGAAGAATCTTGTTCCCTTGGGACATATACCTTAGTCAAAACTAGTATGAAGAGTATGGCTCGATGAGCTTCTCTCTTGAGAAGGAGTCGTACCTAACTATTTTCCTTGCTTGGTTTTAGGGTCCTTTGTGCTAAACGTATGGACCTCGATGTAATTTTTCCCTTTTTTATGTCCTTGGTGTAAAATGTACTCCCACCATCTGTTTAAAATTCTAACCAAAAAGTGTGAGTGATGAAATATAAACTAATTTAAGCTTAATTGTCAACGAGTATCAACATTCTTGGATTTCAAGCCGAACGACCAAGGTCAAGGCCATATCAACATCATACTTTATGTTGATGACCCCATATCAGAGAATTTGAATACCAACAGATTTGGCCATATTTTGAAACAATCAAATAAGTAGTATGAAGAGTTTGGCTGAGATTAGCTAATCTCTCGAGAAGGAGCCAAACCAGAAAGTTTTCCTTTTAGGGTCCTTTGTGCTAAATGTATGGACCTCGATGTAATAATTATCCCTTTTTTACATCCTTGATGTAAAATGTACTCCCACCGATCTTGTAAAATGTTAACCTAAAAGTAAGTGGTGAAATTTAAACGAATTTAAGCTTAATTGTCAACAAGTATGAACATTCTTGGATTTCAAGCCGAACGACCGCAAGGTCAAGGACATATCTCTACATCATATACTTTTTTGAGGTCCCCGATGTAAAATGTACTCTGATTGACCATGTAAAGTTCTAACCTAAAAGTAATTGGTGAAATTTAAATGAATTTAAGCTTAGTTGTCAACGAGTATGAACCATTCTTGTATTTCAAGTCAAACAACCAAGGTCAAGGCCATATCTACATCATACTTTATGTTGATGATCCCATATCCAAGAATTTGCATGCCGACAAATTTGGCCATATTTTGAAAACAATCAAAGATGAAGTAGTATGAAGAGTATGGCTCGATCAGCTACTCTCTAGAGAAGGAGCTGAACCCGACTATTTTCCTTGCTTAATTTTAGGGTCCTTTGTGCTAAATGTATGGACCTCGATGTAATTTCCCCCTTTTGTTAGGTCTAAAAGTGTAAGTGGTGAAATTTAGATGATTTTAAGCTTACATTCAATGAGTATGAGCATTCTTGGATTTCAAGACGAATGACCAAGGTCAGCCATATCAACATCAGACTTTATGCTGATGATCCCATATTAGAGAATTTGCATGGCAACATATTTGGCCATGTTTTCAAAACAATCAAAGAGGAAGTAGTATTAAGAGTTTGGCTCAGATCAGCTGACCTATCAAGAATGAGCCGAACTAGATTTTTTTCTTTTAGGGTCCTTTATTGCTAAATGTATATGGACCTCGATGTAATTTTTGCTTTTTTGGGATCACTGATGTGAAATTTACTCCGATCGATCGTGTAAAGTTCTAACCTAGAAGTATGGGGTGAAATTTAAATGAATTTAAGCTTAGTTGTCAATGACTATGAAGCATTCTTGTATTTCAAGATGAACCACCAAGGTCAAGGCCATATCTACAACATACTTTATATCGATGATCCCATATCCAAGAATTTGCATGCCGACAAATTTGGCCATATTTTGAACACAATCGAAGATGTAGTATGAAGAGTATGACTTGATCAGCTACTCTCTAGAGAAGGAGCCGAACCCGACTATTTTCTTTGCTTAATTTTAGGGTGATTTGTGCTAAATGTATGGACCTCGATGTAATTTCCCCCCTTTTTTGGCCTAAAAGTGTAAGTGGTGAAATTTAGACGATTTTAAGCTTACTTGTCAACGAGTATGAACATTCTTGGATTTCAAGCCGAATGACCAAGGCCTAGGCCATATCAACATCATACTTTATATGATTATCCCATGTTAGAGAATTTGCATGGCAACATATCTGGCCATGTTTTGAAAAACAATTAAATAGGAAGTAGTATCAAGAGTTTGGCTTAGATCAACTGATCTCTCGAGAAGGAGCCGTACCAGAAAATTTTCTTTTTAGGGTCCTTTATGCTAAATGTATGGACCTTGATGTAGTTTCTGTTTTTTTTGAGGTCCCTGATGTAAAATGTACTCCGATCGACCATGTAATGTTCTAACCTAAAAGTAAGTGTTGAAATTTAAACGAATGTAAGCTTAGTTCTCAACGAGTATGAACCATTCTTGTATTTCAAGATGAACGACCAAGGTCAAGGCCATATATACATCATACATTATGCTGATGATCCCATATCCAAGAATTTGCATGCCAACAAATTTGGCCATATTTTGAAAACAATCGAAGATGAAGTAGTATGAAGAGTGTGGCTCGATCAGCTACTCTCTCGAGAACGAGCCGAACCCGACTGTTTTGCTTGCTTAATTTTAGGGTCTTTTGTGCTAAATGTATGGACCTCGATGTAATTTTCCCCTTTTTAGGTACTTGTTGTAAAATGTACTCCCACTGACCGTGTAAAATTCTAACTTAAAAGTAAGTGGTGAAATTTAAACGAATTTCAGCTTATAGTTGTCAACGAGTATCAACATTCTTGGATTTCAAGCCGAATGACCAAAAGGTCAAGGCCATATCTCTATGTCATACTTTATTCTGATGATCGAGTATCCAAGAATTGGCATGGCGATAGATTTGGCCTTATTGTGAAAACAACCTATGAGAAAGTAGTATTAAGAGTATGGCTCGATTAGCTACTCTCCCGAGAAGGAGCCGAACCCGACTATTTTCTTTGCTCAATTTTAGGGTCCTTTGTGCTAAATGTGTGGACCCTGATGCAATTTTCCCTTTTTAGGTCCTTGATGTAGAATATGCTCCCACCGACTGCGTAAAATGCTAACCTAAATGTAAGTGGTGAAATTTCAACGAATTTAAGCATAGTTGTCAACGAGTATGAAAAATTCTTGGATTTCAAGGCGAACAACCACAAGGTCAAGGCCATATCTCTACATCATACTTTATGCTGATGATCCCATATCCAAGAATTTGCATGGCGATAGATTCGACCATATTTGAAAACAATCGAAGAGGAAGTAGTATGAAGAGTGTATGGTTTGATTAGCTGCTCTCTCGAGAAGGAGCCGAACCTGGCTATTTTCTTTGCTCAATTTTAGGGTCCTTTGTGCTAAATGTACGGACCTCAATGTAATTTTCCCTTTTTTATGACCTTGATGTAGAATGTACTCCCATCGACCGTGTAAAATGCTAACCTAAAAGTAATTGGTGAAATTTAAACGAATTTAAGCATAATTGTCAACGAGTATGAAAAAATCTTGGATTTCAAGGCGAACGACCACAAGGTCAAAGCCATATATGTACATCATAAATTATGTTGATGATCCCATATTCAAGAATTTGCATGGTGACAAATTTGACCATATTTTGAAAACAATTGAAGAGGAAGTAGTATGAAGAGTATGGCTCGATCAACTTCTCTCTCAAGAAGGAGCCAAACTAGACTGCTTTCATTGCTCAATATTAGGGTTCTTTGTGCTTAATGTATGGACCTTGATGTAATTTTCCCTTTTTAGGTCCTTTATGTAGAATGTACTTTATTCTTATGATCCCCATATCCAAAACATTTGCGTGCCGATAAATTTGGCCATCGTTTGAGAACAATCGAGGATATTAAAAACAAAAAATAATCAATTTCAATTTTCCAAGTGACAGGAATTTATTTTCTAAAAAAAAGTAAGAAGAATTTATTTCCTTCTGTCTGTTAAAAAATAATGAGAGAGAAGAGACTATGAGCACAAAGGGGGCAGTGAGAGAGCTGCGAAGAGGAGGATTTGAAGGCGGTGCAATCTCAGAGCAAAGCTAGGATGGGTTGCTAACACGAGGTATAGGGTACAATGAGTAGAGTAAATTTCAGGACCACAATATATACGGACACAAAACAAAATGTGTTTTCTCTCTTCTTCACTCAGTCATCACCACCCCACACCCGGCCGGCTAATCTCTCCCTCGTCCACAACGTGGCGCTGCACACGCGCGTCGACCTGCCTTCTGTCGGTGGCTCCATGTCTTTGTCTGGTGTGTTCATCAGCTGTGTTGGTGGGAACCATTTTGGTCCTTACAATAGAGTAGCAATTCAAACATTCCCGGTTTTGAAATTTTCACTTCCTTCACAAACATCGAGGGGGAAGGATATTCAATAGATCGCCATTCGCAGTACTACAAGTACTACAGGGTACAATGAGTAGCACCAAAAGAAACTTTTTTACGAGGAGTACCAAAAGAAACTTCATTCAACCATTAACATAACAACACAATTATATATATAGGACTCGCTGCAGAACTAGTGCAGGTCCGTCGCCTCCTAGCACCTAGTCCGCACTGCCAGCGGCAGCTCGTTAGGCATCCGCACCAACGACAGTTCTAGTGACAGAGCTTGCTCCTGACTCATCGGCACCTCCTGATCCATCGGTGGCACCTCCGGATAACGAGGCGGCACCTCCGGAGCCATCGGTAGCTCTGGGAGAACATTGTGGATGAAGTTGCCATTGTTGGGGAAGCGGTTCCAATAGTTGGTGAAAATGTTGGCGCTGGTGATCACCACCATCTCGCAGCCGCAGTGGAAGGCCCGGCCGTAAAGGATATGTGTGTCCCTGAAGTGGATGAACTTGACCTTCAACGTCGCGTCCGGATTGTCATAGAGGCCGTACATCTGGTACTTGCGGTGACCATACCCAGCATCGATTAAGGCGCACGCCAGCTGTTGCTTTATTCTCCGCAAGGAGAAGGCCCAAATGCGTAGGGCATTGTCCTCTTATGCGGCGATGTCGGGGTCTTTGCGCTTTGATACGGCAGGCGGAAGCTGGAAGGTGGCCATGGATGACAGACGAGGACGGTGATGGTTGTTGGAAGTGGGGGATTAGTGATGGTTTGGTGAAGGAAAGGGAGAGATTAAATAGGAAGGAGGTGATCCGAGATTAATGTGGCAGATTCCACAGCCAGGGGACAATCAATGTCGCTAATGAAGCCGATGCGTGTGGCAAATATCGATGGCGATGACTAGGGTAAGCGATTGGATGGAATGCTGACTCTGCTTCTTGCACTCGATGGCCCATTCATAATTTTGTGGTTCTGTCAAAGGCGACCGCGACCTCCCCAATCTGTGGGCCGTACATGGATGACTTATTTGATGGGTGAAAACAAATTGATAAAGTGGTACTATACAACATGACTCTAGCTGCTCTAAACCATTGTATCTAATAGCCCAACAGTCAGGATTGGTGCTATGGATCTAATTTAAAACTGCTCCATTATAGTAGTAGAGAAAAGTACCACCACCCGGTAGAATGGAAAAAAGAAGATCCAACGGCTAGCATTGTTAGGATTCGTGAGTCTTGATCCAACGGTCAATACTCAAAGGTATTCATACATTATATAGTGGTAAGATAAGATAACAAAGAGTATAAATAGTATCTTCTAGATGATGGAATGGATTAGAGGATCCAATAACTAGCAGCAATGTTTGGATTCGCGGGTCATGAATCAACAGTCAATATTCAAATTTGTTTGCACACTATATATAAAAAATAGTGGTAAGATAAGAAAATAAAGACTATCAATAGTATCTTCTTGATGCTAAAATGTAAATGAAGATCCAACCTCTGACAATGTTGGGATTCATGTCTTGATCCAATGGTCAATATTCAAAGTTATTCGTACACTATACAGTGCTAAGAAAAAAATGAGAAACTTGAGAAAAATTGCTATGGCTTCTTCACGATGTGTATTGGCCTACGGTCTATGAACATTCCTTTCTTTAACCCGAACAGCCAAGGTCATGACTATATTGACATCATATCTATACTACTATAATGGAGCAGTTTTAAATTGGATCCATATCACCAATCCTGACCGTTGGCCTATTACATCCAATGGTTCAGAGCAGCTGGATTCATGCTGAATAGTACCCAGAGAAAACTCCACCATGTTCTAGAACCATCATGTCACCACTCCCAAAATTTCATAGCACAGTAGGTTGTATTCTCAATATGTGTAGATAGTTATTATTAATAGACTTAATTTATGCATTTTTAGGATGGTGACATGCTGGTTCTAGAACAAGGTGGAGTTTTCTCTAGGTACATACTATTCAACATGAATCCAGTTGCTCTGAACCATTGGATCTAACAGCCCAACAGTTAGGATTGGTGCTATGGATCTAATTAAAAACTGCTCCACTATAGTAGTAGAGAGAATACAACCTACCGTGCTATGAAATTTTGGGGGTGGTGACATTATGGTTCTAGAACATGCATGGTGGAGTTTTCTCTAGACTGTTCAAAAAATTAATCGCTACTAGGGACCTAACCGTGTCGATTAGCACTAATCATTTGTGTTAATCATTTAGCCCGACTAATAGCTCTGACAGTCTGATTACTAGGTATGTCCCCGATTAACTACTACACTTGGTCAAAAAAGTTACAAAATTTTCAACGCATATCGCCCGTCCAGCCACTAGCCTACCCCAATGAGGTAGCTTTTGCGAAGCTCCCACTCGATTCTCACCTCCAGGAGCTCCATTCCTGCCGTCACAAACCAATTCCTTGTCATCATTGATCAGTTCCTCGCAGTTGCTGATCATACCTTAGATATAAATAAGTAGGTCGGGCATATAGAGTCTCATATACTATTTATTTCTTACAAACACATGTTTTAGGTGCTAATTTATGTAGGTTGGACTGATTAATAGCCGACCGATTAAATCAATTAATCGTCTGAATTCCGAATAATCGCTACTCCCAAGCCGACCAAGCAGTTAACGATTACCGATTTCGTTACCATTGCCTCTAGGTACTATTCAACATGATTCTAGCTTCTTTGAACCATTGGATTTAGTAGCTCAACGGTCAGGATTGGTGCTATGGATCCAATTCAAAACTGCTCCATTATAGTAGTAGAGATATCTTACCACTATATAGTGTACGAATAACTTTGAATATTGACCGTTGGATCAAGACTCATGAATCTCAACATTTCCAGCCGTTGGATCTTCTTTTCCATTCTAGCATCTAGAAGATTCTATTAATAGTCTTCAGCATAATGAATGCTATGCACAAACCTCAAAACACACTTCTCCATCATACTAGAATCTTCTCCCTCGTAGCTAATAATCGTTGGCTTCTACATGATCTTATCTTACCACTATATAATGTACGAATAACTTTGAATGTTGACTGTTGGATCAAGACTCGCGAATCCCAGCATTTCTAGCCATTGGATCTTCTTTTCCATTATAGCATCTGGAAGATTCTATTGATAGTCTTTGGCATAATGAATGCTATGCACAAATCTCAAAACACACTTCTCCATCATACTAGAATCTTCTCCCTTGTTTCTCTAGACCATGTTATCAAAAAATTCATGTGTTAGGTAGCTAACAATCTTTGACTTCTACATGATGATACAAAGTACAATGACCAAATATACACCCATACTTTATAGATGTTGATCAAATTTATAATTTATTGTGCTTTACCAATTATAATTTTATATAGTGATGATATGTCATATGTCTACTATCTGAGTCTCACGTGCAAGGCATGTGCAAATTACTAGTATAGTTTATGATACAATTCTCGCATCTAGTAGATTCGTCCATCTTCTTCAACAAGATCCGGTGAAAGTGAGCAGTGCGTTGTTTTTCTTTGTTAAGCAAGTACTAGTCTTACCATTACCACTATATTAACACTATATGGTGTACGAAAACTTTGAATATTAATTGTTGGATCAAGACTCACGAATCCCAACATTTCTAGCCGTTGGATCTTCTTTTCCATTCTAACATCTCGAATATTCTATACATAGTCTTCATCACAATGAAATGCTATATTCACAAACCTCAAAACACACTTCTCCATCATTCTTGAATCTCCCCCTCCTTTCTATAGACCATGTTACCAAAATTTTCAAGTATTGATTTTAGGGTCCTTTGTGCTAAATGTATGAACTTGGATGTATTTTTCATTTTTTTGAGTTCCTTGGTGTAACATGTACACATACACTTACCATGTTAATTAATTGAAGAATCTTGCTCCCTCTGGACATATACCTTAGTCAAAAAAAGTACCACCCCTCTGTAGAATGGAAGAAAGAAGATCCAACGGCTAGTAGTGTTGGGATTCACGAGTCTTGATCCAACGGTCAATACTCAAAGTTATTTGTACATTATATAGTGGTAAGATAAGATAACAAAGAATATCAATAGTATCTTCTAGATGATGGAATGGATTAGAGGATCCAATAAATAGCAGCAATGTTGGGATTTACGGGTCATGAATCAGCGATCAATATTGAAAGTTCCCCGCACACTATATATAACTAGTAAGTTGCATGTGACCTGCACGTGAGACTAAGATAATAGACGTCTGACATATCATCACTATATAAAATTATAATAGGTAAAGAAGAAAAATATAAATTTGATCAACATCTTTAAAATTTGGGTGTATATTTTGTTCTTGTACTTTGTATATCATGTAGAAGTCAATGATTATTAGCTATCTAAAACTTGAAAATTTTGGTAACACGGTCTAGAGAAACAATGGAGAAGATTTTAGAATGATGGAGAAGTGTGTTTTGAGTTTTGTGCATAGCATTCATTGTGATGAAGACTGTCAATAGAATCTTCTAGATGCTAGAATGGAAAAAAGATCCAACGGTTGGAAATGTTGGGATTCGCGAGTCTTGATCCAACGGTCTATATTCAAAGTCATTCGTACACTATATAGTGGTATGGTAAGAAAAGAAAGACTATAAATAGTACCTTCTCGATGCTAAAATGGAAATGAAGATCCAATGTCTAACAATGTTGGAATTCACGTCTTGATCCAACAGTCAATATTCAAAGTTATTCGTACACTATATAGTGCTAAGAAAAAAATGAGAAACATGTGTTTTGACACCTTTGAATACAAAAAAAATGCTCTGGCTGCTTCACAATTTGTATTAGCCTACGGTGTATGAACATTCCTGGTTTTGACCCGAACAGCCAAGGTCATGACCATATTGACATCATATATAGTTTATGATAAAGTACCTGCATATGGTAGATTCGTGCACCTTCTTCAACAAGATCTGCTGAAAGTGAGAAGTACGGTGTTTTGTTTTGTTAATCAAGCACTAGCCTTACCATTACCACTATCTTAACACTATATGGTGTACGAAAAACTTTGAATATTAATTGTTGGATCAAGACTCACGAATCCCAACATTTCCAGTCGTTGGATCTTCTTTTCCATTCTACCATCCAGAAGATTCTATTGATACTCTTCATGACAATGAAATGCTATATGCACAAACCTCAAAACACACTTCTCCATCATTCTAGAATCTTCCCCCTCGTTTCTATAGACCATGTTACCAAAATTTTCAAGTATTTTATTTTAGGGTCCTTTGTGCTAAATGTATGGACTTGGATGTATTTTTTATTTTTTTGAGGTTGTTGGTGTAACATGTACACATGCACTTACCATGTTAATTAATTGAAGAATCTCGCTCCCTCGGGACATACCTTAGTCAAAAGAAAGTACAACCACCCGATTTTCAGAAAAGCGGGGACCATGTATTCTTACAATTCCCTAGTCTTAGCACATTTTAAGATTCCCTGTGAACCGTGCCCACTTAAATAACTTTATGTCAGTTAAAAGCAATTAGGTCAAATTTGAACTACAAGTAAGCGTGGCTGATTCCTCTTGAATTTTTCTAACATCGTCTGAAGGGACCCGTGATGTCTATATATCAAGACTTAAGTTTTGGGACAGAGTACTAAACACTAGTAGTACCTGCATCCATGGCTCAAGGTCTATTTTTTTGAAAAGTCAAACTATGCAAAGCTTGACCAAGTTTGTAGAAAAATATATTAATATTTACAATATGAAATACATACCCTTTGATACATCATGAAACATATATTCACATGGTATCTACTAATATCATACAGTAGTTCTTGATAATTTTAAGAAGTTTAGTCAAACTTTTCGTAGCTTGACTTATCAAAAAAAGCATTAAGCTCTGGGACGGAGGTACTAGTGAGATGAGGAAAACACCGAAGAGTAAGAGGAACTCGGAGAATAAAATGGAGGTAGGGCGGGAGGCCAGCGTGACAGGGCACTTGAAAGTGGTGCAATATCAGAGCAGAATTATGATGGGTTCCTGACATGAGGTACTACAGCCTTTATAGCGTACACATTCTACCAGTAGTAGTAGTAAATTTCAGGACTTATGTGCACTCAAAACAAAACAAATTTGTTTTTTCGCTCTTAGCCGCTGCCTCACCATCCATATCAGCACTCCCTCATCCACAGCGCTGCGCACGTGTGTCTTGGTACGTCGGCTCACCTGTGTCTCCAGCGTGTGTGTTGGTGTACATAGGAAGGAACCGGGCATTGGAGGCAAAAATTAGTAGAATTCAAACTTTGGAATTTTTCTCTTCCATTCCAAACATCAGGAATAAAGGTTATTCAAAGGATGACCATATCGACATAATATCTCTATCTCTACTATTATAATAGAGCAGTTTTGAATTGGATCCTTAACACTAATCCTGATTGTTGGGCTGTTAGATCTAATGGTTCAGAGCACCTGGATTTGTGTTGAATAGTACGTAGAGCAAACTCCACCATGTTCTAGAACCATCATGTCACCACCCCCAAAATTTCATAGTATAGTAGGGTGTATTCTCTCTAATACTACAATGGGGCAATTTTGAATTGAATCCATAGCACCAATCTTAACTGTTGGGTTGTTACTTCCAATGGTTCAGAGTAGTTGGATTTGTGTTTAATAATACATAGAGAAAACTCCAACATGTTCTGGAACCATCATGTCACCACCCCCAAAATGTAATAGCACAGTAGGATGTATTCACAATATATATAGATAGTTATTACTAATAGACTTAATGTATGCATTTTTCCTCTAACACGACTATTGGTTAATAACAACTTAATATTTGTTAAATCATATTTCATACAGTATATATATGTGTGGCACATCCCTTTTGATAAACACATGAGACTCGGATAATAGACATCTGGCATATCATCACTATATAAAATTATAATAGGTAAAGCATAAAAAATATAAAGTTGAACAACATCTATAAAGTATGGGTGTATATTTGGTTCTTGTACTTTGTATATCATTTAGAAGTCAACGATTATTAGCTATCTAAAACTTGAAAATTCTGGTAACATGGTCTAGAGAAATGAGGGAGAAGATTCTAGAATGATGGAGAAGTGTGTTTTAAGTTTTGTGCATACCATTCATTGTGATGAAGACTATCAATAAAATCATCTAGATGCTAGAATGGAAAAGAAGATCCAACGGCTGGAAATGTTGGGATTCGTGAGTCTTGATCCAACGGTCAATATTCAAAGTTATTCGTACACTATATAGTTGAAAGATAAGATAAAATAAGATATATATGTACAAAAACGTCAAAACACACTTATCCATAATTGTAGAACCTTCTCGATTGTTTCTCTAGACCATGGTTCTAGAATTTTCAATTATTAGGTAGCTAATAAACGTTTATTTTTACATGATATAAAGTGCAAGAACCAAATATACACTCATACTTTAGAGACGTGGCTCAAATTCATAGTTATTTCAAGCTTTACCTATTACAATGTTATATACTAATGACATGTCATGCTTCTGTATATTATGTGAGTTTCACATGCGAGGCACATGCAGCTTACTGGTACTACTACGAAGAGCATGGCTCAGCTCTACGATGGAGGAGCAGGACCCGACTACTAATTTTAATTGCTTGATTGTAGGGTACTTTGTATTAAATGTATGGACTTGGATGCAATTTTCACTTTTTTAATGTCCTTGGTGTAACATGTACACTTGCACTAACTGTGTTAATTATTGAAGCATCTCACTCCTTCGGGACATACCCCAATCAAAAAATAAAGTGCCACCACCCGATTTTCAGAAAACACGAACATGTTTTGTTACAATTCCCTAGTCTTAGCACGTTTCAAGCTTTCCTATATATTAGCTAACTATGCCCATGCACTCAAAAAACTTTATGCTGATTTAAATAAAGTAGGTCAAATTTGAACTACAAGTAAGAGCGATAGATTCTTTCTTGAATTTGCAAAAGATCCAACAATCAGCAATGTTGGAATCTGTCAATCTATATCCGATGATCGATGTTCAAAGTTATTCATGTTATATATCTTATTAGTAAGTTGCACATACCTTGCACATGAGAATCAGATAGTAGAAGTATATGCCATATCATTTTTTCTCTACTACTATAAAGGAGCAATATTGAATTAGATCCATAGTACCAATCCTGATCGTTGGGCTGTTAGATCCAACGGTTTAGAGCATCTAGATTCGTCTTGAGTACTACCTAGAGCAAACTCCACCATGTTCTAGAACCATCATGTCACACCCTCCCCAAAAAAAATTCATAGCAAAGTAGGTTGTATTCTCAAAATGTGTAGATAGTTATTATTAATATACTTAATGTATGTATTTTTATCTAACTAGACTATTGGTTTATAACAACTTAATGTTTGTTAAATCACATTTCATACAGTATATACGTGTGTGGCACGTGCCTTTGAATAGGTGAAGCCCAAAAATAATTATAATTTCGAGCTACGTCCGTAAAGTACCGTTGGATCTTAATTCTATCCATTCTAGAATCTAGAAGATACTATTGATAGTCTTTAGCACACTAAACGATATGCACAAACCTCAAAACACATTTCTCAATAATTCTAGAATGTTCTTCGTTATTTCTCTAGAGCATGGCGAGTACTATTAGGTAGCTCATAGGATGATTACTACTACATGATACAACGTACAAGAACCAAATATACAACGGATATTCTATAGGCGTGGCTCAAAATTATAATTATTTGTGGAGCTTCACCTATTAATATAGTTTTTTAGTAGTCCTATTTATCAGAGTTGGGCGAGCTGGCTTGAGGATTGACGTCCTTTTATTTCAGCATGTGGGTTCAAATCCTTCGTGTGCGAGAAAATAGATTCTACGGTGCACGCTATCTAAGGAGGGGAGAAATATGGGTTCACGTCCTTTCCTGAAACACATTCTACGTGATTAGATAATACAATACGAAGCCAGGGCGTGACAACGTGCTAGTCTAGCACTCTAGCTATAACTCCAGTATGCATCCTCGATCCAGTTGTGCACTTCAGAAGACCGACGAGGGAACACGCAAAATTAAAACCCCTCGTTCAAAGAGCCTCCCATCTTCCACATCTGCGATGATCCCCATTCGCTGACGCTGGATAGCCACATTTTGGATCCTCTCGAGCGTGCACTTCCTAAATTTTCCTAGCCATTTCTCGCCCGCTGCATCGGTTCTTGCAGGCCTCCATCACTCTCCTCCAAGAAACCCCAACAATCATATTTGAATCCGCCCTCGCCCCTTGTCCATCCGGACGCAATGGCGGATTAGATTCACAACATTCGGTATGGTGGTTGGAGCAAGGTCAGTGACGACACCTTTGGAGAAATCGCTATGCGTATGGACACTACCAGCACCATCCTGCTGGCCGCATGCTCCAACGAGTTGCGCCTCCAAGTCATCGGCAAAAAAGGTAGAAGATGCCCTAATGACGGTTGCGGGACATTGGTTGCCTTCCACGACTGCCTCAACCACAATATGGCGTGCCTGCAAGGCCCGTGCAACTCCACTGAGCCTGGATACGAGTTCGCCACCCCGCCCACAGCGCTCCTCGCTCACCTCGAAAAAGCCCACTCGATTGAAGTGTAGAGTTTCCACTATAGCAAGGAACACAGGTACACCTCTCAGCCTTTGCTAGCACCTGGCTCATGGAGAGTAGAGACCGTGGTATCCAGGGATAATGGTACATTGTTTGCCGTGCAATTTGACATGCTCGACTATGGCCTCACCGTATCCGTCCAGTGCGTCAGGTCGGTAGCCTGCTTTTTTCCATGGTACGTCATGGAGTTGCACTTTTATAAACCTTCAATGATTGGAGAGGACCTGGAGGAGTTCGAAGATAGCCTGTTTTTCGAGCTGAAGAGCAGCGCGTCACTGGCCTCCGTCAGGATTACTGAAGATTACCATAATTTTCTGATTAAGAAACATGATAGATTCACACTGGATTACTCATTTTTGATCCACAATATGGGATATGGCAAATATGACCATCATGATTCTGATGATGATTTGTCGTTCAAGTTTGTTTAGACCAAATGCTGCAGATGATCTAGCATTTCCTTTGAAACATGGCTCTGTATTTTTCTTGGGAGTGTCTAGATTTCAGGCACCTGAGAACTTCTTATATGTATATTTAGCATGCTGCAATTTAGTCCATCGATTCTTACTTCCTTTAGAAATCCTAGGTACATCTCTCAGCCGCTGTCGGCACCGCGCTCATCAAGACTAGAGAACATCGTATCTGGGGATAATGGTATGGTGTTTGTTGTGCTATTTGACATGCTCGAGTGGGGCGACATCATCGTATCCGTCGTGTGCGTCATACCGGACGGGTGCTTGTCGACCTTGTACAATATGCAGTTCACCGTTTATCACCCGTCAATAGAGGTTGGGTTTTGGTAGGGTGCAGTGCGCAATTCCTTCACTTCTGGGAGCAGGGTGGTGTCTGTCATCATGCAGAAGGAAAAGCATTCCATGATGGTGTACCATCAAATTTCTTGGACCCAGGGCCTGTATTACACAATATGCATCCATCGTGATGGAGAATTCCAAATTGACCATTCTACTACCTCAGCTTTTTTTATCCCACTTTCACCACAGACCACGAACGTACGTGTACTGGAGGTTGGATTTTGGATGCAAAGTAGTACTAGAATAGCACTAGTTCTTATACTTCAGACTTTTTTGTACTACTATATACTAGTAGTACTTGTTTAGGCCAAGTACAGAAGATGGTTTTGCTTTTCCTTTATTCTGTCGTTGCTATTATTAAAATATTTTGTTGAACTAATAGTGATGTACTGTTACTTGTTTAGATCAAGTGCGACAGTTTGTCTTCCTTTTCTTTTGAATAATAGCATTGTCACAATTATCTAGATGAGTCTTGGGAATTTTGGGTTGCATATAGGGGGTCACATAGGCATTGTCACTTGATTGTCAGTTTTGCTTGCTCCAATGATCGAGCCTATTTCTTGAGCTGGAACAAGAACAGATTCTCTCTGAACTGCTATTGAATTTCAAGCAGGAAAGCTACTGAATATCTCAAATGTTCTGTCGTTTCTAAAACATTTTGTGGAAATGATGCTAATGTACTATACTTGTTTAAATCAAGGGAAGTAGATAGTCATGCTTTTATTTTGAAACATGGCCTTGTTACAATCTAGATGAGACTTGGGCATTTTAGGTTCCATATGGGGGTCACACAAGCATTGATTGTGAGTTTATCATGCTCCAATGGTCGAGCATTTCGTTTCAAACATGGCTCTCTGTACTGGGAGCTGGCACTACTTGCTTAGATCAAGTAGCTTTTCCTTTAAAACAATGGCCTTGCACATGTACTCCGTATCTACTCCCTCTGTTTCAAAATATATAAAGATGTTTTAGCTTTTTTGAAACAAGTGTATCTAGACTCCTTTTAGTGTGTAGCTCGGAGTAAACCCATATACTAAAAGGGGTCTAGATACACTCATTTCACAAAAGCTAAAACATCTTATATTTTGAAACGGAGGGAGTACTACGTATGTTTTATCGCAGTAAGGTTACTCATATTTAGTTTATCATTTTTTTTATAATAGTTAGCATGCTGCAATTTAGTCCGCTGAATCTAACGTCCTTTAGAAACTCCAAGTACATCTTTTAGCCGCTATTAGCACCACGCTCATCGAGTGTAGAGAAGATCGGATCATGGGACGATGGTACGGTATTTGCTCTACTATTTGACATGCGCCAATCGGGCGACATCAGTGGATACGTCGTGTGCGCAGGCGGGACACATGCTCGTTGCCCTTGTACAATGTGCTGATCACTTCCTATAACACGATAATAGAGCTGGGGTTTTGGTCCTGTACAATCTGTAGTTCCTCCATGCCTCGGAGTTGGGAGGCGTCGAGCGTCATCTAGAGGAAAAAGCATTCCTTTATGTTCTGCAGTGAACCATATCATATTACCTAGGGCCTGCATTACTCAATATGCATCAATCGCGGGGGAGAATCCCCAATTGACACAAAATTTATTGAACCCGCTTAGGGATCTGTTTGTGTTGGAGGGTGGATTTTAGATGCATAGTAGTACTAGTATAGTACTAGTTCTTGTACTACGGAGTATTCTGTACTACTATATACTAGTAGTACTTGTTTAGGTCAAGGGTAGAAGATGGTTTATATTTGCCTTTGTTCTATCGTTTCTATTACCATAGTATTTTGTTGAACTAATAGTGATGTACTGTTACTTGTTTAGATCAAGTGCATCATATTTTCTTGCTTTTCTTTTGAAACCTAGCATTGTCACAATTATCTAGATGAGTCTTGGGAATTTTGGGTTGCATATGGGGGGTCACACAGTCATTGACCAAATGAGGTGGTATTCGCACAGAAGCAGACATGATCATCAGTTTTGCTTTCTCCTATGATCGAGCCTATTCAGAGAACAGGGCAAACTGATCGTGCGCCAAGGTTTTTTGAGATGGAACAAGAACTTATTATCTCTGTACTGCTATTAAATTTTAAGCAGGAAAGCTACTGAATCTCTCAAATGTTCTGTCGTTATTATTACTAAAGCATTGTGTGGAACTAATACTGATGCACTGTTACTTGTTTAAATCAAGGGAAGTAGATAGTCTTGCTTTTCTTGTGAAACATGGCCATGTCACAATCTAGATGAGGCTTGGGCATTTTGGGTTGCATATGGGGGGTCAAACATACATTGATGTGAGAAGAAGGTACTCAAAGCAGACTTGAACATTAGTTTTGCTTGCTCCAATGGTCGAGTATGTCTGGTGAAAAGGGCAAACTGCTTGTGCAGCAAGGTTTTTAGAGCTAAAACAAGAACTTGTTGTCTCTGTACTACTATTGTATTTCAGTGTCTGTATTGCTAAATTGGTCACTTTTGAAATGCTATTGAATTGGTCAAGTGCTCCTGAATATGAACTTTGAGTCTGTTGATACTTTTTCTATCTTATTCTGTAATGCTGAATTTTGACATGAATATCTGCCAAAAAGAATTATCGCTTTTCCCCCTCCCTCTCTAAGGTATTTGTTTCAAATCCGGCTGAGCACATCACAATGCAATTTTTATTAACCAGGAGTAGAAATCTAGTAGCTCATTTGGCCCCTCTTTAGCCCAGAACATTTTAATTTGGTATTTTCGGGGTTAAGGGACTGCTGACCATAGCCCGGTGGAATTTGAGAAAGAAGCCCATTGAGCATAGCCTATGGAGTATAACCCACGTAGAGAAGCCTATGTAGAATAGCCAAACTCTTTTTAATTCAGCCTATGATATTTTTTCTATAAATATCTTTGTTGTAGTGGGAACACACTTAGTTTAAGTTTATTTGATTTGAAGGTCTTTTGTTCGAATCGCCTATGTGTGTGTGTGTCTTGGGTTTACATTTTCCTCTTCTAGCTATATCGCATTACGGAGAGGCTGATATCACAGACCAACTAGCCTGCAGCATCCCTCGATTTTATTTGTGACGGTGGGTTTGAAAAAAAGTGTAAATACGTGTGTAGAGAGGCTGGCATCAGGGACCCACTAGACAGAATATAAAGGCTGCATCGGGGACCCACGAGTCAGAACATACCAGAGAGGCTGACATAAGGGCCCTAATAGTAAGACCATACACGACTGCCAGAGTGAAAACAGCGGCCGCAGCCGAAAAAAAGTCTATCATACACACGTTGCACTTACAGAGAAGCTGACATGTCGGACCCAGCAGGCCTAAGCATAGCCCATGAAATTATCCTATCAGCCACAAGCATAGTCTAGAACCTTCAAATTCGGCCTTTTCGTGGTGTTGTGGCCACCAACCATAGCCCGTTCAATTTAGGAGTGAGCCCATGGAATATAAGCCATGACGGATAGGGCATCCGCCCTAAGTTAGACCAGAATCTTTTTAAATTTGGCCTTTATGAGCATTTTTCTACTCTGAGGCTGACATCTGGGATCCGAAAAAATAGTCCAACATACACATGTTTCTTTCAAATAGAGGTTGTCAGCTGGGACCCAGCAAGTTGCCAAGCTCAAAACAGCGGACATGGCCAAAAAAAGTCCATCATACGCACGTTTCATTTACAGAGAGGCTGATATGTGGGACCCAGCATCACGAACTTATACACATGCTGCATCGAGCAATATTTCCAGTTCGAAACAGGGAGGCGCTAGTGAGAAAAAAGTTCAGCATGCACACATTTCATGTAATGAGAGGCTGAAATAGGGGACCCAATAGCGTGAGCAAACGGCAGATTCGTCGAGCAACATAATCTAGTTCGGAACAAGGTAGCGCTAGAGAAGAAACAAATTCCATCATACCCACGATTCTTCTAATGTGAGGCTGACATAAGGGACCCACCAGCCTGAATAAACGGCTCATGCAGCGAGCAACACTATCAAGTTCGGAACACGAAGGAACGATAGAGGGTAAAAAATCCATCATACACACGTTTCTTCTAATGAGAGGATGACATGTGGGGCCCAACAGCGTGATTAAACGGTAGATGCATCGAACAACGCTATTAAGTTGGGAACAGGGTAGCAAGAGCGAAGGGAAAAATCCATCATACACATGTTTCTTCTAATGAGAGGATGACATGTGGGGCTCAGGAGGTTGGTTAAATGGTAGATGCATCGAGAAGTGCTATCAACTTTGGATCAGGCTAGCGCTAGTGAAGGAAAAAAATTCCATCATAGACACGTTTCTTCTAATGAGAGGATGACATGTGGGTCCCAGGAGGTTGATTAAACGGTAGATGCATCGAGCAGCGCTATCAACTTCGGAACAAGGTAGCGTGAGCGAAGGAAAAAAATTTCCATCATACACACGATTCGTCTAATGAGAGGCTGACGTGTGGGACCTAGAAGCCTGACTAAACGACAGATGCATCGAGTAACATTATCGAGTTTAAATCAGGGAGGAGACCCCGAAAAGTATGGTCCACTAGAGACACTACGTCTGGGACCCACATGCCTCAAAAGACTTCGGCAAGTCAACATCACGCGAGGAAACTAAAATCTTGCTTTTGTCACACGCCAGCCAAGCTTTCTCCATGTTTTTAGCGGTTCGGTCATAGTTGAGGGACGCGAAACCGGAAAAAAAAAATTCCATTGCCACGGCCGAGCCAAGAATTTCGTCGTGAAAGACGCGCCTTCTACGACAACCGTCTGGACAAGTTGTTGTGGAAGGAAACTTTTCTTGTACTGAAGGTTAAGTCTTTTCCAGTACTTAAATGGCATAGTCCGAGCATGCCATTTCATTCTTTTAATAGAGAATCATTGTATTTGTTACTGCAACATATTTTGAACTGCCTGAGTTAAATAATGCAATGTAGGTGCAAGGACTATGTTTCTAGCCTTTAGGATTTCCTTTGGCGCAGAAATGTAACTTTTTTTGGTGTGGACATAAGGAAAGACAATAGATTGTTGCAGGAAGAATGGTTGTACATTCCACAATGCAAACACATCGACATGGCTACCATGGCTGCAAACCTCATCCACCCCAGGTATGAAGGCATGAAGGATTGCTTTGTCAAGGACATTGCTAAACTCCAAGGCCATGACTACTAGGAATAGAAGCCACTTGCAGAGAAGAACCTCGAGTATGCTGCCACTGATGGATATCTCACGTATGAACTGTTTCGCATCATCAATCTAGTGACCCAGGGTACTCCTTCAAACAGGGGGGCCAAACGTCATCGTGGTTATTAGAACTAATCTACCATAACATTGCAAGAAGCTAGTCCTGTTTGTTGGCAGTAGTATGTGTTTCTAACTCTAGAAATAGTGTAACATGTGTGGAGAAAACTATGTGTCCTGCCTTTTGATTTATAATTATCAAGATGCATTGGTATCACTGGTTATGGTTACAAGACATGAGTTTTGTTCATAATCTAGCAAGTTTTCCCAAAATTTATGAATAATGTAGTACACATGTCTAATTGTCAAAATCTGTGTCATAATCAGAGTTCCTGCCTTCAGCATCATTTGCAAGGTCTTCCATGTTGTAAACATGTTCATCATCACTTATGTCCATGTCCTCTATACATTTGTCTTCCTTTTCTAGATCTTGGACAAATCTTGCTGCAACACGTTCCACTTCGTTTGGACGATCAACAGCCTCGACATCATCATCTTCATCTTCTTCGACAACTACATGTTGAAATCTATGATCCATTTGACATATGTCCTCCTGGTATGCCAAGTTCTCTTGACTAGTAGCTTCATTACCAAATTCAATTTCTGGTACATCATAGACATTCCTATTGTTGAATGTCTACACAATTTTCCAAGGGAAACCAAACTCAATATCTTCCAAATAAAAACATGATTCTGGTTGATCTGCCAAAATGAAGGGGGCATTCTTGTACCAAAGAACAGAAGTATTAACACTTTTGTAGTGTCCATCATCTTTCATCTTCGATTTTTTGCTATCTAGATCAAACCAGTCGCAGCAAAACAGGAATACTGATCTGGGACCATGCTTGTTAGGAACATACTTGAGCTCTAGAACTTCCTTTGGAACACCATAAAACTCATTATCTTGTTGAGCACCAATAGATGCCTTATTCATTACTCCACAATTCTGAGTTCTTAGGTTCTTCTCCCGAGTGACCGTACGAAACGTAGCACCCTTTACATTGCAAGAAGAGTGTACAATTACATGCTTGTTTGGTCCATCTGCAAGTAACTTCAAATCTTTAGATGTATTGTTCAGTTGAGTCACATGGTTTTTAAACCATGATGGTAAGACTTTCTTGAGTGCCTCATCTATGTTATTAGCACCCCTAACATGTAATTCTTCTCGGCAAACATTGAAATAAACGAATAAAAATGAGACAATATGATATTAAGTATAATTGCCAGCAATTATTTATGCATAATCATGTACAAAAAACTTACTTGCTATAAGGTCTGCCTCTTCACAATTGTCCAGAACATACCAAACCATGTTATCAAATTCCTTCTCAAAAAAATTCAGATATGATTTTCCAAACCCTTTGGCTCCATCAGAGAAAACTTTGAACTCATCAGCACTAACTTCCCTTTGGTTATCTTGGTTCCTTTCAGCTTTGTTAAATCTTGTTTCCATGTCATCACTAAAATATCTAGAGAAAAATGTGATGCACTCATCAACGATATACCCTTGAGCAATTGAACCTTTAGGCCTTCCTTTGATACGAACAATAGACTTAAGATAACCTAGTATTCTCTCAACTGGATACATCCAGCCATAATGGATAGGCCGCCTTAGAATAGCCTCCTCACGAAGATGAACAACTAAGTGCACCATGACATCAAAAAATGCAGGGGGAAGAGCTTCTCAAGTCTACAAATAATTAAAACTATCTCTACCTTCAGTCGTTCTAGGACTTTTACATGAAGAGCCCTAGCACACAACTCTCTTAAAAACTACCCAAATCAGCAATAGCCTCATGCATTTCTTTTGGTGCAACACCTTTCAAGCCAGCTGCCAAAATATGTTGTAGAAGAATGTGGCAGTTATGTGTCTTCATACCATGTACTTTTCTAGCTTCAATATCCACACACCTTTCCTAGTTTGAACAAAAACCTTCTGGGAACCTAGTTTTTGCCAAAAATGTGCAAACATGTTTCTTCTTTTCCTTTTCAAGCATCCAGGGGCATGTGGTTCAAGCAACTACCCCTTCCTCTTCCATCCAAAATTTCATCCTAATGTTCATTTTCTTGAAATCAACTCTAGTACTAACAGTGTCCTTGTTTTTTCCATAAATTTTGAGAAGTGTACCTACTATGTTGTCACATATGTTCTTCTCGATGTGCATCACATCAAGGTTGTGTGATAACAAAAGTGTGGACCAATAAGGTAAATCATGTAAGTTGACCCTAAGGTGCCAGATTGGTTCACCTTTAACAATACGCTTGCGCTTCTTACAAGTTGGATTTGTACCATGTATATAATCCTTAACTGATTCTAGCTTCTCCTTTTTTTCTTCTGCACTGAACTGCCTTGGTGGATCCCGCTTCTCAACTTTACCATTGAATAGTTTACTTCTCCTATAGGGTGATCCTTAGGAAGCAACCGACGATGTCCAGTGTACCCAATTTTTTTCTAGTGGCTCATAGCAAGGATTCTGATCACAATACACACAAGCATAAAATCCTCTAGTGCTACAGCCAGATATGGTAGCATACCCTGGATAGTCATGAATAGACCATAGGAAAGTAGTGTGCAATTTGAAGTCATCCTCTACAAGAACATCATATGTGTTAACACCTGCCCATAGCTTCATCATATCTGTAATGAGAGGCTGCATAAATACATTAAAATCCTTCCCTGTTGAATATTTCCCTAGTATAAGCAATGACAATATAAAGATGGATTGATCCATGCACATCCATGGTGGGAAGTTATATGGAATCCCAAATACTGGGCACATACTGTATGAACTGCTCATGTTACTGCTATAGGGGTTGAATCCATCTGTGGCAATGCCTAGCCGTATGCTCTTGGGGTCATCGGAAAACCAACCAAACTTCTCATCAAAGTGTTTCCATGCCTTTCCATCAGCTGGGTGCCTCAAAACATCATCTTCAACAACCCTCTTCTCTTTGTGCCACCTTGTATATCTTGACAATTCTGTTGAAACAAAAAATCTTTGTAACCTTGGAATTATAGGAAAGTACCTCAAAACCTTGTGAGGCACCTTCTTGATTCCATTTGGGTCTCTCCATCTAGAAAATCCATAGACAGGACAATGTCTATTCTTCTCATGATCTCCCCAAAACAAAGCACAATAAAACTTGCACACACGTATAGTCTCATAACCACGCCCAACTTCAGAAAGTACTCTCTTGGCATCATCATAATATTTTAGGAAATCCACCCATGGCAAAGCATCACATAACAGGGAAAGAAAAAGATCAAATGCTTTGTTTGTGACCTAGTTGTATGTTTTGATATGAACAAGCCTCATAATAAATGCCAACCTTGTATAATTGTTGCATCCCACATGAAGCTCTCTCTTGGCCTGTTCTTGTAGCTTTGAAAAAATAGGCTCATTAGGACCATTCTTTCCAGACTTCTTCAACTCATGAACCATATTATATGCATCATCAACATAATTATTCTCACTGAATTCATCATATTCTTAATCATTATCACTATCATATGCACCCTGACCCTCACTATGCTGGCCATCACTATCGTTTTCATTATCACTAAATGCCTCCCCATGATATATCCATTTAGTATAATGCATGGACATACCATTACAATTTATGTATCACGACACTTCTTTCTGATCACGAGGTACAAGATTAAGGCAGTGAGTGCACGGGCATAAAATTGCTTCATCTTCTGTCATATGTTGTCGCACGAACTTCATGAATTCATTACAACCTTTCATGTATGGACCTGTGAACTTATCCGCATTCTTAATCCAATCATGATCCATTACCTATAATACAATGTATAGAATGAAATTCATTATCAGTAGTAATCACAAATCATTATTACTAATATAAGAGTTTAGTATTTGCAAACACATAAACTAATCTACATGTGATACATGATATGAAGATAACTAGACACATCGTTCGACTGGTTGAAATAATAACTATACAATATGTTTGCATTGTCACGCGATCTAACCTTTAAAATTGTCTGAACCTGATTTTGAAAGGAAAATCTCATGTACAACCAGGTACAAGCCGACATGTAAATGAAACTCACCTCCTGGCAAAGCCTACCTGTGCGCCGCCTTACAAATAGCCCTCCAATTAACTGCAATGGCCGTGTCCACGACCTCTCCTACTCTCAACGGCGACCGGGATCGGATCGACTGCGACCGAGATCGGATCAACGACGGTCGTGCTCACCTCCTCCTATCCTGCCTCGCACCGCGTAGACTTGGAAGGACTCTCATGACAACGTGGTTTTGTCAGATCTTTCGGACTAATCACACAATCAAAGATCATCTAATTATGACATATCCTATACCAAGTAATTTCTATTACAAAACTATTCGACAAAACTATACATGACAAACACATTACCTCTACCGTAGTGGCAGCAACACTAATCAACTCGTGGTCGCGAGCTAAGACCCCGTGTAAGACAATATTTTACTTTTAATTTCTTTTCCACGTTGTTTTATAAAGCGTCATTTAAATATTGATAAACTATTTTTCCCTACTGATAACTTGGTCCCGCGTGATTTTCAGTGACAATTTAAATGCACCACGATAAAAATTTATCACCTACATCGACAAACCACCCGGAAGAGTAATCCAACAATATAACAATGACAAAATACTAAACCGTCGCTTAATGCTTGACACCGTAAACAAACCATCAATGGTTGAGATAATATATGATGGTTCACAATTTTGTCAACAAGCCATTTTGTCAATAAATATTATATCTATTGTAGCGAGTCATTGCATGATTTTATTTCCTAAACCACATTAATCCACATGAACACACACTCCAATGGATTCTCTTATGCAACTTCTACTACACTGGTGGAACATGCAATGTGGAAGCTGCTTTCCTATATGTTTTTGGTCTCTGTGACCATGGTTTAACACATGGAGTCCCAAGAGTCATTCCATGTGTTCTTGTAGTAAACCACATTCATCCCCCAAAGTCATCAGATGTGTTTTTCCTAAACCATATTGATCCACTAGAGTCATTGCATGTGTTCTTTTCCTAAACCACATTGGTCCACATGACGACACACACTCCAGGGGATTCTGTGAAGCAAATTCTACCACACTGGTGCAGCATGCAATGTGGAAACTACTTTTCTAAGTGTTATGTGACCATGGTTTGACACATGGAGTTTCTAGAGTCATTGCATGTGTTTTTTCCTAAACCACATTGATTCCCTAGAGTCAATACATGTATTCTTTTCCTAAACCACATTGCTCCACATGACCACACACACTCACTACAAGAAATATGATAACTGGTGAGCCTAAATATTGGTCATAGAAAGGTCATAGTAATTCATCTATGACCTTTCTATGACCAAAAGCAGTAGGTCACATAGCGAGGGTCACTATAGACAGCTAAGGAACTTTTTTTGAATTGGTCATGGATAGTTATGACCAAAATACATGGTCATAGTGACCATGACCAAACAATTTCGTCATGAGTAAGTTGGCATGTCCACGTCAGATCCAACATTGCCAGTCCTACGTGGCAGGTTCTAGCCCAGTCCAATTTGGTGCTCTACATTGGCCAAGCCCAATAATTCCAATTTTTTCTTTTTCTTGTGAATTATGGTGAGAAACATGGCTAAGCTCAACATTCTGGCCTTTTTACGATCCAGTTATTCTTAATTGTCAACATTTTTATAGATTAATATATCGTTCTAGTCCAATATTTTGGGTCCTGGCCTTTTTAGAGCCCAACTAGCTTTTCATCTGTTTCAAACATCCAATTAGTAAATAACCAATATTTCAATAATCAGAGCCCAAATAACATAAATTTTCATAAATGACAATATAACAATTAGAACATGTATTACAATCAGGACATACATCACACCAGCCAAGAATATAAAAACAAAAACAAAAATATTACTGTGTTATTTTGAAGTGAAACTCTTCAAATAACATCTGAGGATAGTCTATTATAGGATTTACATAGATTATAACAGCCAAGATATTTTGACTATTACAATATAACTAGCAGTATGCTTATAGTAACTAGATTCTTTTTGCTGACTGGGCCTTTGACTTCTTAGAATTTCTTGGGCTGGAATTCCTGGAGTAGAGAGAAAAAGCCACATTATTAGTCTCAATATAGGAAATATCTGCTACCTATGAAACATGTACTACCGAGGTAATTAAAGATATGTCAAGAAGTAATTGTATAGTCAAATGATAGTAATATTTTTTCTAGTTTGATACTCTAGGAATCTAAATAGTCATGAAGTAATTGTTGTTACAGAACAGTAAAATGTTGTTATTGTACAAGTGCATTCAGTCTCTAAATATTCACAACATCTACAATCAATAAAATTTTCTCTTCTACTCCCAGCAATTACTCCTACTCCCAATATATACTAAACATTATACTGAAATCAACAAGTACTCCTACTCCTAGGATATACTCTAGTCAAACAATAAACAATAAACTACAGTGATGACTACTAAAATCAAGAGTACACGTATTGTCTATTTAATGTTATTATTTTCCCATCAGGACAACTTGCTCAGCATTTCCCATCATGACAGAGTTTTCACAAGCTAAGTACAGTACTCCATGATGAAATATAATATCAGAGTAAAACCAACCCGAAAATATAATCTGAACAACAAAAAAAGACACTTCAAGTACAAGCGCTACTACTACAAGGAGTATTGACACTACTCAATATAATATGAACCAGAAAAATATCCCTATTCACTCCTACTCCTACCCCTATTAGGATAAACAAATATCCTGGTTCACTCCTACTCATAGTACAGTGAAAAGTTTGTATCAAGAGGAACAAACAAACACAAGAGGAATTTATAGTGAAAATATGTCCCTGAACTAATGGTTCACTCCTACTCCTAGTACTCCTAATACTCCAATCACAGGTACAGTGTTCAATAATTCAATCCCAGCAACATTTACGGCCACAACCCACAAGCTTGCACTAGCATAACCATCCACACTTGAACCTTGACGCCAATTCACGGTCTCTGTATCTCAAATGACAACAAAGAAAATCAGAGCAGAAGAGAAAAATCAACGTTCTGGTTGCCCCCACCCGTGGGGGAGCGAAGGCCTCCGCCAGGCTGGATATCGATGGAGAAGATCTACTTGCCTTCATGGCGAACCCAGCTCAGTTTCTCTGTCAGCATCTCCCACCCTACTCCTTTACCGCCTCCACGATTGGAGCTCGTCCATGACCTGGGATCGATAGATCCAGTCCCGCGCCTACAAATCTGGCCGTCACAGACGAGGGAGGCCGAGCTGATATCATCGAACCATGGAAGCAGGACACCGAGAGGTCACACTCATGACCCACGGGACCAGATGCCACGACCAGATGCCATCGGCCGCAAACTTCTCAAACGTAGGTTTGTGCCCTTCCACGCCAAGCTAGCAAAGGAGTGAGGGGAGGTGAGATTTGTAAGTGAGATAGAGAGAGTGGAGGGAGGGGATCAGGGTGGGTTGTCACTTACAGTAGAAGAACAAGATCTTGTTGCGCTCCTCCACTGGATTTGGTCGAGGTCCACAGAGATTGTTTGTCATTTCTAGTCGCACACAAAGACATCGCACAAAGTTCCTCTCATACCGCTCAGGAAGACATTGCGTCGTTGTTGGTTCCTGGTCTGAGCTTCCTGGGCACCATCGTTGATTCCTCGTTCGAGGGATATCGCCTCCCTCGCAGATCAGTGGTGGGGAGAAGGGGCGGCGAGGAGCAAAGGAGCGAGGGGCATGGGGGACTAGGGTTTCATTTTTTGAGGGAGACTGTCGACTGTCGAGCGAGAGAGGGAGGCTGTGGCGGTGGGGTATGGGACGAGGTGTGAGGCGTATGGGGGGACTAGGGTTTGGGGAGAGGATGTTACGTAAATACCCCTCCGCACTTCTAGGGGGCAGACTGTTGGAACTAGGGCGTTTTGGTCATTCCAAAGTGAACAGGATTGGGAGGCGTGGGATATTTTCTAAAAGGAAGCATTGGATGGATGTCACGTGAATGGTCGAGATCTGCTTTGGTTGGCTGATCCGTGGACAGTGTGATTCTCTATTGTGATTGGCTGGCTCTATCACTGCGTCTTAAAACCGACGTAAGTACATAACATCTACTCCTCCGATCCATAATAAGTGTCGATGATTTTGTACTAACTTAGTACAAAGTTTGTACTAAGTCTCCGACACTTATTTTAAATCGGAGGGAGTAGGTAAAATAACAAATTTGCAATATTTTCAAATACTTTAAAAAGTGTTCACAAAAAGAACTATCGAGTATGAAGTTTCATGGCTTTGAGGTAAAATAGTTCAAACAAGGTTTCATGGCTTTTAGGTCAAATGACCAATGTTATGGCCAGTATCGCGACATGGTTTGTTATAATGTGCTCAAATTGTGCACACATCTGCATCTTGGGATGGCGAACAATATTGTAGGAGGAAGTTTTCCTTTTCGTCGCATGGAAAGTGCATTTTTTATTTTCCGAGTGCCAAAAACGGAGCGTTTTGTGAAGCAACCACCAAAGTGCTCATTCAAAATGCTACCACCATATTTTTCAAAAACACTAGACCATATTACATGGACCATATCTGAACCGTGGTATCTCAAACCTTTCCGTCCACCCCCGGCAAAAAGACAAATGCCTGCCAAATTGGTAAGAAGTCGGTCTGATTTGAACTACAGGTACATAATCTACTGCTCATGATTTTTTGAAAAAAACCATTTTTAAACTCACAATATAATGTTTCTTCAGAGATCCAATGCAAGTTTAGCAAGACTCATCCCCTAGCTAAGAACCTGAATGCCTGTCGTTTGGATCATAGTTTAAAATGGGCATAAGAAATTCAAAAATAGTCCAAACAAGATAAATCATTTGCGTGGGGTCATATTATGTGACATTGTTGCGAGGAAAAATACCAAACTTGGTATATTGATTGTATCTCGAAAAAACCTTCATAGAAATGACCTATCTTGCTCGAGGTTTCATGGCTTTTAGGCCAAACGACAAATGTTATGACCAGAATTGCGACATAGTTTGTAATAATGTGCTCATACTGTGCAGGCATGTGCATCTTGGGATGGTGAACAATATTGCAGGAGGAAGTTTTCCTTTTAGTCGCATAGAAATGTATTTTCCATTTTCCGAGTTCCAAAAAGGAGCGTTTTGTGAACCAACCACCAAAGTGCTCATTCAAAATGCTATCACCATATTTTCAAAAATACTACACCATATTACATGGACAATTTCTAAACCGTGGTATCTCAAACCTTTTCGTCCACACCTGGCAAAAAAGACAAGTGTATGCCGAATCGGTAGGAAGTGGGTCCGATTTTAACTACATGTACATGATATAATGCTCATGATTGCAAAAATCATTTTTAAACTCACAATATGAGAGATCCAATGCAAGTTTAGCAGGAATCAACCCGTAGACGAAAAATTTCAATTCGAAACACCTATTGTCAAAACCATGATTCAAAATCTCTATTTACACCTATTAAGGTTTTATATGAAAAATATCTTCTTATAGTTTTCCTAGTCCTGAAAACATTCTCTTAAATTATACAATTTCTTTGTATTTTATTTGACTCAATTTAGAATTATGATTAAAAAGAAACATAATAATTTAAAAAAAAAGAAAAAGAGCTGGAGTTGGCTAGCCCGACGAACCCGCCAGGCAAACGGGCCAGCCCAAGAAGCCACGAGGTGGAGGGTTGCTCGGCTTCGACTTGGGACGACGACAGTAACCTGGGATATTATTGCTTCTCATAGTTGGTTAAAACTGCTCGGTACTCGTTTGTAACAAGAAGCTATCTATGGGCAGTTGGTAAATTAGTTTGGGGAGGACATGGGCACAAGAGGTCGCGAGGTCGACTTCTGGCCCCGACTTTTTTTAGTTCCTCACACCAGTTGGTAGCGGTGGCCAGTTTCAGTTCCTCACAATGACTGAATGGTCCATCAAATCCAATATGGCAAGCAATCTCCACATGTCATTGGGTAGGCGTATAATTGGTAGTCAATGGATCAACGCCATATGGAGATGATATGTAAGCGTAAATTGACACATGGGTATGACATATATGCAGACACATCAGTGAAACTTGACACATGGATGCGACACCTAGATCAACCAGTTGAGGTGGTTGTCGGTCTTTCTTAAGTTGTCATGAATAGCACCCAGGGCCATTTAAATTGGTCGTAGTCACCCATAATAAAGGTCATGGACCAACAATGTCTATGTTATGACCAACTAGTGTACACAAACTATGACTGTCCTGATAATAAAGATAATAGTTCTTCAGGGTTTGTACCCTCTCAAATGGTCTACGACTAGTTGGTTCAAAATGGTCATAGATCTATGACCAAAAAACTTAGAGTCGTTAAGAAAAGGTCACTAGTTAACACATTTCTTGTAGTGACTCCAACGGATTCTGTGATGCAACTTTTGTCACACTAGTGCAACATGCAATGTGAAAGCTGCTTTCCTATTTGTTTTTGGCCTCTATAACCATGGTTTGACACACTGAGTTCCTAGATTAATTTCATGGGTTCCGTTCCTAAACCACATTGATCGCCTAGAGTCATTGTATGTGTTCTTTTCCTAAACCACATTGATCCACATGACCATATTGCATGTGTTCTTTTCGAAAACCACATTGATCCATATGACCACACACACTATAGTGGATTCTGTGATGCAACAACTGCCACACTAGTGCAACATGCAATGTGGAAGTTGCTTTCCTATGTGTTTTTGGCCTCTGTTACCATGGGTTGACACATTGATTGCCTAGAGTCCTTGCATGTGTTCTTTTCCTAAGACACATTGATCCCCTAGAGTCGTTGCATGTGTTCTTTTCCTAAACCACGTTGATCCACATGACCACACACACTCTAGTGGAATCTGTGATGCATCTTCTGCCACACTGGTGCACCATGCAATGTGGAAGCTGATTTCCTATGTGTTTTTGGTCTCTATGACCATGGTTTGACACATGGAGTCCCTAGAGTCATTGCATGTGTTCTTTTCCTAAACCACATTGATCCCTTGAGTCATTCAAGGCGTTCTTTGCCTAAACCACTGTCGGAGAAAGATTCCCGCATGGGAACAAGGGGTCCAACAAACCTTGAGTCGAGAGGGGGCTGAATCCGTGTTCCCAGATTCTCGGTGATGGTGAAGGTGGCGTCGCATGGACATGACAGATAGGTTGACACGGTTTTTTACCCAGGTTCGGGACCCTCGTGAGGAGGTAAAGCCCCTACTCCTGCTTGGTTGTATTGCTCGTGGTGCTTCACGAGGGTACAGTGGTGAACCAATGTCTAGGGTTACAAATTGCAAGGATTGACCTCGTCTAAGGTAGGAGAAGATCTCCTTATATAGGGCATCCATGCCTCTTACCCCCCATTGCTGCGCAGGCAGGGTCACCACACTGCCGCCCCTCGAAGGCCCAATCTACAATACTACTTTTGGTGGACTCGGTCCTCTCGTCTTGGTCGCCCTCTGGTCCTTCGCAAAGCTGGGCTTTCTGGCGCCATCCTTCCTATCTAACGCATCCCTTGTCCCCTTAGAACCAAAGTGGTGAGGAACAACTATCTTGGCCCTGATAGTGTTCTTGGCTTCTTTGCATCAGAAGGTGGTCGGTCCATCCTTTCTTTACCGAGGTGACCCTTGTGGGCTTGGTCTTTCCCGTAGGGTTTTGTCCTCTACTTCCTTTTTGTCATGGGATTACGAACACGCTCCCGGGCGTGTCCTGAATTACCTATGCCAGTTGGACCCGAGTGAGCCGGTGCTCCGCTGTGGTCGACTACATGGCCCAGGCATGTTCCCCTTGTGAGGCGGCAACCTCAGGTTTCCCTCGTGAGGCCTCCTGCCTCGTCCCGTCACTTCAGGAGCGGATGGGGGCCCCGTCGGTGGGCCTGTCGGCCATAGGATCATGGTACCCCGGGTGCCAGGACTCTGACAGTTGCCCCCGGGCGCTTGTCATGCACGCGTCTCCTCGAAGGTGCGAAGGGGCAAGGGCCCCAATAATCAGCAGCCCCCACCACGAGCGCGGTTGACATATCATCCCCCACCCCCAGGCGAATCTCTGTCGCGCACCTGGATCATCTAGCACCAGGAACCGTTGTTTCGTGGTGGTGGCACGACAGATGCCTTGGATAGGCTAACGATGGGGCCAATGTGCACTAGAGGAATCCAGGGAGAGATAGTGTGGTGATTCCACACACAGATGTTTGTATTTATCTATTGTTGGATGTGAATTACAAGGGCTCCTCGAGCTGTTCGTGAGAAGGAGACTAGTTCTCTTACTCCCCACTACAAAGCTCTAGGGTTCTTCCTTAAGAATGATCGATCCCCTTCTATGGAGGCCCTGATGCTCCTTATATAGGGGATCCCAGGTTACAAAACTAGGGCACACGTGGAAGCATATTCCACGAATATTCTCTCTGATTAAAGCAAGATTCCTCTTTATTCACTTTAAACGGCTAGTCTGGACTCAGGACATAAGCCTTCCTGAGCCCCTCTGTGATGTTGCATCACCAGACACCGCTAGCGTCAGCCGACACTGGCTGCGTCACCTTTGTCGGCCACGTCCCGCTGGTCCTTCCCTCTGCCTGCTTCTTTCACGCTACAATGGACACAGGCCACCTTTTGACCACCGAGAGATTCCTTCCTTCCCTTGGAAGCCAAGTGATAACCCGGCTAACGCTTGGTTAAACCTGCTATGAGGGTACCAGCAAACACGGTAAATCAAACATAGCCAACATATGTTTTATGTCGGCCGGTTTAATGTTAGGTGAATACCCACCAGGCCGGGTTACCCCGTAAGTCGGCCTGCCTTGAGGAGACCCGGCCAGCATTCGCTTTGACCGCGTCGTACCTCGGCTGACTCGGCCTTTATACCCCGGCGTGACTCTACCCGGGGGTATCCCCCCAACATTACTCCCTGAAGCTGGTGTGATCTTAGCAACTTCAGGTGATAAGGCCACAAAAGGTTCCATTTATCAAGACATATATTCTTCGCCGAGTTATCTTGTAACCCGGTCTCTTCGGTTCGACATTCCCTCGGCTCAATCTGAGTTACTTCTCGTGGGACGGGTCATTCTCAATTTATCCGGGTTATCTTTCCTTCTCTCATACGTTTCCCCACATCCCACGTGGAGAGTAATCATCATCTTGCCTCATTTTAAGGGCCACGCCAGTTACTGCGCTGGTTACTGTATTGATTGTCAGGTATAACTGATGCGCACATCACATCGTGGCAACCCCCTCGTTAACTGTATCATCACGTCGTGTCATGGGATTCCCTGCTCCGTGTGGCCCTTTGTGTGGCTCACGCCTGATTGGATGGCTTTGCGGATACACAACCACATCGTGTGGCTGTGCCACAGCGGTTGATCCCACTACGCCTCCTAGGGGAACAGTTAAATAGGGGACAGGGGCGTCCCTTGGGGATTTCCCCCACTTCGCATGCGCCCCTGCCGTTTATTCCTTCTTCTCCACAGCCGCGCCGCCACCACTGCTGTTCCTGCATAGCATAGCGCCGCCGCTGCTGTGGTACGCCACTACTATGGTCTGTCACTTTTCCGCATCCACGCCGCCGTTCCCGCGCAAGCCTTCCGCTATGGGGCCTTGCAGTTCCAAACCGCTGCTCTCCACCACAGATTATACTTACGAAGGCCTCGATTTAGACATGACTGAGGAGGAGATCATCGTCGATGAGGAGGAAGAAGAAGCTCACGAGCACGGCACCTGGGTGGGCGCATGGGTCTGTCAAGACGACATTGACTGGCTCTACGCGACCCACCGTGTCCCTACAGGCGTCACGTGCCGCCTCGCTGCCCGGTAGATTGCTCCTTGTCCTAATCCAGGCGTGTTCTTAGTGTTCTTGTCCCACTTTCAGTGTGGATTTGGCCTTCATGTGAGTGATTTCTTTCACGATTTCCTCAACACCTCCCAATTTCAGCCACACCATCTTCCAGCCAATGCTATCACCTCCCTTTCTTCTCTCGCATCTGGCATGGAGGGATATGTCGGCCTCTGGTCCACCAAAGAACGTCATTCTAGATCCTTATCTTGCCCCGGTCGACAAACTCTTGACCTAGTGTGGTGGAGCCTCCATCTCTCCCTGAAAAACTCTGCCTTCCCCCGGGTCACCGACCTTGAATCTTGCAATGGCTGGGCTCGGACTTTTTTATATGTGAAGAACAACACAGACGAGGACCTGATCTGGCTTCTCCCCTTCAAAATGGGTGTTCCCAACACCTCCTTGTGGGAACAGATCCCAAAGTGTCCAACTATGTTGGCGAATCAGGTAGACAGGCGGATCAAGGATCTTGTCAAGCAAGGGCTGCACAGCAAGGACGTTATGATCACCTTCGTGCGCAGCCGAATCTCCCCTCTCTAGAAACGCTCACATAAACTTTGCCACTTGAGTGGTTCTCTTGACCCCAATCGCACCTCCTCCTTCGAGCTTAGCAACTCCGGCAAATTCTGCCGGGTTAAAGCTATCTTTAAGATAGATAAGGAGTTCACCGAGGCATGGAAGTGGGGGCTAGAGCCCTTCTCCCAGGGAAACTTTCCTCCTCCAGTAAGTTCCCTTTCTCAGTCTCATTCTGTGTTTCGCGGTATGTTGGACTACAAATTTATTTGATCCCTTAGTATTTTTGCTCTCAGTTGTTTCTCCAGCAGACAATGGAGGATGGCAAGGAGCCAGCCCTCAAAGAGCGAAGGGCCCCTTAGAGCCAGACGCGATTGAGCCTGACCTGGAGAGATTCTTCCCTATTCCAGATAGCACCAAGCAAACCTCTGTTAAGGCCCCTTATTTAAGGGATTGGCCGGATGATGACGACTCTGGTGTTGAGGTTATGGAGGTACTAGACCCGGTGCCCATATCTTACGCGTTTCCAGTTATCTCCGAATCATCAGCTAACCTGGTCGGTCAGGTCCATGAGGTTCCCCCTCTCACCACGGATGATCCGACTCCTGCCCCTTCCTAGAAGCGTCCGGCAACCTCGGCCGCAGCTTCTGAGGCGCCTCTGCCCAAGAAGAGGCAGAAGAGATCTGGTGTTAAGGGAGCCAGCAAGCCAGTGCCCAAGGCTACTGTCTGGAGAGCGCCCAAGCCTCTGGAACCTCCAACCTCGGCTGAGTAAGTCATTTTTCCTTGCTTATTTCCTTGTCTTGCCTTATTGTCTTTGCATTTTACTTGTTTCACTTTCTCCTCTTAACTTGTTGTTTGTTGACTGATTTGGCAGCGCTCCAAGGGTGATCCCCCAGAGTGGTCCTAGCATCTCCTCTCCCATGCAGAGTGCTCCATCTCCCCCCGCGATGATGATGTTTGCCTGCTGAGCCCTATCCAAGAGAGTTCAGTGGCTGTGCCGGATCTAACCCCACCTCGTCATTAGGAGAGTAATGTCAGTGAGGGGGGTAGTGGAGATGCTGAGGATACGGCTATGCCAGACGCTCTCAGCACTTCGGTTCAGCCACCACAGACTTTTTCTTCTTCTTTGGTTCCAATTTCGCCAGCAGCATTAGCACCAACACATGTACAAGTACCACCACTGGCTCTAGTACCAACAACAACAGCACCAGCACCAATAACACCAGTACAAGTAGCAGCAACACCAACACCAGCACCAGTGCCTAAGAAGAAACCTCAGGCAGTTGCATCCGGATCAACCATGTCCATCAAGGATATATTCTAGCCAGCTTCTCAAGCTCAATCCAGAGCGCAAGCTTCGGATCTTCTATAGTGGCCCAAATCTGCCAGCAAGAGCAAGAAAACAGCTAAGATAGCCAACGACCCTGCCTCAAAGGACACCAACATCGATTCCGAACAGCACACGCTCACGTCGGTGCACCAGAAAGATGGTGCCGCCTTTGGGTCTTCTGCCTCCGGATTAGAGGGAAGCAAGCAATTAATTTTGCATACTAGCCCGGCTGCTACCCAGGCCGCGAGGCGAAAAGCCCATGCTAAGGGTCTGGTAACGAGCCAGGCGTTTAGCAGAGAGAATTATAGTCCGACGCTCATCGAGTATGTAAATAACTGGAATGATGCCGAGTTCATGAACCCTAAGGATGATCTCTCGGAGAAGTTTGGTCTGGCCGAGTTCAGCACACAGATGAACACTGCAACCAAGGCCATTTCCTTTGCCGGCCGGATGATGGAGGTAACCCTTTTCTGTCATGTCTTTTGTATGAGCAAACACATAGTGATATATCCACTAGTCCTCGAGCCTTCATGGGAGTAATTTATTACTCGGGCGGATGCTCTTAGAGAACTAGCGCAATTCCTTGGTAGTTTCAAGTATCCACACACCTAGAGCCGGGTTAAGTTCCACTTGGCCCGGATCTTGTAGACGTCAAATATAGAAACACCTAGAGCCGGGTTAAGTTCCACTTGGCCTGGATCTTGTAGACTTCGAATATCGACACACCTAGAGCCAGGTTAAGTTCCACTTGGCCTAGATCTCGTAGACTTCGAATATCCACACACATAGAGCCGACTTAAATTCCACTTGGCCCGGATCTTGTAGACTTCAAATATCCACACACCTAGAGCTGGGTTAAGTTCCACTTGGCCCGGATCTTGTAGACTTCGAATATCCACACACCTAGAGCCAGGTTAAGTTCCAATTAGCCGGTATCTTGTAGACTTCGAATATCCACACACCTTCCCTCTTATTTCTGAACTCATATTTGCTGAGTTCCAATGGCTGCTGGACTCATATAAGGATCTTCGCACCAAGTACGGCAAATTTCTTACTGATCACCAAAAGAAGGGTAAGTTATTTTCCTTAAAATCTTTCACTTATGTTGCTTTGAGTTACTTGCTATTTGTGTTAACTTATCATCCGGATTATGCAGCTGAGGTTGAGGCTGAGAACGCCATCATGCGCAAGAACTTGGCCAAGATCAAGGTAATTCATCTTGATCATTTAGCTTTTGCGTGCTCTTACCTTGACTCAGCAGATATTCATACCTCGGCTCTGTGGGCTCAACCCATTATTGCAGTTACACTTCAAGATAGCGTGCCCATTCCTAACAAGATGCTTCACTTTCTCGAACAAGAAGGAAAGCATCATGCCGAGATCAAAAAGAAAGATGATGAGATAGCCAAACTTTGCCTTAAGGACAACGAGATAACTCGGCTGAATGTCAAAATTCAGAAGCTTAAGGATCTCCACAAGGCGGAGCTGGACAAGGTCGACCAGGAATTTTCTGAAGAAAAAGAGCGCTTGAAGACCCAGTTGTCCAAGGATGACGACATGCTTAAGGAAGTCGACATCAAACTCAACTCGGCGACCTCTGAGTATGAGAAGCTCAAGTCAAGGAATGCTGATGAACATAATGAGCTGACTCAGATTCTCAGCCACATCGCTCGTGAGTTCTCTTCCTCCTTCCGACACTTGTTTCTCCTGGCCATGTGCCCTTACTCATTGATATTTTCTATTTTGTTCACAGGCAAGTTCCCAAAGAATGAACCCCTTGCTTCTACTACTATGGCCAAGTCCCGCCTGCGGTGGGGTACCCCAGCTAGCCCTGCCTCTGAGTCTATTCCTTATGACACGGAGGACTTGTTGGTGAGCCTCGCTGCCCGTGTTGAAGTTATGAAAAACTATGGAGCAGACATTATGCCAGCAGCAGTCCGGATGTTTAATGCTCTCTGGCCCACTGATCCCACTCCCAAAGGCATCACCGCTTTTATAGCAAAACTGATGGAGTGTGAGACTCAGCTAATCCTTTGGCAAGAATCTGTTGCACGTGCCAGGGCTGATATAGCATTGAACTTCATCCTCTTATGGTACGAGACGCTGGACCTGGAGTTGCTTGACCGCCTATGCATCGGATCCAAATGGTCCAATGATCCAGAGTGCATCGCCCAATGCAAGGCTTGCGCCAACAAAATCATTCAGTACGCCTTCTTCCATAGCTAGAATGAGGGTCTGAGATTCCTCGAGGCCATTGACAATGCTTATGTCTCAGATGGCGAAGGCGATGAAGAGGAGGAAGAAGCTTATGTCCTCGGTGAGGGCGCAGAAGATACGGAGGACGAGGGCACTAAACCAGAAGATGAGGCGGGGACCAGCACCGGTGCTGCTGACACCGAATTACCCCCTCCTTCGTCCGATGATGCAGCTCCTTCAACCGATGTTCCGGCTCTGCTGCTGCTCCATGATTGAAAACACTTTGATAATTATAAGATCCCCGGTATGCCGGGTGCAGCTGTATTTAAGCATAATGGTTTGTTTTGCTACAATTGCCTGTGTTTTGCTACTAAGTCATTAATGTCGGATTAACTTGGGTGGAGTCACCGAGTTTCCTTTTCTTGTTCCCCCAATTTTATGATTCGGCTCATGTCTACCTTGATTCGGTTTTTTGACTTATGAGTCCGAGGTTCAAAAAATTGGCTTTACAATACTTGAAACTTTGGGATTAGCCCAAAATAATTCAACGTAATATAAATAGAGTAAATACATGGTTATTTCGAATAACAAATGTCGGCTTGACCATGTTTCTTTCCTTAGTCATTTTTCATGTGCTTTGCAATTCCAAACTTGTGCTCTTGCTTGCCATGAAGCCAATTCTTATTGGGCAGCAGCAAAGTCGAAGAGTTAGGTTTTTGGTGCCTACACACTACTAATCCGTCTAAGGTGTAAGTAGTTTAATCCAACCGACATATAGAAAGTAAATAGAGAAAAGAAGATTATTGAGGCAGTCCCCAATTTCTGCTAGGGGTGCCGAAGTTTCATTGATATGCTCATTGCCGACATACATACCGACATATGAGTGACTCAGATACATCCACCTCTTTGCTAGGTGTAAAATGGAGGAAGTAGGGCTACATTCCATGGACGCTTAGATTCCTCACCGGATCTGTCCGCCTTGTTCTTCTCCTATGGTTGTGCATCGATAAGATAGTAGGAATCATTGTGCAGATCTTTTCTTACAATGAAAGGTCCTTCCCATGGAGGGGATAACTTATGCATGCCAATAGCGTGCTGCACCAGCTGAAGTACTAGATCACCTTCACGGAAGACTCGGGGGTTTACTTTCCGGCTATGGTAGCGTTAGAGGTTTTGCTGATATATGGCGGATCTGGACAAGGCTAGTTCTCTCGCTTCTTCCAGCAGATCAACATAATTTTGTCGGGCTTCGCGCACTTCGGCTTCTGTGTATTGGGTTACCCTTGGCAAATCATGCCCTATGTCGGCTGGTAGTACAACTTCTGCCCCATATACTAAAAAGAATGGCATATATCCTGTTGATCGATTCAGAGTTGTTCTTAAACTCCATAGTACTTTTGATAGTTCTTCTATCCAGCACCCCGCTGATCTTTGCAGCGGCTCTATTAGCTGGGGTTCAATCCCGGACAAAACTAGTCCGTTGGATCTTTCCACCTGTCTATTCGATGCGGGGTGGGCTACTGAGGAAACATCCAGCCGAGTCTTCTTCTCTCGGTAGAACCTTGCAAACGCTCCTTCAGCAAACTTTGTGCCATTATTAGTTATGATACTGTGGGGATAGCCATATCTCAAGATTATATGTTTGAGGAATTTCACAGCTATTGCCCCATCACATTTCCTGATTGGCTTCACTTCAATCCACTTGGTGAATTTGTCCACCATAACCAAAATATTAGTCATATTTCCCTTTGCCAGCTTAAATGTTCTGACCATATCCAAACACCATACCGCAAACTGCCAAGTGATAGGTATAGTTTTCAGTTGTGACATTAGCATATGTGTCTTTGTGGCGTACCTCTGACAACCATTGCATTTTCACACAAGGTCATCTGCTTGCTCCAAGGCAGTTGGGCAGTAAAACCCATGCCAGAAAGCCTTTGCTACTAATGCTCTACAACATGCATGATGACCACATTCTCCTTGATGGATATCTCGGAGGATGTCGAGTCCTTCTTCCGGGTCTACACATCACTGCATCACACTAGTGACATTTATATTGTATAATTCGACATTCATAATCGTGTATGCCTTTGCTCTTCTCTGGATTTTCCTTGAGAGTATCTCGTCATCCGGCAAGGTTCCCTCTTTTAGGAATTCAAATATTGGCTTTGTCCATGTAGGCATAGCTCGAACATGGAAAACCTCTTGGTCTATTTCCATTGCATCTATCGACATAACTCCAGCCGGATAAAGCTGAACAGTCCTTGGGTTCTCCACGACAGTCCCCTGGTTTGTCGAAGCAGTCCCCGGGTCTGTTGAGGTGGTTCCAAAGTCTATATCCATAGGATTAGCTTCTGATCCGGAGAGGACCGGGACATAAATTGAGTCGGATTTTGATGACGGTGTAATGGATGGTTTTCTTAAGTGTTCCAAAGCAATATCTGGTGGGATTGGCTGTCGAGATTGTAACAACCCAATTTCTGCAACCCTGATTTGTTGTCTAGAATGCAAAAATCAGGGGGAACAAAAACTTTTTATTGTTCTTCAGTGCAGTATTGATTGAATGTTTGTTTGTGCTTGTGCATGTGAGTGTATACCATATGATACTCCTTACCTCACCATCAGTTGACAAAAGCTATTTAATAAAACTATCCTGGCTCATTTGACATATTCTCAAATGTTCTAGCATTCCAAAACCTGAGCCAAGATGCTTATATAACCAAAATTATTTTAGAAGCTTCTATTGACAAAACTATGGAGAGATATATAATATAACCTCCGTATGTTTTCAAGACAGGACCCTCAACTAATTTTATCTCTAGTTTTCCCAAAACCTCTTTCAAAGCATTTGAATTCTACTCTTGGTAGAGATACCAAGGACACTCACCTTATTCAATCCATAACCCCTTCTAAATTCCCCAACCTTACCTCAAGCTAAGATTGATGGTAACCCCAGTAGTGGATTTGCTTAGTTATAAGATGAGTTGCCTTGATCTGATGTCTGATGAGTTGCCTTGATCTGCTGTTTGACTTGTTTGCTTAGGAAGTAGTATGAGCCACTCTAGGATCTCATCACTAGGATCAAGAGGTCTCCAAATCCCCACACCCTAAGTCAGTATACAAAGCAAGATCAAATCTCTAGATACTAGGGATCATCTAAAACCCTTAACCAGATCCATTCTCCAGTGATCCATTCTAGAAGCTTCCAAGTCCATGAAGACCAATAGAAATCATGGATCCCTACTACTCAATCTAACCTTCCACATCATCCTCTTGATGATGATTTGGTACCTTGCAACCCTCCAAAAACATTCCCTCTCATACTCTAGTCAAAATCCTCAAAACTGCCAAAATTGACAAAGTCTGGAAACTGTTCCAACATCACCTTTTTGAATGCCTCCCTTTCTCAAACCATGTGCATTTTTGGAAATGCACTTGAACTATCTTGTTAAACATCCTAAGGACTACGAAGGCACAGTTTTGCCCTTGGTTAGATCCTCCTCCAACCCACTTGTTCTTGATGGTTTTGTAGGCAAGAAAATAACTTTTCCTGCAAATCTAGTCATCATGCCTACGTTGACAGAAGCTCACACCATCATCCAACCTTCTATGGAACGACTCTTTGCATGGTTCTGTTGTACTCATATAGGTCTATCAAAACCTACTTCACTTGTTCCAAGTGGATCCCTGTGTTGCTTACACCCACTTGGTTTATAAGGCATCATGACTCCTTTTGTATGGCAGCCTTAATTTCAACAAAGTTTGGCATCACTTCTAGACCATCTCTGATGTAACCAATCCAAACTTCTTCTGCCATGATCATCTATATGACTTGGTTTAACTAATCATCTACCCTTGCATCAAGGTGAGCTCTAAGCTCCAAGATCTAACAAGGTTTAGGTCGTATAAAAATAACACCACCCTATATCCCTAATCTAGGGTATTCCACCAAAATCAACTTGGATTTTCCAATTCCCATGGTTGAAAATGGTTGCTACACCTTGTTTACATCCTCTACCTTGATCATCAAGATTTATCAAATATTACCCATAATTATTATGGCTCCAAATCTATTTAATTCCTTTAATAGACAAAATCTCAAAACCTCTCTCCCAATGAAAGTTTGGTTTGTGTCAAAACACTTCCCCAACTTTTGGCTCATGTGAGTTCCATATATCATACCCTATCTTCACATCTCAAAAATAAATATTTTTGAAGAGCTCTAATAATTATTTTTGCCCTTTTTCCTAAATGGTAGAAATGGAATAATAATTGTCTTAAATACTTTTAAGCCACAATAAATCTTGTCCAAAAACCATCTCAAACCAAAAACCAACCTTGTCCAATGTAAAAATATCAAATGATCTTCTAGAAACCACTTCTGCCCTTTTTGAATAAATAGTGTTAAGTGGACTAAAACTCCTTTCAAAAATCCCAAATAATTCCTAGAGAGGTCATTTAACCTCATCTATCCACCAGTACCATCTCCCCCATTTTTTCCCATGCAAATCTCTAAACACCTTCACAAGCTCTCTTGTGATCAAAATTTGCAAAACCAACAAGACTTGAGCTAAACCAAGACCAAGCCATCCCCAAAGCTTGTCAAGCATTCCTCTCCAGCCACCACTACTCCCCTGGTCGTAAGCACTGTAGCTTCACACCAGAACTTGCCCCTTTTACCCTTAGATTAGTAGCGAGAGAGAGAGAGACATCCATATCTTACAAGGATTTGCCCCATTTAATTACCCCAACTGTCATAACCCTCTCTTCCCGAACCAATCCCTTTCATACCCCTCCCCACCGTCCTCTAGGCCAATCCCTGGCCAGCACCACCCCTCCCCCATGTCCAAATTGGACATTTACACCATGGATCTCTCCTCCTTGGTATAAAGGCCAGAGCCCACCCCCAGCACCCCTCACTGCCTCATTTGCTCCCTCTCCTCCTCACTTACCTCCCCCAGTACCCCCCCCCTCTTCCTCCCCTACTCTGTGCTGCCCGGGAGAAGAAGAAGGAGAAGCTTCAGCCTCTCACAAAAATTGAGCAAAGCTCCCTCCCCCTTGCTCCCCCTTCTCTGCATGTCACCTGGTCGACTCCCCTACCTCCCCTACATCTAACCATGGTCTTCTTTTTGCCCAGGACCGTCCCCTTTGTCGCCACCGTTGAGCTCTGATGAGGTAGCTCTCGGTTACCGTCGCGCGAGCACCTTCCCAGGCGTGAACCCGACCGTGCCGCCCCTCGATCTGCTCACCATCGACCACCGCGTCGTCCTGCACCTCCCGAGCCCACTGGTAATCTCCCCGCAGCCACCCGCGCCAGCTAGGGTTTCAGCTCGCAGGCACCGTCGTGAGGTGGACGACGGACGCAGACCGTCCATCGCGACTTGATCCAACAACCTACACCGTCGATACCCCTTCGCCGCCTGTTGTCACTGACCATCGGGCCCCGCTTGCCAGGTTCAAGCGCGGTCTCCCGTGCGTCGCCCCTCTGGATGGGCCGGCCCAGCACTCCGGCCTGCCTCTACGCGACCCAGCACCCCTAGATCCAGCCTAGTTCCCTGTTGCCCCTTTCCTTTTTCTTCTAAAATTACAGATCCAAGAATGTACCATTTAATTTAAATCCGTTTGAAAATGTAAATAAGATCCCAATGCCAGGATCTAAAATTCTAGGAGTCCTCTGATGTTTTCTTAACCATGCAGAACTGGTCCCTTGCCAAAAATAGTTTTATTCATTCCTTGACAATTAATCCACTAAAGATTATCCTATGCACTAAATAAATTCCTCAGAGAGTTTTACGTCTCCAATTGGGGAGAACCATAGCTCTACTGGAAGGTATTAGATATACCTGTCACCTAGCATAGGCCATATGCTAAGGTGAACAGTAGGGTGTCTTTAGAAAAAATAACAAAAACAATATTTGGTAAATTATATAGGTCAAACCAAATGCGATATTGACCTGATTCCACCTCACCGTACACCATAATATCATCATCTATCGAACCCCAGCAGCTCAGATTTTATTGAGCCCTCGTTGATTTTTAGTGAATTAAACGTGTTTGTGTACCCCTTTTTCACTAAATAAATCACTCCAGGAGTTTGAAAACTCCAAAAAGAGTGAATCCAATTCCCAGAGAAAGGTATTCTAAATGCCTACCACATTACCTTCGAATCAACTCAAGAGCTTTTGTAGAATTAATCTGGTGAAAAAGAGAAAAACCATACAGAACTGCCTTTGATGATTTATTAAGGGCATTCTGGTAATTCTCTGGACAAGATTCCAACTCTATGTGGTTCAGTACATCAAACCGTACCTAACCACCCAAGGAAATAATATTTGGAGCCCCAGGACCTTTCTGGTGAATTATTTCCTCAAACTATAGTTTATTCCACTATAAAAAGCACAACTAAATCTAGATAATTGATAATCTAGTGAAACCACTTGTGTTGGTTTTGTGTTGTCAAGACCTATTTGAAGATATCATTGTTGCACATTGGTATCCTACAGACCTCAGAACCCCACTCCAAGTTCATAGTATTTAGCCTTGACAACTATCTTCCAAAGGGAAAAACACCTATATGGGAATCTAGTAATTCCACTGCTAGAACCCAACTTCTCCAAAAACCTACTAAGTTAAGTAGGATTTATCATGTTTGTTTGCTGTATGGTTTGATGCATGTATGCCTTGTATTGATTGTGGTATTGTCTGCTTGCATGTATACTTGATGACGGCGATAGTGTGAGTGTTTGACGACAAGAAGGAAGGGACTTCTTATTATTATTTGTTGGGTATTCTTGGTTATCTAAAGAAGTCTAGGGACTTATTGATGATCACAGGCAAGCCACCAATTCCCGAATTCTGATACTTGTCCTACTCTTTTTAATACTTGTTTTGTACCTCCTTTATAAAGTGCATTATTTATCTGCATGTCTTGTTTTATAAATACTGCGCTAATGACTTGGCTCCTCCAAGTTATGACTTTGTGTCCCTCGTGGCACCCACCCTGATGTAAACCCACCAATTACCCCTTTGATCGAGGTTATGATGATTAGCATCTTACCCCGTTGAGAAACCACGGATTTTTGTTGAATAATTTTTTTTGGGATTTACCCTACTACAAATGTTTCAAAACTGGTTTGTAAAACCCTTGGGATCATTCCAAGCGGATGTTTTAACTAAAGAAGTGGTGTTGATGAGAAATGAGAAAATGGAAAAGAGAAAGAGTAGGGATGTTCTACGCCTTTACCGGAACAATTTTTATCCGTGCAACCACATTACCCCAGGTGCTGGGGCTTAGCGCGTAGTTTGTCTTCATTAGCCGAGGCAGCTTGTACCATGCTTATAGGGAGAGATCCCTTGAATTCCGGGCAGGCGCTAACAGATCTATGGACCTAGAGCCTGTAGCTTGCTTCCTCAAGTTTGAGCCTGTCTTGACAGGAGTGTCGGTGCAACAATTGGGTCTCCCGCAGACGGTATGACTTAGGTGGTACAAAAGGAAGTGGAGTGACCAAGTTAAGGTATACGCCAAGTTTTTGCTTGGGTATAAGCGTGTACGGAAGGCAGGACTATGGCTGGGAGCCACATAATCGTTGTCGGGGAGAATAAACCCTAAAGGAAAAGCAGCCTTTGCTAGGGTCAACAAGCGAAAGGTTAGGTTTGATTATTCGGACCCCCATCTACAGTGGTAGTTGGCCGTGGTTTTATCCCGGCGGATGAATGGATTCTTGTGGGGAAAGTGCGCAAACTCTACAGAGTAAAATCTATTCGAATTGCTGTGTCCACAGTCAAGGACGGTTGGAAAGGCGATGGCTAGGAGTACCCAAACAGTGATTGTTTGGAAAGAATGGATGAAAGTTTGAAGGTTCCAAGGTAACCTGAGTTCGAAGTCCTGTTTTGACCAAAGGTGGTCAAAGATGTTTACAAAAGGGTTTTTACACCAAAACAATTTTCAAAAAGGTTTTTCAACAAAGATATGGAGATATCTTGATTTATAAAACAGAGGCATGTTTCAAAACTCTTTTTCAACAAAGATATGGAGATATCTTTATTTATAAAACAGAGGAATGTTTCAAAACTCTTTTTCAACAAAGATATGGAGATGCCATAACTACAAGAGGTACTTTAGACTTTTCAAAAACAACCCCAAATAGAGCTATATCGCCACAGCCAGAATTACATTCCTTTATTTATCTTATCTTGGTGGTTTGCGAGTACATTCAAAAGTACTCATGGCTTTGTCTCTGGCTATTTACTTGGCCAGACTTTCAGAGGTTCGACATCGGAAGACTGAGGTGACGTCCAGCGAGCTAGCCGTCTTCCCAGTCAGTCGCCTGTAGGTTGAGGCACGATTGGGCTCTACACGTGATGTTGTTCCGCTACTAAAGATGTTGTAGCCATAATGGCATTTATGTAAGTCGTGTAATTTCGTTATGTTTCGTAGGTTGTAATGATACTTGTCGGTTATGTTCCACGACTCACTGATCATGGGAACGTGGATATATACATAACATGGATTTTTCGGATGGTTAATCCGGGGAGCCCACAAACTTGGTATCAGAGCCATCCTGACTATAGGAGACCTTAGTTAGCATGGACGTTAGACAGGAAACGACAAACCTATTTTCTAAAGGACAAATGGAAGAGATAACTATTTGCAAAAGTGCTTATGTCTTTTCCCCCTCTGTTTTGAAAAATACTTGCATTAGTAGGATTTTCTAATCTTAAAATCTTGCACACTTGTCACTAACCCAACCTGGCCCTAAACACTTTTGTAGATGGAACCTATTGATGAAGAGTGGCTGAAGATTGGATTTCCCCGACTCCTCTGGGACTCTCTGCAACTTTGTGGTTACCAGCAGAAACCTGTCTACCCCCTCCACAAGGGACTGGAATCAGGAGATTATGTGGGACATATTGTCATACTAGCCAAGCCGGGAACCAATGGAAGCCCTACCTATTCCACAGGACCTCAGATGCCTAGTCCCGTACATGCGGTTGATTTGGTAGCCAGAGAAGCTTTGATGTGCATCCGTAGCTCCCTCCCAGAGATGAGATAACCCACAACCTTCTACCTTCCCATGAAGGGAAATGTCGACTGCACCGGAGGATCTCAAGACCCCAGCCTGGCATACCCTACGCTCTCCTTTCATACCCGATTCAGCTACTATAGCAATGAGGTGTTAACAGCAGTCGTTGATGAATACCACCACTCCTAGATGGAACTCCATCGCCTACAAGCCCTTCTCACCCATAAGGAAGCTCTAGAAACCCTGCAAAGGAATCAAGCATGAACCACCGCCACTAAAGGAACATCGAGGGAAGCCGCCCCCAAGAGAAGAAGAAAGTGCATCGCCGCCAGTCAGTATCTCCGTAGGTTCAAGCCCATCCAGGAGGTGCAGGAAACCTCCCCTGCTCTGCCCGAAGGCAACCATGACTCCGCTGATGCACCCTTCGAGTAATCACCCGCGTCTTGGTACTTTCCCATCTAGCAATAGGGTAGAGTCATGTATCGTCCCTGAACGCGTTTTGTAATGCTTAAGTATTGTTGACACCTTCGGGTGCAGATTGGTTGGTTAGGTAATAACCTCCTTGGATTTATATGCTTGCTTGATTTGCTTTCCTTCTTGCGTGTTTTACCCAAGACGTTGCATCAGACCCAACCCGGAACAAAACTGCCCCAAATGCTCACCTCTCCTGGTTGTCCAGTATTGATCTCAACACGGGATGATCGTAGGTACCCCATTATATCTACCTCGGGAGACCTAGAACCTCGGTTAGATCTGCTAGTTAGACCAAAATCGCTACCCCATAGTTCTGCACCCTATTAATCCCTCTGAGTGGAACTCCGATAGCTAACCGTTTAATATAACTTACTCCCATAACCGCAACGCGTACCACCAGCAGGAACTCCCCGAGGATGGCCATGAAGACCGGAAGCTTGAAGAAGGCATGTAGCCATTGCGGAGATGAAAGACACCAAGGCAGCAGGTGCTCCGGCCACTACCCAAACTGCAGGAATCCCCACTCGTCCAAAGTTTGTCCAACTCGGTTTGTCACTTGTTTCCTCTGTTAAGGCCAATACCATGTCCCTGTCAATTGCCCAATATATCTGCTCATTAGCAAGGCTTGTCAATCTCCCGATGTCAGCATAGGCGGGTCGTCAACTCAGTTACGTTGAAAGAAAAGTACATGTTTCTCGTGTGATCAGCCCAGCCACTTTCGCCGAGAGTGCCCCCAGAGTAAACCCGTGAAGACCTCCACGAAGGTGAAGCCCGAAGGCTCCAAGGTCCTTCCCCCAAGAAAGGACGTCAATCTGACCTCTCGCAACCCTACACCTCAAGATTGAGGAATCAACTCGCATCTCCAAACTACTACATCCCGTTGAAGTACAATCAAGAGGGAAGCTCCCTAAACTTACCCTAGAACTCCCTAAACGTCGGCAAGTGCGACTTGTAATAAACCAGTCCATGTTCCCCCCCCTTCGAACGACACCTATGATGCTACCCTCCCTTATGTCGTTGTACGCTATCTTAAGAACTATCTTTTGCCACCCTCATAAGGATGTCCCCGGTTTGTAACTCTCCGAGCTACCCCAGTCTGATCCTAAGGGGGAAAGACTGCGTCTTTCCTGCAAAATAGATTAACCCTCTGCCAGAAGCACTCCAACAGATGGACCAAAGGACGTATACTAGAATATAATAATCCCTTAGGCCAGACGCCATAAATCCTTACAGCAGGAAGATCCCTCCTCGCAATCATGGTTGAAGCCAGCTCAACACTTGTGCTTTCAAGGCAATTGAAGATCAACCTCACTGTCAAAGTGACCCTGTTCAAAGACTAAGCCGAAAAGTTAGTACACAAGAATCACATAGCACTAACTCCAAAGCAAATCCCCTAATCTTACTCTCCCGAATCTCGGGACGAGATTCTTTTAAGGGGGAAAGGTCTATAACAACCCAATTTCAACAACCCTGATTTGTTGTCCAGAATGCAAAAATAAGGGGGAACAAAAACTTTTTCTTGTTCATTAGTGCAGTATTGCATGAATGTTTGTTTGTGCTTGTGCATGTGAGCGTATACCATATGATACTCCTTACCTCACCATCAGTTGACAAAAGCTATTTAACAAAACTATCCTGGCTCATTTGACATATTCTCAAATGTTCTAGCATTCCAAAACCTGAGCCAAGATGCTTATATAACCAAAACTATTTTAGTAGCTTCTATTGATAAAACTATGGAGAGATATATAATATAACATCCTCATGTTTTCAAGACAGGACCCTCAACTAATCTTATCTCTAGTTTTCCCAAAACCTCTTTTCAAAGCATTTGAATTCTACTCTTGGTAGAGATACCAAGGACTCTCACCTTATTCAATCCCCAACCCCTTCTAAATGCCCCAAACTTACCTCAGGCTAAGCTTGATGGTAACCCAGTAGTGGATTTGCTTAGTTATAAGATGGGTTGCCTTGATCTGCTGTCTGATGAGTTGCCTTGATCTGCTGTTTGACTTGTTTGCTTAGGAAGTAGTATGAGCCACTCTAGGAGCTCATCACTAGGATCAAGAGGTCTCCAAATCCCCACACCCTAAGCCAGTATACAAAGCAAGATCAAATCTCTAGATACTAGGGATCATATAAAACCCTTAACCAGATCCATTCTCTAGTGATCCATTCTAGAAGCTTCCAAGTCCATGAAGACCAATATCAAGCATGGATCCCTTCTACTCAATCTACACTTAAAAATCATCCTCTTGATGATGCTTTGGTACCTTGCAACCATCCAAAAACATTCCCTCTCATACTCTAGTCAAAATCCTCAAAACTGCCAAAATTGACTAAGTCTAGAAACTATTCCAACATCACCTTTTTGAATGCCTCCCTTTATCAAACCATGTGCATTTTTGGAAATGCACTTGAACTATCTTGTTAACCATCCTAAGAACTACCAAGGCCAACTTTTTCCCTTGGTTAGATCCTCCTCGAACCTACTTGTTCTTGATGGTTTTGCAGGCAGGAAAATAACTTTTCCTGCAAATCTAGTCATCATGCCTACTTTGACAGAAGCTCACACCATCATCCAACCTTCTATGGACCAACTGTTCTCATGGTTGTGTTTTAATCATATAGGTCTATCAAAACCTACTTCAGTTGTTCCAAGTGGATCTCTGTGCTGCTTAAACCCACTTGGTTTATAAGGCATCATGACTCCTTTTGTATGGCAGCCTTAATTTCAACAAAGTTTGCCATCACTTCCAGACCATCTCTGATGTAACCAATCCAAACTTCTTCTGCCATGATCATCTATATGACTTGGTATAACTAATCATATATCCCTTCCATCAAGGTGATCTCTGAGCTCCAGATCTAACAAGGTTTAGGTGGTATAAAAATAACACCACCCTAGATCCCTAATCTAGGGTATTCCACCAAAATCAACTTGGATTTACAATTCCCATGGTTGCAAATGCTTGATACACCTTTTTTACATCCTCTACCTTGATCATCAAGATTTATCAAATATTACCCATAATTATTATGGCTCCAAATCTATTTAATTCCATTAATAGACAAAATCTCAAAACCTCTCTCCCAATGGAAAGTTTGGTTTTTGTCAAAACACTTCCCCAAATTTTGGCTCATATGAGTTCCATATATCATACCCTATCTTCACATCTCAAAAATAAATATTTTTGAAGAGCTCTAATAATTCTTTTTGCCCTTTTTACTAAATGGCAGAAATGGAATAATAATTGTCTTAAATACTTTTAAGCCACAATAAATCTTGGGAAAATTCCCCTAGGTATGAATACACATTTGGGACCATCTCAAACTGAAAACCAACCTTGTCCAATGTAAAAATATCAAATGATCTTCTAGAAACCACTTCTGCCCTTTTTGAATAAATAGTGTTAAGTGGACTAAAACTTCTTTGAAAAATCCCAAATAATTCCTAGAGAGGTCATTTAACCACATCTATCCACCAGTACCATCTCCCCCATCTTTTCCCATGCAAATCTCTGAACACCTTCACAAGCTCTCTTGTGATCAAAATTTGCAAAACCAATAAGACTTGAGCTAAACCAAGACCAAGCCATCCCCAAAGCTTGTCGACCATTCCTCTCCAGCCACCACTACTCCCCTGGTCATAAACATTGTAGCTTCACACCAGCACTTGCCCGTTTTACCCTTAGATTACTAGAGAGAGAGAGACACCCATATCTTAAAAGGATTTGCCCCATTTAATTACCCCAGCTGTCATAGCCCTCTCTGCCCAAACCAATCCCCTTCATACCCCTCCTCACCGTCCTCTAGGCCAATCCCTGGCAAGAACCACCCCTCCCCCATGTCCAAATTGGACATTTACACCCTGGATCTCTCCTCCTCGGTATAAAGGCCAGAGGCCACCCCCAACACCCCTCCCTGCCTCATTTGCTCCCTCTCCTCCTCACTTACCTCCCCTAGTACCCCCCCCTCTTCCTCCCCTGCTCTGTGCTACCCAGGAGAAGAAGAAGGAGAAGATTCAGCCTCTCACAAAAATCGAGAAGGCTCCCTCCCCCTTGCTCCCCCTTCTCTGCACGTCACCTGGTCGACTCCCCTACCTCCCCTACATCTAACCATGGTCTTCTTTTTGCCCAGGACCGTCCCCTTCGTCGCCACCGTTGAGCTCCGACGAGGTAGCTCTCGGTCACCGTCGTGCGAGCACCTTCCCAGGCCTGAACCTGACCGTGCCGCCCCTCGATCTGCTCGCCGTTGACCACCGCATCCTCCTGCACCCTCCCCGGCACCTCCCGAGACCTCTGGTAAGCTCCCTGCCGCCACCCGCGCTAGGTAGGGTTTCAGCTCGCCGGCACCGTCGTGAGGTGGACGACAGACGCAGACCGTCCATCACGACTTGATCCACGTCCAACAGCTGCCGACACGCCTTCGCCGCCCGCTGTGACTAACCGCTAGGCCCCGTTTGCCAGTTTCAAGCGCGATCTCCCGCGTGACACCCCTCTGGATGGGACGGCCCAGCCCCTCTGGCCTGCCTCTGCGCGGCCCAGCACCCCCATATCCAGCCCAGTTCCCTGTTGCCCCTTTTCTTTTTCTTTTAAAATTACAGATCCACGAATGTACCATTTAATTTAAATCCGTTTGAAAATGTAAACAAGATCCCAACGCCAGGATCTAAAATTCTGGGAGTCCTCTGATGTTTTCTTAAGCATGCAGAATTGGTCCCTTGCCAAAAATAGTTTTATTCATTCCATAGCAATTAATCCACTAATGATTGTCCTTTGCACTAAATAAATTCCTCAGAGAGTTTTACATGTCCAATTGGGGAGAACCAAAGCTCTACTGGAAGGTATTAGATATACCTGTCACCTAGCATAGGCCATATGCATGGTGAACAGTAGGGTGTCTTTAGAAAAAATAACAAAAACAACCTTTATCTGCCTTGGGTAAATTCTATAGGTCAAACCAAATGTGATATTGACCTGATTCCACCTCACAGTACACCATAATATCAACCTCTATCAAACCCTAGCAGGTCAGATTTTATTGAGCTCTGGTTGATTTTTAGTGAATTAAACTTGTCTATGTACCCCTTTTTCACTAAATAAATCACTCCAGGAGTTTGACAACTCCAAAAAGAGTGAATCCAATTCCTACAGAAAGGTATTCTAAATGCCTACCAAATGCCCTTGTAATCAACTCAAGAGCTTCTGTATAATTAATCTGGTGAAAAAGAGAAAAACCATACAGAACTGCCTTTGATGATTTATTAAGGGCATTCTGGTAATTCTCTGGACAAGATTCCAACTCTATGTGGTTCAGTACATCAAACCCTACCTAACCACCCAAGGAAATAATTTTTGGAGCCCCAGAACCTTTCTGGTGAATTATTTCCTCAAACTAGAGTTTATTCCACTATAAAAAAGCACAACTAAATCTACATAATTGATAATCTAGTGAAACCACTTGTGTTTGTTTTGTGTTGTCAAGACCTATATGAGGATATCATTGTTGCACAATGGTATCCTACATACCTCAGAGCCCCACTCCAAGTTCATAGTATTTAGCCTTGACAACTATCTTCCAAAGGGAAAAACACCTATATGGTAATCTAGTAATTCCACTGCTAGAACCAAACTTCTCCAAAACCTACTAAGTTAAGTAGGATTCGTCATGTTTTTTTTCTGTATGGTTTGGTGCATGTATGCCTTGTATTGATTGTGGCATTGTCTTCTTGCATGTATACTCGATGACGGCGATAGTGTGAGTGTTTGACGACAAGAAGGAAGGGACTTCTTATTATTATTTGTTGGGTATTCTTGGTTATCTAAAGAAGTCCAGGGACTTATTGCTGATCACAGGCAAGCCACAAATTCCCAAATTCTGATACTTTTCCTACTCTTTTTAATACATGTTTTCTACCTCCTTTATAAAGTGCATTATTTATCTGCATGTCTTGTTTTATAAATATTGCGCTAATGACTTGGCTCCTCCAAGTTATGACTTGGTGTCCCTCGTGGCACCCACCCTGATGTAAACCCACCAATTACCCCTTTGGTCGAGGTTATGATGATTAGCATCTACCCCGTTGAGAAACCACGATTTTTTGTTGAATAAATTGTTTTGGGATTTACCCTACTACAGATGTTTCAAAAATGCTTTGGAAAACCCTTGCGAAGAAGCATCGTTCCAAACGGATGTTTTAACTAAAGAAGTGGTGTTGATGAGAAATGAGAAAATGGACAAGATAAAGAGAAGGGATGTTCTACGCCTTTACCGGAACAATTTTTATCCGTGCAACCACATTACCCCAGGTGCTGGGGCTTAGCTCGTAGTTTGGCTTCATTAGCCGGGGCAGCTTGTACCATGCTTATAGGGAGAGATCCCTTGAATTCAGGGCAGGCGCTAATAGATCTATGGACCTGGAGCCTATAGCTTGCTTTGACAAGAGTGAGCTGGTCTTGGCAGGAGTGCCGGTGCAACAATTGGGTCTCCTGCGGACGGTATGACTTAGGTGGTACGGAAGGAAGTGGAGTCACCAAGTTAAGGTATACGCCATGTTGCGGCTTGGGTATATGCATGTACGGATGGCAGGACTATGGCTGGGAGCCACATACTCATTGCTAGGGAGAACAAACCCAAAAGGAAAAGCAGCCTTTGCTAGGGTCGACAAGCAAAAGGTTAGGTTTGATTATCCGGACCCCCATCTACAGTGGTAGTGGGCCGTGGTTTTATCCCGGCGGATGTATTGATTCTTGTGGGGAAAGTGCGCAAACTCTGCAGAGTATAATCTATTCGAATATTCGTGTCCACGGTTAAGGACGATTGGAAAGGCGATGGCTAGGAGTACCCAAACAGTGATTGTTTGGAAAGAATGGATGAAAGTATGAAGGTTTCAGCAGAACCTAAGTTCAAAGTCCTGTTTTGACCAGAGGTGGTCAAAGATGTTTACAAAAAGGTTTTTACACCAAAATGGTTTTCAAAAAGGGTTTTCAACAAAGATATGGAGATATCTTGATTTTTAAAACAGAGGCATGTTTCAAAAATCTTTTTCAACAAAGATATGGAGATATCTTGATTTATAAAACAAAGGCATGTTTCAAAACTCTTTTTCAACAAAGATATGGAGATGCCATAACTACAAGAGGTAGTTTAGGCTTTTCAAAAAATACCCTAGATAGAGTTATCTCGCCATAGCCAGAATTGCATTCCTTTATTTCTCTTATCTTGGTGGTTTGCGAGTACATTCAAAATTACTCATGGCTTTGTCCCTAGCTATTTACTTGGCCAGGCTTTCAGAGGTTCGGCATCGGAAGACTGAGGTGACATCCAGTGAGCTAGGTTGTCTTCCTAGTCAGTCGCCTATAGGTTGAGGCATGATTGGGCTCTGCGCGTGATGTTGTTCCACTGCTAAAGATGTAAGTCTTGTAATTTTGTTATGTTTTGGAGGTTGTAATGATACTTGTCGGTTATGTTCCACGGCTCACTGATCATGGGAACGTGGATATATACATAACAGGGATTTCTCGGATGGTTAATCCGGGGAGCCCACAGAGATGACCCCAACTTGGATAATACGTCGGCAGCCTCATTTTCGATCCGAGGTACATGATGGAATTCACACCCCTCAAAGAAACCACTTATCTTCTGGACATGAAATCTATAAAGTGCCATATTTGCATCGAGATCATCCAATTGCAAGACACTTGCTGCACCACCAAATCCGAGTCTCCGAAGCATTGTATCCGATGTATGCCTACCTCCTTTGCTACCTTGAGCCCATGCACAAGTGCTTCATACTCGGCGACATTATTTGATGCTCTAAAATGGATCTAGAGGACATATTTCAGCTGATCCTTCTTGGGTGAGGTAAGCACTACCATGGCCCCCAGTCCTTCCTTTAGCTTTGATCCATCGAAGTGCATTCGCCAATAATTTGAGTCCGATAGAGGTGGTTCATATTGCATCTCAGCCCAATCCACAAAGAAATCTGCCACTGCTTGTGATTTGATCGCATCTCTTCTATCAAACTATGGTGCATATGGGTCTAACTCAATTTCCCATTTTGTAATTCGGTCGCTAGCATCTTTGTTGCCCATAATTTCGGATATGGGTGCTTCACATACCACTTTGATGGGGTGCTCCTCAAATTAATGCTTAAGTTTTTTAGCTGCCATATATACACCATATGCCATCTTTTGGTAGTGAGGGTAATTTTGTTTTGAAGCTGATAATACTTTACTCAGGTAATACACTGGTCTTTGCACCAATTTTCCGTCCTCATCGCGTTATGCCACTATTACTACACTTACGACTTGGTTGGTCATGGGTATATAGAGCAACATTGGCTCCTTGGGTAGTGGCATGGCTAGTATTGGTGCCGAGGATAGCATCTTTTTTAACTCTCGGAACACGCTATCTGCCTGCAGTGTCCATGTAAATTTATCTGCCTTTCTCATTAACTGGTAGAGGGGCAATGCCTTCTCTCCAAGCCGACTTACAAACCGACTTAAGGATGCCAGGAAACCCATAAACTTCTGCACATCATTAAGACACTTCGACAGCTCCATTTTCTCTATGGCTCGGATTTTCGTGGGATTGGTCTCAATACCTCGGTTGGACACAAGGAAACCGAGTAATTTCCCTGCCGGCACACCAAAGGAACATTTTTCCAGGTTAAGCTTCATCCAGAACCTCCTTAGGTTCGCGGAAGTTTGCCGAATATCATCAAGGAGCGTTTTGCTTTCCTTAGTTTTTAGCACCATATCATCCACATAAACTTGCACATTTCGACCAATCTAGTCATGCAAACACTTTTGCGTGCATCGTTGATACGTTGCACCAGCATTACGTAAACCAAACCATACGGGGTGAGAAATGCAGTCTTTATTTGATCATCCGTATTCAGAGGTATCTGGTGGAAACCAAAATATGCATATATGAATGACAACAACTCACACCCAGCAGTTGAATCTATGACCTGATCTATCCTTGGCAGCGGAAATGGATCTTTTGGACACACCTTATTTAGGTTCATGTAATAGATACACATATGCCATACCACTGCCACATTCGGATCATCCTTCTTCTTTTCCACGAGCACCGGATTAGAGAGCCAATCCGGGTAAAGTACCTCCATGATAAATCCGGCTGCAAGGAGCCAAGCTATCTCATCTCCATTAACTTTTCTCCCGTCTTCAGAGAAGCGGTGGAGAGGTTTCTTCACCGGATTTGCTCTGGGTCTTACACTGAAAGAGTGCTCGTCCAACTCCCTCGACACACCTTGCAGCTCCTGTGTAAACCAAGCAAAGATATCCTAATTCTCATGGAGGAAGTTGACGAGCTCACTTTCCTATTTGTCACTTAACCTGGCACCAATAGTTACTGTGCGCTCTAGGAACTGATCGTCAACAGGCACTTTCTTTGTATCTTTCGTCACTTGAAATGAAACACTCCCATGCGGGTTAGACAGAGCCGGCATATGCTGCTGTGCGGACTGAGCCAATGCAGCCACTTCCAGAATTTTCCTATTCTCTTGAGCAATCACAAGTGACTCGGTCAAGTTAGATCCGGCGGAAGCACATTCGATAGAATGCTTGAAGTCCCCAGCTATGGTAATTGCTCCCCTTGGTCCGGGCAATTTGATCTTCAAGTAACTGATGTGAGTACTTGCCATGAACTTGCTCAGAGCGGGCCTGCCGAGTAATGCGTGATATGCGCTTTCCAAGTTCACCACCTCAAACTCCAAGTTCTCAGTCCGGCAGTTGTCCCTTGTGCCAAATAACACATCAACCCAGACTTTACCAATTGGCTCATAGGAGATACCCGGTACAATGCCATGGAAGGTGGTCCTTGTTGCTTGGAGCATGTTCTCCGATATTCCCAACTTGTGCATGGTATCCTTGTACATGATGTTAATGCTACTGTCGTTGTCTATCAACACCTTGGAGAACCTCACATTGATATTCGGCCCAATAAACGTCAGATCTGGCACCAGCGTGTAGGTCCTAGGACTCGGCATAAGCTTTGGGTGATCCTTGATACTCCAAGTAATCTCCTGATCCGACCAAGGAATATACCTCTTCACAGCCGGCATCACTGCATTCACCTCCATATGTTGGCACTGCAAGCTCTTTCTATAAGTTTCTTCAGTGGTAAACAAACAGTAACTTTGATGATGCTCTCGGTACTTATTTCTCCCCTCATTTCCGTGATAACCTTGGTCCTGTTGTTGTTGGTTATTCACTTGGTGCACTGCATCCCTCCTTTCTTGATTCTCATACCTCGATAGGGATGGAGGCAACATCAGCTGTTTCCATTTCCCTCAGTGAGTAGTTACTGCCGAGGTGCTTCATTCCGAGGTCCATCATGCCGAGGTGCATCGTGCCGAGGTGCCTGAGCATTCCTAGAGCTACCCTGCTCTAATTTCCTCATCCATTCACATTGACGGGTCGTATGATTCGCCGGACTATTTGTACTTGGCATATGGAACTTGCACGATTGATCCAACATAGACTCGAATGTGTATCTTGGATGGTCCTTTCTTTCATACAACTGTTTCTTCTGTTCTAGCGTCCAAGGATTTTTGCCGTCACCCTTTTGCTGCCAATGTTGCCCTCCAGCTTTCTGGCGCTGGCCAGCGCCACTTGCTGCAAGTTGTACCTGTAATCTAGACGATCATCCCTTCTTTTACCTCGGAAATCTCCTCCTGGATGATCCGAAACCATATCTATTGTAGTACTCCTCATTTGACTCGCTTGACATTAGCAGAGGTTGTGTTGGATCTCCCAAAGCATATGAATCTGCGATCCGGATGGTCTTAGCCAGTGTAGTTGGCCTATCCCGCTACAACCTCTACCACAACATCCTCCCATACCTACAGCCTTGGAGGAACCACGTAATTGCTTGTGATTCAATTACCCGTTCACATGAATTGTGCACATTGCCCCACCGAGTCAAGAACTCTCGGTCTGGCTCATTCAGTCTTTGTCTGCATAACGCCAAAGTATGTGGCCTATTTGGCCTCATGTAGATACTCGAGAAGTTACTCACGAACATCTCCTCGAAATCTATCCAGTAGTTGATACTTCCTGGCGGCAAGTTGTTCAACCAAACCCTTTCTAGTCCCTCCAACATTTGCGGCACATTCCTTACCGCTCATCTCAAATTTCCTCCAGCTATGTTAACTGTCGTAGCATAGTCAATGAGCCAGTCATCCAGTTTGGTGCTATCATCATACGTCTTTGTTCCTCTAGCCAGCTAAAAGTTTGGTACTGGCGGTTCCCTCATGATCCGATGTCCAAAGCACGTTTGACCTGGGGACCTTGCACTTCAATCATCTCCGACCTATAGATTTGGTCTAGCTTCAGTCTGGCGTCATTCGGTTGCAAGTTCCTGTTTCCCAATCTCGATCCAACCACATGGTGCTCTGGCCTAGGAAATTCGGCATCAACCATTGTTGAGTAACCATCATTGTACCTGTCCTGACCCGGACGAGCATTTTGCTACTGCATTGCTGGGCCAGCGCTTCTCTCCTGCCAAGGTGCGTATTGCTGTTGTTGTTGTCATGGTGCATTTTGCTCTGTTGCCGCTAGATCACACTGTCCGGCATTCCTGTTGGCAGCGTTCCTCTAACTGGCATTGCCTTGGTCACGGTTACCCCGGCTGGCTTCACCTCGGCTTGCACTATGACGATCCTCATCAACTTGCACTGTTTTTCCTTTTCCTTCTTTTACTGGGTCATACGGGACAATATGTTCGTCTCTTCTACCCGAGTTTACCACGTCCTCTCTCCTAGGGCTGTGACCAGGGGATGACGCAGCTCCAGCAGATTTCATCGGGTTATTTCTTGCCGAATAAACTACATGAGATGCTCTGGGTTATGCCGGGTTTGCATTGTTTATTTCCTCATTCTGCTGACACGCTACCCTCAACAAGTGGTTAATGCTTTCTTGTTGCCTCTCTCGGGCTTCTCTGGTCAAGCCTTCTAACTTGGAAGCAGCTACATTGGCATCCTGAGGGTCTTTGCTGGGGTACTGTACCTCTCTAGCCCTGCAGTTACTATCGTATCTGTCTGACCCGGCCTAGGCACATACTCCCTGTCAATCTCAGTAATCAGATTTCTACCCGGATTTTTACTCCATCAATGCAGTTTCCTTTGCATACTCCTGCAGAGAGATATTCAGTGATTGTTGTAGCTCAGTCACTTTTTTCGCACCAGCTAGCATTTTCTGCCTAGTTTCCTATAACTCGGCCCATGCCTGAGCTGGATCTACTACTGGCGCGATGGGTGTTGCTAAGCTATCTATTGCCTGCTGCAGTACATTCTCTAGACTTTCTAGTGGAGGGAATCTAGATCTTGCCTGCTCTGGTGTTTCCTCCGGCTCTGGTGCCAGATCCTTGCTTGCTCCTGCATCTAGCACCGTCATCATGACCTCAACGTAGCTTGCGAGGCGAGTGATTTGCGTGCCGCGTGCCGTGCTGAGAGGTGCCTCCCTTGAAGACGTGCCGCGGGTATACGCAAGACTCGTGGACGCTGACATAGATCTTGTGGGTGCCAAACTTGATGAAGAGGTTGTTGCGCGGAGTAGGATTCTTGCCAAAGCTCCCCACTATGTCGCTGCCGTAGTCTAGCGCTCCAAAGTGCTGAATAAGCCCGGAGACAACACGCTCGCCAGTGATGACAATGTTTCCCGTCCAGATTTTCATCCCTGCTAGCGCTGCTAGCCCCATGCTGGGCGCCAATTGTCATGGTGGTGGCACAGCAGATGCCATCGATAGGCTAAAGATGGGGCCAATGTGCACTAGAGGAATCCAGGGAGCGATAGTGTGGTGATTCCACATACATATGTTTGTATTTGTCTCTTGTTGGATGTGAATTACAAGGGCTCCTTGAGATGTTCGTGAGAAGGAGACTAGTTCTCTTACTCCCCACTAGAAAGCTCTAGGGTTCTTCCTTAACAGAATGATCGATCCCCTTCTATGGAGGCACTGATGCTCCTTATATAGGGGATCCCAGGTTACAAAACTAGGGCACACAAGGAAGCATATTCCATGAATATGATCTCTGGTTAAAGCAAGATGCCTCTTTATTCACTTTAAACGGCTAGTACGGACTCTGGACATAAGCCTCCCTGAGCCCCAGTGTGGCATTGCATCACTAGACACTGGCTGTGTCACCTTTGTCGGCCACGTACCACTGGTCTTTCCCTCTGCCCGCTTCGCTCATGCTACAGTGGATAGAGGCCACCTTTTGACCAGTTTAATACTTGGTTAACCCGGCTACGAGGGTACCTGCAAACACGGTAAATCAAACATAGCCTACACATTATTATGTCGGCCGGGTTAATGTTAGGTGAACACCCACCAGGTCGGGTTACCCCGTAAGTCGGCCTGCCTTGAGGAGACCCAGCTAGCATTCGCTTTGACCGCACCGTACCTCGCCTGACTCGGCCTTTATACCCTGGCGTGACACTACCCGGGGGTATCTCCCCAATACGTTGGATGTGAGAGGACCCGACTCGTCTTAGGAACCGCCCCCATGACATTACAGGATGCAAGCAGGGTTAGCTATTCGGGCCACGCGCCCGGTGTAATGATGCGTCCCCTCGCCTTGTCAAATCATGGCCCAGCGCGTGACGCCTTCTCCTCAACGTCACCTTCTCTTAATCCTCTGGCTCTTCTCCATGTTTCTTGGGCACTGCAAACTCCATCTCTCCCCATGGTGCCAAAGCGACTCTCCACTAGCGAGAAGGGAAAATCCTTGGCGACGAACAAGGGGGAGACCCCATCGGTGAGGCACGGACACAGACGCTCATGTAGGAGCAGAAGCGGGAGGCGTGGTGGTCGTGATACTGGCCCAGCTATCACCTCGACTTCTAGGGCCACCACGGCCGCCAGCGGAGAGATGCCGGTGAAGTGAGTCCATGGCCGCCTCGCGGCAGCGGCCGGGGGTGCCGCATGAGATCCGGTGGTGGCTGTGGCACTGGTTCGGAGCCCGCGACACTTCCTGTCCCTCCGCCTTCGGTGGAGGTGATCAAGCTCGAGGACTACCCCAAGCCAGAGCGGATCATTAATTTCTTCCTCATCCTCTGGGACGGGGACTGGTTCTCCCGGGTGAAGCTTACCCGGAGTTTCACTCTTGGCACGGCGAGTGACATTCCTGGAGGTGTGATGCTGAAGCATTCTAGTGGTGATGACCGGTGGAGTGTGAACGTCTAGGTCCCCGTGTCAGGCAAGATTGTAGCATCCCAATTGTCTAACAATTGCAATGTTACTAGCCTAGTCTATATATATGCTACCTTCCTACATATATTTGTTGCATCATAATTATATCATGCTCATGTCATCATGCCACCTTGCATTTGAGCATCATTTAAAACCCTTTTCATTTGGTTCTTATTTCATATGCATTATTAATTGTATTTGCCTCTTGATATATTATATTTGGTTCTTGATAAATGCTTGATGCCCAAGTTGAGTTGGGGGCATATCTTTTATTAACTCCACCACCTTTCTATGTCACCACCCCAATAATCCACCACCCTACTATGTGAGCTTTGCATTTTATTTGGGTTTACCTCTAGCTCATGTGGGTTGGGATGGATCTACCTCTAATTCGACATGCTCCCATATATGCCTCATGATGTTTTCACATTGTTGATATGTGGTGAGACATATAGCCAACTTTGCATGCTATGTGGGTGGAATCCTTGTCAAGCTTACATATGGTTTGAATTTGAATAAATGCTCAAGTAAGAATATAACTTTGGCCATATTGTGCCTAGTGGCTCATAGACACAAGCTTGGCCACCTTATATTCATGCATGATCTTTTATTTAGTCCATGTGGTAGACAAGCTCTCTTTTCTTTTGTTGGCCCTTATTCCAAAATTTGGGAATCTTGCTTAGATAAATGCCATGAGCAATTCTAGTGGTTTTCACTACTAGAGGGAGCATTTATTACAATGCATGGGCCATGCACACATGTTTCTTCTCATGTCTTTTCTCTCTTACTTGATCTCTTTGGTTTGGTTGAATTTAAACCAAACCCACCTTGCAAAACCCTACACTTATCTCATATGCATGTATGTGGGATTCCCTATCCACATGCCATAATGCCTAGCTATCCTACCCCATCAAAACATGAGAACCTTTTTAATCTCTCACTTAAACCCTCTCTTCCGCCCAGCTTGGCCGATCCCTCTCTCTCTCTCTCCACCCCTAATACTCATCAAAGCATCACCCCTTCTATGCCCTAGCCGTGGCCACATGTATGAGTCCTATCTACCTACTCCTTCTACCCTCCCAGCCTAGCCCTCTTCTCTCCCTTCCTCTTTCTCCACACTTAGTACCTTCCCTCCTTTTCTTGTGCATAAGCCATCACACCCCATGTGCTCCCCACCCCTCTCTCCCTTGATCAGCCACCACCACCCTTTTTCCTGATCCCCACCGGCCCCTCTCTCTCACGTTGGTAGTAGCGAGAGCAAACAAGAGATAGGAGAGACAACAACCACCTACATGCCCTCCTCTCTCACCTTGCCCCTCGAGCAAGGAATAAACAGACAAGAGGGAGGCCTGCCATGTGCTCTCCTTCCCTCTCTCTTCTATCCCACCACCTCACCCCACCTCAGATCCCATCCAGGAGGCGCCCAAGTACCTCTCTCCCTCCCTTCTTCCTCCCTGAACCTGCTATAGCCATGGCCATGCATCGATCTAACCCTAGCCACGGCCCCCCTCTGTCCTTCTTTGTTCAGGTGGACGTCGAGCCGATCCGGGAGCACCAGGACACTCCCCGGCTTCCTCTTCTTTGCCCTGTACATGACCCCCACCAGGAGCTCGCCGGAGAAGCTGCAGGACGTTGGTGGCCGCATGTGCCCGGAGCTCGCTGTACACGAGCCAGGACGCTGATCCAGTCCTCCTCGAGCAAGCTATCTGTGCCAGTAGGCCGCCGGTGAGTTCCTCTCCTGCCAGACACGATCCCTCCTTCCTATATTGCCATCCTCGCCCGACTACAGGCTTCTTGCTGCCGCTGCCAAGGCCTGCCAAAGCAGAACGCGCTCAGCAATGCTCCCATGCCTCGTCGAATCGCCACGGCGCCCAGTGCCGGCGTTGCTTTCTGAACCAAACCTGTAGATCAACCTCCCCTCTTTAAATCGAGCTCTTAAACGCTCGATTTGGTGCAGCATATCGCCCAGTCTCGACCTCGCAAGATCGGCTGATGTTCTGAACGCAGGTTGTTTCCTTCAGTTCGTCAGTCGATGTCGCAGGAGCTTTTGCTAGAACACCCTTCGCAGTTTTCGTCGCTCACCGGCTAGTCCCTCTGCGGCCCCTGTAGACTCACCAGTCAGCCCCTCCCCCGTTTTGCAAAAAGACCCCCGTGGTTGGCGAATCCTCAACCCGCGCTCCCCCGAATCCCACACGTGGCGGGCCCCCGCTGGCGCACCCGTGTGTGGCCCCGCGGATCTGCCGGCCCCACCTGTCGGTCTCGGTGGCTAGTCAAACGCGCGGTAAGAAAAACCAGAGCCAATCCCGCCGCGTCACCGAGCGCTGAGTCAGCGTAGGCCCCACTTGTCAGTGACGGTGACTAGCTTCCTCTGAGTGTAAAAAGTCTCGGTTCTTTTCTGTTTAATAAAATCTTTTCCAGAATTTGTTTAAATGATTTTAAATCCAGAATTTAATAACTTTTATTTGATAATTCCAAATAATGCAAATGATATATGTTTTTGAACCAGAAAAATGTGAGGATTTCAAATCTGCCATTCAAAATAATGTTTGGCTATTTTTTTAAATTTTCAAAATTGTTTAATTGCAATAAAAATGCCCTTTTCTTAATTAATTAATAACTTTAATTCTATAACTCCAAATTTGACAAATAATATGTCTAAATGGATGCCATTCAAAATAATGTTTGGCTATTTTTTTAAATTTTCAAAATTGTTTAATTGCAATAAACATGCCTTTTTCTTAATTAATTAATAACTTTAATTCTATAACTCCAAATTTGACAAATAATATGTCTAAATCGATCAGCGCGACGAGCCCATTCTGTTTATGCACTCCATGTTCTGAATTGCAGCATGCATCATATCAATATTAAAAATCAGAACTGTTTATGGTAATAAAACTTGACCAAATAATTAAAAAAATGAGTTATTATTGTCCCCACACCTCACCTTGCCATGCTACATTATTGCCATGTAAATTGTGCATCATTCATCATGGCATGCTTGTTTTCTTGTCGCACTTTATTCATATGCTTGTGCACTTTATTTATGTTGGCCCTTGTTTGTTTGGTTCTTCTTTCGAATAGATGCCAAGGAGGGGAAATATCAGGAATCCCAGGAGTACTATCCAGATCCATCTCTCGCTTCAACTGAGCTGCCAGGCAAGCATTACCACATGCTTGCATACATATAGTACCTATTGCCTCTATCTTATTCTTGCATCATTGAGTCGCAATTGCATTAAATTGAATCCCAAGTACTGCATAGCATTTACTTTTAAACCCCACCGAGCTTGTTCCTCCATGCCATGAGCCATTACTACAGGAGTTGTTTGAGCCATGCGGGTCATAGAACAGCATGTGTAAGGTATGTGAGAGTCTGATGGATAACGAGATACGTAAACAACTTAACCTGGGTAGTAATGGGATAACTAATGAAAGAGGCACCGGTGGGCAATATCTATCATTTGGTTTTTATGTCCACTTGTGTCCCGTAGGACCCCGAGTACTTGATTCCTGTTCCTTGACTATTCGCACTATCCACATACGGGAGACTCTATGAATCCCCCTTTGCATGAGCTTGATTTGTAATTTATTTGTTGGGGCCACAAAGTAGTTTGGGGCTTTATTACTATCCTTTACTTATGCCATGCTTTACCGCTTTATTTACGATTGTGCGTGGAGCACCTGTACTGTTTAGGGGCCGCGGCACGATTTCGCGGTATCGACAAGCCCAGTCACACTTTCGGGTTCCCAGTCATTTACAGCCGTTCTCGCAAACCCTGGGTCCGTCTCGGAGTCGGCCAACTTCGTTACGGGTAGCTTATTAGGGTGGCCCCCTGAAATATTTTATGAATCCTGTGATTGCTTTATCGTGAAAGCCTCGTTGGGTTTTGATTTGGTTTTTCCGAGGTCGATCGTGTGTGTGTTGCTATTTGTGCACCCCTGCAGGGTAAATCTTTCTGAAAGCTGTGTCCGCGGTTATGGACGACTTGGAGCACAGTTTCTCGATCATAGACAAGTATAACTAAAGTATCGTCCTTAATTTGATTAAATATCTGACTAGTAAATAGTGCAATATTCATGGAATGAGTAATAAAATTGCCAACGGATGGGTTGTTCGTCCGCTTTCTCGTTGGTACGCGAGAAGGAGGATGGATCTGTTACTTTATACTGTTATAACTGTTGTTTCTAATTAACGGACATCCATCTATCATTGGTTAGGCGGATGGTTAGCGAGTATCTATAGACTTGTTAGTTATTATCTTTTGCTGCAATTGCGTCACCCCAGGTTATGTCCCCTTTAGAGGCATAAAGACTTGCTGAGTACCCCTAGGGTCTCACACGATAAATTGTTTGATTCAGATGAACAGGTGAATTCGCAAGATGGATCTTTGGGTGGAGACAGATGATGTTGGCAACGATCACTCGGTGTAGAGATTCCGAGGATGGGGATCCGTGAGATCTGTGGGCGGGATGTGCTTATTTATGTGGCATCTTATGCCGATTTGCTTCTTGTCCGTACTCGGATCTTGTTTCCCGCTTCTGCTTGATACTCTGATGTTTGATGTATGAGGAGCTATCCTACACTATTATCTCTATCTAGGATATTTGGATCTTGCCGTATGGCATTGCAATATTTCTATTTCTTTTAGATGGTATGGCTCTGAGAACTGTTGTAAGGTAGCTTGCATACATACCCACTTGTGTATGTATTTGATATCTTCGCCTGTTGCCTACGCCGCTCGCTTTTGTCCCGATGTTCTTGAAAGTGGTTAGGGCGGCCGACGGGCCTACACGTGGGTGGCCCTCAGCCCCCGTTGTACTACTTTAACCACTTTTGGTTCATCCAGGGTTGAACTTAGAGCGTAGGGTCCGAGGTTGTTACAAAGATGTACCTTGCCGTCTGGTGGGCCAGCTTCTTCCATGACCACCGCATCCAGCAAGGCTTCGTGCTACGATTCTGCTATGCCAGCAGAGGTAGTTTCTCCATGAAAGTGTTTGACCCCCTAATTTCCTGCGTCGAGTTCCCGTGCCGCCTCTAGTGGGTCTGAGCGGGGCCTCCGCCACGACCATGGCTCCGCAATCAAGGGGTCGTGGCTATGTTGACATCATCATGTCGTAGTGCCCGTTTTAACCTTTTGTCTTGTAAGCATGTATGTGTCAAACTCGCTTGTAAGGTTGTTATGTCCTGGGTATGGCTCGCTGGTGGCACTACCTAGGAACCCGGAGTCAAACTCGCTCGGGGACTCGATATGCTTACTGCTTTCCTTCCTTTGATCCGTATCGGAAGCGCCAGCCAGGTACACGACCATCCTTGGCAATGACCAAAAATGCCAGGCAGCCTGATTGATAAGGCGCCGCACCCGGCGAGGCCCTCGGAACCTGTCCAATCATGCCTCGGGGAGCCTTTTGAGGAGTCCCTCCGCAAGAGTGGCCCAGCGATCGAGGTGGCCTCTTGGCGGGGCAGCCCGTGGGCCTCTTGAGGGGGGGGGACCATAGGGTAGGCAGGCATCGCTTAGAATCCACTCACGCATTTGTCATGGGAGGATCAGAATCCTGGAACCGTGGGTGGGGTGATTCGGCACCGAAATCAGTCCTTGCGTCCAACACTCGGCTCTTTAGGCTCTGAATTCGACTGGGGGTTGCTAGTTGAGGAGCATCCTTCCTATTCACCCTACTAATTCTTCGAGGCGTAACGATGGGTTCAGCCCGGGGTTCTACCACCGTGGTACACTCCCCTCCCATGCTCATGTAGGTCTCTCGAAGAGAGATCTGTAGGCCCAGTCATGCCCTTGGGAGTCCTCTCATAGGTACGACTTGCTCGCAGATTGTTCCCCCCATGGGTTGCCGCACAGATTCTCCTGTAGCAACCTGCAGGGTGATGCCAATGGTCTTTAGACCTCGAGGAGGGACCAGCACTATGTATGTCGGGGGAAGTACTCTAGTTAGCCGTGCCATAGGTATCTCTAGGGGGAACCGTAAGTCAAGCATGTATTTTGGTGATCCCCACTCATGCGCCTCGCAGGGTCATCAGGAACCAGGGTCCGCAGGCGAGGTTGTCGCCGGGGTTAGTCCTTGAGGGCCGCCTTGTCGGCCCCTCGTGGAGCAGCTAATAAGGCAAAGCTTAGCCCGTTGATCCCTCAAGGAGGAGTCCGTAGGCGTAGCACTGAGTTCGGCCGCTGGAGGTGGTACCCTCACACGCCGCCCCGTGAGCCTCTCGAGGAGAAGACCATAGGGAAAATGCCTATCCCGTTGGCCCCTCGAGGAGGAGACCATAGGTCAAGCATGAATTTTGGCCGCTAGTGGGGGATTCCCTCACGAGCTGCCCCATGAGCCTCTTGAGGAGAAGAGCCTAGGAAAAATTCTTATCCCGTTGGCCCCTCCAGGAGGAGACCATAGGTCTAGCATGAATTTTGTCTGCTGGAGGGGGATGCCCTCACGAGTCACCCTGTGGGCCTCTCGAGGTGAAGAATGTAGGGAAAATGCTTATCCCGTTGGCTCCTTCAGGAGGAGACTGTAGGTCTAGCATGAATTTTGGCCGCTAGAGGGGGATTCCCTCACGAGCCACCCCATGAGCCTGTCGAGGAGAAGAACATAGGGCAAGACATGGGCTACTGAGGTTCCCTCCAAATGTGGCATGAGTGTTCCGAGCACCAGGGGTCATGGGTGACTCATCGCCAAGGATGGCCTTTAAGTTAAAAGCTCGACACTGTAGGTCCTGGGTCGAAAGGCGATGGCCCATTCGAGCGCCAGGAACCTTGGGTGACTTGAATTGTTGCTGAAACCGTCCCTTTCGAGCACCAAGAACCGTGGGTGAGTTGAATTCTAGCCAGAGCTGGTCGGTAAGTTCAAATCTCTACACTTTGGGCCCTAGGTCGACGGGACATGGCCCCTCCGAGCACTAGGAACCATGGGTAAGGTAAAATGTTACCGGGGACGCTCCGCAAGTTCAGCGCTCGACACTTTAGGCCCTAGGTTGATGGGTCGTGGCCCTGCGATAGGCACCGTGCCTAGCCCCCCACTCGCGTGGCAGCTGTCGAGTAATCTCAACAACAAGCAACTTTTGAAAATGTTTTCTCAAAGGGAAAAGAAAATGGCAAAGTCGACACCAGGCGCAAAATCTGAAAAAAGGGAGTGGTGAATAGGTCCAACTTATTACAATGCCCCCAAAATCCGATTACAGGGCTCCAAAGCAGAAGGTAGCAAGGGTGAACAGAGTGGGGTGTCACCTTGGTAGAGCTACAATGGTAGCTCATTGGTGGGGGTGATGTTCAGACGAGGAGTGTCATACTCCATGCACCATAGGAACCGCTCGAGTCTCACGGGGGTAGCCCCTGGGTCCCTGTCCTTGACAGCCCCTAGCGGGAAACGGGGACGTATCGAGGGTGAACGCTATAGCCCTCTAGAGCCCCCAGGTCCCCTCCGTTGACATTGTCTGGCTGGAAGATGGGGGCATGGCATGGGTGAACGATGTAGCCCTCTGGATCTCCTGGGTCCCCATCCTCTATAGCATCTAGCTAGAAGACCGGGACATACCGAGGGTGGGCGCCGTAACTCCCTGAAGCCCATGGGTCCCCGTCCTTGACAGCATCCGGCTAGAAGATGGGCATACCAGGGGTGGGTGCCTAAGTACCTGGGAGGGCCCCATGTCCATTGCAGCAAGGCGTCCCCTCAGGCCGACACGCCACCATTTAGCTGCCTTGGCTCGGCGACCCCCTCCTTGTCCCTGGCTGGGTAGGCGCCTGCTGGTCGCAATGTTAATCATCTAGTTTACGCTTCCTCAGGCCTTCGTGTCCCATCCGGATTGCCTTGAGCTTGAAGCATTGGCTAGTGTCGTGCCCTCGGCTATGTTGGAAGACACAGTATGGTTGCTCCCTACCTTCCTCCTTCAAGTCTTTCTCGCGGAGGCGATTATGCTCGACTCCCCTCAGGGGGTACCCGTGACCCTACCTCCGGTATCCACAGGATCCACCGCTCCGGTCATGTCGTTGCCCCCATCACGAGCGAGCAGATTCCCGGCAGGCGACCAGGAGCACAGGAAAGGGCACCACGGGGACTCGTAGAGGATCCCGCCGAACTCCTGGTGTGCTTGACGGGGGTCGCCATGGGCAAAGGTTTACCCTTCTGAATCCCTGAGCGGAGAGATGACCATGGGCCGGTCGACCCTTGCGGGGGGCTTACCCACTAAACCTCGGGCGTGTACTCTCGGATCCAAGGGAAACGGCCTGTCCTGGTGCAGCTGTTCCATCCAGCCGACCAGACGCTCGCGGGGTAGTCCGATGGTACCTCGCAGAGGCAGGTGGCTCCTCCATAGCCTGGCGACGAGGTGTTCCGATGGCCGCTTCCTGGCCAGTCAGTGACATCATAGCGCCTGGGGGCACCGACGGGGCGCCGGGTTGGATAGTGACCCACGGGCCCCAAAGTCTCATCCTCAGACTAAGACCCTATCCTTGGGAAAGCGAGGGCAACGGCATCAAGGACCCCGGTGAGGTACTCGGTCCACCCTTCCTAGTGCAGTCCGGCCGGCGGGCGGAGTGGTTGTGTCTGCGACACGAGCTCGACCATCTCCAGTGCGGGCTAGTCGGGCTAACAGTATGGGGACATGGTGCGAAAGATCGCCGAGTCCCAGTAGGGGAAAACCATGGCCCCCGTTGCGGGGGAAAGGGAGCCCAGTCCGTCCCTCACCCATGTAGATGGCGTTGTGGCGGGGCGCTGCAGGTTGGGCTTCGTCTGCGCCCAGACCATGGCACCGCGGCGGGCGGGCCCTCTCCCTAGTCTGGGCTCGGTGCGGGCCAACATGCTGGCAGTGTTAGCGAAGGTCATTGAAGCGCGCCTCAGCCACCTACCTAGCACGCCAAATGTCATATAAAGAGTCCCGCGTGGAAACAAGGGGTCCAACAAACCCTGAGTTTGAGAGTGGGATGAATCATACATTCCGAGATTGTCGGCAATGGTGAAGGAAACAGTGCACATACACGACAGAGAGGTTGACACGGGTTTTTTACCCTGGTTCGGGACCCTCATGAGGAGATAAAGCACCTACTCATTCTTGGTTGTATTGCTCGCGGTGCTTCGCTAGGTTACAGTGGTGAACCAATGTCTAGGGTTACAGATTGCACGGATCGACCCCCTCTAAGGTAGGAGAAGATGTCCTTATATAGGGCCGCTAGGCCTCTTACACCCAAATGCTAGGAGGAAAGGGTCACCACACTACCGACCCTCGAAGGCCTAGTCTACAAGACTACTTTTGGTGGACTCGGTCCTCTCATCATGGTCGCCCTCTGGTCCTTCGCAAAGCTAGACTTTCTGGAGTTGTCCTTCGCTATCCGACGCCTCCCTTGTCCCCTTAGCACCAAAGTGGTAAGGGACAGTTGTCTTGGCCCTGATGACGTCCTTGGCATCTTTGCATTAGAAGGTGGTCAGTCCGGCCTTTCTTTACTGAGGCGACCTGCTTGGGCTTGGTCTTTTCCGCAGAGTTTTGTCCTCTTCATCCTTCTCGTCATGGGATTACAAACACACCCCCTGGGCGTGCCCCGAATCAACCATTCTAGTTGTACCCAGGCGAGCCAGTGCTCCCTTGTGGGTAGACGATAGGGCCCGGGATGTTCCCCTCGCGAGTCGGTAGCCTTGGATTTCTGTCCCGAGTGGTCATGCCTCATCCAGCCGCTTCACGAGGGGATGGGGGCCCTGTCGGTGGGTCCGTCATCCATAGGATCATGGTACCCTGGGTGCCAGGACTCCGACAACCACATTGATCCACTCGAGTCATTCATGTTCTTTTTCTAAACAACATTCATCCCCTAGTTTCATTGCATTTGTTCTTTTCAAAAACCACATTGATCCAACTGTCCACACACACACATCCTAGTGGATTCTGTGATGCAACTTCTGTCACACTGGTGCAACGTGGAAGCTACTTTCCTAAGTGTTTTTGGTCTCTGTGACCATAGTTTGACACATGGAGTCCCTAGAGTCATTGCATGTGTTCTTTTCCTAAACCGCATTGATCCACTATAGTCACTGATCCACATGACCACATTGCATGTGTTCTTTTCCAAAACCACATTGATCCACATGACCACACACACTCCAGTGGATTTTTTGATGGAACTTCTACCACACTAGTGCAACATGCGATGTGGAAGATGCTTTCCTATGTGTGTTTGGCCTCTATGACCATAGTTTGACCTATGGAGTCCCTAGAGTCATTGCATGTGTTCGTTTACTAAACCATATTGATCCCTAGAGTCATTGCAAGTGTTCTTTTTCTAAACCACATTGATCCCCTAGAGTCATTGCATGTGTTCTTTTCCTAAACCACATTGATCCACATGACCACACACACTCTAGTGGATTCTGTGATGCAACTTTTGTCACACTAGTGCAACATGCAATGTGGAAGCTGCTTTCCTAAGTGTTTTTCGTCTCTGTGACCATGGTTTGACACATAGAGTCCCTAGAGTCATTTCTTGTGATCTCTTCCTAAGCCACACTGATCCACATGACCACACATCACTCTAGTGGATTCTGTGATGAATCTTCTGTAACACTGGTGTAACATGCAATGTAGAAAGTGCTTCCCTATGTGATTTTGGTCTCTGTGACCATGGCTTGACACATGGAGTCCATAGAGTGAATGACATCCGTTCGATCTTAATCCCAGCGTCCAATGGTAGCCATTGGATCGGGTCTTCTAGAAACTCCGAGTGGTTGCGGGTTAGTTCTACGCCCCGGTTGTTAGGCGTAGTTGGATCAGGGAGGGTAGACGATAAGGATGTCCTTCGTAAGGGTGATTCGCTAGTAGTATATTCTACGACATGATTGAAAGTGGCAACCACGAGTAGGCCTACCTCCTTGCCCTTATCCCCATAACCATGGGGCCGAAGCTCATATCGTGTTCCTTCCTCGCTATGCAGAGGCCCAAAGTCAGCTTGTATGAGGCTCATATGTTCTCCCACTACGACATACTTGCACCGCCGCTCGCGAGGCTTCCGGCCGGCTTCGAGCTCAGCTACGCCGGGGTGCCTGTTGTGCCGCTCTTCCGTGACAATGCATTGGCGAGGCAGATCGAGGAGCGCCACCACCAGCTGCCGGAGCAGAAGAGGGCAATAGGCCGGTACTCACGCACAAGCGCGTACTGGCCAAAGCAGTTCAAGAAGGAGCGGATGATGTTGATTTTGTTGTGCGGAGCCCACCGGCGGGAGATCCACCTGGATCTACGAAACCCCGAAGGGAGGCATCGCTTCTAGGCAGTGCCTGGGCGTACGACCTCCATGTTATCGAGGCAGAGTGTCGTGAAGAATTCATGAGGAAGAGAAACATGGCGGGGAATGTCGGCGTAGATTCCGACGCGGAGGAGGCAGACAACGGCACAGACAATGTTGTCGATGATGAAGATAGTGGGAGTGTCATAGTCGATTAGGGTGAATTGAGCCTAAATTAAATCTATGTACGGTAGCTTAATGGCCTCTTTGGATTGAAAGTTTTCAATGGAATTTTGTGAGGAATTCATTCCATAGAATATTGCAGGGAATATATTGGCCATGTCTTAGGTGTATTTGTCTTTGAAACTAATCAAAAGTCATTCGATTCTGAAAAACAAAGTTCGTGCGTTTCTGGCACATCTGATGGGACAATACGCTGACTCTACTCCCAGCACTTAATGGCATAACCATAATTTTGGAGTGCGTTAGAGGAGAAGTGGACGAGCGTGTTGTTCTAGATGGGAATCCAAGGGAGATGGGAACTAGTGACTGCGTCCATGTACAGGTAAAAATTAATGTAATAATAATTAAATAGTTGTAATCTGTTCCACATGACCCCATCATAGACACATTGCACGCACCAGATATATATAAAGACGACACGACTAGTTCAATTTCAATGATAATTCAAGAAACGATGTTACTGTGCCCGCTTTTTTCTTCTCCTCTTATTAGTCTGTGAGCCTGGGCTGCATTAACCAACAATTGATGAGGATGGAAACAAAAATGATCAAAATGGAAATAAAACAATATTTAAGCTTACCTTTCATCTAGATAATATCACATAGATGAAATTGGCAGGGATTTATTATTTCTCATGCAGTTAGTCGAAGGATCAACATCCTCAATCACTAATGCAACTTCTTCATATTGTAATACACCTCCATTATTTTCCTTTTCCTTCCTGTTCTGCGTACCCTTTTGTTTCTTTTCACCCCTATCCTCGCCGACACCTCCACTTATTCATAAATTTGATATTTACTGACGTTTTCCTCTAAATGCTCATCACGATTTTCCTCCACCTGCTGCACTTCCTAAAGTTCTTTGTCTTCTTGCTGCTCTTCATCTAGTTCTGGCTAAGAAGCCTCATTTTCTGCCTCCGGGGTGTGAATCGGGACAAGATCATGTGGAACTAGGTTTTTGCACAACCTATTGATATGGCCGAATCCTCCACACTATTTGCATTTCCATTTCCTTGCTCCTACTATTGAACCTTTATCAGTGGAGGCTTTGATCCTTAGCTTTCTAGGCCTCGCAGGTGGCTTCCTAAGAACTAGCGGTTGAAATTTGAACCCTGGACCGACAATCTCCCAAACATTTCCATCAGCCATAGGTTGTACATTTTCTGCATAAGTTGTAGCAAACTTGTCCCCGGAGAAATAGTTATGAACATAGTTCTCTATTGCAGCTCCGCTGCCTCTCATCTTTAAGATGAAGTACAGTGCATGGTGACATGGCAAACCAATAATCTGCCACTTTCTGCATGAACAAGTCATGTTTCCAATGTCTACAATATACCTTCATTCAGTTCCATGCTTGTATTCTGCATAAACCTCAGCCAATGTACTAGAACTTCTGACCATCCTCATCTTTATCATTCTCATTGCCTTGGTTCTTGCATTCAGTACTATAACCACCTTTGGAACTATTTTATGGCATAAAAAATTTCTTGCACAAATTATTTGCCTTAAATATATCTTCACCATTATGTACTTTCTTATCGCATCCAACAAAATATCAATTGCAAGTTTCTTCATGCTCGAAAGCTTAGCATTGAAACTCTTTGCCAAATTATTGAGAACATAATCCACCTTGATTAACTCACCGAACTTTCTTCTGGCCCATAGCTTGGTGTGATGTTCTTCAAGGTATTTTTCAAATTTGTCACTATATACATGTTATGCATTGCGTGCTTGGGGTGTATGTGTATGCTGATTGCCACAAGTTCTATTCAAAGATATTTCCTTTGAACTTCTTCGTGAAGTTAGTGACGAGGTGCCGCATGCATTCCCTATGCTCAACCCCAAGAAACACAGTATCAATAGCATTCTCAAGCCCCTTTCATGCACCCGTGTGTATCACCAAGCCTTCAGGGTGACCAATTACTGCCCATAGTCTCTGCATGAACCATGTCCAGCTTTCATTTGATTCACCCTCAAGAACATCATAAGCTATGGGAAGAAGCCAATTATGCGTGTCCACAACACAAGCAGGAGCAACATGTCCCCTGAACTTCCCTGTTAAAGAAGTTGTATTTATTTCCAAGTATGGCATTCATGCCTTAAAGTAGAGAAAACATCTCCTAAATCATTTCTTATCTGCCTGATTATACCTGACCCCCCTTGAGACCTTTTCTCTTCCTTTCACAACCTCGTAATAAATGTCAACAACACTAAGAGGTGATGTTTCCTCTACCTCATCTTTGAAACTATACAACATGTGAAAACTGTCATTACACTTGCCTTGAATAAAGTCTAGAGCCATCTCCTTCCCATCAAAGACTCCGTGGTAAGGAATCAGAACGTTAAACTTTTTGCTAATCTTTGTTCTGAGTTTAGCAGGTCCGATGTTATTGTTGGGCATATGCTAAATGGGTATCACCATTGCATGTCTCTAATCCGAATAACCCGGGTGGCCCATAGTTGATAGCATGGCCCATGGCTTGCTGGGCGGCCCAGTTAGACAAATCCAGAAAGGAGGCCCATGCCAGATCAAGGAAGGCTACGATGCAGTCACCGACCTACTCGGATCCTTGGATTAAAAGACATGAAGACTAGTTATTATTAGTGAAGGACTTTGTAACTTGTTTGGCTAGGTCCTTTCCCTGTAACCCTAGGTTCTGGTGCCTTTATAAGCTGGACCTGTGGGAGCCTTTAGGGCACAAATAATAACACCTCGCACAATGAATCGATCCCTATAACTCAGCGTATTGCCATTATAGTGATTTATAGCAGGAGTAGAGTTCCACCACCATTGTGGGACTTGAACCTGGGTAAGCTGTGTTACCTCATACTCGTCAAGTCACTTCCTTCCCCCACATCTCTAAAAATGCTCTATGAGGACCCCTCCATGGCATACTCATCGGCAATACCATGACAATTGGCGCCCACCGTGGGGGAAAGAGGTGCTTCAAGCTCTACACTAGGCGTGGTCCAATCTCTTCATGGGAATCGGTGACACTATAGTGATTAGGCACATTCTCTTCTCCGGCAACATTCTGATCATCCATCTGGATGAGTTCTAGATCCTGGCGAAGACAAACCCCGCCCGCTACTCCATTGTTCCAATTGGGGACATACATCTCTTCATCGGCAAAACCGACTCGGGTCCTAACTACCAGGAAGTTGGAAACACGTGAAGCCCCGCACGGACCGCCTTTGGGCAGTACATGTTCGCAGAAGGATCAGGCTTGGATCACTCTTTAGAGATTGCTGGCTCAAATCAGGAAAAATCAAGGCCCACCCAAACCACACATGTGCAGGATATAACGGTGGAAGGACCCCGTGGATCCACTTGGCTTCCCCGGGTGTTTGAGAAGCGGGGGTCACACTTTGTCGGCCTCGTCACCATGTTCGATATGGCTAGATGTGTCCAGAGGACAGGGGAATCCCCTTGAGATTACCTCACCATATGGATAAGGGTGAGGGAAACCCTGGATGGTGACCGCACTGACGAACTCGTATACCACTTCGTGGAGGGGCTTACACCCAGAACACTTCTCCAGCATACGCTCAGGAGGCGAAGGGCTGCCAGCTTGCTTACCCTCAATAAGATGATCGCAACTATTAATAGTTTCGCTAACACCAATCAGGAAGCTGAGGCCGAGATTGTCGCCGCAACCGGAAGATACAACAACAACGGCCCCACACCCACCCCTCCAGCTCCACCATTGGGAAGACCGAGGCCAACTCCTACTTAGTACTTGACGCACTTTACAACGACATCAACATGGATGGCGGTGGTTCAGAGAACAACTTGGAGGAATACCATGCTACTATGAGGGAGATCGAGAAGGAGATCGAGAGGGAGGAGTGCACCGAGAAAGCCGTCACTTCCCGCCAGGTACTGGTGGCCATCAGGAATATGATAGAAGAACATCAGTAGGACCAGGGAGCCGTAAAAGCTCCGCTAGCAGCGGAGGATGCTGGAGCTATAGCGGTAAAGAAGGTCGTCGACCCTCTGGGTTCGGCTAAGGACATGCCCCCTCCGGCTATTCCCTCGCAGCAGCCGCAGGAAGTCACTATTGGCCCCAGTGCTGCAAACCAAACAACTCTACCTCCTCTGCCATCCACATCAGTAGCTGGCAACCCCTTGGTTACTCCTACCGAAAAGGTGATGTACGGCGACCTCCTCATCGAGGCAATAACCGTTGCCCATATCCAAAGCATTACAGACCTTGATGCGAAGCACCAGGTGATCCTCGTGGAGGCTAATTGCACAACAGAATAGGGCACCTAGCTAGAGAGGGATATGTCTAAGGAGCAACGATCGATCAAGACAGAAAGAGTAATGGATTTCGAGTACAAGCAGTTGTTATTGAAGAACAAGGAAAAGAAAGCCCTAGCTCATGTTGTTGGTGATCTAGGCATCCGAAGCAATTTGGGGTGTGCTCCATCCAAACTGGCAAAAACTACCCCTACATAGATAAAGCCGGGAAGAAAGTCATGCCAACCCCCACCCTCAATATGGGCATCGCCAGGAACTTACTCGAACAGGATAGGTCACCTGTAGTGGTGGATCAGGTCTATGATCTTGTTGCCAAATCTTGCAAGTAGTAGGAGAAGGCCACCTCACAAAGGCTCGAGTCTAATCAGGAGCTTTGCCAGTCAAGCATGAACAACTACCGAAGACAAAGATCTCCTCATGATGAAGGATCCCACACAGGCTCAACAGAATGTAGGTAGACGGGTGCGCGCAACATGACTGATGCCATCCCAGTATCCTCTAGCAACAAAGACAAGGTTCACCCTCATCGTTCACCGCCACCCTCGCGGTCCTAGCATCATGAGGAACCATAGCCGTGCCACCGGATGAGCATGCCACCTCCTAGGCGTCCCTAGGGCGGCATCATTATACGTGACCAGGGAGAGCAGCCTCAGCATGAAAGAGAGCACAGCGACAACGACGGACAGAAGAGCAGATCTCACAAGGAAGCCACACATCCAATAAGGAATCATAAGAGACGTGAGGATTCACATGGATGAAGTAGAAAGAAGGATAACCCACTGCCAACACCGCCAACTTTGCCACCCAGCAGCCACCATGGCGGAGGACCTCGCGGGTCCAATGGCTCGCACCACAACTCTCCTCCCCATGGCAGAAATGGGAACAAGCAACAACCGGAGCCGTACAATGCACAATCGCACCTTTATAATATCCAAGAAGCCCGAGAAGAGCCATACTTGGGGCCACGTTTTTTTGGACCGGTTATCCGGGCCACAACATACCCCAAGGGCCTCTAGATTGACAAGACTATCGAGCCCTATAACGACACTGCCAGGCCAGTCGTGTGGTTGCAGGACTACCGCGAAGCGATACAAATCGCTAGGGGAAACCCCAACATCGCCATCATGTACCTCCTACTTATGCTCACCAGAACTGCCTGACGGTGTATCAATGACTTGCTAGAGAAATCAATCTAAAACTGGTTGGACATGCATCAAGCATTCACCAAGAACATCGAGGGTACGTACAAACGTCCATGTACCGTAGGTGACCTACAATGGTGTGTGCAAGAAAAGGACAAATCTTCTCGTGCCTACCTATCTCATTGGCTTGACATGAAAAACTCATGCGCGGGAGTGCACAATCAAACTCCAATGGCCACCTTCATCGACGACCAAGAAAAGGGAACACTGCTCCGCCATACGCTGAAGCGCAATCAAGACAACAGAAAAGTTGATATCAGCTCAATGATTGCCATGGCTAGCAAGTTCGTCGCTGCCGATGATGATGCTCGTGGATCATTACCGGTGCTGGATATTCCCACCTAGGCCAAGAAGAACAACAATAACAAGAGGAAGAATCTTCCAAAAGACAAGCAGGCAACCGACATGGTCGCCACGACTTTCCCTGGCAGAGGCGATGGCGGACAACGTGGTTGTGGACGGGGAGCTAGTCGTGGGCAACAGCAAAGTGAATCTACACCTGCAGCACCCCACATTACCTAGACATATGAGGAGTACCGGGATATGCCGTGTTTCGTCCATCTCGATGCAAACAGCAAATCCACCCACACCAACCACCAATGCAAGTTTGTCAACGACCTCAAGGAAGACCCTGAGTCTAGCTAAGGGTGATGTCGGAAGAACAGACTCCACGGAAAGGGCAAAGGGAATAAGGAGGAAGAGTCCAAGGATTCAGATGATATGGATGAAGACGTAGACCCCAAGCCCATAGACAACGGAGATCGAAAGGGTAAGAACCCCTTTGAAAATAAGGCTACTATCTACCACACTTTCCTTGGCACTCCCACTGTCCGGGCCTAGAAAACCTCTCTGAGAATACTGATGGCCACCCTCCATGTAGTACCCTAGTACGTCAGGTGGTCGGAGATTCAATCACTTGGGACAGAGAAGATCACCTAGAGCTCATCCAACCAGAGAACCAGTATGCCATGGTCATGAACCCCCTGATTGACGGTAGCAAGTTCACCAAGTGCGTCGTGCACAGTGGAAGCAGGATCAACATTATGTACCTGGATACACTACACAAGATGAACTTGACGGAGACCTAGCTAAGGCAGAGCAACACCATGTTCCATGGTGTCGTTCTTGGCCAGCAAGCTAACTCCCTTGGCTGCATCACCCTTCTAATCGCCTTTGGTGATGTTAATAATTACCACCAAGAACGCAAGCCCTTTGAAGTGGTGCCCTTCAAGAGTGTGTACCATGTCATATTTGGATGCGAAATCTTCCACTCCATCCTCGCCAGGCCATGTTTTGTCTACAACAAGCTCAAGATACCCAGACCAAAAGGCATCATCACTGTTGTCGGAAGCTTCACCAAGGCAAGGGAGTGCAAGCTGAGTGAAGGCGCCTTCACCGAAGTGGTCATCTACAGTGAAGTGTTCAAGGATATCTAGCGCCATGTCGACGCCTCGAAGATACCGACATCGAAGAAGCATATTTCTGACTCCAAACCCGTATTCAAGGCCGCTAGCAAGACCAAGCAGGTGGAACTTGTTGAAGGAGATTCCTCCAAGACCACCTCCATTGGCACGGACCAAGACCCCAAATAGGAAAGCGAGCTCGTCGAGTTCCTCTATGAGAATAGGGTCATCTTCACCTAGCAACCTGCCAACATGTAGGGTGTACCTAGGGAACTTGACGAGCACAGCTTAAATATCGATCCTAAAGCAAAACCGTTGAACCAACCTCTACAACGCTTCGATGATGAAAAACGTGTTGGGTTTGGAGCATTGAAAACAATAAAATTTGTATGATGTGAACTACTAAGGACCAAGATCTATCTACCTAGATACAATAAACGGGTGGATATACATCCATAAAGAACATACCCTTGAAGAGCACCAAACAGTAACAGGATTTGACTCATGGATGATATGGTTGATCTCTTGCCGATCTCAAGATCGTGAGGAAGTCCAGCACCGCAACTCAACAGCGCATCCGTGATCGCACACACGTCCGGTACCCCGAAAACCTCCGCATCCTTGCTCAGTGATGCAACGAAACAGCAACTCCTTTCAGACAAAGCCACCGGAAACATGTATCTCGCTAATTCGAGACCATGGTAGAATAATTCTAGAGGGGGAGAGAGATCCTTCACAAGGATGTGTGAGATGAGAGGAGGTAGAGGGGGAATTTTATAGGGAGAGGGGGTAAGCCCCCTCCCATGGCCGGCAGACATGGAGGTTTCCCCACCTCTGCCATCATTCATGTGGGTGGAGCTCCCTCACATAAATATGCCTCCACTCAAAATTCCACTCACCTCCATTAAATTTCCACCAAATTTAATGAAATCTCTCATTTAATAAAACTCTTTTATTTATTTTATACAGAATTTTTTTAATAACTTTAATAAATAAAAATTCACACAAAACACCCTACAACATTTCAATATCACATGCAGGACCAGTTTCTGCAATTTTACCCAAAATAATTCCGGTTTCCATCGAAATGATTCCAGTGCTTTCTTAATCTTTATCTGAAACATATTTGCTCCTTAATGGTGTCGGTATCCCTTAAGTGTCTCACCCTACGGTTCGTGAATAATGCAAACATGATCGAGATCCATCTCCAATCAATAATCAAAAGTGGGACCTGGAGATCCGTACTGACTCCCAGACATTCAACGATAACTCTTGTGATCGTGTGAACCTTTAATATCTGTAACTAAATCCCTTTGTCTCGCGATATATTACATTTCTGTAATTAGATCATCGTTATCCCCACACCTAGTTTGATCTCATTACCGACATGTACTCTATTCTTGTTCCCGTGATATAACATTCTAGTGATCTTATCACTTGCTTGCAAGCTACATCAATGTGATATCACCGAGAGGCCCAGAGTATATCTCTTTGTCATCGGGATGGACAAATCCCACTCTTGATCCATGAGCCTGTACATAACACTTCGGAGTATCTGAACCCACCTTTATTGTCACTCTATTACGGTATGACGTTTGATGTTATCAAGTTACTCTTCCGGTGTTAGTGATTGACATGTCTCATGGTCTAAGGAATAAAGTTACTTTGTTATGATGTCATAGCAATTTTAACACAATAAATTTGATTGTATTGCTACTCTTCGAATGAATGTTCATCAGGAAACCTTGATCATCTTGTTAATCAACGACCTAGTTTATACGAGAGGCATAACTAGGAACCCTTTTTTGTTTATTAGACACACATGTATTAACGTTTCCAATTAATACAATTATAGCATGAAAAATAAACATCTATCATATACATGGAATATGATAATAAAAACTTTATTATTGCCTCTCAGGTCATATTCCCTTTAGTCTCCCACTTGTACTAGAGACAATAATCTTGTTTCCATAGTGATAAATCTGACACCCATGGAGTTCTGGTGTTGATCATGTTTTCCCTAGAGAGAGTTTTAGTCAATGGATCTGCTACATTCAGATTCATATGTACTTTACAAATCTTTATATCTCCATCCTTGACATGCCCACGGATGGAGTGAAAACGGCGCTTGATATGCTTGGAATTCTTGTGATACCTTGGTTCCTTGGCGTTGGCTATGACTCCATTGTTGTCACAAGAGATCACCATTGGGTCCAACGCACTAGGAAACAACCTAGTTTAGTAATGAACTCCTTCATCCAAACCGCTTCATGTGCTGCTTCTGAAGCAGCAACATATTCCGCCTTCGTTGTTGATCCCACTACCATAGGTTGTTTGGAGATCCTCCAATTAACTATTGCTCCATTCATGAGAAATACGTCTTCGTATTGAGACTTAGAGTCATCCATATCGGTGTCAAAGCTAGCATCGATATAAAAATTAGTGACCAGCTCTTCTTCACCTCCATACACGAGAAACATATCCTTAGTTCTTGTTAAGTACTTAAGGATATTCTTGACAACTATCCAGTGTTCCGAACCTGGATCAGATTGGTACCTACTAGTAAAACTAATAGCATGTGCCACATCCGGTTTCGTACATAGCATGGCATACATTATAGAGCCTATGGCTGAGGCATATGGTATCTTTTCCATTATCTCTCTTTCTTCCACTGTAGTCGGACTTTGAGTCTTACTCAAAGTCTTGTCTTGCTACATAGGTAAGAACACCTTCTTGCTTCTGTCCATTTTAAAATTCTTTGAAATATTATCAAGATATGTACTTTGCGATAGCCCAATTAGGCATCTTGATCTATCTCTATAGATGTTAATGCCTAATATGTATGATGCTTCACCAAGGTCCTTCATCAAAAATTTGTTGTTTAGATAACTTTTAACACTGTTTAAACGATCTATATCATTTCCAATCAATAATATGTCATCCACATATAATATTAGAAATGCCACAGAGCTCTCACTCACTTTCTTGTAAATACAAGCTTCTCCATAAGTTTGGACAAATACAAACTCTTTGATCACCTAATCAAAGCGGAGATTCCAACTCCGGGATGCTTGCTTCAGTCCATAGATCGATCATTGAAGTTTGCAAACCTTGTTAGCATCCTTAGGATCGACAAAACCCTTTGCTTGTATCATATACAACTCTTCTTCAATATTACCATTGAGGAGCACGGATTTGACATCCATCTGCCATATTTCATAATTAAAATATGCAGAAATTGCTAACATAATCCTAACCGACTTTAGCATCGCTACAGGAGAGAAAGTCTCATCATAGTCAACTCCTTGAATTTTCGAAACCCCTTTGCGACAAGTCAAGCTTTATAGATGGTCACATTGCCATCACTTCAGCTTTCTTCTTGAAAATGCATTTATTCTTAACGGCCTTTCGGTCATGAGGTATGTCCACCAAGGTCTAGACCTAGTTGTTATACATGGATCCCATCTTGGATTGCATGGATTCTAGCCATTTGTTGGAATTCGGGCTCATCATCTCTTCTTCATACGTCGGAGGGTCATCAATTCGTGACAGGATATCCATACAGTTCAAGAGCTACACATGTACTGCTTGACCTGCGAGGTTCGGTAGTGTCCTCTTTCGAAGTTTCATGATCATTATCGTTAGTTCCTTCTTCATTAGGTGAAGTCACTCTAGAATTGTTTCCAACGATGTGCCACTAGCCGTTTCATGAAGAGAAGGTTTAATGGCCTCTTCAAGTTCTACCTTCCGACAACTCACACCTTTCGTGAGAAACACTTTCTCTAGAAAGGATCCATTCTTGGCAATGAAAACCTTGCCCTCAGATCTATGATAGAAGGAATACCCAATTGTTTCTTTAGGGTATCCTATGAAGACGCATTTTCCACTTTGGGTTCGTGTTTATTAGGATGAAGTTTCTTCACATAAACATCGGAACCCCAAACTTTAAGAAATGATAGCTTAGGTTTGTTTCCAAACTATAATTCACATGGTGTCTTTTCAACGGATTTAGATGCTGCCCAATTTAAAGTGAATGCGGCGGTTTTCAGTGCATAACCCCAAAATGGAAGTGGCAAGTCAGTCAGAGACATGATAGATCGAACCATATCCAATAAGGTATGATTACGGCGCTCCGATACACCATTACGCTATGGTGTTCTGGAAGACATGAGTTGTGAAACTATTCCACTCTCTCATGTGTGTGCCAAACTCGTAACTTAGATACTCACCTCCACGATCAGACCATGGAAATTTAATTTTCTATTACGATGATTTTCCACTTCACTATGAAATTCCTTGAACTAAGGTTTCAGACTTGTGTTTCAACAAATAGATATATCCATATATACTCAAATCATCTGTGAAAGTAACAAACTAACGATATCCACCTCGCGCTGACACACTCATTGGACCACGTACACCAGTGTGTATGATTTCCAATAAATCTATACCTAGCTACATTGTACTAGAAAACGGGGTTCTTGTCATCTTGCCCATAAGGCATGGCTCACATGTATCAAATGATTCAAAATCAAGTGATACCAAAAGTCCATCAGAATGGAGCTTCTTCATGCATTTTATGCTAATATGACCTAGCTGGTAGCACCACATATATGCAGATATATCATTATCAAGTTTAATCCTTTTGGCATCAACATTGTGAGGATGTTTATCACTAATATCGAGATTCAACAAAAATAAACCATTCACCATGGGTGCATGACCACAAAAGATATTATCCATGTAAATCGAACAACCATTATTTTCATATTTAAACGAATAACCGCTTTGCAATAAACATGATTCGGATACAATGTTCAGGAATATTGTCATGAAAATGGCATCCACCTTGACCTAGCATTAGTGGCACATCCACAGTCAAATGGGCAAGTAGTCCAAGCTGATGGATTAATTTTGCAAGGAATCAAGGCACACTTAGAGGCACTGCTACATAGAGAAGCTGGAGCATGGCCGGAGGAGTTTCCATCTGTCTTGAGGAGTTTATGAACAACACCCAACAGATCTACCGGCTTGACCCCTTTCTTCATAGTATATGGAGAAGAAGCATTCCTACCATCCGACATCCTCCATGATGCACCAAGAGTTGTCGCCTACGACGAGGATGCCTTTGAAGAATCCTGACACCTATCTGTGGACCTGCTCGAGGAAGAACACATCTTGGCATGCCAGAGATCCACCATCTACCAGCAGAAGCTACACAGCTACCATAGTCGTCGTGTTAGGCATCACTCGTTTAAAGAGGGGGATCTGGTGCTTTAACTCAAGCAACAAAAGTCACACAAACTATCCCCACCTTGGGAAGGATCATTCGTCATAAGAAAAGCACTACTGAATGGTTCCTATTACCTCGTCGATATTCGCGAGTTGAAATATAGGCCAAAGGAACACAAGCGCAAGCAATGTGACTCTGATGATAATTTCTCGGAGACTGTCGGCCATGGAACATAGCATAGCTACGTCCTTTTTTCACTAAGCATATTTTATATTATGTAGTAAGTACCTTATATGATCCATGAAATAAAGCTTTTGGGTCACTCATATTTTCTGAGTCTTTTACCTCCTTTAGTGTTCATTTTTGGATCATGTAAACCCTTTATGCGCAAGTTTGCATTTGCACTTGTGAAAATACCGCCTACGGCCGTTAGCTTAAGTTTTCTGGTCTACATGTTTTCTATTATTTCTATATGGATTCTGGAGTAGTGAATTTTCGGCACTCAAAGCTAGTGATATTTTTCTTAGGTTCTTGACAGTGCTATTAAGAATCATCACCTGAGAACATGGTTCTGTGTTGCGAGTCTTCCATCTCATGAAAGGTCAAGCATACAAACCAGAATAATGGATACCAAGCACTTGCTTAAAAATATATATACATGCTGGATATAGATAAGTAGAACGAGAATTACAGCCAAGTTTTCTCCCTTACTTCTATAAGTTTTCCGCATACATACAATATTGCAGAGAAACATTTAATACAACAAGTGTTTATGGCTCTACTGCAGGGGTTTCGAGGCTGCATCATCAGCTACAGGAGAATAAGACTTTGCGAGATCAGCTAACTCGGAGGATTGGAGGCTAGATTCTGAAGCTGATGGTTCATCATCAAGATATTCGGTAGGCATAAACACGTCCGCCTTGACCATCTTGGCAACCCTGGTGTTGTAGATGGTGAGGGAGTTCCAGATAGCGCCGCTGTCAATTTCGCGCCCTTCCTTGTAAAACTTCAGCATGCCAGAGGTCACCAGATCTATGTTGCCTTTGTCGTAATGTGCCCTGACCAAGGACAAGGAAATCCTTGCACCATCCTCGACGCAAGATATTTTCCTGCAATTTCTGAATACTAGGCGGCAGAATCTGCCGCCTTGATGGTAATGTCCAACGGCTCTGCTATCTCCTTTGCCTGGGTGATGGCAACATTGATGAAGTTGCCAACAAGAATCATGCACTCCTTTGAACCTGGAGCACCTTCACCCATATTGGTTAAACTAATGGGAGCTATGTTTTTGTAAGAGACAAGGGTCATGAGTGTGGGGCCTTGGATTAATCCTCCGAGAATCCCTGTTATGCATACAACCACGATCCCATGATCAGTTAGTCATGGAACATAACCGACAAGTATCATTACAACATCCAAGACATACCGAATTACAAGACATACATAAATGCCATTATGGCTACATCAATAAACATCAGCGGAACTTCGGCAAGCGTAGAGCCCGATCCATGCCTTAACCGACAGGAAACTGACTGGGAGAACGTCCTAGCTCGCATAGTCGTCCACTTCACCTCTTCTTGATATCTGACCAAGTTAATAGCCAGGGACAATTCCAGTGAGTACTTTGAATGTACTCGCAAACCACCTTAAAGTAACAATAATAACAAGAGGATATGCATTATGGTTGTGGTAGTAGGAGGGCTCCAAGAGAGGTTCTTTTCTCAAATAGTTTCTCTTGTAGATATAGCATCTACATATCTTCGTGAAAACTTTTGTAAACCATTTGGAAACTGTTTTCAAAAGTTTTGGAAAAACATCAGGACTGGGTCACCCATTTGTTCCTTTCTCCCGGTCGTCCCATGACCAAACTCCTTGCTGACCATCCCATGGTCAAAACCTTTCTCCTTTTCTACCATCCCATGGTCAAAATATTTTCAAAGCCTTTGCTTTTCCGAAATCCTTTTTGAAAACAAAACCAGCACCGCTCTATAGCAACCTTCCCAACCGTCCATGACCGCGAACACGGCTATTCGAATAGATTTACACTCTGGAGAGGTTGTACACTTTCCCCACAAGATCCGATACATCCGCCACGAACAGCCGCGGATCGTCATACACTAGTATACGAGTTCGGATAACCAGACAAGACCTTTGGGAAAATCCCCTTTCAACACAAGCGCCTACCCTATTGGTGTTATTCCCCTCAAAACCGGGACGTCGGGTACCGAGGACCAACCGGAGTGCTTTTTCCACTTCTCGAGTGTGCGCTTTCAATGAGGGGCCCATAGTAACGCGTGGAGGCCTGCAGACCCTTCGTTCCTTCTCCAGGTCGATGTCCCACATGGACCTTTATTGGAGAAGGCCCACCCTCCAGGGATCCCCGATCCCCTGTAGTAGTTGTGAAGCACTTGTATTAGAGAGAACCACTTTCGGGTCAAGCCCCTTCCCATATAGGGGTAGTGTGGTTGCACGGGGTAGTTATTCTAGCAAAACTGCAAAGAACCGGGTGCGTTTTTGTAAACCTTTTTCCTCCGGCTTTCCTTCAGCATTTTGTAAAACAAAACCTTTTTCTTTCTCAGCATCTCCTGGTAGATCCCACCTCACCAAGGTTTTAACATAAAACATTTGGTAAAACTTTTTCGGGGTCTTCCCATCCTCTAGTTTTGCTTCGGCTAAAGCAGGGTCTCCAAAGGGGTATGGTGGATATGCACCATCTATTATACTAGGGACAAGTAGGTACCATCAAGGGAGTTGTACTTAGTAGTACAAAGTGTAATAGTTCGTAGGAGCCAAACCGCTACCCTATATATATACATCAACATAAAGTAAAACGATGCAGTTTTTAATAAACAGTAGTTAAAACATGCATAAGTAAAACAGTAGGACCAGGCTTATGAGCAGGAAGGTGGCTTGCCTAAGATCAATAATATGGCATAATTTTCCCTGGACTTCTTCTTTAGAAAACCATAGGAATACCAATAATAATGAGACCTCTTCTTCTCGGCGTCAATACAAGCGCAACTATCATCGTCATCGAGTATACATGCAAACAAGCAAGTCCAGAATCAAACAAGGCATTCAAGCATCAAAACCATACAACAAGAAAATGACAATACAAGCTTACAAATCAGTAGGTATTAGGAAGAATGGATTTCATAAGATTGGTCTTGTCTTGGTAATATGGAAGAAAATCCCCTTAGGATTTATAACCGAGGAACTACCTAAGAGGGGGTTTTGGACTAAGGACATTTTCTGTATGACACCATTGTGTAAAAATGGTATTGACAGATAGGGGTTGGTAGAATGAAACCAACAAAAGTGGTTTCACTATTTTATCACCTACCAAAGATTTATAGTGAAAAAGACCCTAGTTTAAGGAGATAAATCACTAGAAAAGTTCTGGAGATCCAAAAAAAATTCCTTGTTTGGTTAGGTAGGTATTGATGTACTTGTTCAATGAGATTTGGAATCACTCCAAAATAATTACCAGAATGCTCTCAGGAAATTCCTGAAGGCAGTTCTGTAGACAAATTTCTTTTTCACTAGATTACATATACATTAGCTTTTGATTTGATTCCAAGGGAGCATGGTAGGCATTTAGAATACCTTTCTGTAGAAATTGGAAACCACCTTTTTGGAGTTACAGAGCTACTAGGGTGATTTATCTAGTGATAGCACTATGGACAGAAATGTTTAATTCATTATAATTGAACCAGAGCTCAATAAAATTTGAGCTGCTAGGGTTTGATAGATGTTGATATGGAGTTTTACTAGGAGTTGGAATTGGGCCAATACCTCTGTTGGTTTGACCCATAGAAATTACCTAACGCAGAAACTAATAGTTTTTGTTATTTTTAGTATAGACAAACTACTGTTCACCTTGGCATGAGGCCTATGCTAATTGGATGGTATGGTAATTACCTTCCAGGAGAATTTTGATTCATCCCAAATGGGCATGTAAAACTCCCTGAGGAAATTATTTAGTGCAAAAGACACACTTTAGTAGATTAATTGCCAATAAATAATAAAAATTATTTTTGGCAAGAGACCAGTTATGCATGTTGCACAAAACACACATGAACCTAGTCAAAATTTTATTTGGACAAAAATGTGTAGTTTCAATTTTTATTTCGATTTAAACCAATAGGGTAATTTCTAGAATTAACAGATCTGCTAAAAGAAAAAGGGCAGAGGGTGCGGTGGCCGAATATAGCGACCGTGGGCCACCCAGCAACGAAGCCGGCCCAGCTGGCTTCTCTCCACGCGGGAGGAGACGGTTTCGAACTGACGGGCGGGGCCCGTTTTCCAGCGAGGGTGGAGGGACGAAGAGGTATCGGCTCCCCTAGGTCGTAGGATTAAAAGGGGATCGAACGATCGACGACCGTCGTCCTTCTCCCGGCGGCGGTGGCGGGACAGAAACCCTAGGGGGCTCGGGCAGCGTGCGGGGAGCTGACCTAGGGCCGTCTCCGTCGACGGGGAAGGACGGAGGCGACGCGGTGGTCCGAGACGAGCCCGGGGATGGTCGTCACGGCCCCTGTTGGGGACGGGGTCCTGCTCCCACGACGGTGACCGAAGGGAGCTTCGTCGGAGCTCGCCGGTGAGGCCAGTAGAGGTTGCCCTGGACAGAAATAAGGGTACGGTCAGAAAGAGGAGGAGGATGGGATCACCACAGAAGGACATGCAGCAGGGGAGGAGGCGAGGAGAGAGAGCTTAGCTCGATTTTTGGGGGACGCCGAGGTTCCTCTTTCTTCTTCTTTCGAGCAGAGCAGAGCAGGGGAGAGGAAGAGGGTGCTATGGGGAGGGGAGTGGAGGGCGACTGGGGGCAAATGTGCCAGAGAGGGGAGAGATGGGTGTCCTGGGGTATTTAACCCGAGAGGAGAGGTCCATGACGGACATGGCCTATGGAGCATGGGTGAGGGGGTGAAACCAGGGATAGTATTGTTGTGGGCTAAGGGAAGGTGGGTTTCTGGTCGAGGTGCAGGGCAGAGGGAGCAGTGTGCAGCAGCTGCAAGGGGAGTAGGGAGGTTTGCAAGGCAAGACACCCACATGGGGATAAGCTCTACTGTCCAAGCACTAGAGGACAAGCTGCTATAGTGATTTGCTATAGTGATCACGACCAGAGGAGATGGTGGTTACTGTGGTGAGTGGTGGTGAGCCTTGGTGGTGGTTGATCCTTGGTTTGGCTTGATAATTCCTTAGTTTGCCCCATTTGATCAAATTGATGGTCATGAAAGAAGTATAGAAATTTGACCTATTCAAGATGAGGCAAAAATGCTGGTAGATGGGTGTGGACAAGATATAACTCCAGGAATTAATTGAGATTTATTGGATGAATTTTGGTCCACTTTAGATCATTTATTCAAAAAGTGCAGAATTAGTTTCTAGAGGATCATTTGATAATTTTACATTGGAAAAGGTTGGTTTTTAGTTTGAGATGGTCCCAAATGTGAATACACACTTAGGGGAATTTTCCCAAGATTTATTGAGGCTTAAAAGTATTTAAAACATTTATTTTGTTGTTTCTGCCATTTAGGAAAAAGGGCAAAAAGAATTATTAAAGCTCTTCAAAAATATTTACTTTTGAAGTGGGAAGATAGGGTATGATATATGGGCCTCAAAAGTGCTTAGATTTGGGGAAGTGTTTTGGCAAAAACCCAACTTTCCTTTAGGGAAGGGGTTTTGGAGGTTTTGCCTATTATGGGAATTAAATAGTTTTGGTCCATAATAAATATGGATACTTATTGATAAATCTTGATGATCAAGTTATATGATGTAGACAAGGTGTAACAAGCATTTGCAACCTTGGGATTTGGGAATCCAAGTTGATTTTGGTGAAAACTAGAGATTTTAGGATCTTGGGTAGGATTGTTTTCATGCCACCAAAACCTTGTTGGATCTTGGAGTTCAGGGCTCCCCTTGGGGCATGGGATATATGGATGGATATAACAAGTGATGTATATTGCAATTTTGTAGGGGTTTGATCTTGATCCTTCTTTAGCTCACCCAGACAAGCTTTCAAACTTTGAATAAAATAAGCCTGCCAAAGCAGATTATCAACTAGCCCTCAAAAGCTTGTGGGTTTAAGAAGCACAAAGATCCACATGGAACAAGTGAATTATATATTGATAGACCTATATGAGTAGAACACCACCATGAAAAGAGTTGGTCCATAGAAGGTTGATGATGGTGTGACCTTCTATCAAAGTAGGTATGTTGACTAGATTTGCAGGAAAAGTTATTTTCTTGCCTACAAAACCATCAAGAACAAGTGGGGTGGAGGATGATATAACCATGGGCAAGATTGGGCCTTGGTATTCCTTAGGATGGTTAACAAGATGGTTCAAGTGAATTACCAAAAATGCACAAGGGTTGAGAAAGGGAGCCATTTAATAAGGTGATGTTGAAACAGATTCCAGACTTAGCAAAATTTGGCAGATTTAGGGATTTTGACTAGAGTATGAGAGGGGATGTTTTTGATGGGGTGCAAGGTACCCAAGCATCATCAAGTGGATGATGTTGAAGTGTAGATATAGTAGGAAGGATAATTTCTTGATTTTGGTCTTCATTGACTTGGAAACTTCTAGAAGGGGTCACTTCAGAAGGGATCTGGTTAGGGTTTTAGAGGATCACCTAGTAGTTAGAGATCAGATCCAGGTTGGTACTCTGGCTTAGGGTGTGATGATTTGGAAGAATATTTATCCTAGTGATGAGCTCCTAGAGTAGCTCATACTACTTCTAAGCAATTAGGTCAATCAACAGATCAAGGCAACTCATCTTACAAACAAATCAACTACTAAAAGAGTTACCATCAAGCCTAGCCTGAGGTAAGGTTGATGCATTTTGAAGAGGTTGGATCTTGAATGGGATGAGAGTCCTTGGTATCCCTACCAAGAGTAGAATTCAAAAGCTTACTAAAATGTTTTGGAGGTCCTTGAGGTGAGAGTAGTTGAAGGTTCTGTCTTGAAAACAATAAGGAGATTATGTTATATATCTCTCCATAGTTTTGTCAATGGAGGCTACTAAAATAGTTTTAGTTACCTAAGCATCTTGGCTCAGGTTTTGAGATGCCAGAACATTTGCGAATATGTAAGATGAGCCAGGATAGTTTTGTTAAATAGCTTTTGTCAACTGATGGTGAGGTAAGGAGTATATCATCTAATACACATTCATATGCATAAGCATATCCAAACAACAAGCAAGCAGTGCACCAATGAACAAGAAAAAGTTTTTGTTCCCCCTGATTTTTTCATTCAGGACAACTAATCAGGGTTGCTGAAATTGGGATGTTACAATGAGCACAATAGTAAAATACATTTATCTGACTTACAGAATTGACAAAGACGGAGGAAAGTTACCAAAGATGCTGGTTCCGGCTTGTTGGCAGGTTTTTGCCAAGATGTCATGCTCCTTATGAAGCTTCTTGTACACCTCAAGGCTCTGAGCATTATGCTCTATGGCAGCCTGGTTTTGTTCCTTGAGGCATTCAATCTTGTTCTTCAGGCGCTGCATCTCGGCGTCAGCAGATTCTTGCATAACCTTCATTGCCTCTTCATGAACTTTGATGGCGTTAACGAAGTATTTCTTGAAGATCTTATTGTCATCACCGAGCTCCTGGATATGCTTGAATTGCTCAAGGATGCTCTTTGCCTTGGCAATGGTCTCTGTAAGATGGAACAAAGACAACATTATGAGAATACGGATGAAATGGTTCCTGGTGATAGATTGGGAGCTATTGGAGGAAAATAGATGCTTGCTATTTGTGATTTGTTCCTTTAAAAAGGTTGTTTTACCCTTTTCAAGCTCTAGATATTTCTGTAGCTTGTCATACTTCGCATTGGCCATCTTCCTCCGAGTATTCTCATTCTGCAAAAAAAAGAGTACTTAGTTTCTCTAGAGCATCTAGCCGGAACTTATCAGATTCAACTAAAGGCTTGGGGGATACAATATAAGATTTTAATTCGTGTGTGTTCTCTCTTAGAGTATCTAGCCGGAATTAATCATTCGAACTAGAGACTCAGGGGGCTACACTATCAAGTTCTACAATTAGTTCTTCTTTGGAGCACTCAAGCCAATAACTATTAGTTTTTTGCCTAAGAGCTTGGGAGATACAGTGGGATATATTATAAAGTAAAAGGTGAAGATCAAATACTTACAATATAAATAACCTTGCGATTGTTGGCCAAATTGGCATATGCATTGTGGAAGGTTCAGGAATTGTTATAAATAACATCTGCCTGTTGAATAAGATCATCCAGGCATAATGTCGAGGGAGTCAGAGGGAGAGCATATGTAGAAGCCGGAGGCATAGATGAAACCCTAGCAATCTCCTGTGTAATAATACCAGTTGATGGTGTAGTGGCTCCCGGATTGGCTGTTGTTGTTGTTGTTGTTGCTGCTGCTTCTGCTCCCTCCGTCGACTGCTTCCCTTTCTCAGTGGTATCCTTAGTCAGAGCTTCAACCACTTTGGAGGAGGTGCTCTCCTGCATCGCATGGCCACTGGGAGCAAGGTCCATACCGGTAGATTGGTGTTGGATTGATGTCTATCTCCATGATGGAGGTCTCAGGGATGACGGGGGAGGAAGTTCTAGTGGACCCTATTGTAGGCTTGGCATCAGGAGTCGGGGGAGCAACAACGGGCAATGACTTGGTCAACATATCATGAATATTTTTGGAACCTCCAACATATTTGGAGGTCCATTTCAAACCATCACCGGATCTCTTCCTGAAATGTACAAAGTATACATACATGGATTGAATAGGTGCAAAGCAAAGAAATCTCGAAGAATGAATGTACTTACACCGCAGTAGGTTCCTTTGTTAAGGGGATGCCAGTGGACTTCTTCTTCTCGGCCTCTAAGCCAGAAGTGGATTTCCTGGAGACTCCACTCTCCGATTTCTTCTTCTTTTTGCCATCGGCAACAGCGTCATAGGTGGATCACTTCCGCTTCCCGGCTGCCGAAGCTGGATGATCCTTGGAGGTATCATCATCAGACACTACTTGAACGTTCGTTAGCTTTGGATCATAGACTTGGAAGGCCATTAGATCGGCCGCCAAGATCGCCAGCTTGTGAGACAAAGAGCATGTCAGATGATTGGTAAGCCCAACTCGAAAACCTTAGAGTACATATAAAAGCAATGACAGAAACATAGTTACCTCTAGGCATTTGCAGCATTCGTACATGTCGAAGGTGATGTTGAAGCCACGCTTCTTGTCCTTCACCTTGATGATGTCTGTTAGCCGGAGCTTGATGGAGTCCTCAAAGAAGTTGTCCTCGAAAATACGCATGGGGTCTTTCCTCTCCTTGGAGTACTTGTGCATAAGCTCAGTGCGGTGCTGTAGAGGTTGGATCCGCCTTGTGAACCAGCACATTGCTAGGTCTAGGACGATTAGCCCTCCATCAACCAGATATTCTATCCGCCTTACGGCATGAGAGGCTTCATCATTGAATAGGAGGGGGGCTTGGGATCTCCAGGTGGGGGCCTCGGTGGCGACTCCATCAACAAAGTCGGGGTATGAGTCCTCACGGCCAGCCAGAGGTATATGTGGGCCGTAGAAATATGTCCTTTGCAAGTTTTTGCAGGACTCGTGACTAACGATGTCGGGGATCCGCCGGTTAAGACTGATCTTGGATCTAATGGTTCTGTAGTTACGCAGTTGATCCTTGGACTCTTGAGACTCTCTCTTGACGGTGAAAAAATAGATAAACATATCTAACCTAGGCTTGATCCCTAGGTATCCTTCGGACAAAGCTAAGAAATTGCTAAGTACTAGGATGCTATTGGGAGAAAGATTGTGTGGGAGAACCCTGAAGTGTTTCACGACTTCGAGGAGGAAGTCGGGGACTGGGAGGGAGACATCGTTTAGTAGTTGAGCTTTGAGGTATACCTTCTCTCCGTCTTGGGGAGAAGGGGTGACCTTGCCAGCCGGCGCCGGCCACCAAACCAAGCCCTCTACCGAAGGGAGGTATCCTTCAGTGACAATTTCTTTCAGGACCTCCGCAGAAATCTTAGATCCCCTCTAGACTCCTTTGTGGGAATCGCCCTCCTCTTCCACAACTTCCTATGCCGCCCGAGTTTGGTCGTCATCGGTGGTTTCCACCACGGTGGAGAGAGGCACCACCACCCCCTCCGGTGGGATGAATACTCCCTTAGAAGGCTCGATTGAAGCCTCGGGAGTCGCCATCGTTGATGGAGCGCTGCTGCTGGTGGTCATTTTTACAGATTGGTGGAGGATGAGGTGGAGAAGATTTTTGGCTAGGGTTTTCTCATTGGGGAGCTCGAACAGTCATGCAGCAAGAGGAAGAAGCCGATGCAGGGGAGAATCTGGGTAAAAAGGATTAATCCGGCCGTAGTAAATATTTATAGACCCTGGCATCTAGATTCGTGCGTGGAAGATCTAATAGTTGCAGCATTGACAACGTGTGTGCGAACATGCGCGGTAATTTCGCCACGTACCTCGTTTCCCGCTTAATGTTTCAAATTTTGCGCCTAGGAAAATCGCTAATGATTAATTCACTGCCATATATGAGTTTCGAGGTAGCGTAGGCTATAGCCTATGTCATCCTACTGACCGTTATAGTGGAGAAGACACATCTGAAGATTCCATTGAAGACGGATAATGTTTGACTCTGGAGAATAAGACTTGAAGAATCTTTGGATTACATGATGAAGACGGAGAGGATTGCAGGGTCCTTTGGGACACCTTCGACATATTGCTTGACAAATTGTCGGCATCACCTAAACAGAGCATTCAATACCAAAGGACAAGATGGCACACGATTTCAAAGTCCTTCGGGGGCTACTGTTGGGGATATCCTAAATGGGTATCACCATTGCATGTCTCTAATCTGAATAACCTGGGTGGCCTACAGTTGGTAGCATGGCCCATGGCCTACTGGGAGGCCCTGTTAGACAGATCCAGAAGGGAGGCCCATGCCAGATCAAGCAAGGATATAATGCAGTCACCAACCTACTCGGAGCCTTGGAGTACAAGACACGAAGACTAGTTAGTATTAGTGTAGGACACTATAACCTGTCCGGCAAGGTCCTTTCGTTGTAATCCTAGGTTATGGCGCCTTTATAAGCCGGACCTATGGGAGCCTTTAGGGCATGATTCATAACACCTCGCATAGCGAACTGATCCCTATAACTCGGCGTATTTCCATTATAGTGATTTATAGCAGGAGTAGAGTTTCACCACCATTGTGGGACTTGAACATCATACCCGTTAACTCACCGCCTTCCCCCACATCTCTAAACACGCTCTGTGAGGACCCCTCCATGGTCTTACTCATCGGCAATACCACGACAGTTATGATCCTGCCTCACCTATTCAATTATAGTAGCAACAATCCACTTTGTTGTCGCCTATCTAATTTTATCACTTAAAGAAGTATTAGGGCATTTGTGTTTCTTCATGTTTACCTTGATCTGCATTCAATAAGAATCCAAATAAATTAGAGGACATATCAGCAGAATAAATATGAGCTATTGTGACCTGAAATGGGTGTCCACCCTGCATTGGAGATGCATGAAATCTCCATTTACACACATTACCTTCCCTACAATGCACCATAAATCTCTTTTGGTCGCTCTTTTCGATGATAAATTCCAACCTAACTCTTATTGCATAGGTAACAACTACATATCTGCAGTTCTCCAGACTCTCAAAGATAGTCCCCACATCAATTGTAGGATTGTCCCTATTAATGTGTATCATGGGCCTGTCCTCGTCTTCTTCATCGTATCTGCATCCCATTTACACGTCTTCACATTACTCTTCCTCATTTGTCCCATAGTCAGGCTCAAAGTTCGAATCAACCAAATATTCCCTACACTCCATCCTAGCAGGGTCAACAGCCACGTCTGGATATGCTTTCTCATCATCAACATCTTCAAGCACAAAATCATCACACTATTGCCCATTTCAATGTCTTCATGCTCGCTTGACAAAGCATCATGCTCATGGACAAGATAGGTAGATGTCTTGCGGTTACCAACACATATCCTAGCCATCACCATGGGACTAGAAACGCGGTCATGGTGTGGAACACGGCAGTGCCATCGGGGATGGCATGAGAGGGGACAATTAGGATGCTATCAGTGGCTACTCGCAACAGGTTGGGCACAGATACTACAAACATAGTGATGTACCCAGGTTCGGTGCCCTGTTGTCGAGGTAACACTCCTAGTCCTGCAAGGATCTACTATATGGGGAGGAGATGCTCAATACAAGTGATCCTTGAGCTGTTTCCCTAGCTGCTATCGAGAGCTAGAGGAAGATAAACTACTTTGCTTGTTGATTTTGGCTAACTTCTAACTTGTAATGCCTTAGCACTACCCCTCCTTATATATTGGTGGAAGGGTAGGTTATAATGTGGGATCTAGGGTTTACTATTTGGGCCTTGGGTTTACAAAGCGGGCCGACTGTTGGGTCCAGCCGGTGGTCCAGGACCCGGTCAAGCTCCAGTACAGGTGGGGACAGCGCCACAGTGATTCAGTGTCGCTGCTTTGGGCGTCACCCTGTGCTTTATCCATTAGCTTTGTGCTTTGTTCGCCAGCCGGAGCTTTATCTGTCAATCGGTACTTTACTCATCAGCCTCCAGCCTTAGCGCTTTGGCATCCTCGTCTGGTAGTGCCAGCAAGGCGGCGTGCCAGCCTGTACGGTCAAGGGTGCGCTCATCAAAGAGAGTCACGCCATCCCGTACCTTAGGCCAACAGATCCGAGGCGGCCGGGTAGAGGTAGTCACCCAGCCGACTCTCCTTGCCCCCGGCTAGATGAGCCAGCTAGGGAATCTTGAGGCGGACCGGGTGGAGCGTTCCACCTGGCTATGGTTCCTTGTTCTTGTGGCCATCCGACCAGTTCTCCCTGGAGCTGGCTAGTTGAACCTGGTTGATCTAAAGAAAAAGAGGTCCCCCACTCCTCGACCCCCTTGCGTACCCCCTTGCATCATTCCCTAGGGCGATGCTAGGGGCAATACCTGCACTGCCGCTAGAGCCCCCCGCTCCTAATTCAATTCTCGCTGCTTCCGCCGTCCCTCGCCGCAGTGGCGGCAGGCCTAGCCTGCCGAAGGTGGCTAAGAGGGTGGTGCACCGGAGGCGGAAGTCGGGGCTGCTGGTGTGGCGGTGGTGGAGGCCAAAGTGCTATGACCTGGGTGGTGTCCCTTAGTAGGGGTGGAGGCAGCGGTTCCCCGTGGTTGGTGATCTAGTGGAGGAGGAGCTGGTGTTCGGATTCCATTTGAATACCTTGATTGACCCTCTAACCCTAGTTGCCGACGAGATCTAGGTGAGGCCATGGACCTTCTGGCCATGGTGGGCGCGAGACGGGGCGGAAAAGTGTGGTTGCGGGGGACGCTGGGAGATGGGTTCGATCTAGACCTTGATACAATCGTGTACTTGTCTCTAGCCTTTCCTTGCCTTCTCCTTTGCTATTCTGTTTGGTGGCATCGGGGCCTGCTGGTGTGCTTGAATAATGGCGGCGGTCCTAGGGTTCTTCTCGCACAAAGATGAAGATTTGCTTGAGGTTTTACCTCGTTGATCTGGCTGGAGTGTCAAATTCTATAAGGCTCTACCGGCGAACTTCCATTGGCGCATCAGGCCTGGAGATTGCTGGATCAGAAGGTATTTGGCTATGCATACCCATGCTTTTCTGGCTGTTTGGTTTCAGTGGGAATGTTGCGAAGCTCTGCTATTTGTTACCATCATGTGTCATTCTTCGAGTCATGGTGAAGTCAGATATGGAGAATGTCAGGAAAGAAGAAACATCGGGGCGATGATGGTGATTTGGGTCTATTTTGGCGACGACGAACTGGCTGCGTGATATGTGACTTGCAGCAGCAACTATTTGCGGGGGGATACAACATGCGAGGAATTCCTAGTCTTACCTTGCAGGGTGAAAATCCAAGGTCTGTCCTTAATTGGTTGTGCCTGGCAATGGCCTTGTTGAAGGCATTGTTTTGCGAGCGAGCACTTTCTCTAGGGTGAAAACCTGTGATCTTTGATCGGGCAACAACAGTGCTTGTGCACCATTCCCTTCTTGAAGGCATTGTTATTGGAGTGGAGGACTACTGGTGTTGTTCTGGTGGTGTTAGTGTTGTTGCTTTGAGGAATTGTTCTCTGTAGCGGGACTTTTCTTTTTTTGTAATTCTTCTTTCTTTTTCTGGGTTGTGTGCATCCGTAAGGCCACTAGGGCATGCGTTGTTGCAGAGGCTGGATGTAATTGGTATCTCCGTGATATTAATATATATTCCTTTCAAAAAAAGTTAAACCTGGCTTGGCCTACCCGGGGGTCGTCCCCCCAACACTAGTCCCCGAGCGCATTGGGACTTCACTTTGTGGAGAACTTCCTGCATGGTCATTAGCTGATTCTGAAATGATTGCTGATGAAGACCGTATCATAGCTTGTTTTGTAGTGCATGTCTTGTAGTGCTTGTAGTTTTCCGGCTCGATATGCTTGTTGTACCCGACTGGAGTTTTCCGGATGTGGGTCTGGTGGCCCACCCACAGGGTGTGAGTGGCGATGAAATCTCCCGGATGCGGCAACTGGCGGGGAGGTGAATCGCCCAGTCGATGACGTCAGTGACGGCGTTAGCCACGCCTGCCTCCTCTAGCGCGCGTCGCGTCAGACTTACCACTTGTCCTGCCGCTGCAGTTTTGGTAACTGTGCACACGGCTTCATCATAGCGGTTTCTCAGAGATTGTGCGTGCTCTTGGCCTTCGCAGTAACACCGGCGGGATCTTCTGTGGGAGTTGCTCTAGCGCATGCCATCCAAAACCGAAACGTCATGGTGGGAATGGAGAGTTTTCGTGCCACATGGTGGAGGGCAGCGCAGGGGGTGCGGTTGCTCTGCCTCAATAAATAGGGGCGCCAGGGAGGGCTCCTTCCCCACTTCATCTTCTCCCTGCATCCATTGCTTCTACCCTTTGCACTTTGCCTCCTTGCTTCTTCCCTGCACCCCCGCTCTTTGGTCGCTGGCGCCACCGCTCCTCCGTCACGATGACGGGACCTCGTTTTTCCAACACGGCCGCCGCTCCCGTCGAGATGCTGCCTAATCAAGCGGGTGGCTGGTGTGGCTCTTATGTCACCGATGAGCTCGTCCAGAAGTACCAGCAGGGAAAGTTCATCCTGTCGGAGCGCATGGTGACGCATCGCCACGCGATGGAGGGGGAGAGGGTTCCTAACCCCTGGCATGGGGAAGCCATTGTCTTCCTCTCCCACTTCGCCCATGGGTTCGGCCTGCCTCTGAGCAGGTTCATCCTCGAGCTTATGGTGTTGTTCGACCTCCAACTCCACCACCTGGGTGCCAACGCCATCGCACAACTGTCGCATCATGCGGCCTGCTGCGAGGCCTACCTGGAGGTTCGTCCGGACGCAACGAACTTCTTGAAGTTCTTCAACTTCAAGGTCCAGGTGGTCAGGAAGGGAGGCCCTCTGACGGAGACTGGCTACTGTACCATCTACCCAAGGCCGTCGTCGCCAATGCCGTGGCTAGAGATGCCCGACACCGTCAAGATGTAGCAGCGCTCATACTTCTGCGTGCGCAACCACACCGATGTCGACTGGATCAAGGCTTTGGTGTTCGCCAATGTCCCTTCCACCCGGATGGTCTGAACCATCCAAAACTTGGGCACCCAGGCGGACATGGACCAGATGGCCACCCACTTGGAAGCGTTGTTGGAGAAGGAGCGGCTCAGCGCCCGGGACATCCTGCTATCCTGGATGATGAACCGCGTGCTTCTGCTGCAGTAGTGGTCACACAAGATCTGCCATCTGTCCGACTTGCTAGACCCCACTCGGGTGTCCCTGCTGGACGTGCCGTTTGTGGCCCTTGGGGAGTGGCTTGCCACCAGATCGAAGGATACGCTGGCGGAGGACTGGGTCTTCTCCTCCTGGTCATTCCACCATGGGCGGCTGCCCCCGAAGGTTAGGCTTTCTTCTTCTCTGGGTGAACTTTTCACGAGAAAATTCTCCTTTGTTTCTTATTTTCCCGTTGTTGAGTAGCTCTTTACGGCACAGCTAGCGGAAGACGGTATGGGGGACAACGAGCTTCCCGCCTTCACCGCTGACCTCAAGCCGTTGAAGTACCCGTAGACGGAGCCGGAGCAGTTTCCCACCCGGGCTGACGAGGGCTGCGAGTTCCCACCTAGTGAGAAGCTTTTCTTTCCTATATTTTCTTTGTTCTTCTTTGGCCGTGTGCCTGACAATGTGCCCACACCCTGGTACAGCCGCCCATGGCGAGGACGTGGACCTGGGTGAGGCTTCCACGTCGAGAGCCTGAGGGAAACGAGCTTCCCGAGTCAAAGAGGGCTCACCGACCGAGGGTCGTGGCTACCGCACCAAGCGTCGCTGGGTACGTTCCCTTGTTCTCCTTTCTCTGCATGGTTGTTGGCTTGCACCCTGCTTATTGTATTCCTCTTGTCTTTCTAGTGAGGCGATGTCCTTGACTGGCTCCGTGACCATCGCCACCGTGTTTGACTCTCCCCCAGCTGGAGTTGAGGGGCCAGCTGCACCAGCTGCAACCTCTGTTGCGAAGCCAGTTGAGGCTGTAGCCTCTGCTACCAACCCGGCTGAGGTTGCAGCTTCTGCTTCCAACCCGGTCGAGGCTGCGGCTGACGTGGCAAAGACGGTGGCGCCGGCTGGGCCCTTGATCCTGCACCGGGCCTCTGCCGCCTCCGGGCTAACCGATGTGTTCACGGCTCCAAGCCTAGTTCAGACAGGTTATGCTGCCTATTAGGTGGAGGAGCCTGTGTAGGCAGCGAGGGAGGCTCCCGTGCAGCCAGGGGTTGAAGACAGCGAAGGGGAGGTGGCTCTGTCTCGGGCGCTTCGGCTCCAGAGGTGTCACCCGCGGCCTTTGCTGACGATGAGCAACGGCTCCGGTTGCGCCGCCACCGGACTCCGTCTTGGCGCAACTTTCCTAGTCGGCGCCCATTGCCCTTGGCTAGGCCCGCCACCTCGTGGAGGTGATGAAGCTAGGGCTTGGCGAGGCCAAGGCGCTGGGGGTGTCCCTTGAGTTAATTATCTCCTCCATCATTTTTGTTGCCCTTCTTTGTTGTTGTTCTCTTTCTCATTTTACTTTTCCTTACAGAAAGCCTTCACCGAAGCTGCCAAGACCTCGCAGGATCTGGGGCGTAAGATTGCTTGCTCTGCCATGTCCTCCTAGTTAAGCGGATTTTCACGTTTCTTGTTGACCATTGGGTACCCTCTTGCAGCTCTACTAGCGGACAGGAACCGGGAGGTGGAGAGGCTGAAGGCGGAGGTGGCCTGGTTGGAGGAGTCCAACCAGACTCGTCGAGCCTAGATCGGCCAGCTATAGCAGCAGCGGCAGCAGATGGAGGTCAAGGCCGACCAGGCGAAGAAGGTCGCCGACACCCGGACTGAGGCGTTGAAGAACCTTGAGAAGCTTCATGCCCATAAGGAGGAGGCGCTAGAGACCTCCTAGGCGAAGGAGAAGGTGGCATTTTGCCAGATCACCGAGATCATCCGGTTTCTGATAGTTGTCTCCTTCCCGGGTGCAGCCCAGTATCTCGGGGCGACTGACCAGGCCCTAGCCCGCGTCCCCGAGGCGGATGCCAAGCACGAGCTCTGTCTAGAGAATTTGGTGGCCGTCACGTGCGAGGAGGGCATACAGCTGCAGGATGCTGCCCTCGACTTCTATGAGTATGTCTGGCCAGACACCACCCCACCGGCTATGTTGGAGGCCTTGGCAAAGAAGCTTCTCGCCGCTCCTGAGCTGATGGACGTGGCGCGGGACTGGGCGCCTCACAGTGGCGCGGAGATGGTCCTGGCACTGCTGAAGTCCTGGTACCCGACGTGGACCTGAGGAGTCTCTATGGAGGGTTTCATCAAGGGACCAGCTATGACCATCTTCATGCTGAAGTTCCTGACATCTGCTCCTGTGGTGTCAAGATTGGAAGATTCGTCCAGCTTGACCAGGACTTCAGTGATCCAGCCGGCTCGGAGGGGTGCCACTACAGCCCGCTGGCGGCTTCAGCCCATGCTGACGCCTGCGACAGGCCCTGCATGTACCGATGTCGCCTCTAGTACCCACGCTCATGCCGACGCCTCTGGCCCTTCCATTGACCCCCAAGACTGATCCCCAGAATACTAGGAGTATTTGTATTCAGGCGGAAACTTGTTTGTTTGTCTGCTTGTGGGAACAATTTTTCCTTCTGCAGTGAACTCTGTTGTGAGCTTTGTCTCCTTTTTGTGATGTTGTCTTATGTTGCGCTATATGCTTTCTTCTTTGTGGGGGCGCGCGAGCGCACCCACATAGTGTAGTCCCCGAGGTTCGGGCTGGCCGGAGAATCCAGGCTGGTCGAAGCTCTTTTATGTTGTTGCTTGTTGCAGATTTCTGTGTGGCATCACGCGACCGCACCAACAGGGTGTAGTCCCCGAGGTTCGGGCCGGTTGGAAAATTCAGCCGGGTCGAAGCTCCTTGCCTGCTCTTCTTCTGTCTGGGGGCATCTGGCCTCCGGATCAGGTACTTTGGCACATGCAAAGATGAAAACACAAGTAGTGGTTTGTGCATTAGACATGCATAGTGTAAATATAGTCTGTAGTTGTTAGTCTTGGTCGAAAACTTTGTTGTTTCACGTGAAACTGATAGCTTTGTTCTTTTCTTAGCGAGCATTGGCTGTTGAAGCTGTGCCCTTGTCAGCTATTAGCCGGAAGCAAGGGTTTGCTTAGTTAGCGTACTGCGCAATACTTCGGATTTTGGCTATTGGGTTTGAGCGAGCGAGCGCAACCGGAGCATCCAGACGTCTTGTTTTCCTTAGGACTTTTCCTATACGGGTCATCGAGTTTTCTGTTCTTGTCGTGTCTGTCAGCCGGCTTGCGGTCTGCAGCCGGAATCAAAGAGGGATCTCTTGGAGACGCATATGGTACTTCTACTTTCTAGAATGATCGGCCGTCTAGGCCATCCGGCGAGTCCCCAAGAGAGACTGCCGAGTCCGGGGTTAAAAAATAATGCAGTCGGAGAACTTCAAGCTATGCAGCATAAAATGCCAAATTATTATGGAGTCCCTGAGACTGTGTCGAGGATTCTCAACTTGTTCATTACATCAAGATAAGATACATTTTCCCTTTACTCAGGTGTAGAATGGGAGAAGCAGGTTCGCATTCGACGGGCGTTCAGTTTCTTCGCTGGAGTGGTCCATCTTGTTCTTCACCGGCTGACGAGCATCGATCAGGTAATATGAGTTGTTCTGTAGCGCCCGACTGATGTTGAATGGACCCTCCCAAGGTAGAGCTAGCTTGTGCATCCCTTTGGTGTCTTGTACCAGCCGCAAGACCAGATCGCCCTCTCAGAACAAGACGTTGCGGATCCGGCTTGCATGGTAGCGGCGCAGGTTCTGCTGGTAGATGGTGGACCTAGACAGGGCCAGCTCTCGTGCCTCTTCAAGGATACCGACATTGTCTTCTCGTGCTTCCTTGTCTTGCTTCTTAGTATACAGCAGTTTGTGGGGTGCGTCAAAATTGATGTCGGTTGGCAGGACTGCCTCTGCTCCATAGACAAGGAAGAATGGCATGTAGTCGGTAGAGCGGTTGGGCGTTGTGCACAGGCTCCACAGCACAGCCGGCAGCTCCTCTATCCAGCATCCGAGAGTCCTCATTAGCGGTTCGATTAGCCTTGGCCTGATTCTGGCTAAGACTAGACCATTTGCTCGCTCGCACTGCCCATTGGATTAGGGGTGCGCGACGAAGGCCAGGTCTAGGAGGCTGCCGTTATCACCACAGAAACGCGCGAAGGCCCCTTTGGCGAAGTTCGTGATGTTGTCTGTGATGATGCTGTTGGGGTAGCCAAAATGCGTGATGATATCGGTGAAGAACTTGACCACTGTCGGTCCGTCTAGTTTCTTTATTGGCCTTGCCTCGATCCACTTGGTGAACTTGTCTACTACCACCAGCAAGTGTGTCATGCCTGATTGTGCTGTTTTGAAGGGGCCTACCATGTCCAAGCCCTGGACGGAAAATGGCCAGGTGATAGATATTGTCTTGTGTGCTGATGATGGAGTGTGTTTTGCTGGGCGAATCGTTGGCACCCATTGCATGTCTTCACCAGCTGTTCGGCATCCTCCAGCGCCATGGGTCAATAGAACCCGTGGCGGAAAGCCTTTGCCACTATGGCTCGTGATGATGCGTGGTGACCGCATTCACCTTGGTGAATGTCCACCAGCAGCCGGATTCCTTCCTCCTGACTTACACAGTGCTGGTATATTCCTCCCACGTTGCGCTTGTAGAGCTCATTGTTGATGATGGTGTATGCGCTTACCCTTCACTTCACCTGCCTTGCCTCAACCTCTTAATATAGCAGCTCCCCTTTGACTAGGAAGTTCATGAACGGCTTGCCCCATGGAGGTGTGTCCCGGATGGCACAGACAGTCTGCATGATCATCTTGATTTCCTCGCTCTTGGCCGGCTTGGGTTCGTCAGGTGGTCTGCCGGGTTGGAGGCCGGAGCCGGCAGACCCCGGGCTGCTGGAGCCGGCTGGGAGTGTCACGACCTTTGGCCCGGCAGTCCCCGAGATGAAGGAGGTTGTCCTCGGGTGTGGTGCGGTAGTCCCCGGGTGCAGCGCAGCAGTCCACGGGTGCGGCGTGGCACCGGGTTGCTTGGAGCCGGTAGTACCTGGGTACGCATCCAGCATGATGGAGTCGGATTCCGGAGATGGCGCGATGGAGGGCTTGTGCAAGTGCTCGAGGGTGTCTCTAGGCGGAATTGCCGCTCTTGTTAACCCTACGCGGGCGACTGCATCCGTGGCTTCATTGTTCACTCGAGGCACGTGATGAAACTCGCATCCTTCAAAGCAGACCCACAACTGTTGTCCCAATCGCCATATTTACGTCCTTGCTGTCCCAATCGCCTGATACTTGCTGCACCACCAGGTCTGAGTCACCGAAACAGAGGATGCGCTTGATGTCGATCTCATTTTCCATCTTGAGGCCATGGACGAGCTCTTCGTACTCGGCGATGTTGTTGGATGCATGGAAGTGGATTTGTAGCACGTACTCTAGCCGGTCCCCCTTTGGAGAGGTGATGACGACCCCGGCTCCGAGTCTCCTGTACATCTTAGACCCGTCGAAGTGTAGCTTCCAATGCGTGGAGTCAGGGCATGGAGGCAGGTATTGCGTCTCTGCCCAATCGACGAGGAAGTCCGCCAGGGCCTGAGACTTGATCTTCGTTCTTGGCTCATACCGGATGTAATGCGCGGCGAGCTCTATTGCCCATTTCACCACCCGGCCTGTGGCGTCCTTGTTGCCAATGATCTCCGACATGGGGGGCTAATGCCACTACTCAGATGGAGTGATCTTGGAAGTAGTGCTTCAACTTCTTGGTGGCCATGTACACGACATACACTAGCTTCTGATAATGAGGGTTGTTCTGCTTTCACAGCGAGAGTACCTCACTTAGGTAGTACACCAGGCACTAGACCAGCTGAGTTCTTCTGGCCTTTCGACCACCAGCACGACGTTGACGACCCGGTTGGTAGCTGTGATGCACATCAACATTGGCTCCTTTGTGGTGGGGGTCGCTAGTATTGGTGGGGAGGATAACATGCGCTTGAGGTCGTGGAAGGCCTCGTCCGCCTGCGTCGTCCAGACAAACTTGTCCATTTTCTTCATGCGTTGGTATAGGGGGGAGTGCCTTCCCGCCTAACTGGCTAATGAATCGGCTGGGGGAGGCTAGGTACCCGGTGAACTTCTACACATCGCACATGTTCTACGGTGGCTGCATGCGCTCAATTGCATCGATCTTCTTCGGGTTGGCCTCGATTCCACGTTCAGAGACGAGGACACCGAGGAATTGGACGATTGGGACACCAAATACGCACTTCTCCTGGTTCAGCTTCATCTGGAATCGACGAAGGTTGGCGAATGTATCCTTTAGGTCTTCGAGGAGCGTTTTCTTCTCCTTTGTCTTGACCACCACGTCATCGACATAGGCTTGAACGTTTCTACCAATTTGCGATTGTAGGCACTTATGCATGCATCGCTGATATGTGGCGCCTGCATTTTTCAGTCCGAATGGCATGGTGGTGTAGAAGTAAGCCCCGCATGGGGTGATGAATGCCGTCTTGATTTGATCAGCGGGATTCAGCCGGATCTGGTGGTAGCCGGAATACGCATCCAGAAACGACAACAGTTTGTAGTCGGGCGTGGAGTCAATCACATGGTCTATCTTTGGCAGGGCGAACGGATATTTGGGGCATGCCTTGTTGAGGCTGGTGTAGTTAACACACATGCGCCAGGTCTTGTTCTTTTTAGCACCAGCATCGGGTTTGCCAACCATTCCGGGGGGAAAACCTCCATGAGGAATCCGAATGCGAGCATCCGAGTGATTTCTTCACAAATGTTTCTTCTCTTCTCTTCTCTTCTCTTCTGGAGTAGTGATTACTTTACCAGCTTTGCATCTGGCCTGACATGTAAAGAGTGCTCGGCGAGCTCCCGCGGAACAACAGGCATGTCCTTGGGGGACCATGCGAAGATATCCCAATTCTCATGGAGGAAGTCGACGAGCGTGCTTTCCCATTTGCTGTCAAGGCCGTCTCCGACCAAGATGAACTTGTCCGCCTCGTCCTCGTTTAGAAAGATCTTCTTGGTGCCCTTTCACGGATGGAAGTCCGCCTCTTCGGCCGGTTTTTGCTTGCCAGCCGGCATGTCTACCTGCAGAGCCACCATGTTCTGCATTATGATGCGCTTCTCTTCCACGATGATCATGGCCTTGGCGATCTTGGAGCCATTAGTGGCGCATTCCACTGACGGCTTGTAGTCACCTATGATGGTGGTTACCCTCTTTGGCCCGTTAAGCTTCATCTTGAGGTACGCAAGTGCGGCACCACCATGAACTTGGTGAACATGGGGCGCCCCAGGATGGTATAGTATGCGCTGCAGAGGTTGACTACCTCGAACCAGATAGGCTCATGGCAGAAATTGTCCTCTGTGACGAAGATGACGTCCAGCCGGATCTTGCTGAAGGGTGAATGTGATGGGCCCGACACGGCTCCGTGGAAGGAAGTGCTGGATGGTTCCAGTTGGGACTCCCTGATGCAGAGCCAGTCTAGGGAGCTGCGGTACAGGAGGTTTATGCTGTGTAGCATCCCAATTGTCTAACAATTGCAATGCTACTAGCCTAGTCTATATATATGCTACTTCCTATATATAATTGTTGCATCATAATTATGTCATGCTCATGTCATCATGCCACCTTGCATTTGAGCATCATATAAAACCCTTTTTGTTTTGGTTCTTCTCTCATATGCATTGTAAATTGTATTTGCCTCTTGATATTGTATTTGGTTATTGATATATTGTTTAATGCCCAAGTTGAGTTGGGGGCATATCTTTTATTCCACTCCACCACCTTTCTTTTCACCACCTTATAATTCCACCATCCCATTATCCATGAGCTTTACTTTATTTTCTTTTGGTATTTAATCTAGCTCATGGGAGATAGGGTGGATCTAATTCTAATTTCTTTTGTTTGGCTTTATTCCACTTCTTGGAAATGCATAAGTATAATGCCATATTATTATTGTTTTCACAAGATTAACACATGGCATTAAATACTTGCATGGGCCATGCAAAGCTCCACCATCTCTTCTCCTTTGAGTTTTGCCTTTGTTCTAAAGGGGGTCTTGTCTTGTGTTATCATCCTATGTGTTCTTGATCTCTTGTTGATCACACCTTTTTGTTTCATCACCTCACCATCTCCATCTCAACACCTTTTCTTGATCTTGTTTGGTTCATGTTAAAAACCGTACACCCATCCCCCATCCATGCAAGCCATGTGTGGGCATATTCCACCTTTATCCCTAAACCCTAAACCATATCCCTACCCCTCTCTCCTCACACTTGTCACCTCATGCTTTGGGCATGTTTCAAACCCTATCTACCATACCTCACCCTCTCTCTCTATCCTCTCTCCTAAGCCCTCTCTCCAAACCCTACCCCATGCCCTACCCCCTCCATGCCGAAGCATCAACCCCAACCCCTACCACACCTCTCTCATCTCTCCTCTCTCTATCATGTTGGCCCCACCTGACCACCCTCTCTTCCTGGCCCAAGTGCACCCCACCCTTCTCCTCAAACCCCAGAGACCCCTCTCTCTCTCTCGGCCTCTCTCTTTCTCTCTGCTACAAGGCCCCAAGCCTTGCCCTCCATGAGCCCACACGGCAGTCCCACCACCCTACCCTGCCGTGCCTACCTGCCTAGCCCGTGCACGTGATCGAGGAGGAGGTGGAGAAAAAGGTGCCGAAGCAACTTTATCCCTAACCCACTCCCGCACGGCATCTACCTTCCTCTCTCTCGTTTTACCTCACCCCGCACGGCTCCTCTGCCTCTCCAGATCCACCCTAGAGCCCCTGCCTCTCCTCTCCTTCCTCTCCCTGACGCCTACCCCTCTCGCGGCCACCGTGCACTTGCCGTCGCCTACTCCTAGCTCTCCTGTCGTGGTTGACATGGGAGTGGTAGAGGCGCCGAGGATGCTCCCTGCTTCACCTCGCGTGCGATGAGGAGGAGAAGGTCCCTGACCGCGCTTGATGCGACGCCCGTCGGAAACCCTAGCTCTCCGGCCATCTGCCTCGCCACCGATCCCTAGCACCCCAAGACGTGCCACCACCATCAACCCCACCGCGGTGAGCTGCTGACTCTCCCGGACATCCCCTTTCTCTCCATCGTTACCTGTATTCGCCGGACCTCTTGACGAACACCCTTAGTGCATGGCGTGCGCGTGCTATATCTGCGTCGTCGCGTCGCGGGAACCTTGTCTGGCCATGCAGCACTCCCCTAGCACCGATCCCACCTAGCCGCAGTGGTCGCCGCGCATAGCGCCGGTCATGGTTTCGACCCAGCGCCGTGTGTCGTCTCATCCGATCGTCAGACATCGTCAGAGAAGAACAACAGTAGCCGCAAAACCTTTTGCACTTAACCCCCTTCCTTTTTGCTCGATAACCCCGCGGTGGTCCTGAGCCCCCCACTGTCCACCGTAGTGACACTGAGAAAGGCACCTAGCTTTTGTGAACCCTCGACCCGCGCTCCCCGTCCGCGCCACGTGGCTGCGTCCGGTTCATGAGCAGCCGCGTGACACCTCCGGTCCCACATCAGCGGCATAGGCTGTCCACGGAGAAAAGAAAGTCCTCTCTGCGTCATTTCCCGCCAGGTCAGCCCGGGCCCAGGTGTCTGTGTCTGGGGCTAGATCTGGGCGAGTACATCTGGTTTTTCTGCTTTGCTGTTTGATTTAAACTTTTCAAATTTGTTTTAAATTCAAATCCAAATCTGTTTTCAACTAATTTTAAAAATATAAATCCAAATTAAACATGTAATATATGTTTTGAAATCAGGAAAATGTGAGGAATTCAAATATGCTATTCAAAATAATGTTTGAACACTTTAATTTTCGAGTTGATTAAAATTACAATAAAATGCCCGTTTCCTTAATTTATTAATAACTTTTGTTTTATAACTCCGAATTTGACAAATGATATGTCTAAAATGATCAGCTCGGCGAGACCTTTCTGTTTATGCATTCCATGTTCTGATTTGCAGCATGCATCATATAAATATAAAGTATACAGCAACTTATTTGAGGATAAAAGTTGACTAAAACTCCATAAAATGCCTTATTCTTGTATTCCACACCTCACCCATGCCATGCTACATTATTACCATGCAAATTGTGCATCATTCATCATGGCATGATTGTTTGCTTGTCGCATTTATTCATATGCTTGTGCACTTTATTTATGTTGGCCCTTGTTTGTTTGGTTCTTCTTCGAATAGACGCTGAGTAGGGGATATATCAAGAAACCCAGGAGCACTACCCAGATCCTTCTCTCGCTTCAACTGAGCTGCCAGGCAAGCACTACCACATTCTTGCATACATATAGTACCTATTTCCTCTATATTATTCTTGCATCATGGAGTCGCGATTGCATTAAACTGAATCCCAAGCACTGCATAGCCTTTACTTTTAAACCCCACCGAAGCTTGTTCCTCCATCCCATGAGCCATTATTACAGGAGTTGTTTGAGCCATGCGGGTCGTAGAACAGCATGTGTAGGGTATGTGAGTGTCTGAGGGATAACGAGATACCTAAACAACTTAACCTGAGTAGTAATGGGATAACTAATGAAAGTGGCACCGGTGAGCAATATCTGCTATTTGGTTTTTCATGCTCACTTGTGTCCCGTAGGACCCCGAGTACTTGATTCCTGTTCCTTGAATATTCGCGCTATCCACATCCGGGAGGCTTATGAACCCCCTGAGCTAGAGCTTGATTCATTCTTATTTCTTGGGGCCACAAGTAGTTTGGGGCTTTATTACTATTCTGTACTTATGCCATGCTTTACTGCTTTATTTAAAATTGTGCGAGGAGCACCTGTACTGTTTTGGATGTGGAGTGTTTTCGCGGTATCGACAAGCCTAGTCACATTTTCGGGTTCCCAGTCGTTTACAGCCATTGACGCAAACCTTGAGTCCGTCTCGGAGCCGGCCAACTTCGTTGCGGGTAGCTTAATGGGGTGGCCCCCTGAAACATTTCTGAATCCTGTTATCGCTTTGTCGTGAATGCCTCATTGGGTTTTGATTTGGTTTTTCCGAGGTTGATCGAGTGTGTGTTGCTATTTGTGCACCTATGGTAAATCTTCTGAAAGCCGTGTCCGCGGTTATGGGCGACTTGGAGCACAGTTTCTCGATCATAGGCAATTATAACTAAAGTACCGCTTTTAATTTGACTAAGTACGACTAGTAAATAGTGCAACACTCATGGAATGGATAATAAAACTGCCAGCGGATGGGGTTGTTAAATCGCTTCCTCGTTGGTAGCGAGGAGGAGGATGGATCTGTTAATATTCTTTATTATAACTGTTGTTATTAATTCACGGACATCCGTCTATCTTTGGTTAGGCGGATGGTTAGCAGTATCTATAGGATTGTTAGGTGTTATCTTTTGCTGCAATTCGTCACCCAGGTTGTGTCCCTTTAGAGGCATAAAGACTTCTGAGTACCCCTAGGGTCTCACACGATAAATTGTTTGATTCAGATGAGCAGGTAAACTCGCAAGATGGATCTTTGGGTGGAGGAGGCAGACGATGTGAGCAACGATCATTCGGTGTAGAGATTAGAAGCAGGATCCGTGAGATCTGTGGCGGGATGTGTTTATTTATGGGGCATCTTATGCCGATTTGCTTCTTATCCGTACTCGGATCTTGTTTTCGCTTCACTTTGATACTCTGATGTTTGATGTATGAGGAGATATCCTAAACTATTATATCTATCTAGGATATTTGGATCTTGCCGTATGGCGTTGCAATATTTCTATTTCTTTTAGATGGAATGGCTCTAAGGACTGTTGTATGGTGGCTTGCATACATACTCATTTGTGTATGTAGTTGATCCCTTCCTTTGCCGATTCGCGCTCGTTCTTGTCGATGTTTTGGAAATGGTTAGGACGGCGAAAGGTCTACCTGTGAGTGGCATTTGTCCCCACCGTACTATTTAACCAATTCCGCTCATCCGGGCTTGTAACTAGGCGTAATTCACCGAGGTAGTTACAATTGGTATCAGAGCCATCCCGCCCTTCAGGGTCTCAGCCAAATAGTCGTTGTCAGTCTAGAAAATATTTTTGGTAGCTATGTATACTAGGGAAAAACAAAACACGAGAGTAGGACTGCTTCCACTTTTCTTCTTACCCACTCACCCACCCTTTTTACGGTAAGGAAGTGTAACGCGTTTTCAATCCTCTTCTTAAAATTCAAACTAGGATTCACGTGTTACGGGTTTCCGTAGTACCATAGAAAGTGTGTGTGTGTGTGCAATTCCTTGTCTATCTATTGCATCCAATTTGTTATCACAATCTGCCTTTGGTTATCAAGCTGGTACATTCCATCTTGTGGGCTTTTGAAAACCGGGCGATCTATCGACTCCTTGTTAACCGGTGCCATCTTCTTAAGGGTGTTCTTCCTTCGCATGCTTTCACGAATGTGGAGTTGCTAATCGCTACGATAAGTGATTTTGCGCATCTATTGGTATTTTAATGCGAAAAATGCGGAAAAATTTTCTTTGATACAAGCTGTGCTTCCACACTCCTTTTCGATCGTGTGTGAAACATTATCTATCTCCTTCTATCAGCATGTCCATGCTAACTCATTCTTTGTCACGGCTTAATCACAGAGTTTCATTTCATCTCCAATTCTCTTGGGCTAATTACATAACATGTGTCGATCCGATGCTGGTGATTGTAATTTGGTTCTCGGCATAGCTATATGACACTTATCATGAGTGGAATATGGAAAGTGCTACCAACACTATCCTCCAAACGGTGACGGTTATCTTCTGTGATTTTGAGTACACCGAGTGATCATATCTATGCATATTCAAGCATCTTTGGCAATCCGGAGTTTCCAAGGCACTACGGTGGTCTATCATCTGTTTATCATGCTGCACATCTTTTCAACCCCATATCTGCACAATTCTCCTGGATACGAGGGAATTGCATCTTTTCGCTTCTGATAGCTTTGCTTAAGGTATGAGCTATCATCGGTTCTTATCCAAGATCTCTTTATCTTTGTAACCGGTGATCCGATCGACAATGTGAACCAGGTGGCATTTCCTGTTCTCTTCCGAAGGACCAGATAATCTATTCTACCAGTGCATCTTTCCAACATGAATCGTTACTCGTAACGTTGATCTTTCAAAGAGCGTTGAGCTCAGAAAGTGTTTCGAGCATTTGTTCGTTTCTCTCGCCTTTTGAACTTGGTATTCTGGGAATATCTTGTTAATCCATGGTGGTATATGTTGATAATATGCTTGCCTATTCTATATCAATGGAAGGACATGGAGGATCATCTATGTCTCTTTCTCTCAAGCTTCGTGAAACCTTTTGTGTGCAAAGTCTCAAAGTGAGAATTCTGACTTTTTGAAGTCACCTATCTCGGCCACGTCCTTCTGCTAAATAGATCGCTTCAACTCTGGAATCAGCAAGTCCATTGTTAATTCCATCCTCCATCTTCAACCAACCCGGAGTTTTCCTTGTTGGCAAGTTATCATCGTCGTTTCACTAAAGATTTTCCTCAAGACTGCTAAATCTTTCTCAATCATTTCAAGAAGAACATGGAGTTCTTTCACCTCAGTCTCGTCAAGTAATCTCTTGAAACCCTCTCGCTCTATCGTCTATGCTCAATCCACCGGAGGCCATGAAGACCTTCCAGATCTTGTTTTTCATACATTCAAGTTGGTGCTATCTTTTCTGTAGCTGTTGAATCTTGCAGTTCTTCTCCGTAATCTTCCTTCATATCTTTCTGGTGGCTTGGTACTTCAGACATGACGACAACATCATCATCTTTATCTATGTATGAATCCGGCAAATCGTTTGCATCTATCCTTGTTTTTTAACGAAGTCCCATGAGTTTTTGTCAATACCTTCAGTCTGTTTCGGTAGTTCGGTTGCATGGTTTTCTTATTCATGTGCGGAGTAATGCTTTGAGTGCGGAATGGAGTAGCTACCATACCACTACTCTTATCATTCTCTCTTGTACATTGAATTGGTAAATTAATGTGATTTCACTCATTCCACGGAAGTTAGAAGTGGACTTTATCCCTCGATACTTTTACTTCCGTCTTTGTTTTTTCCGGAGTGCTCTCTCGAAGAAAGTAATCAATAATCTCTTGTTGGTGGTCTGTCTATTCTAGATGGAGCAAAATCTTCAATTATCTGGTGCAAACAAACGCAAACTCTTTTCTGTCCTCGTCATTCTACCGATGCTCGGCATCCCCAAACAAGATGAAAGGAAACTATCTCTCTCTTTGTTTCATCAATTATTTTTCTGTGGTAAAGTCAATTATGGTTGAGGCCATCAGCCGCAAATCTATTGCGTTAGCCTCAAGGCTAAAGAAAGCAATAAGTATCTCTACAATAAACTCCAGGTCCTCCATATTCTTTGCTTCTCGGGATTCCACATAATCTAGCTTCACATCCGTCTCTGGAAGTTATATCCGCGCACCTCAATTGCGTGATCCTTGGTTCTTACCGTTGCAACAAGAATCTAATCCGACGATGTCGAACTAAATCTTTCTGTTGATATCAAGGGACTCTATTGTTTGAAGGCAATATTGTTTCCGTACTTCATTTCTCAAATCCGAGAGAAGATACGATGCTATTGTCATAGTGGTTCAAAACCTCTCCAATCTAGCTCTTTTTCTTCCGGCGAGACAAAGATTTCATCATCTCTAGTATCGGTAAATCTTTAATCTTAACGGCGTGTCTTTCTTTACCCATGATACATCATCTTGTCCTTTCTTTCACAAGTGGTTCTATTCTTTTATCATGTTTCTTGAGAAAACCGGAGCTATGTCCATCCTATCCTTCTTGTCTCACGACAATCCTTCAACTCTTCTAACCGTTGTTTCCCAAGCAAACGCAAGACTCGCAGCAAGTCTAGCAAGTTATTCCGTGGTTCATCAACTTGGGAACGTGAGGGTCACCTTCGTTCCGAACAACCGCCTCTCCTTGTGTTGTTTTCCTTTTCCTAGGAATCTCGGGGCGAGATTCTTGTTTAGTGGGGGAGAGTTGTAGCATCCCAATTGTCTAACAATTGCAATGCTACTAGCCTAGTATATATATATGCTACTTCCTATATATAATTGTTGCATCATAATTATATCATGCTCATGTCATCATGCCACCTTGCATTTGAGCATCATATAAAACCCTTTTTGTTTTGGTTCTTCTCTCATATGCATTGTAAGTTGTATTTGCCTCTTGATATTGTATTTGGTTATTGATATATTGTTTAATGCCCAAGTTGAGTTGGGGGCATATCTTTTATTCCACTCCACCACCTTTCTTTTCACCACCTTATAATTCCACCATCCCACTATCCATGAGCTTGTACTTTATTTTCTTTTGGTATTTAATCTAGCTCATGGGAGATAGGGTGGATCTAATTCTAATTTCTTTTGTTTGGCTTTATTCCACTTCTTGGAAATGCATAAGTATAATGCCATATTATTATTGTTTTCACAAGATTAACTCATGGCATTAAATACTTGCATGGGCCATGCAAAGCTCCACCATCTCTTCTCCTTTGAGTTTTGCCTTTGTTCTAAAGGGGGTCTTGTCTTGTGTTATCATCCTATGTGTTCTTGATCTCTTGTTGATCACACCTTTTTCTTTCATCACCTCACCATCTCCATCTCAACACCTTTTCTTGATCTTGTTTGGTTCATGTTAAAAACCCTACACCCATCCCCCATCCATGCAAGCCATGTGTGGGCATATTCCACCTTTATCCCTAAACCCTAAACCATCTCCCTACCCCTCTCTCCTCACACTTGTCACCTCATGCTTTGGGCATGTTTCAAACCCTATCTACCATACCTCACCCTCTCTCTCTATCCTCTCTCCTAAGCCCTCTCTCCAAACCCTACCCCATGCCCTACCCCCTCCATGCCGAAGCATCAACCCCAACCCCTACCACACCTCTCTCATCTCTCCTCTCTCTATCATGTTGGCCCCACCTGACCACCCTCTCTCCCTGGCCCAAGTGCACCCCACCCCTTCTCCTCAAACCCTAGCCCGAGACCCCTCTCTCTCTCTCGGCCTCTCTCTTTTCTCTCGCTGCTACAAGGCCCCACCAAGCCTTGCCCTCCACGCAGGCCCACCTGGCAGTCCCACCACCCTACCCTGCCGTGCCTACCTGCCCAGCCCGTGCACGTGATCGAGGAGGAGGTGGAGAAAAAGGTGCCGAAGCAACTTTATCCCTAACCCACTCCCGCACGGCATCTACCTTCCTCTCTCTCGTTTTACCTCACCCTGCACGGCTCCTCTGCCTCTCCAGATCCACCCCAGAGCCCCCGCCTCTCCTCTCCTTCCTCTCCCTGACGCCTACCCCTCTCTCGCCGGCCACCGTCTGCACCGTCTCCTACTCCTAGCTCCTGCTGTCATGGTTGACATGGGAGTGGTCGAGGCGCTCGAGGATGCTCCCCTGCTTCACCTCGTACGTGCCGATGAGGAGGAGAAGGTCCCACTTGACGCCCGCCTGCCGTGGAAACCCTAGCTCTCCGGCCATCTGCCTCGCCACCGATCCCCAGCACCCCAAGACGTGCCACCACCCTCAACCCCACCGCGGTGAGCTGACTCCGGACATCCCTTTCTCGCCGGCGTTACAGATTCGCTGGACCTCTTGTGACGCGCCTTAGTGCATGGCGTGCGCGTCTTATCTCTCGTCGTCGCGTCGTGGAACCTTGTATGGCCGCGGCAAGACTCTAGCACCGATCCCACCTAGCCAAGAGCCGCTGGCGCCGGCGCCAAGAAGCGCCAGGTCGCTGGTTCGACCTCAAGGCCAAGGTGTCGTCTCATCACCGATCCGTCCAGGACATCATCAGAGAAGAACAACAGTAGCCGCAAAACCTTTTGCACTTAACCCCCTTATTTTTTGCTCCGATAACCCGCGGTCTGCCTGAGCCCCACCTGTCAGCCGTAGTGACACTTTGCAGAAAGGCACCCAGATTTTGTGAACCCTCGACCCGCGCTCCCCGTCCGCGCCACGTGGCTGTGTCCGTTCATGAGCCGCGTGGCCCACACCCCCGGTCCCACATCAGCGGCATAGTTGTATCACTGCGGTGAGAAAAGTCCTCTCGTCGTTTCCGCCAGTCAGCCGGGCCTGTGTGTGTCTGGGGCTAGATCAAGTAGTACATCTGGTTTTTTTGCTTTGCTGTTTGATTTAAACTTTTCAAATTTGTTTTAAATTCAAATCCAAATCTGTTTTCAAATAATTTTAAAAATATAAATCCAAATTAAACATGTAATATATGTTTTGAAATCAGGAAAATGTGAGGAATTCAAATATGCTATTCAAAATAATGTTTGAACACTTTAATTTTCGAGTTGATTAAAATTACAATAAAATGCCCTTTTCCTTAATTTATTAATAACTTTTGTTTTATAACTCCGAATTTGACAAATGATATGTCTAAAATGATCAGCTCGGCGAGACCTTTCTGTTTATGCATTCCATGTTCTGATTTGCAGCATGCATCATATAAATATAAAGTATGCAGCAACTTATTTGAGGATAAAAGTTGACTAAAACTCCATAAAATGCCTTATTCTTGTATTCCACACCTCACCCATGCCATGCTACATTATTACCATGCAAATTGTGCATCATTCATCATGGCATGATTGTTTGCTTGTCGCATTTATTCATATGCTTGTGCACTTTATTTATTTTTGCCCTTGTTTGTTTGGTTCTTCTTCGAATAGACGCGAAAGGTGGGATATATCAAGAAACCCGTGAGCACTACGAGATCCTTCTCTCGCTTCAAGCGGGCAAGCACTACCACATGCTTGCATACATATAGTACCTATTGCCTCTATCTTATTCTTGCATCATGGAGTCGCGATTGCTTAAACTGAATCCCAAGCACTGCATAGCCTTTACTTTTAAACCCCACCGAAGCTTGTTCCTCCATCCCATGAGCCATTATTACAGGAGTTGTTTGAGCCATGCGGGTCGTAGAACAGCATGTGTAGGGTATGTGAGTGTCTGAGGGATAATGAGGTACCTAAACAACTTAACCTGAGTAGTAATGGGATAACTAATGAAAGTGGCACCGGTGAGCAATATCTGCTATTTGGTTTTTCATGCTCACTTGTGTCCCGTAGGACCCCGAGTACTTGATTCCTGTTCCTTGAATATTCGCGCTATCCACATCCGGGAGGCTTATGAACCCCCCTGAGCCAGAGCTTGATTCATTCTTATTTCTTGGGGCCACAAGTAGTTTGGGGCTTTATTACTATCCTGTACTTATGCCATGCTTTACTGCTTTATTTAAAATTGTGCGAGGAGCACCTGTACTGTTTCGGATGCGGAGTGTTTTCGCGGTATCGACAAGCCCAGTCACATTTTCGGGTTCCCAGTCGTTTACAGCCATTGACGCAAACCTTGAGTCCGTCTCGGAGCCGGCCAACTTCGTTGCGGGTAGCTTAATGGGGTGGACCCCTGAAACATTTCTGAATCCTGTGATCGTTTTGTCGTGAATGCCTCGTTGGGTTTTGATTTGGTTTTTCCGAGGTTGATCGAGTGTGTGTTGCTATTTGTGCACCCCTGCAGGGTAAATCTTTTTGAAAGCCGTATCCGCAGTTATGGATGACTTGGAGCACAGTTTCTCGATCATAGACAAGTATAACTAAAGTACCGCTTTTAATTTGACTAAGTACCTGACTAGTAAATAGTGCAACACTCATGGAATGGATAATAAAACTGCCAACGGATGGGGGCTGTTCGTCCGCTTCCTCGTTGGTAAGCGAGGAGGAGGATGGATCTGTTAATATTACTGTTATAACTGTTGTTATTAATTCACGGACATCCGTCTATCTTTGCTTAGGCGGATGGTTAACGAGTATCTATAGGATTGTTAGGTGTTATCTTTTGCTGCAATTGCATCACCCCAGGTTGTGTCCCCTTTAGAGGCATAAAGACTTGCTGAGTACCCCTAGGGTCTCACACGATAAATTGTTTGATTCAGATGAACAGGTAAACTCGCAAGATGGATACTGTGTGGAGGAGACGGACGATGTGAGCAACGATCATTCGGTGTAGAGATTCCTGGAACGGGGATCCGTGAGATCTGTGGGCGGGATGTGTTTATTTATGGGGCATCTTATGCCGTTTTGCTTCTTATCCGTACTCGGATCTTGTTTTCCGCTTCCGCCTGATACTCTGATGTTTGGTGTATGAGGAGATATCCTAAACTATTATATCTATCTAGGATATTTGGATCTTGCCGTATGGCGTTGCAATATTTCTATTTCTTTTAGATGGAATGGCTCTGAGGACTGTTGTATGGTGGCTTGCATACATACCCATTTGTGTATGTAGTTGATCCCTTCGCCTGCCCATTACGCCGCTCGTTCTTGTCCCGATGTTTTGGAAATGGTTAGGACGGCTGAAAGGTCTACCTGTGAGTGGCATTTGGCCCCACCGTACTATTTTAACCATTTCCGCTCATCCAGGCTTGTAACTAAGAGCGTAATTCACCGAGGTAGTTACATGCTGCTTCCACCGTCCACCACGACGTGGGAGAACCTACACGAGTGCTTCTTGGAGATGATGATGGGATCCAGGACCATGGCGTATATCCTCGGATGCGACAGTATGTCTGGTTGGTCCGACTCCACTTGACCTCCTATTCGGACTAGTTCAGGAACTAAGGAACATGGGGAACGATTGCGTTCACCTCCGCCTCACGACGCTTTTGCTGTGTTTGGTTTCCGGATCGGTGGTGAAGATGTGGTAGTTCCCTACCCGGCGAGGATAGTCTGCTCCATCTTCATCCTAGAAGTTTTGGCGCTCGTGGTTGTCCTGCTGCCCACCGGTTGGCAAGGGAGGGGGTGGCGGTGGTAAACCACAAACCTCGGCCATCTTGTTTGTCCAGGTTCACTGGAGAGTTGTTTGTGCAACCAGCTTGTTGCCGCCACTGTGGAACTTGAATGGGCCATCAAGCATCGACTCGATGGTGTACTTGGGCCGAGGTGGCCGGTCGTCGGACTTTTGTCTCCGGCTGCCGCCTATAGCTGGGTCCTCTTGGATAGCTACCACCTTCCTAGAACCGTATTGGTTAACCAGCTGTTCGTCTTTCCTCTTGTCATGGTGATTATCATGCCGCCTGGAGTTGTGGTTGTTACCTTCCGGCTGGCGCCGGTCCGTGGAGACATCCACGATGATCTACCCTTGGTCGTCCAGCCGGATGGACCTTTTTATCGCCGTGTTCGCGGTGGCGTATTTCTCTGCGATTTCCATGGTCTTGGCGATGGTATCGGGCTACACCCGGCGAAGCTTATGCTTGAGCATGGTGCCGTCTCTACAGTCGTTGATGAAGAAATTGATTGCTTAATGCTCGCGCACCCCCTCGCAGGAGTTGTGCATGCTTGTCCATCAGGTGATGTAGGAGTGATCGGTCTCGTCCTTGCCTTGAACGCAAAGGACGATCTTGTCGGGGTGACCCGGGCACTTGTAGGTGCCGATGAAGTTGCGGACGAACGCCTGCTAAAAGTCAATCCAAGCATTGATGTTGTTGTCGGGGAGGATATTGAACCATGTCCTAGCTGAGTCGAGGAGCATGAGTGGGACATAGCGCACAGCCACCCGGCAGTTTCCATTTGCGATGCCCACCATGGTGGTGTAATCCACCAGCCAGTCCTCCGGCTTGGCCGTGCCGTTGTACTTTCAGGTGTCCCTTGGGAGCGAAAATCCCTTTAGAAACGGCTCGTTCTGAATGCGCGGTCCGAAGCACCTTGGTCCAGCCGTACTTTCCTCTTCCAGCACACGTGACTGGACCAACAGGTCGATGCGCGCGTGCATCCCGCGGTTCCTCTGGATCGAGTGGTCCAAGCCGTCCTAACAAATGAGACTTGGGTGGTGTGTTGGTTCTTCCGACTTTGTCAGCAGGATCATGGTCCCTGCTGGTGATAGCTGCGGCTTTGCGCGGGTTTTGCCCATGGCTGGCTGATCCGCCGCGTGGACGGCTGTTCTGCCTTGTAACGTTCGGAGAGGAGGCCTTTCTCCCACCTGTAGCCGGATCACCCACCCAGTGAGGCTGCTGGCTCTTGCTATTTCCTCCGAGGCTTGTGCCTGCCTTGACCTGTTGCTTGTTGGCCATAGAGATAAGGAGCTGGACGCGTACTTGTTGGCGATGCAGCTCGTCACCCTCAAGGTGGCTGATCTCCGCAACGGCAGCTTCCGTAGCCCTCATGTTCTTGGCTGGGTTACTATAAATTGGTTGAGCTACGACGACACGCGAGTCAGTAGCTCGGTCCAGCTCCGAACCCAAGTTGCGGCCCTAAGGTGGCGCCTACCAGTTAGCACTAGGTAAGTGGGAGAAGACGTTCATGGTGTTGTACTCACGCAATGTTGCGTCCAGGCGATGACCTTGCTGGCTTCCTCCAAGAGGTTCTGGCGCATGGCTTCCAGCGCAGCTGCTACAGCCGCTGGATCCACCTCGGGCGTGATGGGGATGCGGAGGTGCCGGATGGAGGCCGCCAAGGGGTCTACGTCTTGTTCGCACGGTGCAGCATCGTTGGCGCCCATGTCACGCTCCAAAGGTAGGTGGTGACCTTCGCCTATGCCGGCCATCATGACCTCGATGCTGCCGCTGGCGAGGAGCAGGGCGGAGAAGCCTGGAGGCGCGCCAGAGATGGTGACGACCTTGCGAGGGAAATCCTCGGTGATGGTGGCGACATAGACGCGATGCTCGCCAAAGTGCATGACGGAGCCGCCACTTGGGAAGGTTTCCCCGTTGAAGCAAGATGCGTTATCGAGGACGCAGTCGAAGGAGCCGAAGGTGAGGACGAGGACAGAGGCGACTCGCTCACCGGCGACAAGTAGAAGTCCCGTGCGAAAGAGGACCCCAACCGAAGCACTGTGCCCCACGGTGGGCACCAACTGTCATGGTGTGGAACACGGCAGTGCCATCGGGGATGGCATGAGAGGGGAAAATCAGGATGCTATCGGTGGCTACTCGCAACGGGTTGGGCACATATACTACAAACACAACGATGTACCCAGGTTCGGAGCCCTCTTGTCGAGGTAACACTCCTACTCCTGCAAGGATCTACTATATGGGGAGCAGATGCTCAATACAAGTGATCCTTGAGCTGTTTTCCTAGCTACTATCAAGAGCTAGAGAAAGATGAACTACTTCACTTGTTGATTCTGGCTAACTTCTAACTTGTAATGCCTTACCTAGAACCCTGGCACTACCCCTCCTTATAAAATGGTGGAAGGGTAGGTTAAAATGTGGGATCTAGGGTTTACTGTTTGGGCTTTGGGTTACAAAGCGGGCCGGCTGCTGGGTCCAGCCGGTGGTCCAGGACCTGGTCAAGCTCCAGTATAGGTGGGGACAGCGACACAGCGACTTAGTGCCATAGCTTTGGGCATCACCCTCTACTTTATCCATCAGCTTGGTGCTTTATCAGCTAGCTAGAGCTGTATCCGTCAGCCGGTGCTTTACTCGTCAGCCTCCAGCCTTGGCGCATTGGCATCCTCGTCTGGTAGTGCCGGCAAGACGGCGTGCCATCCTGTCCGATCAAGGGTGTGCTTAGCAAGGAGCGTCACCCCCTCCCGTACCTTAGGCCAACGGATCCAACACGGCCGGGTATAGGTGGTCACCCAACCGACTCTCCTGGACCCCCGGCTAGATGGGCCAGACGGGGAATCTTGAGGCGGACCGGGTGAAGCATTGCACCCAGCTATGGTTCCTTGTTCTTGTGGCCATCCGGACAGCTCTCCATGGAGTCGGCCAGTTGAACCTGGCTTGGCCTACCCGGGGGTCATCCCCCGACAAATGCTAATTGGGAAACAGTGAGAAGGAATTATAGTTCTTACCCTTCAAGGAGGACGTACGACACCTTCACCGGGATCCAGACCTCCAAAGCTTTGCATCCAACTTCCTTTTCCCCTGTTTTGTTCTCCTCTGTGCTCTCCAGACTTGAAGGATATTATGTGCTCTCCAGTCGCATAGGACCTATCTCCGAGTTCTTTGGCCGTGCAGGATCCATCTCCGAGCGGGATCCGGATCACCGGCTTCGTTGGGTGCTTCACCCAATGCCTGACTCTCGGTTTTCGTTTCCAGACGTGCCTAGGAGGTCTACGACGGCAAGGATATGGGGCAAGGAGACAGGGCATGGAGGGGAGGGTGGGAGGACGATGGCTCAAGGGGAGGACGAGAGTGGTGCATGACAAAATGGAGTGGCAGGAGAGGACCAGAGGTGTGAAGCTAAGAGTAAAAAAATATGGAACATTGCACAATAATGGGGGGCACTAGTCCTCGAACCTGGGATGCGTTCCGCCGATGGTGGAGGTGGCAGGCCTACCAGTCAGAAAACATGCCAGGTTGTCTTCCCCTGTTTCTGATGGTGTTGCTACAATTCGACGGTTCATAGTGGTACATGAATAATATCATGTAAACATAAAGCCACAGTTGTAAATATATTAAAAATTGAACCCGGTTTGTTTCATCTCCTACCTATCCTGGCACATGGCCCGATCCGGTGGGTAGCAACGACCGATCTTTTTAATATATTTGCACTCTCATGCTTAGAAGCGAAATAAAGATTCAGCGCTTAGTGCAACGAGTGTCGAATTATAACCTCTCAGGAAATATGAGAGGTTTATTTTCACGCGTGCCTGGACTCCATACCTACTATCACTCCCCTTCTCCGACTAACCCGACTTCCCCTTGCGCAACTCCACCCCGATGCGCCACCTAGGATAATATGGCCCCGCCGAAGCAGCGCCGAAACTTGGGTATTTGGCCCCTTTAAGGCAGGACGTGAAGATCTACTTCGAGGTCATTCTCCCATTGTCATCCCAGGCGGATGATTTCGCACAATGTGCTGCATCGGCGGTGGCTGCGGTGAGGAGGGCCAAGCGAGCACTGTGGAGAAAGCGCACGACGACATTATGGTGGGCTCTACGCAGGGGGAACAAGGTACGTCTTAAATCATTCATGGTAGCATGTCGCCGAGGGTACAAACCCTCGAACAGGGCAGCGCCATGGTCTAGGAACTCTCACGTCCATGCTTCGGCGTGGGCGACCTTACCGTAGTGGGGGCAGGGAACACACGTTCTGCAGCAAAGATGATCCATCCAACACACCGTTGGATGCCAGACCGCGCCGGCGACCATCCTTCTACACTCAGCCTATTGGATTATTCGACAGCTAGAGCCGACAGCGGGCAATAGCTCAGAGCTGGAATTCAGGTTTCGATTCACACGGACCTACAATCCCTTCCATGATATGCTAGATTTCAGGTTCGAATAAATCATTGCCTCAGCACAGATGGTCATACTGAACCGGGCCTGGTTCAAACAGAGTGGATGTGCATGAATGATGCAGATATCTTAAAGTTTGGTGGGAAGGAAAAAGATTAGTTGGGGATGAATGATCACTAAACATACGTCATCTCAAGGTAATTGGCCAGCCAACTTTTCGGTGGATATCCTCAATTTTTTTAGTAAATAATAGTTAAGTTCAGACTGAAGAATAGCTTTTGTAGATGGAATGCTGACGCATGGTTATGAAACTATTAGGAAGTTTAGCCCACTTTTGTGCATCTATCACACCCTTTTGTATGGAAGTACTTCTGATGTAAACAAATACTATCAACTGTATATTTATTCAATTACTACTCATGGTTAAACCCAATTAACTTCCATATTTATCCTAGATACTCAAAATTTAGACAACATTTATGTACTGATTTTCCGTGGTTTATTCATGCATGTTCTATACAAAATCACGGACTATTTCGAACAAACCTCGGTAAATAGTCAACCAATTTAGACACAATAGTTTTCATTTTCACTAGAACTGGATCAATCTGAAGACACTGTTTCGCATACATGGCCGGGTTGAACATGAACCTCCCAAAAAACTAAGTCCTAGTGGCTTAGTCCCAATTACGGGGTTGGAACTAAGGATACAGTCCTATAAACCCAGTTTTCATTTGTCTTGTGTTGTCTGCAAAATGGTCCTACAGTTCACCGTGTTACAAAACTAGTAGACAATGTTATAAGGATCATCAAGAAATCTTTGTTTGAAACAAGAATCATTTATTGTCTTTCGGATCAGTCATCACTTGGCAAAATAATCTTGCTACATTGTACTTGAAGAGGAGATGAACTACATTTTCCTGGCAACCATAGAATTTACATTGCTAATTGCCAATCCACCCTCTTTTCAGAAGGTTATCCTTGGTTATTCATAGAAATTATAAAGCACGGTGTTCATGCAGATGCATTAGACAGACATAGTTCAAATTCATTAGCCACACATACTCCATCAATTCAAACTATTACATATTTTTAGTCCAAGCTAAATTCCTTCTCCGCTCTGCATGCTACAAATTCATTAGTCAGTAGCCACACATACTACACCAATTAACTAAAGCTTTGTCTTCACTCAAGGGAAATCAGAACCGCTACCTTGTCCATGCCCAGTTCCCCCACCGAAACGGTGTGTCCCGTTGCAAAATGCTGGTGGTCCTATGCCATCGATCCTTCCGGGCCAACACTGCAGGAAACGAGGACGCTTTCTGGCTGCCTCGTTGGGGTCCTGAATGCCATGTACCGATTCTAGAACCTCCTCTAGGTGGATGATGACCGGGTGCTTCCGCTAAGTTTTTGTTGTGCCCTGCTTGGAATTTCCACCTCGTACATCTTAGGAACGGCATCTGGATGTTTCAGCCACGCCATTACCTCAATGATCCATCTATCGCTCGGTGGCACAATCTCCACCAGCTCGCCGCCAAGGATACTGATGAGGGCCTCCATCTCCCAAGCATCCAATGGGAGGTCGTTGATACGTCCATTTTGCATCACTATTCTATGTCTTAATTCACTATTATTCATTGATATATTTCATATTGATAGGTGATACTTATGTTATTTCATCTATTTTTGCATGGTTGATGACTTTTGGAGAATGGACCGCTGTAGTCAGGATTCTGATGGAAAATGTGTTGTTTGGAGGCAAAATTCGCGAAGATCAGAAAATCCGGGAAAATATACAGAAATCCTATTTTTCCAAAAGACTAAGGATGCCAAAAGACAGAGTGGAGATGGGCCACAAGGGGCCCACACCACCCCAGGGCGCGGACAGCCCTAGGCCGCGCCAGGAGGTGGTGTGGCCACACTGGCCCACTCCAGCCTCTCCCCTCTGGCGTATATCATCCTCCCGAAACCATAAGACTCGGGGAGCGACCACAGAAAGATTCTGTGCCTCTACGGGGCGGAAAACACCGAGAGAGAAAGATCTCTTCGGCAGATAGATTTCTGTTGGGGGAATTCCTTCCCAGAGGAGGGACATCGTCATCATCAACACCACCATCAAGCTGGACTTCATCGGGATCATCATCATCATCACCACCATCATCACCATCAGCACCCTCATCACCATCTCCATATTGCTATAACAATTGTGTTGAATCTTGCATAGTTTATACAGGAAACTTTCCCGGTGTTGATTACTCTTTGTAGTTAATGCTATTGAGTGAACCATTGAATTATTGTTTATGTTCAGATTGTTATACATCATTATTCCATCTCTGATCATGATCCATATGATGTCTTCTGAGTAGTTCGTTTTGTTCTTGAGGACATGGGAGAAGTCTTGTTGTTAGTAGTGGAGTTGCGTTGAGAAAGATTCAATAGATTGATATTTAAGTTGTGGTGTACTTCTTCTAGTGGTGTCATGTGAACGTCGACTACATGACACTTCACCTATATGGGCCTAGGAGAATGCATTGTGTATTTGGCTACTAATCGTAGGGGTTGCCGGAGTGACAGAAACCTGAACCCCCGTTAGGAAACCATTGCACAAGGGACGTAAGGGTCTTAGAGTTTAAAGTTGTGGCTAGGTTTCTACCTTAATTACTTTCTTATACTTAGGGATGTTTGCAAGGGGTATAATCATAAGTATGTATTAGTTTTGGATGGGGCGGTACATTAGCAGAGGTTCACCCACACAACACTTAGCAAGCTAAAGAAGATTAATCAACTATATGAAGCGAAAGCACTTGACAGTCTTCCCATGTGTCCTCGATAACGTTTGGTCATCTTAAGTAATACAACCGGCTTGTCCTTTGCTGCATAAAGGATTGGGCCACTTGCTGCATTTATTCCTACTGTCTTTTATTTACTCGTACTTTGTTTACTTGCTTTATCAAAAACCCCTAAAAATCCATTTGCTAAGTATTTGCAGAGAATTCCTAATCCATACCACTAGCCAGCACCTTCTGCTCCTCGTTGGGTTCAACACTCTTACTTATCGAAAATACTGCGATACACCCCCTATACTTGTGGGTCATCGAGACTATTTTCTGGCGCCATTGCCGGGGAGTGAAGCACTATTGGAGAGTGGAACTGGTAAAGGAAACTTCTACTGTGAGTATTGTTTACTTCTGTTAGCTGCTTTATTTTTCTATGGATAATTCGCTGAGTTTCTTATTTGTTAATGCTACTACCACTGCTAAGGTAGTAGATAAGCCACCACCTGCTGAGAATGATGTTTTAAAAATACCTACAAGAATTATTGATCGTGTTATGGATAACTACTATGTTAGGGATGGAACTGTCCATCCCGGTGATCATTTACTCTTTATACACAAATTATGCGGCTTGTTCAAGTGTGCAGGTATTACTACAGATCAAGTTAAGAAGAAGTTATTCTCATTATCACTGAAAGGAAGAGCTGAGGAATGGTATAAGCTGCTGAAGAATGGTCAAGCTCTGGAATGGGAGGAAATTGTGCCTCTCTTTTATTCAAAGTTTTATCCTCCTAGTGAGATTCATAAAGATCGGAATCAAATATACAACTTTTGGCCTTTTGATGGAGAGAGTACAGCTCAAGCTTGGGGGAGATTGAAGTTACTAATGCTCAAATGTCCCATTCATGAGCTCCCCAACAATATTATTATCAATAACTTTTATGCAAGGCTCCCTCTACATGATAAAGATTTATTGGATGCTTCTTGTGCTGGATCATTCACTTGCATGGAAGAAGAAGCTAAATGGGATCTTCTGGACCGTATTCAAGACAATGCTAAAGCTTGGTTGAATGACAAAGGTAGAAAGTCAGGTATAAATTATGATTATGAATGCATTGAATCTTTTATGGGAACTGATGAGTTTCAAAATATTAAAAATGCTTATGGTCTAGACTCTCAAGCTATTGCTTCTTATTTTAGGATTTTGCTTCCTACATTGAAGTGCCTAAAAAGAAGTGGAATAAGTATCATGAACCTTATAAAGATGTTGCTAAGAGTGTTCCTGCAAGAAATACTGAAGTTTATACTCCTAATCATTTTTTACCTAAACCTTATATTGAGAAAATGCCTTTCCCAGTTAGGATTAACGAACATTCTATCATAGCTAGTATGGTTAATGAAAGTACAAGAAAAGATGCTGAACCTGATAAACAAATGGTTGATGAACCTATAATAGTAAATGTGAAAGACTTTGTCACTAAATATGAAAAAGAGGGACACACTATCCTTTGTAAGGATACCTCTAATATTGTTTCACAAAGTAGTGTTATGAGAGCTAGTATTCCCGTGTTTTCTGTTAGAATAAGTGATCATTGCTATGATGGTCCTTGTGATAGCTATATTGTTAAGTTTATGCATGATACTGAAAGCTACTATGAGAGAGTGAAAAGTGTTCTTATGTATCTCAATAATATCAAGTTTCCTCGTTTTATGCTGAAAGTTTTTATGTTGCACTTGTTTTGCCTTCTTCTGCAAGAAGCCTCTGGTTTCAACAACTTGTTTGTTTACAAAATCCCCTTCCATAGGAAGTGGGTTAGACTTAAATGTGTGTGTGTTTTTGTTTCTTAATGCTCTCTTTCACTTCAATCCATATCCCTATGAGCGCTTCTTCAAAATTATCATGCCCATCTTAAATGGCTATAAAGAAAGAGCTTTATGGGAGACAACCCAATTTGTTTTTGCTTTTAGTTTGTTTTTGTTTCTTTGAGTCTTGGAGGTTATTACTTTGGTAATAACCGCTCTTTATCCGTTTTGTTTGGTTTTTGTGTCAAGATCAACCTCTAATGAGAGAGAAGTAAGATTTGGGGAAGTTGCTGTCCCGAAACAGATTTTTGTGCTTCACCGTAAAAATTCTTGAGAGACCTCTGTCTGTCGGATTGAGCTGTAATGTTTTGTGCTTCTGCCCCAGGTTGTTTTTTAACTTTCGTTAGTTTTGCACTTTTTTATTTGAGCAACAGAAGATTTTCGAAAAAATTGATCTTTACCTGCTGGTCTGTTTTGACAGATTTTGCCAATCTTGCATTTGCTTCTTTATTCGATTTCCTTTTTGAATTATTTTTGGGTTTTCGGAAGGAGTTTCTACAGTATCTTATGTTTTGATGGTTTTGGTATTTGCTGCAGAGTTTACGATAACGTCCACTTCTTCCACGATCTCTTTGGCCCCCTTATCTTAGAAGGGTCGTCTAAGGGTTCGCCGCGATTCAGTTGAAGTTGGACTCAAAAGGTTTTATCACTTCACTTATACTAATGTTTCTAATGAGAACTGTGTGAAGTTTTGTGTGAAAGAAATTTCCAGGAAGTGGAGATAATGGTGTAATAAGGAAAAGAAGGGTTTTATGACTCAAGTAATAAGTGTATGAAGATGAAGATATTGATGATTCAAGTGGTGACTCCGGAAGGATCCAGTAAAATACCAAATTCAGAGACCTGCAGAGTCCGTTTCCTACTAGGTAACAGTTCTGGTAAGAAAAGTTCCGCGAAAATACAATCCAACTATATTTTTGCAGTTTTCAGTCAATAAGGAAAGCTACAAAGCGAAAAAGGGATGGAAACGGAGCCAGGGTGGCTCACACCACCCTGTGGTGTGGGCCCACCCCTTGCCATGCCACCAGGTGGTGAGTCCGCCCCGGACTCTGCCTCCGACTCGTTTTCTCTCAGTACCTTCCTTTTGATATGAAACTTCGTAATATATATTCCCCCGGATCTCCCGAGGTTTGTATATCGTATTTTTGTCGTGTTTTTGTTTTGATCTATTTCTGCCAGGACATACTCTTTGAAGGTTTAGAAGCACAATGGTGTTTGCCAAGGATAAGGGGAAGGAGCCTATGGAGGAAGATCTCCAAGACCCCAAGCAGGGGCTGGTACCTTTAGTCTCTTTCCCTGCATCAACGGAAGCCCTACGAGTCACTAAGGAGTTCTGCGATAAGTACCGAGACTTGAGGAGGAAGGTGGACATGCTTCAATGGGAGAATAATAGGCTTCGCAAGATGCTGGAAGATTTCCTCACGTCAACTAAGAAAATATTACCACCACCACCGAAGGAGTAACTCGTCATCAGGTTTGGCATCCCCTTGGTTTGTTCCAAGCTTGGGGGAGTGCCGCGGTATCATATCACTATCTTCTATCTTTTTACCTTATTAGTAGAGTCATATCATGGATAGAGGAGTTATTATGTAGGATGGTTTGCACTATGGAAGTGTCCCCTCTCTCGTTAGATATGTATCCCTTGGTTTGAGTTGCCGTTATGGAATATTAATGAGAAGTTCTATCATTCACTCTTTTGCATAGCTTATATTAGTTTTCAATTCGTGGTTATATGATTGATCTTGTTGTTAGTATTGGTAGCACTCTGGGATCATTGAGTTAATTTAGTTGGTTTTGGCAAACCTGGCTCGGTCAATAGCAACACTTATTTTTGAGAGTTGAATGAAAAAGATAAAAGTACCTTTAAAGAAAAATTATTTCATCATCTTTCTTTCTTGATTTTCTCATAAGTCTAGTATTCTCTAGTTAAGATCTTTTGTGTTTCCAAGGAATATTGCATGTTTGTCTTTATCACTCGTATGTTTGGTTGTTTCCTTCAACTCTTATACTTGCTACCCAGCCTTGCTAGCCAAAAACCTATACTGAGAGGGTATTCTTCTCATGCATCCACCTCCTTTAAACCAAAACCTTTTCCATTTGTGTCCACCATACCTACCTATTAGCATTATTGCTATTCCAAGTAAATTCTTGTTTTATCTACCTCCCAAATTAAACTTGTTATGTGAAAATTAGTGATCAAAGCTCTCACGAACTAGATGGCACACTTTACTTTCTTGCATTTAATAAACTTGAACCATTGGGTCCTTCTTTGTTGCGTATATGCTTGCGCTTTATGAGTTGCAGTTAGCCGAACCATGTATCATGGGGACCGCTTTCAACACTTCATTTGGTACTCTGTACCTAGTTGATATCATGTTCTTTTGCTTATGGATCCCGACGGTGTGAAATAAAAGTGGAACATGTAAGATCATGGAGTTTATATGTGTGTTAGAGAAACGCCTGGGCCGCTAGCCTAAGCCATTCCTAATCATGGTGGAAACTTGCAGCATAACTATAGTGAGCATTCTATGAAGCATCCTCAATAAAAACCTATGCAAATAGCAAATAAAAGATCGCTGAGATGCTCACTGTCTGCTTGCCTTGTCATTTTGATTATGGGATAGCTCCTGTGTCATGTGCAAGGGGTACCCCGTTGGCGGTTCTCAATGATACGCATGTATTTACAATGACAAGAGCTTACTCGTGACTGAAGTTGAGTAGCATGAGGATCGGTACTCATAAGTAAGGGACATGAGATTTCAACTTATAACTTGTCAAGCATATCCTCTTAGTTGTGTCACATTAACCTTAATCACCTAAAGATGCCTATGATAGGGGAAATGAGAGCTGAAAGCTAGTAAGTATCATAATTTTTGGGGGCTCTTTATGAGACTTGCAATCCCTGCTTCCCTCTTTGAAGGGCCTTTCTTTTACTTTGTAGTTGAGTCAGTAAACCTACTCCCTTCTATCTCAGCAAGTATTTTGAGTTGTTCTGTTTCATTCATTCATGTTTCTTATGTTCCTTGTTTTGCACATTGCTCTTATCCTGATGTTTACTACTTTGAAAGCTATCATTGAAAAACCAGTTATTTGTGAACTCCAGGAAATTATCAACTATTCTTTGACCAAGAGCTAAGTTTGCCATTACCAATTATGATTCACTTTATGTATCTTTATTGCGTTTCCTTTACTTATTACAAGTTGAGTTATATAATAGTGAGTTGTCTCCTATTATGATCTATGTATTTGATGAATATGATGCTTCTTGTCCGTATTCTTTTATCTACTCCTCACTCCATAAACCTGAGGCCATATTTATTAAGCTCAGTTTCGCTTGGGACAAGCGAAGTCTGAGCTTGGGCGGAGTTGATACGTCCATTTTGCATCACTATTCTGTGTCTTAATTCACTATTATTCATTGATATATTTCATATTGAGAGGTGATACTTATGTTATTTCATCTATTTTTGCATGGTTGATGACTTTTGGAGCATGGACCGCTGCAATCAGGATTCTGATGGAAAATGTGTTGTTTGGAGGCAAAATTCGTGAAGATCAGAAAATCCGGGAAAATGTACGGAAAATCCTATTTTTCCAGAAGATTAAGGATGCCAGAAGACGGAGTGGAGATGGGCCACAGGGGGCCCACACCACCCCATGGCGCGGGCAGCCCTAGGTCGCGCCAGGAGGTGGTGTGGCCACCCTGGCCCACTCCAGCCTCTCCCCTCTGGCGTATATCATCCTCCCGAAACCCTAATACTCGGGGAGCGGCCACAGAAAGATTCCACCGCCTCTGCGGGGCGGAAAACACCGAGAGAGAGAAAGATCTCTCCGGCAGACAGATTTCTGCCGGGGGAATTCCTTCCCGGAGAGGGGAGATCGTCTCCATCAACACCACCATCAAGCTGGACTTCATCAGGATCATCATCATCATCACCACCATCATCACCCTCAGCACCCTCATCACCATCTCCATATTGCTGTAACAATTGCGTTGAATCTTGCATAGTTCATAGGGGAAACTTTCCCGGTGTTGATTACTCTTTGTAGTTAGTGCTATTGAGTGAACCATTGAATTATTGTTTATGTTCAGATTGTTATACATCATTATTCCATCTCTGATCATGATCCATATGATGTCTTGTGAGTAGTTCATTTTGTTCTTGAGGACATGAGAGAAGTCTTGTTGTTAGTAGTGGAGTTGCGTTGAGAAAGATTCAATAGATTGTTATTTAAGTTGTGGTGTACTACTTCTAGTGGTGTCATGTGAACGTCGACTACATGACACTTCACCTATATGGGCCTAGGTGAATGCATTGTATATTTGGCTACTAATCAAGGGGTTGCCGGAGTGACAGAAACCTGAACCCCCGTTAGGAAACCATTGCACAAGGGACGTAAGGGTCTTAGAGTTTAAAGTTGTGGTTAGGTTTCTACCTTAATTACTTTCTTGTACTTACGGATGTTTGCAAGGGGTATTATCACAAGTATGTATTACTCTTGGATGGAACGGTACATTAGCACAGGTTCACCCACACAACACTTAGCAAGCTAAAGAAGATTAATCAACTATATGAAGCGAAAGCACTTGACAGTCTTCCCATGTGTCCTCGAGAACGTTTGGTCATCTTAAGTAATACAACCGGCTTGTTCTTTGCTGCATAAAGGATTGGGCCACTTGCTGCATTTATTCCTACTGTCTTTTATTTACTCGTACTTTGTTTACTTGCTTTATCGAAAACCCCTAAAAATTCGTTTGCTAAGTATTTGCAGAGAATTCCTGATCCATACCACTAGCCAGCACATTCTGCTCCTCGTTGGGTTTGACACTCTTACTTATCGAAAATACTGCGATACACCCCCTATACTTGTGGGTCATCAGCCGTCAAAGCCGAGTTTGGTGAATAAATGAAGCTACCCCAAGTGATCGTCCCACCCACAGGCGTGATGCCAACGCATGAAGCTGATTTTCTCCCTGCATCACTTGAATGAATAGAAAGAATGCAGAACACACTCGGTGTATGAGATGTGCTCAAACAGGACTAAAAATCGAATGGAGGCATGTGCGCATACCTCAATCTTGACCATATTTCGTCTGATCCAAAACTAGACCTGAAAGCTGACAGCAAGTCTGCCAGCGACACGGTGGGAAGGATTCCTAGCACGGTGGCCATGCGAGCATGGTCTTCGAACTGTTGTGCCAGGGCTACCATGCCTAGGGTGCGCGACAGCATGCAACCGCCCGAGGCCGGTCGCCGACCAGGATCTCCCAACGGGACGTGCTCCGTTGTGCGAGAAGGACTAGCCAGAGGCGAGAGACTCGGCCGGGGATGCAAAGCTCCGATACGGCGAACGATGCGATGGCGACAGTTGCGAGCTTCGATTAGGGGCGTCGGAGTTTCACTAGACATGACGGGGACACAAGGAGAGCAAGTGCGAGCTCCGATCTGAGACGAGCAGCCGAAGCTGAGAAAAGGTTATGGGGAGGGGAGAGGGGGAGAAGTGCAGAGTAGATAAGTAGATGTGGTCCACGCAGGGGTAAACTAGTCGACGACTGCAAAGGATAATGGGGAATACTGACATGGCGGTCCAAGAAGAGTTTACCTAATGACGGTATTTGAGTTCAACCGTATTTCGTCTGGTTCAAACGTCCGTTAGCCAGTTAGATTTGTATTCACCCCCATTTGGTCTCTCTAGGCAATTGGTGAAGCTACTACGTCCCCTCTGCGAGATTACAAGCAATTCGGACCCCGCGATGCACTCGCCAAACAAATTTGGGGCCAAAAACTAGCAAGCCCGATGTAAATAGCACCTTCATGTCGTCAATAAAAGCATGAACTTCGCTCCAATTTTTTCTTATGTATCCTTACCTTGGTAAGCAATATGTATTTCATCATTTCCCATATGCCCATGTGTTCTCTCTTGTATGTCACATCAGCGGGGTCTGGGCACGGTGCCTATGCTCGGGTCCATCCTGTCAGCACTAAACCTATGCGATTGAGCTCTGGCTATCGGGGCTGATCACGTCGTACAACTCACCTCACCAAGGTTCTTGGTGCTTGGCTCCTCATGTTACACACATGTAGTAATAGACAAGCGCATGTGGGCATCATGTTTACACCTCTGCTAGCACACTCATGCCTCCGCAACAAGAACGCATACTCCAAGCTACTCCACAAGGAGTTAGCCAGGCCTCACAAGAGGACCACCCCGAGGCCTAGATGGTGCCCTCATCGAGGTCATGCCTCTGTTAGCCAAACAGAACATGAGACAATTCCTCTAGGGAGGCCATCACACGATGTGCTTCGCGAGCCGTCATGAGACGTCCTTGCCGACGCCTGCACGATGCCCTCGCCTCAGTCTCACAAGAGACTCTTCTTCAAGGCCACACAGGAGGACCACTTCGAGGCCCGGACAGTGTCCTCATCGGGGATTTGACTATGTTAGCAAAACAAAAAAATGAGGCATCTCCCCAGCGAGGTGATCGCACGATGTGCTTTGCGAGGATCCATGAGGCGGCCTCGCCGAGGCCCGCATGGTGCCCTATCCTAGGTCTCGCCCGAGAATTTTTACCAAAGATATCATGAGATATGATCTACGAGGCCCACAAGATGCTTTCACCCGATCTGGTCTAAGGCACTCGGCAAGGCCCATAGGGCACTCTTGCCAAACCTTATGAGAAGCCCCTTCATCATCTCGCTCAAGAAAACAACTATAGGTGCAAGCCTTGTGTGAAGCTATTTACAAGAATCACTCCTCACCCAAAGCTAAGTAAATGCTACCTTGCACCTCCTCTTAGCGCCCCAATGCTATCTTGCCCACCATGGGAGAATCTAACCAAACATGAGTGTCCATCACTTGCGGCACAAGATGTAGGTTGAGCCTTCATGGGCCACATGTTAGGAATAAGCACTCCGTGCCCGGCACTGACACGGTGTCACGTATACAAGTCGTATACGTATAGGATTCCTAGCAGTACACTGAGGTGTGTGTGCTGTGTCTAATCCATATACTTGCAGGTAACTGAGTACTACTAGGATTAGAGTTGGGCTAGTAGTCAAGTTGGCATACTAGAATCCTAGTATATATATGCATGTACCCCGGGTTGTAAACACACCACGAGTTGAATCAATCAAAGAAAACTATAAGGCACGCCAGGTGCCTTTGGCAATCCAAAAATTATGTCTTTCGTGTGTCTCTTTCGGTGAGACAGAAATCGTCAGAAGTGTTGATTTGTGCGTGTCCGCGGAGTGTATCGCCTGAGATCTTCGTCGTCTACGTCGGAAAGTGTCCCGACGAAAGTACTGTTGGGTCTAGGCTAACAATTGGTATCAGAGCCAAGGTCGTCGTTCGTGATCTGCTGAAAGTACTAGGAGGTCATGGCGATGGTGAAGTTCGGCGAGTTTACGTGGCGTGTCGGGACCAATTCCAACAATTGGTATCAGAGCCAAGGTCGTCGTTCGTGATCTGCTAAAGGTACAAGGAGGTCATGGCGATGGTGAAGTTTGGCGAGAGCTCGACATCGGCACCGGCATTTGAGACAGTGGGTGCGGCTTTGTATCCATGTCTGGATCGCAAGTACTACGGGTTATGGGCGCTTGTGATGCAGTGCGCCATGGAAGGTCAGGAGATTTGGGAGGCCATCGATCCCGGCGACGATGAGTACGTCAAGGGAGGTGCGAAGTACCGAGAGGATTGCCAAGCGTTGACGGTGCTCTACTCGGTCATGCCGACGGACATGTTGTAGCACCTCGTCGGAAATAAATCAGCGAAGGATGTGTGGGGAGCGATCAAGGTGGTATGCGCAGGTGTCGACGACACTAGTGCTCACATGGGGCAGCAGGAGGTTGTCTTGGACGACGAGATGACATTGGTAGAACCGGAAGTGACCCTGGTTGTTTCGTCAAGTGTGGCGATGCCAAGTACGGCGACCAAGGTGTCAGAAGAAGTCGGCGTGAGTATGTAAAGTTCTAAGAAGGAGGAGTTCACCTCAAGTTCAGAAGTGCAACCGGAGAGTACTCGGACGACCGACATCGCGGGACACGACATCCAAGATCAAGAAGATGTCTCATTGCATGATGAGGGCAGTAGCCCACCAGGACATCCACCAGAAGCTGTAGGCGGACGTGGCACGTGTGCGCTGCTCAACAGTCCAGAAGGAGGTGCTCCAAGTGTGGAGCTCGGGCCAAGGGAAGGTCCAGGGGATGGCAGCCCAGAAATGCCAGAAAGAGGTGGTCCAAAAGAAAGTGATCTGCCGAGAAGGGCTCCATCCGGAGACCCAGAAAATAGATCAGAGGATGGTCTAGGGGCTGGCGGCCCAGAAACGCCAGAAGGAGGCAGACTAAAAGAAAAAGGTCTGCCAGGAGGAACTCCACAGGGATGTCCAGGGGCGCCCATCCTAGAAGTTGGAGCAGAAAAAACAAGTAGGGCAAGCAGCATGCGCGTTGTAACGCCAGAAGAAATTGACAGACCAAAAGAAGTAGGTCCAGTCAGCCTAGAGGCGTCCTACCCAGAACACAAGCAAGAAGCAAATTGGCCAGATGGGAGAATCACTAGTGTTGGTTTCATCAGGTCAGAAGAAAAGAGCATACTATTTTAGCCTGCACCACCGAGTGGAAGTTGGAAAGACAAAGAGACATGGGCGAGGTCGGATGCAGAAGAGTATGTCGTATCGCCTTGTGCTGGAGCCGAGCTGACTACGACCGACGCGAGCACGCATGAAACGCGTGTTGGACTACTATCCGAAAAAGGCACTTCAGACAGTCAGTAATCCGGTGAAGATGAAGCATAAGAAGCAATGCCTATTCATCAAGGAACCGGTGAAGACTGATGACGCGGACAAGGAGGATTGGCGTGAAGCCATGGAGAAGCCGACAGAAGCAAAGTCGGTGACATGGATGTTGAAAAAGGAAGTGGCAAAAGCAATGTCGTGGATGACGCCCGCGAGAAGCAGCATGTACATTTGGGACCCAGGTGGATGTTGAAGGGCACGTCGAGCTTAGGGGGTGATTGTTAGGAATAAGCACTCCGTGTCCGGCACTGACACGGTGTCACGTATACAAGTCGTATACGTATAAGATTCCTAGCAGTACACTGAGGTGTGTGTGTTGAGTCTAATCCGTATACTTACATGTAACTGAGTACTACTAGGATTAGAGTTGGGCTAGTAGTCGAGTTGGCATACTAGAATCCTAGTATATATATGCATGTACCCGGGTTGTAAACACACCACGAGTTGAATCAATCAAAGAAAACTATAAGGCACGCCAGGTGCCTTTGGCAATCCTAAAATTATGTCTTTCGTGTGTCTATTTCGGCGAGACAGAAATCATCATAAGTGTTGATATGTGCGTGTCCGCAGAGTGTATCGCCTGAGATCTTCGTCGTCTACGCCGAAAAGTGTCTCGATGAAAGTACTGTCGGGTCTGCTAACACCACACATGCCTAATCCACGCTCCTGCGGTTCTCATGGACGGCCTCATCGTCAGCACCTTTTTCACCAGGATTATTGGAAGCCTCGCCTTCGTTGACTCCTACCTTGAGACGCTTGGCCACGCTAGGATCCCTTGGCCTAACCACAACGGCGAAGTCAAATTGAGGTTCGGTGTGGAGGAGATTGCTAAAGATATGTGTTGCGGCGATGCCTAGCAGCTGGCGACACTCTATCTCGATGATGTCATCGAGCTCTGCCTGAAGCTCACTAAGCTTGTTGGCAGCCTCGTTCTTTGCCTACACCGCTTGGCTGGGGCTAGCCTAGGTGTCGTGGAGCTCCGCTTCTAGCTTCTGCTTCATCTCCTGGAAGGCTACCTGCTTCTCACGGACGCAATCCTCGTGGATCTTTACCTACTGGTGGAGCTCCACGCGGGCCTTCTCAAGTGGATCAGCGAATTTCCTCTCCAGCTCCTCCCACATCGTCTTCTCCTGAGCCACCCAGCTGGCCTCACGGGAGTATGCGTCCCACTCCCACTTCAGAAGTTTCTATTGCCGAGCGCTTAGCTCCCACTCGCGCTGCAGCAGATCTTTCTACCTAGCGCTCACTCTCGAGCGGCCGAGACTTTCTTCTCGCGGGCGGAGAGGGCCTCAACGTGAGCAGCGAAGGCTTTCTTCTCGCGGATGGCGACAACCTTTTCTCGGGCGACAAGGGCTTCCTCATGACCCTTGAGCATCATGGCCTGTTCATTGGACGCCTCGAGGGCCACCTTCGCCCCCTCTTAATGAACACCAGCAGCTTCCACTGCATTGCGTTTGGCCTCTATGGCATGGAAGAGTTTGCGCCACTCCTCGGTGAGGAGGGCGCGATCGGAGAACAACTCCTCCTAGACCTTGGAATCCTTCGCCGACCTGGCCGAGACCTACGCGGGTGTTCTGAAGAGCAGCAATGAGAGGCCCTCGCAGCCGGAAGGGCCTCCGCACATCTCCATGATCCACACATCCTCACCCAGCACCCTGCGGTTCAGCACTTAGCCCCGCGAGGACGCCAAGTCCCGCCCTCACTAAAGTCCCGCCCTCACTAGGTCACCACCGGTGCTCTTCGGCGGAAATGCACCCACCATGGGGCCTTGGATCCCTGCGTCAGACCTCGGGTTTCCTTGACCGGATGCCTCGGGAATTGTGTGCTCTGTGGCCTCGGCCTAGCCAACAGTAGGTGCAACTAACACCCCATCGTCGGTCTCATTTATACGACAATAGGGTTTGGAGAGAGAGGATGCTCGATAACCCAACAGGGCTCGGCATCGTGTGTATATATATATATCAAGAGAACATATTACAATACAGAGTCCATGTACGTACAGAGTCACGTAACGAGAGATTAGATTTAGACTACAATTAGACTATTTATCTATTCTATCAGCCTCCCTCAATCTCAGCTATGGGAAACATACTGAGATTGCGTTTGCATTCTTGAAACAAAGGTAGCGGCAACGGTTTTGTGAATATATCAGCTAACTGATCTTTAGAGGACACAAACCGAACCTGTAGAAGTTTCTGAGCAACTCGTTCACGAACAAAGTGGAAGTCAACCTCGATATGTTTTGTCCGTGCATGAAACACTGGGTTGGAAGATAAGTAAGTAGCACCAATATTATCACACCACAAAATAGGCGGCGACTCCTGTTTGAGACCAAGCTCCTTTAGCAATGCTTCCACCCAAATCAACTCAGCGGTGGCATTTGCAACAGCCTTGTACTCTGACTCAGTGCTAGACCGAGAAACTGTAGCCTGTTTTCGAGCACTCCAGGTGATCAAATTACCACCATAAAATAGTGCATATCCCCCTGTAGATCGCCTGTCTTCAACATCACCAGCCCAATCAGCATCAGAATACACAGACAGAGAACTAGACACTGATGGCCGTAGAACCAAACCATGATCCAAGGTACTCTGAACAAAACACAGAATCCTTTTAACAGCAGACCAATGATCTTCAGTAGGCGAGTGAAAAAACTGACATACACGATTAACCGCAAACGATATGTCAGCCCGGGTAAGGGTAAGATACTGCAAACCACCAACAATACTCCGGTATGTGGTGGCATCAACATTGCCAAGAGGAGAGCTATCAGCATTGATCAGCTTAACCATGGCAGACATAGGAGTATCAGCAGGCTTACACTTCAGCATACCTGCACGTCGCAGAAGGTCAAGCGCATACTTACGTTGTGTAAGCGTCATACCATGAGAGCGACGCATCACCTCAATGCCTAAGAAATAGTGAAGATTGCCGAGATCCTTGACAGCAAACTCTTGACGAAGACCATGAACCAAACGATCAACAGCTTGTGGTGAGGAGCTGATCACAATAATATCATCAACATAGACCAAAAGATAGACTGTAATATCAGACCTATGAAGAATAAATAATGACGTGTCAGCTGTAGAGGCAACAAAACCATGCTGATGAAGAACTGCAGCAAGACGAGCATTCCATGCCCGAGGAGCCTGTTTGTTTGAGACCATAGATTGCCTTAATGAGATAACACAAGTGATGTGGGCGTTGTGGATCCTCAAATCCAGGAGGCTGGCGCATAAATACCTCCTCAAGAACACCATTGAGAAAGGCATTCTGAATATCCAGCTGGCGAATAGACCATCCACGCGTGACTGCAAGAGATAGAAGTAAACGAATGGTCGTAGGTTTAACCACTGGACTGAAGGTATCCTCATAATCTAGGCCAAGACGTTGTTTAAACCCTTTAGCAACCAGTCGCGCTTTGTATCGCTCAATAGTACCATCAGCATGACGCTTGACTTTAAAAACCCATTTAGAATCAATAATGTTGACTCCGGGCTTCGGGGGGATCAAACGCCAAGTACCATTTTGTAGCAGTGCATCGAACTCTTTTTCCATTGCCTCGCGCCAGTGTGGAATAGCAAGCGCAGCACGAAAATGTCGCGGTTCAGAATTTGGATCAGCAGTGGCTCGCGAGGCAGGTGGCAATCCAAGCAATAGTACCATCTGTACGGCGCTTTGGCTGCTGAACACCACGCAGACCGCGTGTAACTGGACGCAGAGAATCTGGAGCAAGAGGGAGCAGCGGCTCTAAAATTGGTGCAGTAACCGAAGCCAGAGGCGTCGCGGGCTCATGGGAGTGAGCCAAAGGCGACACGGGCTCGGATGAGGTAGCTGGCTCCGGGCCAGGTTGTATTGGCGACGCGGGCGCAGGAGAAAACGACGACGCGGCGTCACATGCAGGAACAAACGTGGAAGAGTGCAAAGCAGGAGAGTGTACTGATGTAACATCACAGTCAGCTGGTGGACCGGGTGCATGTTGTTGCTGCGCACCAGGGGACTGCATGCATGCACGTTGCTGTTGCTGCACACCATGGAATAATTGCATGCGATCGTTGCATGCTGATTCAACTTGAGACTCAGTCAGGGAAGCGCCAGCTTGAGCTATCACATGTTCGTCCATAATTTCCAAGCGAGCAGCCCGTCCAGTACCTGCACCTGCACCATGGTTAGGAAGCAACAATGGAGAATGCGCACGATCCTCAAATTGGTCAAGCAAAACAGGCGAAGAAGAAGATGACGGGGAATCTGTGGATGGAAGATTGGAGAAAGGGAAACTATTCTCATCAAAGATGACATCGCGACTAATATAGACACGGTTAGACGGAACATGAAGACACTTGTAGCCTTTATGGAGGGGACTATACCCTAAGAATACACATTTTTTAGAACGAAACTGAAGTTTGTGATTATTGTAGGGACGCAAATTTGGCCAACAAACACAACCAAAAACTTTGAAGAAAGTGTAATCAGGTTGCTCACCAAGAAGACGCTCAAGTGGAGTTTGCATGTCAATGACACGAGAAGGCATACGATTGATAAGAAAGCATGCTGTAATAAAAGCGTCACTCCAATAGCGAAAGGGAACAGACGCATGAGCAAGTAAAGTGATACCAGTTTCAACTATATGTCGATGTTTACGCTCAACACTACCATTTTGTTGATGAGTATGGGGACACGAGACACGATATAAGATGCCAAGTTTCTCAAAGAAAGAGTTTAATTTAATGTACTCGCCGCCCCAGTCAGATTGAACGTGTAGAATTTTATGGTTAAGCAAGCGTTCGACATGGGTTTGAAACTGAAGGAAAACAGCAAAGACATCACTCTTGCGGTTAATCAAATATAACCATGTGAAACGACTATAGGCATCCACAAAACTCACATAATAATTATGACCGCTGACTGAAGTTTGGGCAGGGCCCCACACATCTGAATAAATAAGCTCTAAAGGAGCAGTAGTTACATGCTGAGACACAGAAAACGGTAACTGATGACTTTTGCCTTGTTGACAGGCATCACAAACTGAACTAATTTTATTGGACACTGATGGAAGCTCATGACGATGAAGAACATGTTGAACGATCTGTGGTGAAGGGTGGCCTAAACGTGCATGCCACTGTGTAGACGAAGCTTTAAGAGCACTGAAGACTTGTTTAAAGGATGGCGAGTCCAGGAAGTAGAGACCACCACGACACCCGCCTCTAAGAAGAGTGGCCCTCGTATCCAAGTCCTTAACAAAAACACTGTTAGGATGGAACTCAACAAAGACATTATTATCATGTGAAAGTCTATGAACTGATAGGAGATTTTTTAGAACATCGGGAACATGAAGAACATTACGTAGATGAAGGGGCCTAGAGGATGGAGTAGGAAGAATTGCTTGACCAACATGATGAATACGCATACCTGCACCGTTGGCCGTATGGACTTGATCCTTCCCATGGTAGGCCTCCTTCATGTGCATCTTGGCGAGCTTGCTAGACATGTGTTCCGTAGCGCCGGTGTCAAAGTACCAAGCAGGATCAACTGGAAACGAGGAAGTGTGCCCTTGCTGCTGAGGACCATACACATGATTGTCCATAGCCAATTGTCTTTCCATAAAGCGCCCATCGTTGCCAACTCCAAGAAAACTTTTATTGAACCTCTTAAAGCAGCGAGAGGCAACATGTCCAGCCGCGTCACACAATTGGCACACTGTGTTGCGAGGCGGTCGACCATAGGAGGCCGGACCACCGCCTCCATAGGAAGTCGAGCCACCACCTGCAGGTGCGGGCGGCCTTGACGTGCTGTAGGTAGGAGGGTAGGAGGGCTTGGGCGTGTTGAAGGATGGACGTGGCTGCGTCGAGGAACCAGCAGGAGCATAATACTGCTTGGTTTGCTTGCCTCCAGACTTGGCGAGGTGGGCAGAGTGGACCGGGTTGGAGCGACAGGCCTCAAGACAACTCTCAGTAGCGAGGAGCCTAGCGAAGAGGTCATGCGCTGGCATGGGTTTATCCCGGTCGAGGACGATCTGAACCAGGGAATCGTACTCTTCATCAAGACTAGCACAAACGTAGCCTTGGAACTCCTCCGGGCGAAGCGGTTGTCCGATCGAAGTTAAGGTGTCGGAGAGGTTCTTCAGTTTGTTGAAGTAGACGGCCACAGACGAGTCGAGTTTCTTCGTATCAGCGAGTTGCGCTCGAAGATTGGCGGAGCGAGCGGAAGACTGCGTGGCAAACGTGCGCTCCAAGATCGCCCACGCCTCAGCGGAGGTCTTGGCGAATATGATCAGCGTCCCGACCTCAGGAGTCGACGAAGAGAGGAGAGCCGATAAGATGGCTTGATCTTGTTGTATCCATGCAGCAAAGGCCGGATTCGGCGACGTGGTGGCAGCGGCGCCCTCCGTAGCAGCGACGGTGAGGGTCGCAGCAGGGCAGGGGAGAGTGCCTTCGATGTATCCATGGAGCAGGTTGCTCCTGATATGGGACACCACTTGCGCTCTCCAAAACAGATGGTTCTCGGCCGACAACTTCAGAGTAATGAGATGGTCAAAGTTCACCGGACCGGAGTTTGTGGAACCAATAGAGGTGGAGATCGTGGATGGAGGGAGGGGGAAACCAAGTGCAAGGGACGAAGCACTCGATGAGGAGTTGGGAGCGGCGGCAAAGTCGGCCATCGCGAGTTGCAGAGGAGGCGGCGGAAACGCGGAAGCGATCGAGTTAGGCTGATACCATATACGACAATAGGGTTTGGAGAGAGAGGATGCTCGATAACCCAACAGGGCTCGGCATCGTGTATATATCAAGAGAACATATTACAATACAGAGTCCGTGTACGTACCGAGTCACGTAACGGGAGATTAGATTTAGACTACAATTAGACTAGTTATCTATTCTATCATCATTGACGTGCTCCACCTCCACAGCGCGCAAGGACCCGTCGACCCACTTATTCTCCTCCAGGAGATGCACCTTCCATTTCGTGACTACCCTCTCCCCGCTTGTCAGCGATGGGGCACGCGGGGAGCCCAAGGGCGCTCCCTTCGGGTCCTCTGCCCTAGCAGGTGAGCTGGGCATTGGTGGCCGTGGCAATCCTGGCGGTACCTCCTCGGTGGTGTTAATCGTGATGCTAGCATCCGTTGCCTCTGGTTGCTCCGCATGTTGCCGTCGGTGCGTCTTCCGTGTCAGAGGTTGCTACCCTGGACACCACCATTGTCGCCCTATCCGCTGTGGGTGCCGCGTGGCCCGCAGTTTCTTCTCCTTCGTGGGCTCCCTATGAAGCACCATCAGGATGAAGGCTGAATCAGGAAGGAAGCAAGCAGCAGAAGAAGAACTTACACGTCATCGGAGCCCAAATGGACTGCCTCAGCCTCTTGGAGACGTGAGAGACTCCTCCTCCGGTAGTGGTGTTACCCCCGCGTTGCTCCCCTCCTTGTGGATCCCGACATTGGCCTCCACATGGAGACCCTCTTCCTCACGGGGACCGAAGGTGGTCTCCTCGTGAAGGATCCTCCCCTGATCATACTCCTCCGCCTCTTGGACCTCGCCAAGGTTCTTGTTAGAACTCCCGGTGTTTTCCTCGAGATTTTCTTTGAGCGTGCAGAGCAAGGGCGTGACACGGAATGACCTGATATTGCCCCGACACTGGAGGAAGAATACGCCACCTTGTGCAAACTTTTCTTGCGTGGTAGGGCCTGCCCACTCTCTGAGGCGTCTTCTCCGGAGGAGGTACTCTCTAAGGCACCCTATGTCCCTACATGTTCAGAATCAGTGGCAGGAACATTGGAATCTGCGGGTCCCTCTTCCTCCTCATGCGTCCCGGCAAGAAGTCCCACCTCGTTGAAGCAAGGCATCCTCGCCAGAACCTCGAGCCTCCGCTCCTTCTTGGTGAGGTACATTGGAGGGGCCGACTTCGCGGGATAGGACACCCTCTTCTCGGGGAGCAGCACCTTGACCACCTCCATGATGGTGGGATCACCAAGTAGCTCCTCCTAGAGCTTCATAATGTTTGTACTGCCGCTGTAGGTCCCCATGTCCTCTGTATGGGCTTGGAGGGGCAATCCGTCTCTTGACAAACTCCATAGCAACCTTCTGCTTCATCAAGCCACCATCATGCAAGGCCTTGATGCGCGCTATGATAATCGCCCCTACTCGGCAGGGAACGATAGGCCAACCCATTTGCGGGGTTTCTCCGCTGGTGTCAATAGGTTGGCTGCACATGCATCCATCTAGACCGAGCGCTTGCGGAAATTTTACACCTTCTTCGACTAGCCACCGGGAATGTACTTGGACGCAAGTCCATCAACAATGCGGAGGGATACGCATCAATAACACCATCTCCCATCATGACGCGCAAGCTTCAGAAGCAGCGGAATAGCCTCACAGAGGGCTTGATGCCAATAGATGCCTCGTAGAAGAAGGAAAATATCGTTATGGTGGTGATGGACCACGGATACAGATGCATCACGTGGACCAGATAATAATTGAGGAGTGCATGGAAGAATGATTGTTGGACAAACGGCACCGGGGTTACCCGGAGTCCCTAGTGAGTTGGGCTTCTAGACGGATCATCTGGGCGCCTCGCGATGGCATGGGGGGGCCCTCACCGAAGACCTTTGGCGGAAGCTTCCAGGGAACCCTCTGGAGGGTGGAGCACGCACAGGATCCCCCCTTGAGGGGGGACATATGAGCGATGGCTCCTCGTGGAGGGCGACGCGCGTGTGTGCATGCCGAAGGGAAGTCGATAACCTTGGCGGAAGCATCGGATGCCGCCCCGGTGCGGTCCAAGAGGGCCCAAACAGCCAAAGGTGCCTCTAGCAAAGGTATCGACAACTAAAGCGGTGTCTCTCTATTTTGGGGCAAGAAGACAGGGGTTGACTCTCCTCTAGGGTGGGCGTCATCCATGACCGATGACACGAGGCGGATGGGCATCTCTGAGGCCGTGTAGGCTCAGTCCACATAAAGTACTCTGGTGGACCAAGACTTCGGACGGAGGCATTGCGGAGACCCTTCCCGCCCAACATTTGGGGGGAAGAGGCCCAGCTCGCCTATATAAGGAGACCTTCTCCTACCTTAGAACAAGTCGATCCCAGTGATCTGTAACCCTAGACATTGATACACCATTGTACCCTCGCGAGACACCGTGAGCAATACAACCAAGCAGGAGTAGGAGCTTTACCTCCTCAAGAGGCTCCCGAACCTAGGTAAAGAAACCTTTGTGTCAACCTCTTTGTCATGCTCGTGCGTCACCGTCACCGTCTCCGCCGCTGCTGAGAAGCTCGAAACGCGTGTTCAGCCCCTCTCAAACTCAGGGCTTGTTGGACCCCTTATTCCTTTGCGGGACACTTTCTCTGATATTTGGCGCGTAAGGTAGGAGGCTGAGGCGCGTTTTAGAGTTCTTCCTCAACCCCAGCGACATGGTGTTGAGCGCTGACACGGGGCCCTAGCAGCAAGCCTCACCCAACGCCACAGCGCAGGAGTACGTGTTATGCGAGGTGCGAAGATTGCTCCACCATGGCCCTTGTTGGGGGGATGACCCCCGGGTAGGCCAAGACAGGCTCAGCTGGCCCGCTCCAAGGAGCTCTAGCCATCTGGGGCCAAGATAAGGAACTCCAGCCGGGTGGAAATCTCCACCCGGTCCGCATCCAAGTTTCCCCGGCTAGCCCATCTAGCCGGGTGGCCAGAAGAACTGGCTGAGAGGCCGCTCCTAGCCAGCTGCCTCGGATCCGCTGGCCAAGGTACGGTGGAGGTGACGCTCCTCGCTGAGCGCATCTCTGACCGGACAGGCTAGCTCGCCTGGTCGGCGCTACCAGACAACTGCGCCAAAGCTGGAGGCTGACGAGTAAAGCTCCGGCTGACGAGTAAAGCCCGAACTGACAAGCAAAGCGCCAGCTGGCAGAGAAAGCGCTAGATGACGAGTAAAGCAAAGGTGATGGGACACTATGGTGTCATCCTCCCTGTACAGGAAGCTTGACTGGACCCGGACCTACCGTTCGGGCATGTCTAGCCGGCCCAATTTGTAAACCCAAATCCAAACAGTAAACCCTAAATCCCACCTTGTAAGCTACCACTCCCAACCAGTATACAAGGGGAGGTAGTGCTAGGGTTCTAGATAGAAAATTACAAGTTCTCTAGATTAGATAAGTTGAGTAGTTCACCCTCTTCCTCTAGCCAAGAGCAGCTAGGGAAACAGCTCAAGGAGCACCTGTACTGGGCATTCGCCCCCTAGTAGTAGATCCTTGCAGGAGTAGGACTGTTACCTCGACAAGAGGGCTCCGAACGTGGGTACATCGCCGTGTTTGCAGTATCCGTGCCCAACGCGTTGCGAGTAGCCACCGATAGCATCCTAATTGTCCCCTCTCAAGCCATTCCCGATGGTACTGTCGTGTTCCACACCACGACAGCCCTGCCGCTTCCAAGAGCGCGGTGTGGCATGCCCGCCTCGTCGATCTCCTGGGTGACACAAGCCGTGGCCCGGCATGCCCGACTCAAGACCTATCCTAGAGGCTGGCAGTGGAGCCACTGGGCTGTCGCATGGCTCCGCGCGGAGGAATTTTGGGCGCCTTCGCGTGCATCTTAGGTGGCTCCCATGCTCCCGCCTCAGGAAGGCACTTCAAGAAGCTCTCACGCGAGTTGGCGGCGGCAAAGCCCAACGCTACCTCTGCCCAGCTCAGGTGGTCGCACTAGCCGGTCTCCTTTGACATCAATGAACACCCCGAGCCCACCCGCTCTATGGGAACCATACCCATGGTATGCTCCCCCACCATCAACGTCGTCGTCTTGGCGAAAACCCTCATCGATGGTGGAGCCAGGTTAAACATGCTCTCATAGGAGGTGTTCCGATGGATGCGGGTGCCCATGACCAGCCTATCGCTAGCCCTGCCGTTCTCAGGGGTGACAGAAGGTTTGGCCGTACCCCTAGGTCAGATGAGGCTCCCTGTCATGTTCGGGATGAGCGACAAGTACTACACCAAACTCATTGAATTCAATGTCCTCGGATTGCCCTGCCGTACAATGCCATTCTAGGCTACCTGGCTTCAGCAAAGTTCATGGACATCACCCACGACGCCTACAACATGATCAATATGCCGGGCAGTGCCAAGGGCCATATCACGATCCATTTTGATGAGGAGGAAGCTTAGCGATTGCTCGAGCAGGCCTACAAGGGGGGCAGTGGCCGCCTGCGCCGAGGAGGAGGCCGAACCGGATGATGTTGAGCCCCTTGCACGCAAGAGGCCAGCTCCGTCCAAGGATGCAGCTGAAGCTGCTTGGGGATAGCCATCGACCCTTTCAGGAAAGGAGGGCACGTGCTCCCCGGCATGGCCAGAAAGAAGAATTCGATGTTATCTCAAGAGCATGTCATGACCAAAAATTCCTGCTCAAAGCCGCCGCCCCGGGGGCTACCATCAGCATTGGGGCACACCTCACGGTAGAGGTGGAACAGGAACTCGTCAGCTTCCTGTGGGCGAGCGTGGACATGTTCGCCAGGACCCCATTGGACATGAGCGGTGTGCCTCGAGAGGTGATCGAGCAACACATGGAAGTATGTCCCACAGCGCGGCCGGTAAAGCAGAAAGTGAGGCAGAAATCGGCTAGAAACGACAGTTCATCATTGCCAAAATGGAGAAGCTGGTCAAGGCACACCTAGTCCAAGAGGTCCTCCATGTGGGCTAGTCGTCCAATCCGGCCGTGGGTCAAGAAAACACCGGAGGGGGGTGACTCTGCGTCGACTTCACCGACCTCAACAAGACGTGTCCTAAGGACCCATTCCCGCTCCCCCGGATCGACCAAATAGTGGACTTGACGGCGAGATGTGACATGTTATGCTTCCTGGATGCCTTCTCGGGTTATCACCAGATCAAGATGGCTAGGGAGGACGAGGATAAGACAACTTTCTTCACCCCCTACAGAGTTTATTGTTACAACTGCATGTCGTTCAGGCTCAGGAACACCGGCGCCACCTTCTAGAGGATGCTACGCATCGCTCTGGGCACATAGATGGGTAGAAATGCAGAGGCCTGCATCAACGACATACTCATCAAAACTCATGAGAAAGACACGGTGATAGCGAACCTCGCGGAGAAATTCGACAACTTGCATAAATAAACATCAAGCTCAACCCTGCAAAGTGTATGTCTGGGGTCCCATCAAGCAAGATCATCGGCTTCATGGTGTCGCATCGATGCATTGAGGCAAACCCAGAGAAGGTTCTGGCCATTCAAGAGATGCTGCCACCCAAGCGGCTCAAGGACATGAAGCACTTGGCAGGTTGCATGGCGTCCCTCGGGAGGTTCATCTCCAAGCTGGGAGAAATGGCTTTAGTCATGGTAGCGCCAAGGGAACGAGACCTTGTTGCTGTATCTGGCAGCGACCCTGCCGACAACGAGTGTTGTGCTCGTGTCCGAGAGTGAATAAGAAGTCATGAAGAGGGCCTGACCTCCCAAACCTCGCGAGGGCTCAGGGGCTAATGCTGCTGAAGCGTGCAACGACACACTAGGGGCTGGAGGAAAGGAGTCCCGCGCCAAGGATGCGCTCAAAGTCCCGGCGAAGACCACGGAGCTCATACAGCGACCGATCTACTTCATTAGCACGGTTCTCTGAGATGCCTGAGAGTGTTACCCGATGCAGCAGAAGTTCCTCTACACACTCCTCGTAGCGCCCCGGAAACTCTGCCACTACTTCCAAGGTCACCCCATCAGGGTGGTCACCAAGTTCCCTCTAGAGACCATTATGTGTAACCCCAACACCACGGGCCGTGTCGCCAAGTGGGCCATCGAACTATAGACTTTTGAGCTAACGTTCGATACCACTCCCACCGTCCGCGGGAGAGCCCTCGCGTAGTTCACCTCAGAATGGATGGACCCTAGCAGGAATGAAATCAAGGAGGAGACCTCCTAGCTCCCCGGGAAGCTGGCCCTGGTATTTTGGGTCGTAAAATTTGACGGGGCGTTCAATGGTGATGGAGTTGGGGCAGCCGTCGTACTCACGTCCCCAACTGGTGACAAGCTCTACTATGTCGTACAACTATGGTTCAGGGATGAAGCCAAGCACTCCAACAACATCGTCGGGTATGAGGTCCTAATGGAAGGCCTTAAGGTTGCCATCGCCTTTGGCATCAAGCGGATCACCATATAGGGAGACTCCTTGCCCCTCGTCAACTTCTCCAATAAAATCTACAAACCCAAGGACGAGCACATGGCGGTCTACCTGGAGGAAGCTCGGAGACTAGAGAAGCATTTCTTGGGCGTGGACCTACTCCACATCATGCGGGGAGACACCCAAGAGGCCGAAGATATCGCCAAGCGCACATGTCGCTAGGAGTCCCAGTTGCTAGGGGTCTTTGAGGAAAGGCTTTTCGATCCATCAGCCATGCCACCGAGTAAAGGCCATGGCAGTCCTCTAGAAGGCCTTCCCCTACCACCCTCGATGGGCGCCCCAGACTGCGGACTACCATCGGGAGACCGCATCATATTGGCACTTTCCACCGAGGAGATGTACTGTATCACCGAGCTCAGGGCCTACCTGAAGGATGGCACCCTACCAGACAATGAAGACATGGCTAAATGTCTCGTTCGTCATGCCAAGAGGTACTTCCTGGTGGATGGGGAACTCTATAGTTGTAGACCTAACGGATTCGCCCTGTGGTGCATCCCGACCAAGGAGGACTGTGAGCTACTAGTTGACATCCATGCTAGGGAATGCGGCCACCACTCCTCGAGATGCACCCTTGCGGGGAAGGCCTTTTGGAGCGGGGCTCACGAAGATCGAATACGCAACCGAGTTAGTCAAGTCTTGTGAAGCCTGCCAGCTCCAAGCGAAGAAGATCCATCAGCCCACTCAGCAGCTACAGACTATCCCGCTCTCTTGGTCATTCTCGGTCTGGGGGTGGATGTCCTGGGGCCCTTTCCTAGAGCCCCCGGGAATAACCACTACCTCTACGTCACCATCGACAAATTTACCAAGTGGAAAGAAGTGGAACCCGTCTGAACCATCCCGGCAGGGTCGACAGTCAAGTTCATACGAGTATTGGTATGTTGTTTCGGTGTGACTAACCGTATCATCACCGACAACGGTAGCTAGTTCATGAGTGGACAATTCAAGTCCTACTATGAAGACATCGGGACGAATATCTGCTTCGCCTCCATTGCCCATCCACGCAACAATGGGTAGGTTGAACGGGCTAACACAGAGGTGCTGAGGGGCCTCAAGACAAGGAGCTTCTACCGCAAGCTTAAGGAGTGTGGTCGGGGCTGGATCAAGGCGCTCCTAGGCGTGTTGTGGTCCATCCGCACCACCGCAGCCAAGCCCACTAGTGAGACCCAATTCTTCCTCGTCTATGGCGCTGAAGTTGTCATCCCTGCAAATCTCAAGCACGGGTCCCCACGGGTCCTGTCGTTTAATGAGTTGGTGCAAGAGGAGCTCTGGAAGGAGGACCTCATCCTTCTGGAGGAGGCCCACCACAAGGCCAAAGTCAGGATATTGGCACAGGGGTACCCCGTCCCGCTGAGTCGCCATGACCTCCGGATGCACCCTCCTGAGGGCTTGCAAAGAGCATGAGCCTCGAGAGGAGAAACAAATCCAAGAGCCTCGGCGAGTGTCCAGACTAGCCTTGCCGCTGGATGGAAGCCTCTCGTTGAGGCCTTAGGAGGGGAAACATTTTGATCCACGAGCGTGTCCTGCAAGACGACGTGCCAACGGTTAGTCCAAGCGACGAACGGTCTGCACTAGGAAAGCAAAGCACACCCTGTTACCCCATACAAAGGTGGAAGGGAGTACGCAGGGTGGTGGAAGCGCCTGACATAGCCGTTTTGGTGCAAGGAGACCAGGGTGATGACGCCAAGAAAAAGGACGACCGTCCACCACTTCGGCGCTAAAGCTGGCTGGTAGCCGCATGAAGACAAGAGGGATTAGAGTCCTTTTGGCGGGAATGTGGTAGCCCTTCCTGCCGTAGATGGGTAGAAGAGGCATGACGCTGCCCTATATAAGGAGCCATTCTCCTACCTTAGAAGGGGTCAATCCTTGAGATCTAAAACCCTAGACTTTCATCATCCATTGTACCCTCCTGAAGAACAAGAGCAGTACAACAAAGTAGGAGTAGGGGAGTTACCTCCTCATGAGGGTCCCAAACCTGGGTAAAAAATCCATCTCACCTATCTATTCTTTGCTTGCTTAGCCACCACAGCCATCGCCGAGTTTCCCTGGAACCGCGTGTTCAACCCCCTCTCGAACCAAGGGATCGTTGGACCCTAATTTCCTTCACGGGACAAATCTCCCACATTGGGTGTGCCACGTAGGGGTCTGAGGCATGATTCTGAGGACCTAAACCGGCGGTGCTAGAATGGTTGCTCGTAGCAAGCCTCACGATAGACGCTCTTGGCGAGAATAGACAGAGAGGCTGGGGCTTGCATCATGCTGCCCACACACATTTGCCCCGCTCCGGAGCTAGCAACGAATTCTGCCTGCGCCCCTCCGCGGGGACGGGTGGGGAGAATTCTTCTTCGAGCACCTCGCCGACCCGGACGCACCACACCCTGCTCGCCCCGGAGACGGCTCGCCTCATGGCAAAGGAGCTCCTCTGCTACTCGCCTACCGATGACGTGAGACAGGAGTGGCAGGCATGCCTCACGACCCTGATGGATGATGCCTAGGACAACCCCGCGGCACCTAAGGTGCAACCAAGTGACATAACCTAAGGTGCGCCCCCACCTCCTCCTCTTCACGACGTGCCCAGGGGCTCAGAAGGCAGAAAACCACCAAGCGTGGCACACTTGGGGTGGATACAAAGCTGGGCTGAGGTTGCCCGTTCGGTGGAGGATGCGGGAGTAACCTTGGCTAGGCGACGGGGTCGCGAAACCCGAATCCTCCAGGCCATCTCGACTGTGGACCTCTAGAACCAAGACCCTCGCTGGCGGCATAGATATCCGCAGCTCTAGCCACCTTGCCCTCTCCGAGCACCTCCGCAGAGTGGTGTGGCCACCCAAGTTTAAGCCAGAGATGACACCGCGGTACAACGGTGCCACCAACCCCACAGAGTTATTGTAGCTCTACAACATAGGCATCGAGGCGGCCGGAGGAGATGACCGCGTCCTCGCCAACTTGTTCCCCATGAGCCGAAGACCGGAGGCATGCACGTGGCTGCTAAACCTCCCTACGGGATCCATCAGCTCGTGGTCCGAGCTCTACGGCCTCTTCATCGCAAAGTTCAGGGACGCAAACAAACCCGTGTACATGTGTGAAGACCTCAGGAGGGTGCGTCAAGGGCCCAAAGAGACCATGTGCAAGTACCTACAGAGCTTCTACCAAAGCCTCATCAGGGTTGGCAGGGCCCCTAATGTGGAGGTCATCATGGCTTTCGTTGGAGGTGTCGTTGATGCCCGGATGCTCGACAAGATTGGCCAACACAGAGAGAACATGTCCACGGTGCCCAAGCTTTTGACGGTGGCTGATTGCTGCGCCAAGGTAGAAGCCGGGAATCTATTCGACCACTGCGAGACTAGATCGACAGACCCGACCATCGAGGTGGAGGGAAGTTCCATCAAGTACCCCGGGAAGGTTGTCAAGCGGCGTCCCTCGCGGAAGGCGGTGGGCGGCCCGACCGGCCCGCACCTTTACTGTGCCTTTCACCAGAGGTAGGGTCATGACAGGGATGAGTGTGTCAAGCTCAGGGAAGAAAGGGAGGAGTACAACAGCAAGAAGAGGCGTGAACAGAGCAACAAGCGCAATAGGCCCCAACGCCCTAGATCCCCAGGCCCGTAGCTCCGGCAAAGGGCATGGGGGCTGGGCGGAGGGTGTAGCGGTGGCACCGGGAGCTCGATCTCTCGATGGAGACCATGGAGCCAAATGCATCCCCGTATCCTTGAAAGACGGAAAGGCCACGCCCGGGCTCGGCCCTGTCGAAGATTTGTCCCATGAAGGAACTAGGCTCCAACGATCCCTTGGTTCATGAAGGGGCTGAACACAGGATTCCGAAGGAGCTCGGCAAGGGCCACGGCGGTGGAGAAAACGCATGATAGAGAGTTGACACCGGTTTTTTTTACCGAGGTTTGGGACCCTCGTGAGGAGGTAAAGCCCTCACTCCTGATTTGTTGTACTTCTCGCGTGCCTCGTGAGGTTACAATGGAGGATGAAAGTCTAGGTTTTAGATCTCTGGGATCGCCCATTGGAAGGTAGGAGAAGGGATCCTTATATATGGCATCGTCGGGCCTCTTCCCCCGGTCCATGGACGGGGAGGGTCACCATAGTGCCGCCCCGCGAGGCGCTAGTCTAGAAGACTACTTTTTGGTGGACTATGTCTTCGGGTCTGGATGCGCCTTCGCCAGTTGGGAAAGTGGCCTCCCTTTTGCCAGTTTGTCTCCATCCGGCGCTGCATACTATCCCCTTAACACCCAAAAGGCAACTGGTGTGCCCACTATGCTAGGGTCTTCGGTCCCCCTACTGCAAGGAAAGGGTGGTTGGACCGGATCTTCCTTTTCTGAGGCGAATAGTGAGGACGCGTTGATCGCGCCCTTTGTCGCGACTCGGCCCACCCACTGATTACCTAGCGGCTTTACCGCAGAGCCAGGGCATGCTCTGAGACACCCTCGAGGGGCTCGGCAGGCGCTTTTGCTCGGGAGATCGCTTCCTTATGAGGGGACCCTCTCGAGGGATGCTCCTAGCATAGGACGTAACAAGGGCTCACGAGGGTATGGCATCCTGAGGCGCTAGGGGTTGCTGGCTGTCGGGCCATGGTACCCCAGTTGCCAGGGTCCTGACCGTAACCCTTAGGCATTTGACCTACACATGTCCCCTGAAGGGCTCGAAGGGGCAAGCGATCCAGGACGGCTGGTGGGCCCCAGGGCCTGACCACAAAATCATGACCTTTCCCTGCCCTCGTCTTGACGGCTGGTAGGCCCCGGCTGGTGGCCTCAGCCCTATTGGAGATTTGTCCCACGGGCTATTAAGCGCTAGGCTCGAGCGTGCCGCTCCCTCTCTAGGAGTTTCTTCCATGACACGATGGCGCGTGGGTCCACTATAGTTATATCTCGTTCCTAGGGAAGCGATATATCCTTTCTGGCCCCCTCCTTTATACTAGGTCGTGAACACGTGAGGTCTCACTCTTTTCCTCGATTCCCCTTCTACTTTGTCGCTGGCTTGTGCGAAAACCCTATTCTTCTAGATGGCGTCTCCTCTTCTCCCTCTCGCTGCAGTGGATGTGGCTGCCATGGCTGAGGGCGGGGGTTTTCTCGCCCTCGTCTCGCCTCTGGCAGAGGTGGCACCTCCCGCAAAGCGCGGGCACGGCCATCCGCACGGGAGCGGCCGAGGACAGCCTAGGGGCCGGGGCACCGGTCCCGGTGTTTTCCTACCCTCAGTTGCGGAGGCGTCGACTAGTGATGCTCCAACGAGGCGCAAGCATGGACATCCCCGTGGGAGCGGTCGTGGCAGCCACAGGGGGCATGGTGGAAGGTCTGGCGCCGAGCCCGAGCCCAAGTCCCTGGTGGAGGTCGTCGAGCAGCCCCCACACATGGTGATCAAGATGGAGGATGACCCCGAGCCAGCTAGGGAGATCGATTTCGTCGTCGTTCTCAGAAACTCTAACTGGTTCGTCAAGGTGAGGCTCCCATCCCGCTTCGCCCTAGGAGTCATGGCGGATCTTCTGGGGGAGGTGGATCTGCGGCATTCCGACGGGCACCAAAGGTGGCGGGTGAGCATGGATACCCTTCCATCCGACGAGATGTACCTCTGCGATGGTTGGAACCAATTCCTCATTGCTCACCACATTCAGTGCAGTTCCGTGTTGTGGTTCCGCTATGTCGGGGGAGGGTCTTCTCTGTCTCGGGGAGCCTTAGTACGCCTCTGGGCCCAGTCAAGCACTAAAAGTCATATGTGAGGCGACTTGGGGGTGCCGCTGGGTGATAAGTTCCGGGCTCATCATATTAGGCACTGCAATTCCCTATTTCCCCGAGGGGTGAATGCCTCATGAGGCGTGCCACGAACCTCTCGAGGAGGAGTTGTCTAGCACAGCGTGAGGTTTCTTGGTTTCATAGGGGTCAGAAATCATTGGTGGGGTGATCCACTTCCGCATGGCAGTACGTGAGTTCATAGGCCGACACTTGAGGTTCTGACGAGCTTTAGCCGTGGAGGGGTGGTGCTCCATGAGGCATCGCGATAATGAGGGTGATGAGCTCAGGCCGTTGAGGGGCAGTGACTCACAAACTATTGCGAGGATAAACTAGGTCAGGAACCGTGGGTGAGGTAACTCACGGCCGAGGAACGGGCTGCAAATTTAGAGCTGGACACTTTAGGCCCTGACGACCTCGCGTCATGGAGGGGCAGTGCCTCAAGAGCCGTCACGAGGATAAACTGGGTCAAGAACCGTGGGTGAGGTAACTCACGGCTGAGGAATGGGCCACGAGTTCAGAGCTCAACACTTTAGGTCCTAACGAGCTCAGGCCATGGAGAGGTAGCGCCTCACGAGATGTCGCGAGGATAAACTTGGTCAGGAACCGTGGGTGAGGTAACTCACGGCCAAGGAATGGGCCACGAGTTCAGAGCTCGACACTTTAGGTCCTGATGAGCTCGGCCGTGGAGGTGTAGTGCCTCACGAGCCGCCAAGAGGATAAACTGGGTCCGGAACCGTGGGTGAGGTAACTCACAGCTGAGGAACATCCCGCGAGTTCAGATCTCAACTCTTTAGGTCCTAACGAGCTCAGTCCGTGGAGGGCCAGTGCCTCACGAGCCGTGACGAAGATAAATTGGGTCAGGAACCATGGGTGAGGTAACTGACGGCTGAGGACCGGGCTGCGAGTTCAGAGCTTGACACTTTAGGTCCTGACGAGATGCCTCGTAGACCTTACCAGGAGAGGGTCGTAGGGAAAGGCGTGCACCACTAGAGGACCGTATGCACGCCACGCGAGGATCTTAGGCACCAAAAATCATGTGGCAAGGTAACTCATGGCCGAGGCTGTCCCGTGAGTTTAGAGCTCAACACTTTAGGCTCTAATGCTGATGACGGACTAGCCCGGAGAAGGGTACCATCCCTAGCCCCCGCTCGCGTGGAGTGTGTGAGGGAAATCCAGCGGTGCGGTTTTTTGGAGAAATGTTTTTTTAGAGAAACCAAATAGCCAAGCGTGCCTACAGCACAAGATTCGAGGGAGCGTCGGCAGTACGGGCTTATTACAAATGCCATCGTGGCTTGTACGGGGCCTAACGAGAGGCAAAACTGTAAGGGGTGATGGTTTTTCAGGGTTCACCTTCAAAAAGTAGCAGAGCCTAGCACGCCATTCGGAGAGGTTTGTCCACCTTCTAGCAGCCCAACCCGCCAGTGCATCCGGCCGCTTAGTTGCCGCCGTGGGGGTAGCAGGTGTTGTACGTGCGCTGGGTATAGTCCATGGGGAAGTCCGGGGCCCCATGTTGTCACCATCCTCGGGGGACCTCATCCCTCATGAGGATGGACGGGGGTGCTCCTGAGCTCCTCTTGAGGTTGCAGGCGCTGTCCATGTCCTACCCCTCGCGAGGTGGTAACAGTGCGGTTGCTTCCCTCTTTGCCATAGTGGTCTCCTGGGCCATCACCTACTTCCTCCTGGTGGAGCCACCGACATAGTCCGAGGCGTCCACATCCTTGGGATAGGTGGCGGTAGCGGTTTTATATGCGTGCTCTAGGGAGCATTAGGCTTCCACCTTGTCGCAACGGACCGTGATGACTCCATCGCTGTTGCCAGGTATCTTGATCATGTTGTAGGCATTGTGAGTTGTGGCCATGAACTTGGCCAGCACAGGGTAGCCGAGGATGATGTTGTACAGGAGGTTGATGTGTGCCACATCAAAATCGGTGATCTTGGTGCGGTAGTTGTCGCGCTTTCCGAACATGACGGAGAGGCGCACCTGCCCGATGGGTATGGTGGATCCGCTGGTCACCCTGGAAAACAGCATGGTTGGCATCAGCCTACTATATGGCACATGCAGCTGGGCGAAGGTCTCGGTGGAGATCACGTTCAGGCTCGCGCCTCCGTTGATGAGGGTCTGCACAACCGCGATGTTGTTGATGGTGGGAGTGCATATCAGGGGGAGTGTGCCCACTGGCCTGGTGGAGACAGGGTGGTTGTTGGCATCGAAGGTGATGGTGCACTGGGACCACCTGAGCTTCGGTGAAGGGATTCCCGGTCTGGCGGATGTGACCTCACGAGTGAGTAGCTTGAAGTTCTGGTTGGACATCGGAGCTTGGGAGCCACCAAGGATATAGGCTATGGCACCCTGTGGAACTTGGTATCCCCCGGTGTCCTCGGTACGTCCCTTCTCTTAGGGGTGTGGGTGTTGTTGCACGGCGTTGGCTTGGTGGCCCGCCGGAGGGGGATCACATCCCCGGGAGTTGTTGTTCCAGCGGTCGCCTCCTCGGTTCCCCCGCCTTGGCTACCTCGCTTCCTGCTCAGCCTCCCCTTCCCATGGCTGTTGCGGAGGTCGTAGAGTTTCTTGAGCTCGTAGGAGTGGTCGGTGGGGTGGCATGGCTTCTTGTGGAAGTGGCAATATGAGCTGTCGTCCTGGTCCCTCTCACCAGTCCCCTCATGAGGGCTCTTCCGATCTGGCTCTGCTGCTAGGATGGTGGCAGTCTTGCTCTTGGGATCCTTGTCCTTACCCTTGGATGAGCCTGAGGCCTTGGGGTGGTTTCCGCCTTAGCGAGGCCAAACATTCGCCCTACCTCCTCCTTGGCGTACTTCTCGGCCATGACAAAGAGCTTGGCGGAGGTGGTGAGGATCTCGTCCTGAATCTCGATCTTTTCCCTCATCTTGACGTCCTTCACGCCCTCGGAGAAAGCGGTGATGATATTGGAGTCTAAGATTTTAGGGATCTTTTTGCGGACTCAGCTGAACAACTGCAGGAACTTGAAGATGGTCTCTCTAGGCTGCTGGCGTATCTGGCGGTAGTCATAGTAGGTGAGAGGGCGCTCGTAGGTTCCCTTGAAGTTGGAGATGAAGAGGGAGCTGAGCTCCGCCCATGAGTCGATTGACTCTTTGGGAGGCTCATTAGCCAAGTACTGGCTCTCTCCTTTAGGCATAGGGGGAACCAGTTCTCCATGACACGGTCGTCTCCTCCTGTCGCTTCGATGCCCGTCGTGTAGAGCTGGAGGAACTCACACAAGTTGGTCGTGCCATCGTAGCGTGCCAGTGTATCCAGGCGAACTTGTGAGGCTAGACCACGTGATGGAGGATCTTGGCGAAGGCGAGGCATCTGTTGCCCTGGACAGCCATGTCGTTGGAGAGGGTCGCGCGGTTCTGCTGCCCCGCGGCAGCAATTTCCTCAGCGAGGCGGTCTTTATGCTCGCGCGGTGGCACCCTGGCCATAGGAGGTTAGATGATCTGGCAACTGTTCGCGGGTGGTGGAGTGGCGTTATCCGGATTGGTCGCATCCCCGCGTCAGCAAGGCGAGAGTGAGCCCGCAACCCACACCTCCTCGCCCTCGAGCCAAGCCCCCCGAGCCCTTAGGGGAGAGGGTGGCGGCGTCGACGAGTTCGTCGATCTGGTCGACCCACCTCTCCTGGTCCTGCTCAGCCGGCGGGTGGTCCAGGAGCCCGCACACCATATGCTTGGCGCCCTCCGGGGTGAGCTGCTCGGGGTGGCCGTGGGATGACGCAGTGCGGGAGAGCAATGTGACGCCACGCGAGGAAGGAGCAGGATCCCGTGATGGGCTGTAGGAGGAGCCCCCCCCCTCATCCTCCATCCACAGGACTTTCTCGGAGGCGGCGGACTGCGGAGCCGGCTCCGTCTAGACCTTGCTTGCCGCATGATGGAGGGATCGCTCAGTGCGCGTCTCGTTGCCGGCCGACCTGTTGCCGAGGTCGTCGAAGGTCTTGAAAGCGCACCTCATCCCCCTACCTAGCACGCCAAATGTCGGATATTTTTCTCATGAAGGAAATAGGGTCCAACGATCCCTTGGTTCATGAGGGGTCTAAACACGCGATTCCGAAGGAGCTCGGCGACAGCCACGGTGGCGGATCAAACGCACGACGGAGAGTTGACACTAGGGTATTTTACCCAGGTTCGGGACCCTCGTGAGGAGGTAAATCCCCTACTCCTGATTTGTTGTACTGCCCACGTGCCTCGCAAGGTTACAATGGAGGATGAAAGTCTAGGGTTTTAGATCTCTCGGATCGCCACGTTGCAACGTAGGAGAAGGGCTCCTTTTATAGGGCTGCTTCGGGGCTCTTTCCCAGACTATGGATGGGGAGGGTCACCATAGTGCCACCCCCCGAGGCGCTTGTCTACAAGACTACTTTTTGGTGAATTATGTCTTCGGGTCTGGACGTGCCTTCGCCAGTTGGTAAAGTGGCCTACCTTTTGCCAGTTTGTCTCCATCCGATGCTGCCTACTATCCCCTTGACACCCGAACGGAAACTGGTGTTCCCACTATGCTAGGGTCTTCGGTCCCCTGCTGCAAGGAAAGGGTGGTTGGACCAGATCTTCCTTTTCCGAGGAGAATAGGGAGGACGTGGTGACCGCACACTTTGTCACTACTCGGCCCGCCCGCTGATTACCTAGCAGATTTACCGCAGGGCCTAGGGCACACTCCGAGACACCCTCGTGGGGCTCTACATGCGCTTTTTCTTGGGAGATCGCTTCCTCATGAGGGGCATCCTCTCTAGGGCCGCTCCCGGCGTAGGAGGTAACGAGGGCTCACGGGGGTACGGCATCCCGAGGCGCTGGGGGTTGCTGTCCATCGGGTCATGGTACCCGAGGTGCTAGGGCCCCGACAGGCGCCCTTAAGGTGACTCTCAGCTCTCGCTCCTTTCCGACTGGGTGATACTTTTGCGCCCCCATAGGGCAAGGTCCTCGGGGAGGGAAATAGCTGCCATTGTTGATGATTTCAGTCTGCCTTTCTACGAATTGATTCATTCTACCGAATGTTCCTTTCTTCCCATGTGCTTACCATCATATGAGTCGGGGATGGGATGGTGCTTATCGCATGATCGCTCCCATCGACGCTGGGGCCTAGTGCTGAGCTCTGAACTTATGGACTAGCTGCAGCGATAAGTCACCTCAACCACATTTCCTGGTGCTCAAGACCCTCGTATGATGTATAAATGAAATAAGCCAGCACTAGAGAAGCAACCTGACCAGGATGTACATGTCCTCGTTCAGGACCACCAGAACGTGTGATACCTACAATATCCTCCTCGAGAAGATCACGGGCGAGCACAAGCCCTACGGTACTCTCCTCAAGAGACTTACGTGGTGGCTCGTGAGGCACTTTCCTCTAGCGGCCCAAATCTCCAGGACCTAAAGTTTCGACCTCTAAACTTACAGCCGGTACCTCGGCTGTAAGTTACCTCACCCACAATTCCTGATGGCTTGTGATGAACTTCCGTCCAGCGGGCCAAATCTCTAGGACTAGAGTGTCGAGCTCTAAACTTGCGTCTCGTTCCTTGGCTATAAGTTACCTCACCCACAATTCCTGACAAAAATGATATCGTCGCGACGACTCATGAGGCACTGCCCCTCCATGGCCTAAGCTCTCCAAGACCTAAAGTGTCGAGCTCTGAACTTACGGCCCGTTCCTCGGTTGTAAGTTACCTCACCCACAATTCCTGACATTTAAAAAGATCAAAACTCCCAATGCTAGCTTGACGGCCTTCTCCTCGAGAGGTTTGCGGGGCGGCTCGTGGAGCACTCACCCCTTTGGCGGCCAGAAAACCATAGAGCCTAGTCTGCCGAGCTCTGAACTTGCCGCCCGATTAGAGCAGTAAGTTACCTCACCCATGACTCCTGATGCCTATAACTTGCTACGTATGTTCATTGCAGGGCAACCCACGGCGCGCATATCCTCCCCACGGTCATTCCCCCATGAAACCTAAAGGAAAGACAAAGCCCACGACAGAAGCATAGACAAATACATGTTGGGAGATTATAGAGGAGGCATTAGGTCAAAAGCACGGACACCACACCAGAGTCCACTAAACTGATTATAGTAAAAGGACCTCTCAGGCCGACGGCTTCAAAATGTTGTCTTCAGAAGATGGCTCGTCACTCCCCTCAGCGCTAGACGAGGCGCTTTCGGAACCTCTATCTTCACCATGTGGGGCCTCGACAGCCTTGGCAGCCTTGCCCTCTTTTGTCTGCTCAAATATCGGGAGGAATTCATCAATGCGCTCCTCCATGAGCTACTGGAAGCGGGCGATCTTGCTTGGTAGGGTTCCTTGGGGGTGCGTCACCCTTTGCAGGAGCACCCTCTAGGGGAAGTTGGAGTCATGCTGGTATAGGGTGTAGAACATGTGGCTCGCCACGACCCACGACTCATGACGCCTATAACATGCTATGTAAGTTCATTGCGGGGCTCCCCGCGAGGCACATATCCTACTCGTGGTCATCCCCCCATGAGACCTAAGGAAAGAAAAAGCCCTCGATAGAAGCATAGGAAAATACATGCTGTGAGATTATAGAGGAGGAATTAAGTCCAAAGCACGACCACCACACCAGAGTCCACTGAACGGATTATAGTAAAAGGACTTCTCTGGCCGACGGCTCCAAAATGATGTCTTCAGAAGATGGCTCGTCACTCCCCTCGGTGCTGGACAAGCCGCTTTAGGAACCACTGTCTTCACAACATGGGGCCTCGACGGCCTCGACAACCTTTCCCTCTTCAGTCCGCTCAAATATTGGGAGGAATTCATCGGTGCGCTCCTCCACGAGCTGCTGGAAGCGGGCGATCTCGCTTGGCAGGATTCCTTGGGGGTGCGTCACCCTTTGGAGGAGCACCCTCTAGGGGAAGTTGGTGTCATGCTGGTAGAGGGCGGACAAGACGTGGCTCGCCACGACCGGCATCATCCTCTAGAACTTATCCAGATTGTACCTGTGGTAGAGCGTGGCTCTCCCCTCCAATGCCATAGTGAACCGGTCGAAGAGTGCTAGAAAGGCACCATCCGTTTTGGCGCAAGAGGCCCAGGGTAGAAATCAGTCAATCCGAAGTCTCGAAGAGAGGCAGCCGCGCGCTTGGAAAGTGCCTGGTACATCTTACACCGCTCCTTCTCCAGCACCTGGAGGTCCCGCTCTACCTCGTCGCGGAGGTCCCAATGCTTCTATAGTTCTTGATGGGTGTCTTGCAGCCCCTTAAAGGCATCCATATCAACGATAGCTTGGGCAAGACGCTCCTCCGCCCTACGCAGGGAGCCCTCTAGCTCATCCTTCTTCTCCAACAAGCACGCCTGCTGAGTCCTGGCTAGGCAATCCTCTCGGAGGGCCAGGCGCAGCTGCGAGAGTACCTCCTCGTTAGCCTCCTTCATCTGCTTATGCTCCTCGGTGACCTTGACATAGCAATGGCGGATGCGTTCGTCGGTATTTGCACTACGGCGATCGACGTCGAGCGTATGATCCTCAAGCTTCTGACGGGGCATCTCCAGTGTTTCCAGGCAGCTCCTCTCCAATTGAGCTTCGTCCTCGTGAAGCCGGACCGCCTCCTCACGGAGGGCCATATCCTACTCCCTCTCAGCAACCCTTGGGCAATCTTCTTCAACCTCCCGCTCGGAGAATGCAAGTGCGTGATCACTAATAGCTGTGAGATTCGACACATTTTTTGTTGGGGATATGCTATATGGGTATCCTCATAGCATGTCACCAATCCGCCTAACTCGGGTGGCCCATAGTTGGTAGCAAGGCCTATGGCCTTCTCGGCGGCCCAGTTAAACAGATCCTAAAGGGAGGCCCTTGCCGAATAAAGGAAGGCTACGTAGGAGTCACCAACATACTTGGAGCCTTGGAGTACAAGACACAGAAGACTAGTTCATGTAGGTGTAGGACTCTTTACCTTGTCCGGCAAGCACCTTTCCCTGTAAACCCTAGGTCTTGGCGCCTTTATAAGCCAGCCTGCGGGAGCCTTTAGGGCACAACTTCTCTGATTGCAGCGTACAGCGCGCAACACCTCGCACAACGAACCTATCTATAACTCAAGGACACATTATAGTGATTTATAGCAGGAGTAGAGTTCCGCCACCATTGTGGGACTTGAACCTGGGTAAGCTGTGTTACCTCGTATCCGCCAACTCTCCTCCTTACCCCACGTCTCTAAACACACACTGTGTGGACCCCTCCATGGCGTACTCGTCGGCAATACCACGATATTTGGCGCCCACCGTGGGGCAAGAGATGCTTCGAGCTCTACACCGAGCGAGGTCCAATCTCTTCATGGGAATCGGCGACATCGTAGCCATCAGTCGTGTTCTCTTCTCCGGCAACGTCCCGATCGTCCCTCCAGATGAGTCCTGGGTGTCGGCGAAGACGAACCCCACGCGATGCTCCGTCATCCCCTTCAGAGACATCCACATCTTCATCAGCGAAACTGACTCGGGTCCTAGCTCCTAGGAAGTCGAAAAATCGTCAAGCCCCGCACGGACCGCCTATGAGTATGGTGGCTCGAATCAGGAAAATTCAAGGCCCACCCAAACCTCCCTTGTGCAGGATATAAAGGTGGAAGGACCCCGCAAATCCGCTTGGATTCCCCGAGCATTAGAGATGCATAGGTCACACTTTGTCGGTGTCGTCACCATCTTCGATCTGGCTCGATGCGTTCAAAGGGATGGAGAATCCCCCCACGAATATCTTGCCAGATGGAGGAGGGTGAGGGAAACCCTAGATGGCGATCGCGCCGACAAGCTCGTATACCACTTCATGGAAGGGCTCACACCTAGAACCCTCCTCCGACATACCCTCTGAAGGCGGCAGGCCGCGGGCCCTCTCACCCTTGGTGAGATGGTTGCCATTGTCAATGAATACGCGGGACACCAATGAAGAAGACAAGGCGGCGATCACCATCGAAGTCGTACGAGGTAACAACAACAATGGCTCGCCTCCATCACCCTCAACATCCGCCATTGCCAACACCGAAGCCAACTCTGACTCCGTCCTCGACGCGCTCTACACTGACATCAATATGGATGCCGGTGGCTCAGACATCAACTCGGAGGAATATGATGTTGTTATGAGGGAGATCGAGAAGGTGGAGCGCGCCGAGAATACCAACACTTCCCACCAGGTGCTAGTTGCCATTGGGAGCATGATGGAAGAAGATGGGCAGGAACGGGAATGTGAGAGAGCTCTGCCATGCCAGCGGTCACCAGAGTACCAGCAGCTAAAAAGGTTGTCGGGCCTCCGGCTCCGGCCAAGGCCGCGCTTCCTCTGGATACCCGCTAGCCACCGGCGCAGCAACTTACCATGGCCCCCAACACGGCCCAGCTATCGAATTAACCGCCAGTGCCACCGTCAACGTTAGCAGCTAATAACCCGCTAGTCACCCCCACCGACAAAGCAATCTACGGCGCACTCCTCGTTGAGCCAATCACCATCGCCCATATACGGAGCGTTACGGAGCGTTACGGAGCTTGATGAGAAGCATGCGGAAATCTTGGCGGAGGCCAAGTGCATCACGGTGCAAGGTGCTAAGCTGGACGAAGACATGGCTAAGGCGCAGCAATCCATCAAGGCGGCAAGTGCTATGGAGGCCGAATATAAGAAATTGTTGATGAAGCATAAGGCAAAGAAGGTACCAGCTCACGTCGTCTAAGATCCTGGCATTCGGCGAGGCTTGGGATTTGACGGATCTAAGCCGACAAAGGCCACCCCTTACATAGATTCAGAGGGGAGGCAAGTCATGCCAACTCCCGCTCTCAACATCGCCGTCGCCAAGACCCTCCTGGAGCAGGACAAGTCACCAGAAGTAGTTGCTCAGGTGTACGACCTCGTCGCTAAGGCATGCAAGCAACAGGAAAAGGCCACCTCGCAGAGGCTTGAGTCCAACCCGGAGATGTGCCAGTCAAACCTGAACAACCACAGAAGGCCAAAATCTCCCTATGACAAAGGATCATGCATAGGCTCTATAGAGCGAAGACGGAGGGAGGCACGCAATAGGACTGACGCTATCCCCATATCCTCTGACCACGGAGAAAAGGCTCGTCCCCACCGCTCGCCACCTCCACCACCATCTCGACGTCACGAGGAACCAGGGTCGCGCCACCGCACAAGCATGCCACCCCCAAGGTGGTCACAGCCCGGTATCGTTGTACACGATCACGACGAATAGCCTCGGCATGCCGGAGAGCACAGCGGCCACGACGGACACAGGAGCAGGTCCCACAAGGAACCGCCATGTCTGACAAGCAACCGCGATAGTTGTGAGGAGTCGTGGGAGGGGCATAGGAAGAGAGATAACCCACCGCCTCCACCACCGCCATCACCACCTAGCAGCCATCATGGCGGAGGTCATGGGGGATCTCACAAATCGTGCCACAACTCTCTTCCCCATGATGGAAAAGGGAAGCAGCCAGAGCCATATGACGCATGATCGTGGCTGGACATGATCCAAGAAGCTCGGGAACTCCCATACCTTGGGCCACGGTGTTTTAGACCAATCATACGGGCCACAACCTACCCCAAGGGCCTCCGGATAGACAAGACTATCAAGTCCTACAACAGCACCACCAGGCCATCAATGTGGTTGTAGGACTACAGCGAAGCAATTCACATCACAGGGGGAAACCTCAACGTCGCCATCAAGTACCTCCCACTCATGCTGACAGGCACTGCCCGGCAATGGATCGATGACTTACTGGAGAAATCAATATGCAATTGGTTGCACATGCATGAAGAGTTCACCAAGAATTTCGAGGGTACGTACAAACGTCCCTACACTGTCGGAGACCTACAGTGGTGTGTGCAGAAAAAGGATGAAACCTCCCGTGCCTACCTCTCTCGCTGGCTGGATATGAAAAATTCCTGCGTAGGGGTGCATGAATAGGCCGCTATGGCCAACTTCATTGATGGTCTGGAGAAGGATACTTTGCTCCGGCATACGTTGAAGCGCAGGCAAGACAACAATGACCTTAACCTCAACGCAATGATCGCCATGGCTAGAGAGTTCGCCGCTACTGATGATGACGCGCGTGGATCGTTGCCGGCGATGGCAATCCCTACCCAGGCCAAGAAGAACAATAATAACAAGTGGAAGAATCCACCCGAAGAGAAGCAAGTAGCCGACATGGTCGCCGCAACGTTCACTAGCAGAGGCAATGGCGGACAGCGTGGATGCGGCCGAGGAACCAGCACTGGCTAGCACAGGAGTGACACTACACCCTCAGCGCCCCGCGTTCCCCAAACATACGAAGAGTACCGCGATATGCCGTGTTTCGTCCATCTCGACGCCAATGGCAAATCCACCCACACCAATCACCAGTGCAAGGTTGTCAATGATCTCAAGGAGGAACCTGAGTCCGGCTACAAGCGAAGTCGGAAGAATAAACCCTGCGGAAAGGGCAAGGGGAAGAAGAAGGAGGAAGAACCCAAGGAATCAAGTGATATGGACGAGGACGTGGATCCAAAATCTTCTGATAAGTGAGAGGATAAAGGGAAAAATCCCTTCGAAAAGAAGGCTCCATGTTACCACACCTTCCTTGGTACCCCAACCATCCGGGCCCAGAAAACCTCTCTGAGGATACTAATGGCTACCCTCCCTCCAGTTCCTCAGTACGTCAGGTGGTCGGAAGTTCCAATTACTTGGGATAGGAAGGATCATCCAGAACTTATCCCAACAGAAAACCAGTATGCCATGGTCATCAACCCTTTGATTGACGGCACAGAGTTCACCAAGTGCCTCGTCGACAGTGGAAGCAGCATCAACAACATGTACCTGGATACATTGCATAAGATGAACTTAACGGAGACCCAGCTAAGGAAGAGCAACACCGTGTTCCATGGGGTTGTCCCTGGCCGACAAGCAAATTCCCTGGGCTGCATCACCCTTCCGGTCGCTTTTGGCGATGTAAAAAATTACCGGCAAGAGTGCATGACCTTTGAAGTGGTGCCTTTCAAGAGCGTGTACCACGTCATCTTCGGACACGACATCTTCCACTCCATCCTCGCAAGGCCATGCTTTGTCTACAAAAAACTCAAGATTCCCGGGCCAAATGGCGTCATCACCGTTGACGGAAGCTTCACCAAGGTACGGGAGTGCAAGCTCAGCGAAGCCGCCTTCACCGAAGCAGTCCTCTATGGTGAGGAGTTCAAGGAGATCCAAAACCAAGTCGACACCTCGGAGATGCCGGCTTTGAAGAAGCAGATCACTGCTGCCGAACCCGCCTTCAAGGCCGCCATCAAGACCAAGCAGGTGGAGCTTGTTGGAGGTGATTGCTCCAAGACCACCGCCATTGGCACGGACCTGGATCCCAAATAGGAAAGCACGCTCGTCGAGTTCCTCCGTGAGAATAGGGACATCTTTTCCTGGCAACCTGCCAACATAAAATGTGTACCTAGGGAACTTGCCGAGCATAGTTTGAATATCGATCCTAATGCCAAACCGGTGAAACAACCTCTATGATGCTTTGGTGATGAAAGACGAAGGGTTATAGGCACAGAAATAGCTAGGTTACTTAAGGTTGGCTTTATCCGAGAAGTTATTCACACCCAATGGGTGGCAAATCCTATACTTGTCCCCAAAAAGGGAACCAATGAATTAAGAATGTGCGTTGATTACACCGGCTTGAGCAAAGCGTGTCCGAAGGATCCATTTGCTTTGCCTCGCATTGACCAAGTCATTGACTCGACGGCTGGCTCGGAACTTTTGTGTTTTCTCGATGCTTATTCAGGATACCAGATCTGGATGCGAAAGTAGGACCAATTGGCCACTTTGTTTACCACACCCTACGACACGTACTGCTATGTCACGATGCCCTTTGGGTTGAAAAACGCTGGTGCTACGTACCAGTGGACGATGCAGCATTGCCTACATGACCAAATAGGTCACAACATACACGCTTACATGGAGGACATCGCCGTAATGTCAAAGAAATCAAATGATCTTATTGCTGACTTGCAGGAAACCTTTGACAATCTCTGGAAATACAACATGATGCTGAACCCAAAGAAGTGTGTCTTTGGGGTACCATCCGGCAAACTATTGGTCTTCATCGTTTTGCATCGCGGAATCGAGGTCAACCTAGGGAAAATCAAGGCCATCCTCGACATCAAACACCCGACATGCCTAAACGACATACAAAGGCTCACAGGCTGCGTTGTAGCAGTAAGCCGGTTCATCAGCCGACTTGGTGAGAAGGCTATGCCGCTCTACAAGTTGCTCAAGAAGGCGGACAAATTCACATGGATGGACGAGGTTGACGCAACACTTCAGGAGTTGAAGAGAATACTCTCCTCCCCACCTATACTTGCAGCACCGGTGCTAAGGGAGCCTATGTAGGTATACATGGCGGCGACCAACCGAGTAATCAGCATCGTCATCATGGTGGAGTGCAAGGAACCAACGCATGAATACGGAGTTTAGTGACCTGTTTACTATGTGAGCGAGATCTTGACAAAATCCAAGCAGCGTTACCCACACTACCAGAAGATAGCTTATGGAGTTTTCCTTGCTTCACGTAAGCTAAGGCATTATTTCCTGGAGCACCCAACCATAGTAGTGCGCAAAGCTCCACTGTCTGATATCATTAACAACAGCGACGCTATAGGGAGAGTGGCAAAGTGGGGCATTAAACTTGCCACCTTCAACATCACCTAAAAGCAACGTGACGCTATCAAATCACAAGCATTGGCGGATTTTCTTGCAGATTGGACAGAGCTTCCAGAAGACACTCTTGTGCCAGAGCCAGAGTATTGGGCCATGCACTTTGACGGATCCAAGCTACTCAATGGCTCGGGGGCTGGTGTATTATTACAATCACCAACAGGAGAGAAGTTGCAATACATCATGTAGATCCACTTCAACACTACAAATAACATGGCGGAGTACGAGGCGCTCATTCACGAACTTCATGTAGCCAAGGATATTGGCATCAAGCGCATAGTTTGCTGTGGAGATTCCGACTTGGTTGCCCAGCAAGTAGCTGGCACCTCGAACGCGCGGAACCCTATGGTGGCGGCATATCGAGATGAAGTAGACGAAATAGCCAAGTGCTTCGACGACTACGAAGTCAAGTATGTCAAAAGGGGGGATAACGAGGCGACAGATCTGTTGTCAAAGCTTGGATCGGCCCGTCGACCAATTCCGCAAGGCGTTTTCCTGGAGCATTTACAGACTCCATCCGTGAAAGGAGCGGACCCCCAACAACTCGGATAGAGTGGACTCATTTGTTAATGCAGTAACAGTGACCTCTCCGACTTGGACAAAGCCGTTCATGGATTATCTACAAGACGGAACTTTGCCCGCTGACAAAGTCGAAAGCTGGCAAATAGTACGCAGAGCAAAAGGTTACGTCATCATTGATGGCTAGCTATACAAAAGAAGTACCACATGATTTTTTCCACGATGCGTCTCCCGGCAGCAAGGTATTAAAATCCTTAGAGAAATACATCTTGGAGATTGCGGGCATCACGCTGCTCCCCAATCGTTGGTGGCCAAGGCCTTCCGACAAGGATTCTACTGGATAACTGCCAAGGCGGACACCGACAAGTTGGTACAAACATGTCTTGCGTGTCAGTTTTATGCAAGACAACCAAATGTTCCAGCTGAAGAAATTGTGAACAATACCAATAACTTGGCCGTTTGCAGTCTAGGGGCTGGACATGGTGGGACCTTTGCAAACAGCACCTTGTGGATTCACACACTTGCTAGTAGCAGTGGATAAATTCACAAAATGGATTGAAGCTAAACCCATTAGAAAGATTGATGGGGCAACAACCCTAAAGTTTATCCGGGATCTAGTGGTGAGATTTGGTCTCCCACATAGCATCATCACCAACAATGGTAGAAATTTATCTCTCGGAGAAGTTGAGGAGTACTGTCATGAGAAAGGCATCCGCCATGACCTAGCATTTGTGGCACATCCACAGTCAAATGGGCAAGTTGAAAGGGCCAATGGACTAATTCGGCACGGAATCAAGCCACGCTTGGAGGCACCGCTACATACAGCAGCAGGAGCCTGGGCGGAGGAACTACCATCTGTTTTGTGGAGTTTACAAACAACACCTAACAGATCTACCGGCTTGACTCCTTTCTTCATGGTATATGGAGCAGCAGCAGTTCTCCCATCTGACATCCTCCACGATGCACCAAGAGTTTCCGCCTACAAGGAGGATGATGCTTAAGAATCCAGATGGCTATCTGTGGACCTACTCGAAGAAGAGCACGTGCTGGCATGCTAGAGATCTGCCGTCTACCAGCAGAAGCTGCGTGGCTACCATAGTCGCCGTGTAAAGCATCGCTCGTTTAAAGAAGGGGATATGGTGCTTAGACTCAAGCATGAAAAATCACACAAATTATCCCCGCCTTGGGAAGGACCGTTCGTCATAAGCAAAGCATTGCTCAATGGTTCCTATTACCTCACCGATATTCCCGAGTTGAATGATAGGCCAAAAAACCACAAGCGCAAGCAACGTGACTCCAATGATTATTACCCGGATACAGATCGGCCATGGAACATAGAATAGCTACGTCCCTTTTACACTTAGCACATTTGTATTATGTAATAAGTTTCTTATATGATCAATGAAACAAAGCATTTGGTTCACTCATATTCTCTGAGTCTTTTACCTCCTTTAGTTGTTCATTTTTGGATCATATAAACCCTTTATGTGCAAGATTGCATTTTCCCTTGTGAAAGTTACGCCTAGGGGCATTAACTTAAGTTTTCTTGTCTACACATTTTCTGAAGTTTTTATGTGGATTCCGGAGTAGTGACTTTTCGGCACTCAAAGCCAGCGATTTTGTTCTTAGGTTCTGGACGGTGCTATTAAGCATCATCACCTGAGAGCATAGTTCTGTGCTGAGAGTTTTCCGTCTCACGAAAGGTGAAGCATACGAACCAGAATAATGGATAAGCCAGGACTTGCTTAAAAAATATATACACATGTTGGAAACAGATAAGTTGCAGGAAGCTTGAATACAAGTTTTTCGCCTTAGACAAAATTAAGTTTTTTCTGCATACATTCTGTAGAGACGCATTTAATACAAATATTTTTTTATGGCTCTGCTGCAGGGGGCTTCGTCGTGGCATCATCAGGAGAGCCAGGATGGGAGAGCTTGTCAAACTCGGAAGGACAGGGCCTAGACTCAGACGAAGTCACGTCATCATCCAGAATCTCGGCAGGCACAAAGACACCTGCCTTGACCATCTTCGCAACCCTAGTGTCGAAGCCGGCGAGAGAATTCCAAATAGCATCGCTATCAATCTCTTGTCCTTCCTCGTCTATCTTGGGAAAGACAGAGGTCACTAGGTCGATGTTGGTGTTATCATAGTGTGCCTTGACCAAGGACAAGGTCATCCTTGCACCAGCCTGGACGCAAGAGGCTTTCCAGTCCTTGACTTTCTCGAGGGCTCAGTGCAGGATTTCCGCGAACTTGGTTGCTGAGTCTGTCGCCTTGATATTTATACCCAGAGGTTGAGCTATCTCCTTGGCTTGAGCGATGGCGGTGCTGACGAAGTTCTCGACAAGAATCATGCGTTCCTTGGAACTTGGAGCACCCTCACCCAAGTTGGCTAAGCCAATGGGAGCTGCGGTTTTGCAAAAAGCACAAGGACCATGAGTACAAACAAGTAAAATGGTTGTCCAACTTACAGAAAAGAGCAAGACGGAGAAAGGTTACCAAATATGCTCGTTTCCGCTTGCATGCATGTCTCCGCCAAGACATCGCGCTCCTTTTGGACTGACTTGAACATCTCAAGACTCCTAGAATTTTGCTCTTTGGTAGCTTGGTTCTGTTCTTTGAGTTGCGCAATCTCATCCTTCAGGCAGTGCATCTCGGCATCTGTAGACTCTTGCATAGCCTTCATCGTTGCCTCATGGCCCTTGACGGCATCGTCCAGGTCCTTCTTCAAGATCTTATTTTCATCATCGAGCTCCTGGATATGCTTGGATTGCTCGACGATGCTCTTGGCCTTAGCAATGGCTTCTGTAAGACGGAAATCAAAAGGTGCTATCAGAAGACAGAAAAAATGACTCAATGGGAAAGCAAGGAGTTGTCGTAGGAAACGGACTCTGGCTATTTTTATCTGTTCCTTTAGGAATTTGGTTTTACCCTGTTCAAGGTCCATCTCCTTCCGAAGAGCAGCAAATCTCTCATTGGTGGCTATCCTCCGTTTATTCTCATTCTGCACATGATATAAGCATACTTAGTTTCTCTAGAGCCTCTAATCGGAACTATTCAGTTTCACCTAAACGCTCGGGGGTACAGTACATGATTTTAAAGTAAGCTAGTTTCTCTAGAGCATCTAGTCAGAACTTTGTAGTTTCAACTAAATGCTCGGGGGCTACACGGACAAGTTCTACACTTAGTTCTCTGGAGCACTCAGGCAAATAACTATTGACTTATTCGCCTAAGATATCGAAGGCTATAGTGGGATATACTACACAAAGTAAAGCAAGTGAAGTTCAAAAAACTTACGATGGCAATGATTCTAAGATTGTTGGCTAGATGAGCGTAGGAATCATGAAAGGTTCGAGGATTCTTATAGATTGCGTCGGCCTGCTTGATGAGATCATCTAGGCTCAACGTCGGAGGAGTCGCAGCCAATGGAGAGGTCGAAGCCGGAGGCATGGATGAAGCCCTTGCTGCCTCCTGCACCTCAAGGCAGTAGATGGCGCAGAGGCTCCCGCCTCAATCGCAGCTTCCACGTCCACCTCTTCCACGTCCTTCCCCTTCTCGGTGGTATCCTTAGCCAAAGCTTCAGCCACTTTAGAAGAGGTGCTCTCCTACGTCGCCTGGCTGCTGGGAGCAACATCTGCCTCGATAGATCCTGAGACATCAAGGTTTGGATTGATATCTCTCCATGGCGGAGGTCTCAGGGATGACGACAGATGATGGCCTAGCGGGGCCAGTAGAGGCAATGGCGGCAGGAGTAGGGGAGTGGTGGAGGGAGAGGTCTTGGCAGACGAACCCTTGGTTAACATGTCACGAATGTTTTTTGACCCTCCAAGATCTTTGGAGGATCGCTTCAAACTAACACCGGCTTTCTTCCTGAAACATACAAGGTTTAAGTACAAGAGTTGAAAAAAGGTACGGGCTGAAAAGAACAAGTCAGAGAATGAAAGTACTTACTCCACGACAGGAACCTTGGTGAGGGGAATGTCGGTGGACTTCTTCTTGTCCACCTCTAAGGCGGAAGTGGATTGTTTGGAGACTCCACTCTCCGCTTTCTTCTTCTTCTTGGCCTCAGCAGCAGCGTTGGAGGTGGAGCTCTTCCGCTTTTGTGTTGCCGGAGCTGGTTGATCCTTGGAGGCGTCGTCGTTGGACACCACCTGGATATCCTTCAACTTGGGATCATAGACATGGGAGGCCATTTGATCTGCCACCAAGGTCGCCAGCTGGGATACATGGCAATTTTATATGCACAACTTCAAGTCGGAAAAACCTTAGAGTACATAATGAGCAACAAAGGAAACAGAAGCTACCTCTGGGCACTTGCCGCAATCGAACATGTCAAAAGTGATCTTGAAGCCATGCTTCTTGTCCTTCACTCTGACGATGTCCTTTAGTCGGAGCTTGATGGAGTCAGTAGAGAAGTTATCCCGCAAAATTCGCATGGGATCCCTCCTGTCTTGGATCTACTTGCAGAACAGTTGGGCGCGATGCTGTAGAGGCTGGATCTGCCTAACGTACCAGCACATGGCAAGATCCAAGCCAGTTAGACCTTCGTCTACGAGCCATTCGATCCGCTTTACGAGACGATTGACTTCATCGTTGGAGGGAAGAGAGGCTGGGGTCCGCCATGCAGGCACTTTGGTGGCGGCTCCATCGACAAAGTCAGGGTAGGTCTCAAGAAGGTTTGGCAGAGGAATATCTAGCCCGTAGAAATACGTGCACTGCCAGTTCTTGCAAGACTCATGCCCCACGATGTCGGGGAAGCGCCGGCTAGGTCGGATCTTGAAGCTAATGGTTCTGCAGATCCGCAGTTCATCCTTGGACTCTACAGACTCTCTCTTGACGGTGAAGAAATATACAAACAGATCTAATCTAGGTTTGATTTCTAGAGATCCTTCGCACAAAGCTACAAAGTTGCTAAGGACTAGGATGTTGTTGGGAGAGAGGTTGTGGGGAAGTACCCGGAAGTGTTGAAGGATATCCAGGAACAAGTCAGAGACTGGCAGTCTTACGCCACGTACCAGCTGAGATTTTAGGTACACCTTCTCTCCGGCTTGGGGAGAAGGGACCACCCGGCCGGCTGGCACCGCCCGCCAGATGAACTTCTCCGCCGCATGGAGATAGCCCTCGTCGATCAGCTCTTGGAGATCTTCGGCGGAGATATCAGAACCTCTCCACACCCCCTTATGGGAGTCGCTTTCCTCTTCAGCGGCTTCGGGCGGCGCTCGTTCTTGGTCATCACTGGCGGACTCCGTCACGGTGGAGACGGGGATGACCACCCCCTCCGGCGGAACAATAACTCCCTGGGATGGCTCCGTCGTAGCCTCGGGAATCGCGGCTGTGGAAGGAGCAGAGCTGCTGGAGGCCATTGCGACGAGGCGTATGTGGAGGAAGAAAGGGATCTGGTTAGGGTTTTTGCAGGAGAGATCGAACAGTCATGCGGCTAGAGGAAGACGAATACTAGGAGCGAATGTGGGTAAAAAGAAATAAATTGACTGCGGTGGAAATATATAAGCCTCGTGTCAAGATTCGTGCAAAAAGATCTAATGGATGGAACGTTGTCGGCGTGGAAGTGAACGTGCGCAGTAATTTCGCCACGTCCTTCGTCTTTTGCCGCTCCGCTGTTTCAGATTTTGCGCGCGTGAAAATAGCTAATGATTAATTCTTTGCTTCTGTGAGTTTCGAGGTAGCATAGGTTGTACCCTATGTCATCTTCCTGACAGTTGCAGTGAAGGGTCACATTTGAAGATTCCATCAAAGACGGAGATCATTCGACTCTGGAAACAAAGACTCAAGGAATCTCCGGCTACATTACAAAGCCAGAGAGGATTGCAGGGTTCTTTGGGAGACCTTTGAGATATTGCTTGATGAATTGCCGGCATCACTTAGACGGGATATACGGAGATCAACGAGCAAGACAGTGCAAGATTTCAAAGTGCTCTAGGGGCTACTCTTGGGGATATGCTATATGGGTATCCTCATAGCATGTCACCAATCTGCCTAACCTGGGTGGCCCATAGTTGGTAGCAAGTCCTATGGCCTGCTAGGTGGCCCAGTTAGACGGATCCTGAAGGGAGGCCCATGCCGGATAAAGGAAGGCTAAGCAGGAGTCACCGACTTACTCGGAGCCTTGGAGTACCAGACACGGAAGACTAGTTTGTGTAGGTGTAGGACTCTTTACCTTGTCTACCAAGGACCTTTCCCTGTAAACCCTAGGTCTTGGCGCCTTTTTAAGCTGGCTTGTGGGAGCCTTTAGGGCACAACTTCTATGATTGCAGCGTACAACACGCAACACCTCGCACAGCGAACTTATCTCTGTAACTCGGTGTATTGCCATTATAGTTATTTATAGTAGGAGTAGAGTTCCGCCACTGTTGTGGGACTTGAACCTGGGTAAGCTGTGTTACCTCATACCAACCAACTCTCCGCCTTACCCCACGTCTCTAAACACACACTGTGAGTACCCCTCCATGGCGTACTCGTCGGCAATACCACGACATTTTTTATGGTTTTTATTGATGGTTTTCTCCTTGATTTGATAGTTTTCTAGTTTTACCTAACGCTAATACTTCGGTAGCAAAGAAAACCTTGTTTTTAATGTGTGTTTCAGGTTCTGAATGTCAACAGAAGGTTTTAACAAGAGAAACACAATATTCAGGCGAAAACAAGCAAGTCTCTTTTTGGAAACAATCGAGGGAGCCATACAGAGGCTTTAACGAGCAACTATACGGCAGGAATATTTTTCTGGCTGTATAGTTCCTGCCATATAGTTGTCGCCGCCTCCATCTTGTCAAAAGGGACAACTTCCATGAAGTGACCAGACGCAAAATCATAACACAGCAGCCGCCATCCCATCTAGAAAGGAGAAACAAGAGATCCGGAGAAGGAGGAGAAGACGTTCTTCATCTCGCTCCACGATCTTCGACATCCTAGCCATCACCCCCTCATAGCCATTACTTGTACTTGAGAGAGGGAGAGATCTTCACGTTGAAAGATTAGGGTTTGAGATTGTTTCTTCCTATCTTGAATTGTGTTAGATTACTTTTCTATTCTTATTGTGGATCTCCACGTAATGTCGAGAAGAACTCCCTTTATTTAATTATATCGATGATGCTTTCTTCTCTCATGTGTGAGTAAGTTCCTTGGGTGTGGGAGATGTAAGGGATTGGTGAGATGTGATGTGCCTCCATATATTTTCCATTAGTATGTGATTGATTTTAATTACTATATTATGTGTGCTTGGCTATCTATGGGATGCCTAATGCTTGTTGTCCAATTAAAGGCCCAGACGACATGATGCTTTGTTCTACATATATAGGATCTTGTTCGCTAGCAGACCGGCGACCCTCGAGTGACACGGGGATATCAATGGAAAACTAGTTGACTCGAGGATAACGAGAAACCACTGTGCTTATTGCATTAGTCTAATCCAAGGAGCTTAATTGCAAAGCAACCTGAAGGATCTTAATCGTCTAGTGACTGACCATGGTTTTGGTAACAAGCTAGTAGGATTATTAAAGTTGGGACAAAATCTACCAAGAGGAGTTCTGGCTAATTATGGGTTGCTCGCCTACACATATATTTGTAAGATTATAATCGTTACACTTATCATTCATCCACCTGGCACAGTCACTATCACCATGAACTGTATCTCCCCGTGCCTTCTTTGTCATCTGCAGAAAACCACAAACAATCGAATTGTTCTTTACTTTTATGCTTTTTAGTTTACATTTTAGTTTTATCTATGGGATTTCTATTTTAGTACCCCTAGTTTGTTAGTTGTACTTAGTTTTCCCCAGCCGCTTAGTTTTTCCTCACTTTTTCCCTCCCTCCATTCCGAAACCCTCACATGCGCTCGGACGGGAGGATGCTGGCAGGTCAAAGGCTTGACCGTTACATGCTGACCGGTGGGACTGCGTTGGGGCGAGTCATGCATTGAGCGTTACGTTACGTAGCCTCGATCATTACATGCTGATAGGTGGGGCCAGGATACACAGCAGACCAGCCATCCATCTCTCGCTGATTATGGGGACGTGGTGTGGGACCATGTGGGGTGCGTTTGGTAGTTACATGCGCCCTGTTGCCTAAATTGGAAGATTTTTCTATTATTTTTATGATTGGCCTTTTTAAGAGCGCCTTTTCCCCTCTCTCGCTAACAATTGTGTTTTTTTGCCCAAAAATGTAGCGAATCTAGAGCAGCTTCTCTCTTCATTCATTGGTCCTTTTGCCCTCGTTTTTCCCCAATCCGGTAGCAAATCTAGAGCAGCAAAACTAACCAGCACCATAAATAAATTCAGTAAACAGAGCAGATGTAGATAAAGCAGCTAGTATAGGTTATATAGTACGGTACTTAACGAGGTTCAACAATTAGGCTGCTCAGCAGCAGCAGCGGACAAGTTCAACACAGAGAAGACAAAAGAAGCTGCTTTACAGCAGCAACAATAGCTAATTAGTGGCCCCTCATGGCCTCTGCTAGGAGGGCCTCCGCCTCCTCCCTCTGGCGCCTCCTCCACTTCTCGCTGCCTAGTCCCTTTACCTTGGGCACCTTGGGATTGATCAGGGGCATGTGACCCTCCTTGATAGCCACCTTCTAGAGGTTGCGGAGGTAAAGACCGAGCGCCTGGTGCTTGAAGCCGTGGACGTTCATGGACTCGCCGTAGATCCTCACATCCTCGGCATGCTTCACGAGGGAGTTGAAGTCCGTGGCATGGAGCCTCCTGGTGGGGAAGAAGGGGCACATGTACACGTAGCCAGCGAAGAAGTTGTTGTACTGGCTGGAATTCAGCCTCCTCAGCACATGACAAGTCTTGGTGTCCTTTGACTCGTCGTCACTGCGGACGTCGCTGCTATCCTCCTGTTGGAAAAAACAGTAGAGTGCAATAAGGACATGATTGATATACTTTGATTATCGGGATTGATTATTTGCATAAATTAGCCAATTGAGATCACCTGATTATTCCCCAAATATCAAACCAAATCAAATGCTGATCCCAACTACGAACAGGGGGTGTTGAATGCGGTGACCCAGCATACCACTGCATGTGTAGTACACTATAGTCGTTGACATGACATCCACAGAACACTGTTCTATAAATATCACATCCCTCAGAGTGGTACAACATAAACATTGTGGGTCAACATTACAAACATACACACTTCATTATTATTACAAAACCAGAAGTTCCAAACTTCAAGTGATACAAAATTACAAACCAAACTTAAGTAGTTTCAGTGGAAGATATAAAGTTCAAACTCATCCTCCGAATTGAGCTCAACAACTTATTTTATAAGGTTTAGGCTGCTCGGCTCAACTGGTTTACTAATAACTAAGGCAACTACTCGGACTCGTTGCCCTCCACTCCATAGCGTATTTCGTAGTCCACCCCTTCCACTCCTCTGGACAGGTTCGGCTCCTTGTAGTAGACATCCTCTTGCCCTTCAGCCGCGTACATCGAAGTGTCTTCTGGCTTCTCAGAGTCTAAGTAGGGGGTTCAAAGGAAAAGGTGAGTAACAACGTTACCCAACAAGTTCAATATATGCAAGGTGGGAATTTGATGCTCTATCCACCACCTCGGACTATCAGTCCTTCGCTCTATGCAGTTTTCATAAACATTTCTTCAAAGATTGATTTTATTATCAAAAACTATGCCCATCAGCCTTCAATGGTTGACAAGAACTTCATGGAGTTCCTTTCCTGCCGCGTTTGAAGCTCCTTCCCGGAACAGGGAGTAACAAGTTACAGTTCTTACACTCTGCAGAGGTGCGTTGCTTTACCCATGAGAGATCAACTTGTCGCACAACCGGGCGTTCTTTCCCATCAACAATTCCGTGATGTGGGGCCCAGTAGGTGATCCAAGCTAATCACCGCCCCTCTCCACGACCCAATATGTCTGCACGATCCTCCGGGCCGAGCTACATCTCTGTTAAGCCCCCTTTCGGGAAAGCTACAACCCTGATGAGTTCCTGAAGACTCTATGAGCCGGTTATGCCCCTGGCAAGCTCCAGAAAGGTCTGAATATACCTTCGGTAGCCGCTCACAGATAATCTAGATACGAAAACCGTGGGGCCTAAGGGTGACCACCCATATGCTGGATCCGCACAAAGGAATCATAGCATCACAATAAGGTCATCTTGCCTACATATGAAAGGAAGAAGGTCCAGATGACTTCTCCGTCCAATTCCAAATCTCATGGTTAACGCGTAATATACGGTGCTATAATCACTAATGTCATGGGTTGTTAATCCTATGGTGACTTGTGCAATTGGAACTCTAAGTTCCATTGCCAATCTTAAATTTATCATCACTTAGGATGATAACCACATCTTATTTATTAGAGAAGATAATATTTTGTTTCTCTAGATCATAGATGATAACACACAATTTGTAATATCTTTGATAAAGACTCTTCAAAGGACATGACCAAGTGATGAACTTGCCTTGTGACTACAAGGTAGTGAAGTCGGATGCTTCCACCTGACCTTGAGCTCCGGTTTCTACAGAGAACCATTATTGCCCGGTAAGGACAATATTTAAAGAAGCAATATGCAGTGCATAGTAATGTCATGCAAGGGTTTATTATGTGCTTATTTGCGTGTTTTACCCTCTTAGTCAAAGTTTGCTATTTCCTTTAATTAAAAGAAAAGTATTACTTAAAGTCTTTGAAATTTTCATAAACATTATATTTAGTATTTTATAATGACTAGTATTATTTTAAGAGTTTAAAATTGAATTTATTTAGTTTTTAACTCTTTTAAATATTTAACTAAGAGTCCTTTAAGGAAATAAGACTTTATTTTTATCACACTTAATTTACCTTTAAAAAATATAAACTAGCATTTTTCTAAAATAGCACTCCCTTTTAGAACTATAAAAATGAATTTTATTCAAATTTATGTGTTTGGTATATTTTATAAAATTCCAAAGGATATATACATTAATAATAATAATTTCAAATTTAATTACCTAAAATTCCATTTGTTATTTTTTGTATAGAAGACACTTCTAATGAGTCCATTGATATTTTATTTATATTTTTAGGATTTTTACTTTATTTCTTAGAGCCATTTAAGTCCTAGGGGTATTTTGGTCATTTAACAATTTAATTAAGCTTTTCCTTTTAAACTGGACCTGGCCCATTGGGCTAGCCCAACCATGATTTCGCCCATTTGGGCTGGTCAAACCCCTCTGCCTCGAGTGCCCTAGTGCCACTCGATTCCTCCCCTTCTCTCTCTCGTTCACCTTCTGTCTCATCCCCGTAGATCCACCGTGATGTTGATGCTATCGCTGCTCGATTCCGGCCGCCATAGGATACTCCGGTCGCCGTCGTGGTGTCTGGCAAGGTAGCCGATGCTGCTTCGCCATCTGGTCATGTTCGATTCGTCTGCAAGCGTCTCTCCCGTCTAGGCTAGCTCCACCCCGAACCCTAGGGTTTGGGGGTTGCCGGCGATGTGGTGATGTGCTGGAATTCTGGCGGTCCTGTGGTGTTGCTGTTGCTGCCCATGTGGCTGTGGCCGCCGTGCCATGGCTTGGCGCAGGTTGCAGCGCCCTCGGGTTCTCCCCGTGCTGTCGTGTGCGCTCGCCGGTGATTCTGCTTTCTCTTCTAACTCCATCGAGGACCACGGGTGAGTTCCTCTCCTCTCCCTCTCTTATTCTATTGCTTACCTTGCTACCCTCTGAGTGCTTGCAATATATGAACCCTAATTTTGTCTGTCCATGGCACTAGGGTTCATCCCTTTATGCTAGGGTTCATCCCTTGATGCCATGTTTATCTGAGGTGGTTCACTACTATACCATGGTTCTTGGTGTTGACAGTTATTTTTGTCAGTAAGCTGTTAACTGAACTTTTACTTACTCTCATGTATCGGATTGGTGACATTATGGCTATGATCTGGATTGAGATTAGTTCTCTGGTTCTTGTTGATATGCTTTGGTATGAAAGAATTGGAGTTGGATATCTAATCCAATTACTCTTTGATAATTGTAGATGATAGAATACAGAGGTGTCACATGTGTTTCCTAATTGTTATGTTCGGAAAATGATTAAGTGTTCTTTTGAAAGCATTGGGTTATGGAATCCTGGTAGAAACTACTTGGTTAGGATGGGCTCTTGTGACACATGCTTTGTCTAGATACTGGGCTGTTTTTATTTATGTTCTATAGTGTCTGAAAGTTGTAGAACATTCCATTGGATAAATTAGCCTGTGATGCTGGTATGAGGCAATGATAGATAGAAACTAATGTTTTTATCTAAAGTTATCCTCTCAAGTGTGCTTTGGTAATCAATTTAAGACAATGATTCTTATAGCGTTTAAGAAAATAATTTGCTAATCCATGATGTGTACTATAGAGCTTTAAGATGAACTAATTTCTGAGGTGTTGCCATCCATTGGATGTGCCCAGAAACATTCAGTTAAAGCTATTCTGTATGTGGATGTATAAGCCAGTTTTATTCTCCAAGATCAATGATGCCCAGACTGAGATCTTGGAGTGGTTTGCTAAGATAGGTAATTTGGCTTTATTAATCCCTTCTGTGATGGATACACCCCACTTGGGTGCTTTTCTGAGAAGATCATATATGAGACAACACATGCTCGTCTGATATTTAGCATGTGATGGTTCTGTATAACTGACCACACAAGTTGCTTGCTAGTGCTGTGATGGTGTTGCTTGTTGCTGCTGACTTGATCTTGGCATGCACCTCCTAGTGCTGCTCCTTCTCCTCCTAGTCTCATGTGATCTGGAATTTGCCCTTTCTATCCTCCTGCACCACCCCCTCCTTATGTCACCATCTTGTGGTGAACTGGTGGTTGATTTGGTAAACTGGCTGGTGGTTTTGTTAAGGGTTTGGAAAGCTCAATGAGCTCTGAGCGTGTGCTTGAGAAGGAGAAATGAGTTCCTTGTACTGTGCTTCAACTAGGTGCTCTGTTTGAGTGCTTGTACTTCTGCTGATGTCTTGACAGCATGCTCCATGCATTTTTGTGACTAAGCTGGCCAGCTGTGTGGTCTGGTCGTGTGGTCTGGTTGTGGATCAGATCAAGTGAAATAATCTTCACCTATTACCCTTTTACTAGCTACTGCCCTGGTGAAACTTGCCCCTCTTTTATTACTCAATGATGTAATTTGAACAGTGCATTTCACTGTTCACACTGAGAGTAAAACTAAATAACTAACCCTTATTTTCCTTTTAGTTGTTTTATCTTATTTGCAGGAACAAGATCTGGATATACAAGATTTAGTATAGGAGTAGATAGGTAGTATAGGTTTTAATTACAACCTTCTTTTTATTCTTTTTGTAAAGAATCTTGTAAAGATATTATTATAAGTTAATAAAGTTTTATTTCTATTCTCTGTAATATTCTGTTTTTGGTGTAATTATCAATGTTTTTAATATTATTATGGAATCAGGAAATAAGAATTCATTTCTTATTTAATTTTCCTTGTCTTAAATCCTTATTGTTGTTTAATATATCTATAATTTAATCAAACAATGTTAATAAGGTATTTTGGAAAACAATTCAATATTACTAACTTCTAATTTTCAAATACTTTCAAATTGATTTAAATTTCAAACTTGAATTCAAAATAAATTCCTAGAAGACTCAATAATTCCAAAAGGTCATGTCAAATTCATAGCAGTCACTAACAAGAGCTATTTCTACCTCTAGTTCGTGAAAGAAACTCTGATCCCTTTAGGTTTTTGTTTGGCGAAAATTCCACCTAGATTTTTACAAATGCATTCATGCACAAACTCAGATTCCTATTTCTACCCTTCGTTGGATCCTAATGCTGGGGTGTTACAGGCTTCCCCCCTTAAATTAAACTTCGTCCCGAAGTTTGCGGATGTGTACCTGAATAGTTCTGGATATGCTTCTCTTAAGTCATCCTCTTTCTCCCATGTGGCTTCTCGCTCTGGGTGATGTTCCCATTGTACCTTGCAGTATTTAATTGCCCTATTTCTCAACCTTTTCCAGTTCTCCTCTAGAATCTTACAGGGTTTCTCGACATAAGTCAAATCTGCTTGTAACTCAATCTATTGATGTGTGATAGCATCATCGGGAACTTTAAGACATCTCCGGAGTTGTGATACATAGAAAACATTGTGAATCTAAGCTAGCCTTTTTGGTAACTCAAGAGCATAAGCTATTATTCTATTCTGAGTCAGTATCTTGAATGGTCCAATATATCTTGGGCTTAGTTTTCCTTTGACTCCGAATCTGTTCACTCCCTTCATCGGACTTACTTTGAGATATACCATATCCCCCACTTCCGGATGCCATGATCTTCGGCTTTGATCAGCATAACTCTTCTGTCGACTCTGAGCTATCTTCAATAGATCTCTAATAATATCTATGATATCTTGCTTTTCCTTGATATAGTCTAGTGCAACATCTTTGCTACTACCAGGTTCGTACCAGCATATAGGTGATCTACACTTTCTCTCATATAGTACTTGGTATGGTGCTGCCTTCAGACTACTCTGATAGCTATTGTTGTAGGAAAATTCTGCCAACGGTAGATGATCTTCCCATGAACCTCCAAAATATAATGCAGAAGCTCTAAGCATGTCTTCCAAGATTTGATTGGTTCTTTCTGTCTAGCCTCCAGTTTCTGGATGATAGGCTGTGCTGAAAACCAACTTTGAGCCAAGTGCTTCATGTAATTGTTTCCAAAATGCTGACGTAAATACAGATCCTCTGGTTGATACAATTTTCTTGGGTACCCCGTGCTTACTCATAATCTCTTTGATATATATTTCTACTAATTTTTCGGCATTATCCTTTTGGTTTACTGGAATAAAATGCGCACTTTTTGTGAATCTGTCCATAATCACCCATATCATATCCTTCCGCTTCGGTGTCATGGGTAACCCTGTGATAAAATCCATACCTATTTCTTCCCATTTCCATTATGGAATTTCCAAAGGTTGTAATGGTCCTGCTGGACTTTGATGTTCTGCTTTTACCCTTTGGCAAGTATGGCATTCAGATACATACTTTGCAATATCTCTTTTCATATTGTTCCACCAAAATATTTCTTTTAAATCCATGTACATCTTTGTACTTCTAGGATGTATAGAATATGGTGTTTCATGGGCTTCCCAAAGTATCACCTCTCGAATTTCTGGCACATCTAGTACACAAATACGGTTTTGAAACCATAAAGACCCATAATCTGCTAGGTGAAAAGCTAATTATTAACCTTGAGAGATTCTTCGAACTTCCTCAGCAATGAAAGGGTCTTCACATTGATGTCTAAAAATTTCATGCCGAAGATCACTACTCCGCTCTTTAACTACTCTCATGGTAGCTAATCCTCCAAGATCTGTTGTACTTATAAATTGTATTTCCAACCTTTCCAAATCCATCTGTAGTTCTTTTGGAAATTCTCTATTAATAGGTTGTGTATTTGTGCTTTTCCGACTTAAAGCATCTACCACAACATTTGATTTTCCAGGGGTATTATTTATTACTAGATCATAATCTTTAATTAACTCCAGCCAATGCTTCTGTCTCATATTCAATTCCTTTTGAGTGAAGAAATATTTGAGACTTTTGTGGTTAGTGTATAACTCACACCTTGCCCCATAGAGAAAATGCCTCTATCCGTTTAAAGCAAAGACTACTGTTGCTAACTCTAAATCATGAGTTGGATAATTCACTTCATGTGGTTTTAGTTGTCTAGATCCATAAGCAATTACCTTATGATCTTGCATCAGCACACAACCTAATCCATCCTTAGATGCATCACAATATACTGTGTAATCTTTTCTTGTTTCCGGAACTACTAGGATTGGTGCGGTAGTTAATCTGGTCTTCAACTCCTGAAAACTCGCTTCACACTTCTCATCCCATATGAAGGGTGTATTCTTTCTTAACAATTTGGTCATTTGTCCAGCTATCTTGGAAAAACCTTCAATGAACCTTCGATAATAACCGACCATGCCTAAGAAACTTCGGATTTGCTTCACATTGGTTGGTGCATTCCATTCTAGCACTGATTGAACTTTGGACGGATTTACAGCAATTCCATCCCTACTGATCACATGACCAAGAAACTCTACTTTGTCCAACTAGAATTCAAACTTACTGAACTTAGCATAAAGCTTATGTTCTCTTAGGATTTGCAATGCTATTCTTAAATGCTATGTCTGCTCTTCTTTATCCTTAGAGTATATCAAAATATCGTCAATGAATACTATGACAAACTTGTCCAGGTAAGGCATAAATATTTTGTTCATCAAATTCATGAATATTGCTGGTGCATTGGTCAAACCAAAAGGTACGACGAGATACTCATGATGTCCATACCTTGACACAAATGTTGTTTTAGGAACATCTTTAGGTTTAATTTTTATCTGATGGTATCCTGATCTTAGATCAATCTTGGAAAATACTCCAGCTCCCTTGACTTGGTCAAATAGATCTTGAATTCTTGGTAATGGGTACTTGTTCTTGATGGTGACATTGTTGAGATTTCAGTAATCCCCACACATTCTCCGTCCTCCATATCGTTTGTCCACAAAGATCACCAGAGTTCCCCACGGGGATACACTCTCCTGAATGAATCCTTTCCAGGCTAATTCATCAATTTGCTCCTTAAGCTCTTTTCATTCTTTCGGACCCATTTTATATGGTGCTTGGGTTATTGGTGTTGTACCCGGTATCAGGTCAATACTGAACTCTATTTCCTGATCAGGTGGCATTCCTGGTAATTCTACTAGAAAAACATCTTAGAATTCCTTCACTACAGGAATATCTCCCAACTTAACATCCATTGAGTTCAATTGAATATCTACCATGATATCACTATGTTTATCTGCCTGATATACTATCCTTCCTCCACTTGGAGACTTGATTGAAACGGTTTTCTCCTCACAATTGATCTGAGCTCCATAGTCCGTCATCCAATCCATTCCCAGCACTACTGCTATTCCTCTTAATGGAATCACATAAAGATCCGCATAATAGGTTTGACCACAGATTGAGATAACTTGGTTTAATTTAATGTTTCTAACTACCACGATCCCTCCAGCGGTAACTACGGTCATAGGTTTTTCTAATAGTGCCCTTCTGATCCCAAATTTATCACAAAATTCTTCAGATATGAAAGAAGTAGTTGCACCCATATCAAATAAAACTTTTCCAAGATTTGTGAAAATATTGAGCGTACCTATCACCGTTTGATCTGAGTTATCTACCTCCTCCAAGGTTGCGCCATTCAGCTTTCCAGTAGGCCCACCTCTCATGCCATTGTCATTTTTGCCAAAGCTTCCACCTCTGTTAGGTGTCCACCTCCGCCTCTTGCTTGACCACCGCCTGTTGTAGGCCAACCACCGGGTGGTTTACTTGGGCACTCTGGCTTTATATGACCCTTTTGACCACAACCAAACCAAATAATCACTGGCTTCTTGCAATCCTTGCTAATATGTCCTGGAAGTTTGCAATTGTGACATATGACATTCCTTCTAGGATTGAACTGTCCTCCATTGTTCTTGCTACTCTTGTTATTGTTGCTGTAGGGTCTATTTCTAGGTTGGAATTCCAAATTACTTTTAGGTTTACTTGCTTGAATCATGTTTGTTTCCTTCTTTGCTCTCTTCCTACGGTCCTCTTGGACATTCTTGTAATCATCTTCAAAGGTTATAGCTACATCAAGCAACTGCTAGAAAGTTCCCGTGTTGGCAAGCCTCAACTACATCTTCACAAATGGATTCAGTCCATGCATGAACCGCTTCTTCCTTTTCGCCTCTGTGCTGACTTCATCAGTAGCATAACAAGATAAATCACTGAACTCCCGGATATACTTCATGACACTGGAGTAACCCTGTTGCAGTTCTTCAAACTCCCTACGCTTCAACTCAATGATACTTTTCGGAACATGGTATTCACGGAATCTCTGCTTGAACTCCTCCCAATTGTACTCTCTTCCTAGAAGTTGCATAGCTAACTGACCCTCCCACCATGCTGCTGCAGGTCTAGTCAATAAATGTGTTGCATACCTCAACTTTTCTTCATCATTGCATCCTACAGTTTTCAACTTTGTCTCGGTATCTGCTAACCAATCCTATGCATCCATTGATTCTAGGGAGGATGCAAAAGGTAAAGGCCTTGCATCCTGAAAATCCGAAAGACTTACACCACGTCCTTGAGGTGCCCTCTGTTGTCCCACTCGATATACTAACCCCTCCATAAACTTGTTCTGGGACTCTTGCATCATTTGCATTTACTGCATAAAGTTTTGCTCCATCAATGGCCTCATTGGTGGTGGTGGTAAATTTGCTTGCATTCTGGCATCTTCATCCGCCTTTCCCTTAGCTTCATGCTCCATGCACTGATGTTCAGTCTCTTCATGTACACCCGTTTCCATACCCCCTAGTCCTGTAACATAAACGGAACACTCATAATTACATCATTCATATGTGTTATGAGCTCAACTTCATGCACAGAACTAATCACACAATGGAAAACAAGATCCAAATAAGAACCAAATATGCATTACACACATATTATACATTACAAACAACATAGTCGATACAACGTGATTACAAGCCCATACTATTTAAGTATTACAAGCTCATGTGGATACTACCCCACTTATTTAATTACATCAAGTTCTCAGACTCTAACTTCCGTATCACCACTAGGATACTCCTCAAGGTCACACTCCCCAAAACTTGCGACGTTCATCGTACATACCCGGAGTACAACCGTGCTAACGTGAAGTACGATGCACCGTATGTGGAACAACTTGCCTCTTCAACGGATGATACTTAGTATCAGAAGTCTCCGGACTTGACACATCATCTAGTTGAAGTGCGTCCATACCTTCCAACTCATCTGAAGTATCACAAGAATTATCCTCATCACTGTATTTTTCATCCATCTCTTGCATCCCGACTCCAGAGGAATCAACAGAATATTCCACTTCTAGTGATCCCCAAGTACTCTGCTAGGTACGATATTCCTCAGCTATGATTGGGTAGTGCATGTTATCTAGAGTAGGATAATGTTCTGGTGACTCAAACACCCTTTCTTCAGGATCTTCCTCATCGGACTCTACATCCTACACATGGACACCTCTTCCATCAACGGAATAAGATCTCACTCCCATGCGACTAGTCTGCCCGGTATCTCCAACTGAATATTCCACAGGAATAGGATTCCCGGCAGATCCATCCATTGATTTGTACCTCCATCCTTCGGAATTTCCAATAGGTAGTTCCGAGTCCTAAGTTCCCCAAGAACTCTATGGTACTGGATGACTAGTGCCCTCATCAGGATATCTAGTGGGTTCTGGTATAGGTGAGTAAGGATATGGTGTAAAAGATGCTGGATCTATAGGTATATCCTTAAAAATTGGGTTAACCCTATCCACTACTTCATTCTCTAGCTTAGATACTAACTTCTCCCTTCTTTCAGGATTCGTTAAATCCTCTAACATATCAATCCGATCTTCTACAATAACCTGATGTGTCTTATACAAAGACCCAACCATCAGTCGATACAAATCCATAAACTTAGAAGCTAGTTTTGGACGCTTCTTTACTAAAGTAAGATGATCTGGTTCTGGTTCCTCGTCTATAGAGTCATGAGGAATCACAAAATATGTTCCAGCTAACTCTTCTGATTTGTGCTCCCGGACATTGGCTACCGCCTCCACAATAGCAACATAGTATGCTGCTAGGTGACTTCTACCTTCACCCATAGGTAAATTGTGATATAAACCAAGCTTCTTTGGTAGTTGGATGCTAACACGATATTTGTCTAACATTCGCCCATCATGGTATGTCATGGTATTGAATGGAATATTAGTTGTGCACCCAAATACCCTTAGAAGTTCTCGAAGCTGTTCAATTAAAGCCCCCTGATAATCATCGAGAGTCTCTTCTTTCCTTGCCAAGGTCTGTTTTGGAAACTTTAGTGTCATTTCCACTGTATAAAAAATATTCATAATTAGTATCCATTAATTATAATGATGCATCATAATAAAGAATTATCTCTCTAAAAAAATATAACAAAATATTCCCAATTGAATATTCATCATATAATCTAGAGAACTCTTTACCGTTGCTCCTAGAATCCTATAGGTAGTTCCCTTTACTAGGTTTCCAACCTAAGATCAAAGCAATTTCTCTGATACCAGCTGCAGTGACCCAGCATACCACTGCATGTGCAGTACACTATAGTCGTTGACATGACATCCACAGAACACCGTGAAGGAAATATGCCCTGAGAGGCAATAATAAAGTTCTTATTATGCATTCCTTGTATATGATAGATGTTTATTTTGCATGCTATAATTGTATTGATAGGAAACATCAATACATGTGTGTTTAATAAACAAAAAGGGTTCCTAGTTATGCCTCTCTTATAGACTAGCTTGTTGATTAACAAGATGATCAAGGTTTCCTGATCATGGACATTGGATGTTGTTAATAACAAGGTCACAGCATTTGTGAAATGATGTGATGAACATTCATCCAAAGTATAGCATTACGATCAAGTCATTATGTTTATATTGCTATAACATCATACGAAGTAATCTTTATCCTTAGACCATGAGATCATGTTAATTGCTAACACCGGAAGAGTATCTTGATAACATCAAACGTCACACCGTAACAGGGTGACTATAAAGATGGGTTCAGTACTACGAAGGTGTTATGTTGAGGCTCATGGATCAAGAGTGGAATTTTTCAATCCAGATGACGGATAGATATACTCTGGGCCCTCTCGGTGATATCACATTAGGATAGCTTGCAAGCAAGTGATGTGATCACTAGAATGTTATATCACGGGAACGAGAAAAGAGTGCATGTCGGTAACGAGATCAAGCTAGGTATGGAGATACCGATGATCGAATCTCGGACATGTAATATATCGAGACAAAGGGATTTAGTTACAAGCGAAGGTTCTCACGATCACAGGAGTCATCGTTGAATGTGTAGGAGTCAGTACGGATCTCCAGGTCCCGCTGCTGATTATTGATCGGAGAAGGGTCTCGATCATGTCTACATTATTCGCGAACCGTAGGGTTGCAAACTTAAGAGTTACCAGACACCATTTTGGAGCACATATGTTTCAGACGAAACAATTGCAAAGCGCAGGAATTATTTCAATAGAAACCGGAAATTGTTTCGGGTGAAATTGCAGAAGGTGGTTCTGCATGTGATATTGAAATATTGCAAGGCGTTATATGTGAATGTTTGTTAATTAAAGTAATTAACAAAATTCTGAATAAATTTAATAAAAAGAGTTTTATTAAATGAGAGAGCATTAAATTTGGAGAAATTTAATGCATTTAAAGTGGAGACTTTAAAAGGGAATGTGAAGAGGCATTATAATGTGGAGGGGTTACCACCACATGAATGGGGGAGGTGAGGGGTCACCCCCCCATGCGCCGGCCATGGAGAGAGGGGGCACCCCCCCTCCTCCTATAAAAGGCCACCCATTCCCTCCTTCATCCTCACACCTCCTTGTGAAGGATCTCTCTCCCCCTCTAGAATTATTCCCCATGGTCTCGGATTAGCGAGATACATGTTCCAGTGGCATTTCGTTTGGAAGGAGTTGCTTCGCTGGATCACTGGAGCGAGGAGGTGGAGGTTGTCGTGGCTTGGTAACTTGTGCAGTGTGGATGCGCTGCTGAGTTGCGACGCTCGGACTTCCTCACGATCTTGAGATCGGCAAGTGTACGACTACATCAACCACGATTTCCTACTCGTTAACAAAGCCCGTTGTCTTTGAGGGTAAGTTCTCCATGGATGTATGTCCACCCGTTACTCTGTATCTAGTAGATAGATCTTGGCGTATAGTTCTCATCGTAGGAAAATTTTTGTTTTCTATGTTGCGGACCCAACAGTGGTATCAGAGCTTGATCTATGCGTAGGTGCTTTGCACGTGTAGTACACATATGTTTATACGTGGGTGATGATGATCATGTTATTGCATCTTCTATGTACTTTGGATATTGGTGGCATAGTGGAATGAAGCGGCCCGGACCAACCTTACATGTCATCGTACATGAGACCGGTTCCACGACTGACATGCAACTAGTTTTGCATAAGTGGCTAGCGGGTGTCTGTCTCTCCTACTATAGTCAATATCTGATTTACAACGAGTTGCTAATAACTTGGTTATCCTCGTTGTGGTTCATGTTCGTAGGTAAGACCGGTTCTATCTCCGAAAGCCCTAAGCCACGTAAACCTTGCAATTGATAAATTAGAGGCGTCTAGTTTAGATCGTTGCTGGGCTAGTGTATTGATATGGTATTGTTGTAAGTAGATGTATGATAGATACTTTTACAACTCACTTAACGTGTAAGTTCCATAGACCTTGGCCTTACACACAAAGGAATGATAGAGATCATACCACGATGCAAATGATAGAGATCAAATGCATGGACCATATCACCTCACTTCACACATTAGCATCTTATATTGCTAGTTTGGCGCTTTTGGTAGCATTATAAGATGATCCCTCATTTAGATATCAAGATAAAATGTGTTCTTCCTTAAGTATGCACCGTTTTGTGGATCGTGTTTTGAGGCTTCACGTGATGATCGGGTGTTCTCGACTCTACGCTTTCATACAACGGGTGTAAGACAGTTTTACACACACAAATACTAAGGTTCTTACTTGACGAGCCTAGCATGTACAGACATGGCCTCGGAACACGGACTGAAAGGTTAAGCATGAGTCATATAGTTGATATGATGCCCATATAGATGCTCGCCTTTGAAGCTACACCGACTCACGTGATGATCGGACTTGGTGTAGTGGATTTGGTTCATGTAATCACCAAAAGGACACGAGGGATGTCGTTTTTGAGTGGGAGTTCATTAGTAATTTGGATTAGTTGAACTCAATCTATCATAAACTTAGTCTAAATATATTTTACAAATTCTGTTGTAGATGGCACCACCTGCTTTTAATTTCAATGTGTTCATGGAGAAAGAGAAGCTTGCTGCGAATGGTAGCAACTTCACCAACTGGGCTATGAATTTGAGGATTCTCCTCACTGCTGCACAAAAGCAATATGTGATAAAGGCGCCGCTAGGCCCCCCACCAGCTCCTGATGCCCCTGACAAGGAAAAGAACGTCTATATAACTCGTCAGGAGGACCACAACTTAGTTCATTGCGGCATACTATATGGGCTAGAGCCAGAACTTTAAAAATGGCAATGCCTTTGATACCATGGGAGAATTGAAAATGATTTTCGATACCCATGTTGCCGTAGAGAGTTATAATGCTTCTGAAAAGTTCTTTAGCTGCATGATGGAAGAGAACAGCTTCGTTAGTGAGCACGTACTCAAAATGTCTGGGTACGCCGATAAGCTTGTGTCCTTGGGAATAACGATTCCCATTGACTTAGGCATACATCGTCTTCTCCAATCTCTGCCACCTAGCTACAAGAGCATCGTGATGAACTATAATATGCAGGGCATGAAGAAGTCTCTTCCCGAGCTTCTGTCAATGCTTAAGACTGCAGAAGTGGAGATTAGGAAAGAACATCAAGTGTTGATGATCAATAAGACCACCGGTTTCAAGAAGGACAAGAAAGACAAACAGAAGGGAAAGAAGGGCGGCAAATCTGTTGCCGCGCCTGAAAAGAAACCCCGAGCTGGCCCTAAGTCTGACACCGAGTGCTACTATTGCAAGGATCGCCATTGAAGCTTAATCGCCCCAAGTATTTGGTGGACAAGAAGGCCGGCAAGGCAAACAAAGGTATATGTGATATACATGTTACTGATGTGTACTTAACTAGTACTCCCAGTAGCACCTGGGTATTTGATACGGGATCGGTTGCTAATATATGTAACTCGGTTCAGGGGCTGCGGAACAAGCGACAACTAGCAAGGGATGAGGTCACGATGCGGGTCTGCAATGGATCAAGAGTTGATATGATCGCCGTCGGAACGCTGCCTCTCCATATGCCATCGGGATTAGTTATAAACCTGAATAATTGTTATTTGGTGCCTGCATTGAGCATGAACATTGTATCCGGATCATGTTTGATGCAAAGTGGTTATTCGTTTAAGTCTGAAAACAATGGTTGTTCGATTTATATGAATAATATCCTTTATGGTCATGCACCTGTATTGAATGGTTTATTTCTGTTGGATCTCGATAGTAGTATTACGCATATTCATAATGTTGATGCTAAAAGGATTAAACTTGATAATGATATATCTACATATATGTGGCACTGCCATCTAGGTCATATTGGCGTTAAACGCATGAAGAAACTCCATTCTGATGGACTTTTGGAATCACTTGATTTTGAATCATTTGATACATGTGAGCCATGCCTTATGGGCAAGATGACTAGAACGCCGCTTTGGTTCAATGGAACGGAGAGATTTATTGGAAATCATACATACTGATGTGTGGACCAATGAGTGTGTTACATGAGGTGGATATCGTTATTTTGTTACTTTCATGGATGATTTGAGTAGATACGGGTATATCTATTTGATGAAACATAAGTATGAAACCTTTGAAAGGTTCAAAGAATTTCAGAATGAAGTGGAAAATCATCATAACAGAAAGATCAATTTTCTGCGGTCCGACCGTGGAGGAGAGTATCTTAGTTACGAGTTTAGCACACATATGAAAGACTGTGGAATAGTTTCACAACTCACGCTGCGAACACCACAATGTAATGGTGTGTCGTAACGTCAGAATCGCATTTTATTGGATATGGTTCGATCTATGATGTCTCCGACTAACTTGCCATCATTTTGGGGTTATGCACCGAAACCGCTGCATTCACTTTAAATAGGGCACCATCTAAATCTGTTGAAAAGACACTGTATGAATTATGGTTTGGAAACAAACCTAAGCTATCATTTCTTAAAGTTTGGGGATGCGATGTTTATGTGAAGAAACTTCAACCGGATAAACTCGAACCCAAAGCGGAAAAATGCGTCTTCATAGGATACCCTAAGGAAACGATTGGGTATACCTTCTATCACAGATCCGAGGGCAAGGTCTTTGTTGCCAAGAATGGATCCTTTCTTGAGAAGGAGTTTCTCGCGAAAGGTGTGAGTAGTCGGAAGGTAGAACTCAAAGAGGTTATTGAACCTTCTCTTCATGAAATGGAGAGTAGCGCAGCTCCAGAAGTTGTTTCGGAGTTGACTTCACCTAATGAAGAGAGAGCTAATGATATTGATCATGAAACTCCGAAAGAGGACACTACCGAACCTCGCAGTCAAGGTGAGACACGCAGCCTCCCGAACTGACGGCAATCCTGTTATGAATTTCATGATTGATGAAATAGATGACCTCATGACGTATGAAGAAGCGATGATGAGCCCTGATTCCAACAAATGGCTAGAAGCCATGAAATCCGAGATGGAATCCATGTACGAAAACCAGGTTTGGACCTTGGTGGACTTACCTCATGATCGAAAGGCCTTTGAGAATAAATGGATTTTCAAAAGAAAAACTGATGCTGATGGTAATGTAACCATCTATAAGGTTCGACTTGTCACAAAGGGGTTTCGACAAATTCAAGGAGTTGACTACGATGAGACATTCTCGCCAGTAGCGATGCTTAAGTCGGTTAGGATTATGTTAGCAATTGCTGCATATTTTGATTATGAAATATGGCAGATGGATGTCAAAACTGCATTCCTCAATGGTAATATTGAAGAAGAGTTGTATATGATACAACCTAAGGGTTTTGTCGATCCTAAGCATGCTGATAAGGTGTGCAAACTTCAGCGATCCATCTATGGACTGAAGCAAGCATCCTAGAGTTGGAATCTCCGCTTTGATGAGGTGATCAAAGAGTTTGGATTTTTCCAAACTTATGGAGAGGCTTGTATTTACAAGAAAGTGAGTGGGAGCAATGTGGCATTTCTGATATTATATGTGCATGACATATTCTTGATTGGAAATGATATAGATCTTTTAAACAGTGTTAAAAGTTATCTAAACAGCAAATTTTCGATGAAGGACCTTGGTGAAGCTTCATATATATTAGGCATTAAAATATATAGAGATAGATCAAGACGCCTAATTGGGCTATCGCAGAGTTTATACCTTGATAAGATATTAAAGAAGTTTAATATGGACGGAAGTAAGAAGGGGTACTTACCTATGTTGCAAGGCAAGACATTGAGTAAGACTCAAAGTCCGGCTACGGCGGAAGAAAGAGAGATAATGGATAAGATCCCCTATGCCTCAGCCATAGGCTCTATAATGTATGCCATGCTATGTACAAGACCGGATGTGGCACATGCTATTAGTTTGACTAGTAGGTACCAATCTGATCCAGGTTCAGAACACTGGATAGCGGTCAAGAATATCCTTAACTACTTGAGAAGAACTAAGGATATGTTTCTTGTATACGGAGGTGAAGAAGAGCTAGTCGCTAAGTGTTATGTCGATGCTAGCTTTGACACTGATTCAGATGACTCTAAGTCTCAATCCGGATACATATTTCTCTTAAACGGAGCAGCAGTTAGTTGGAGGAGTTCCAAACAACCTGTGGTGGCTGGATCAACAACAGAGGCGAAATATGTTGCTGCTTCAGAAGCGGCGCCGGAGGCAGTTTGGATGAAAAAGTTCATTACGGAACTAGGTGTGGTTCCCATTGTGTTGGACCCGATGGTGATCTATTGTGACAACAATGGAGCCATAGTCAACGCAAAGGAACCAAGGTCTCACAAGAATTCCAAGCATATTAAGCGTCGGTTTCACTCCATCCGCGAGCATGTCAAGGATGGAGATATAAAGATTTGTAAAGTGCACACGGACCTGAATGTAGCAGATCCGTTGACTAAAGTTCTCCCTAGGGAAAAACATGATCAACACCAGAACTCCATGGGTGTTAGATTTATCACTATATAAACTAGATTATTGTCTCTAGTGCAAGTGGGAGACTGAAGGAAATATGCCCTGAGAGGCAGTAATAAAGTTGTTATTATGTATTCCTTGTATATGATAGATGTTTATTTTGCATGCTATAATTGTATTGATAGGAAACATCAATACATGTGTGTTTAATAAACAAAAAGGGTTCCTAGTTATGCCTCTCTTATAGACTAGATTGTTGATTAACAAGATGATCAAGGTTTCCTGATCATGGACATTAGATGTTGTTAATAACAAGGTCACAGCATTTGTGAAATGATGTGCTGAACATTCATCCGAAGTATAGCATTACGTTCCAGTCATTATGTTTAAATTGCTATAAGATCATAGGAAGTAATCTTTATACTTAGACCATGAGATCATCTAAATTGAAAATACAGGAAGAGTATCTTGATAACATCAAACGCCACACCGTAACAGGTGACTATAAAGATGGGTTCAAGACTATGAAGGTGTTATGTTGAGGCTCATGGATCAAGAGTGGAATTTGTCAATCCAGATGACGGATAGATATACTGGGCCTCTCGGTGATATCACATTAGGATAGCTTGCAAGCAAGTGATGTGATCACTAGAATGTTATATCACGGGAACGAGAAAAGAGTGCATGTCGGTAACGAGATCAAACTAGGTATGGAGATACCGATGATCGAATCTCAGACATGTAATATATCGAGAGACAAAGGGATTTAGTTACAAGCGTTAAAGGTTCTCATGATCACAGGAGTCATCGTTGAATGTGTAGGAGTCAGTACGTATCTCCAGGTCCCGCTGCTGATTATTGGTCAGAGAAGGGTCTCGATCATGTCTGCATTATTCGCGAACCGTAGGGTGGCACACATAAGAGTTACCGGACACCATTTTGGAGCACATATGTTTCAGACGAAAGAATTGCAAAGCGCATGAATTGTTTCAATAGAAACCGAAAATTGTTTCAGGTGAAATTGCAGAAGGTGGTTCTGCATGTGATATTGAAATATTGCAAGGGGCTATATGTGAATGTTTGTTAATTAAAGTAATTAACAAAATTCTGAATAAATTTAATAAAAAGAGTTTTATTAAATGAGAGAGCATTAAATTTGGAGAAATTTAATGCATTTAAAGTGGAGACTTTAAAAGGGAATGTGAAGAGGCATTATAATGTGGAGGGGTTACCACCACATGAATGGGGGAGGTGAGGGGTCACCCCCCATGCGCCGGCCATGGAGAGAGGGGGCACCCCCCCCCCTCCTCCTATAAAAGGCCACCCATTCCCTCCTTCATCCTCACACCTCCTTGTGAAGGATCTCTCTCCCCCTCTAGAATTATTCCCCCATGGTCTCGGATTAGCGAGATACATGTTCCCGGTGGCATTTCGTCTAGAAGGAGTTGTTGCTTCCGATGGATCGCTGGAGCGAGGAGGTGGAGGTTGTCCGGTGGCTTGAACGTGTGTGCGAGTGCAGATGCGCTGCTGAGTTGCGGCGCTCGAACTTCCTCACGATCTTGAGATCGGCAAGTGTACGACTACATCAACCACGATTTCCTACTCAATAACAAAGCTCGTTGTCTTCGAGGGTAAGTTCTCCATGGATGTATGTCCACCCGTTGCTCTGTATCTAGTAGATAGATCTTGGTGTATAGTTCTCATCGTAGGAAAAAATTTGTTTTCTATGTTGCGGACCCAACACACCGTTCTATAAATATCACATCCCTCAGAGTGGTACAATAGAAACATTGCGGGTCCACATTACAAACATACACACTTCATTATTATTACAAAACCAGAAGTTCCAAACTTCAAGTGATACAAAATTACAAACCAAACTTAAGTAGTTTCAGCTGAAGATATAAAGTTTAAAATCATACTCCGAATTGAGCCCAACAACTTATTTTATTAGGTTTAGGCTGCTTGGCTCAACTGGTTTACTAATAACTAAGGCAACTACTCGAACTCATTGCCCTCCACTCCATAGCATGTTTTGTAGTCCACCCCTTCCACTCCTCTGGACAGGTCCGGCTCCTTGTAGTAGACATCCTCTTGCCCTTTAGCTGCGTACATCGAAGTGTCTTCTGGCTTCTTAGAGTCTAAGCAGGGGGTTCAAAGGAAAGGGTGAGTAACAACGTTACCCAGCAAGTTCATTATATGCAAGGTGGGAAGTTTGATGCTATATCTACCACCTCGGACTATCAGTCCTTGGCTCTATGCAGTTTTCATAAAATATTCTTGAAAGATTGATTTTATTATCAAAAACTATGCCCATCAGCCTTCACAGGTTGACCAGAACTTCATGGAGTTACTTTCCTGCCACGTTCGTAGCTCCTTCCCAGAATAGGGAGTAACAAGTTACAGTTCTTACACTCTGCAGAGGTGTGTTGCTTCACCCATGAGAGATCAACTCCTTGTTGTACAACTAGGCATACTTTCCCGTCCACAATTCTGTGATGTGGGGCCTAGTAGGTGATCCAAGCCATTCACTGCCCCTCTCCGCGACCCCATATGTCTGCATGATCCTCCGGGCCAAGCTACATCTCCATTAAGCCCCTTTCAGGCAAACTACAACCCTGATGAGTTCCTGAAGACTCTATGAGCCAGTTATGCCCCTAGAAAGCTCCATAAATGTATGACTATACCTCCGGTAGCTGCTCACAGATAATCTAGATACCAAAACCGTGGGGCCTAAGGGTGCCCACCCATATGTTGGATCCACACAAGGAATCACAGTGTCACGATAAGGTCATCTTGCCTACATATGAAAGGAAGAAGGTCCATCTGACTTCTCCGTCCCATTCCAAATCTCATGGTTAACGTGTAATATAAGGCGCTAGAATCACTGATGTCATGGATTGTTAATCCTATGGTGACTTGTGTAATTGGAACTCTAAGTTGCATTGCCAATCTTAAATTTATCATCACTTAGGATGATAACCACATCTTATTTATTAGAGAAGATAATATTTTCTTTCTCCAAATCATAGATGATAACACACAATTTGCAATATCTTTGATAAAGACTCTTCAAAGGACATGAGCAAGTGATGAACTTGCCTTGTGACTGCATAGTGAAGTCGGATGCTTCCACCTGACCTTGAGCTCCGGTTTCTATAGAGAACCATTATTGCCCGGTAAGGACAATATTTAAAGAAGCAATATGCAATGCATAGTAATGTCATGTAAGGGTTTATTATCTGCTTATCTGTGTGTTTTACCCTCTTAGTAAAAGTTTGCTATTTTCTTTAATTAAAAGAAAAGTATTACTTAATGTCTTTGAAATTTTCATAAACATTATATTTAGTATTTTTATAATGGCTAGTATTATTTTAAGAGTTTAAAATTGAATTTATTTAGTTTTTAACTATTTTTAATATTTAACTAAAAGTCCTTTAAGGAATTAAGACTTTATTTTTATCAACTTAATGTAACTTTCAAAAATATAAACTAGAATTTTTCTAAAATAGAACTCCCTTTTAGAATTGTAAAAATGAATTTTATTCAAATTTATGTGTTCGGTATATTTTTATAAAATTCCAAAGGATATATACCTTAATAATAATTTTAAATTTAATTACTCCCTCCGACCCATATTAGTTGACTCAAATTTGTTTAGATTCGGATGTATCTAGCACTAAAACATGTCTAGATACATCCGAATCTAGACAAATCCAAGTCAACTAATATGGGTCGGAGGGAGTACCTAAAATTCCATTTGTTTTTTAATAGAGGACACTTCTATGAGTCCATTGATATTTTATTTATATTTTTAGGATTTTTACTTTATTTCTTATAGACATTTAAGTCCTAAGGGTATTTTGGTCATTTAACAATTTAATTAAGCTTTTCCTTTTAAACTGGACCTAGCCCGTTAGGCTGGCCCAACCCTGATTCGGCCCATCTGGGCTGATCAAACCCTCTGCCTCGAGCGGCCCAGTGCCACTTGATTCCTCCCCTTCTCTCTCTTGTTCACCTTCTGTCTCATCCCCGCAGAGCCGCCGTGCTTCCCATGCTATTGTTGCTCGATTCCGGTCGCCCTGGGTTACTCCGGCCGCCGCCGTGGTGTGTGGCGAGGTAGCCGACGCTGCTCCACCATCTGGTCCGGTTTGATTTATCTGCAAGCCTCTCTCCCGTCCAGGCTGACTCCACCCCGAACCATAGGGTTTGGGGGTTGCCGGCGATATGTAGTTTCACCGCCCCGGTGGCGTTGTGATGGGCTTATGGTGGTCCTGTGGTGTCGTCGCTGATGCCCATGTGGCTGTGGCCGCCGTGCCATGGCTTGGCGCGGGTTGCAGCGCCCTTGGGTGCTCCCTGTGCCGCTGTGTGCACTCGCCGATGATTCTAGTTCCTCTTCTAACTTTAGCAAGGTCCACGGGTGAGTTCTTCTCCTCTCCCTCTTTTATTCTCTGGCTTACCTTGCTACCCTCTGAGTGCTTGAAATATATGAACCCTAATTATGTCTGTCCAGTGCACTAGGGTTCATCCCTCTGTGCTAGGGTTCATCCCTTGATGCCATGTTTATCTAGGGTGGTTTCCTACTGAATCTAGTTGTGTAGGGTTCACTACTATACCATGGTTTCTTGTGTTGACAGTTATTTCTCTCAGTAAGCTGTTAACTAAACTTTTAATTATTGTCCTATATCGGATTGGTGACAATATGGCTATGATCTGGATTGAGATTAGTTCTCTGATTCTTGTTGATATGCTTTGGTATGAAAGAATTGGAGTTGGATATCTAATCCAATTACTCTTTGATAATTGCAGATGATAGAATACAAAGGTGTCAAATAAGATTCTTAATTGTTATGTTAGGAAAATGATTAAGTGTTCTTTTGAAAGCATTGGGTTATGGAATCCCTGGCAGAAACTGCTTGGTTAGGATGGGCTCTTGTGACACCCTCATTTGAGTGGTACACAGGCTTTATCTAGATACTGGGCTATTTTTATTTATGTTCTATAGTGTCTGAAAGTTGCAGAACACTCCATTGGATAAATTAGCCTGTGAAGCTGGTCTGAGGCAATGATAGATAGAAACTAATGTTTTTATCTAATGTTTCCCTCTCAAGTGTGCTTTGGTAATCAAGACAATGATTCTTATAGCCTTTAAGAAAATTATTTGCTAATCCATGTTGTGTACTATAGAGCTTTAAGATGAACTAATTTCTGAGGTGCTGCCATCCATTGGATGTGCCCAGAAACATTCAGTTAAAGTTGTTCTGTATGTGGATGTATAAGCATGTTTTATTCTCCAAGATCAATGATGCCCAGACTGAGATCTTGGAGTGATTTGCTAAGATAGGTAATTTGGCTTTATTAATCCCTTATGTGATGGATACACCCCACTTGGGTGCTTTTTTGAGAAGATCATGTATGAGACAACACATGCTCATCTGAGATTTAGCATGTGATGGTTTTGTATAACTCACCATACAAGTTGCTTGTTGGTGCTGTGATGGTGTCGCTTGTTGCTATTGTCTTGATCTTGGCCTGCACCTCCTAGTGCTGCTCCTGCTCCTCCTAGTCCCATGTGATCTGGAACTTGCCCTTGCTATCCTCCTGCACCACCACCTCCTTATGTCACCATCTTGTCCTGAACTGGTGGTTGATTTGGTAAACTGGCTGGTGGTCTTGTTAAGGCTTTGGCAAGCTCAATGAGCTCTGAGTGTGTGCTTGAGAAGGAGAAATGTGTTCCCTATACTGTGCTTCGACTGGGTGCTCTATTTGAGTGCTTGTACTGCTACTACTATCTTGATAGCACGCTCCATGCATTTTGGTGACTAAGCTGGCTAGCTGTGTGGTCTGGTCGTGTGGACTGGTTGTGGATCATATCAAGTGAAATAATCATCACGTGTTACCCTTTTACTAGCTACTGCCCTGGTGAAACTTGCCCCTCTTTTTATTACTCAATGATTTAATTTGAACAGTGCATTTCACTATTCACCACTGAGAGTAAAACTAACTAACTAACCCTTATTTTCCTTTTAGTTGTTTTATCTTATTTGTAGTAACAAGATTTGGATATACAAGATTTAGTATATGAGTAGTTATGTAGTATAGGTTTTAATTATAACCTTCTTTTTATTCTTTTTGTAAAGAATCTTGTAAAGATTTTATTATAAGTTAATAAAGTTTTATTTCTATTCTCTATAATATTCTGTTTTTGGTGTATTTATCACCATTTGTAATATTATTATGGAATCAGGAAATAGGAATTCATTTCATATTTAATTTTCCTTTTCTTAAATCCTTATTGTTGTTTAATATATCTATAATTTAATCAAACAATGTTAATAAGGTATTTTGGAAAACAATTCAATATTACTAACTTCTAATTTTTAAATACTTTCAAATTGATTTAAATTTCAAACTTGAATTCAAAATAACTTCCCAGAAGACTCAATAATTCCTAAAGGTCATGTCAAAATTCATAGCAATCACTAACAAGAGCTATTTCTACCTCTAGTCAGTGAAAGAAACTCTGATCCCTTTAGGTTTTTGTTTGGCGAAAAATTCACCCTGATTTTTACAAATGCATGCATGCACAAAAGCAGAGTCCTATTTTCTACCCTTCGTTGGATCCTAATGCTGGGGTGTTACATTCAAATACAAACAGGGGGATTCATCGAAATATGAGATCTAACACAAGAGGATTAGCTATAGTAAAAATACGAACAACCGAGCCATAATAACATACAATCTAGCATCCAACGATGGGAACAAGGGAAGTACAAGGGAAGGGGAGAAAACCATGGTTACCTCCGACCATGGGTCGGCGATGCTGGTGTCATAGGGGTTCTCCGGCCTTATGTAGACAACCTCCTCGTAGGGGTCCCAGCCGAGCGGGGTCTGCCCGAGACGGGCGGGGGCCTCCTCGCCAGTGGCTATGGTGGATGCGGGGATGGGGACAGGGGCATGTACGGGGATGGGGGATCCTCGCCGTCGGCCTTGGAGGCGCCGATGGCCATCGCGCCGTTCTTCTCCATCGCCGGCATGGGTGGGGTTTTCTTGGGGGTTTGCAGAAGGTGATGGGATAGTGGAGACGGTTGAGTGAGCAAGTGAGTGATGAGTGAGAGTGGGGAGGCCTCTATTAAAGGAGAAGGGAAGCGGCGTTTCATTGCACTACCGTGCACCGCGTATGCTACTTCACCATGCACTGCCACACGTATCCGCTACCGCCCCGCGCACCGCACACGCGGACCGTGAGTCACGTTTTTTCCCTCGTGTCTAACCCTGGCGATTCAGTTGTACTAAGTTTTGCCCTCGAGTTTAACACTGACAGTTTGGTTGTATTCACTTTTGCCCTCTAGTACTAACACTGTCGTGTGCAATATACTAAGTTTTACCCGCCGGTGACTCGTCAACAGAGAGTCAATGAATAGGTTTTAGCAAGCTAATTGAGTCATTTTATGCACAACAAATTCAAAAAGAGCAAAACACAGTGGCATCTACCTAGGGAGTCTTATTATGTGACCTGCCAGCATAAGTAATGTATATAAACCAAGTTTTAACCAAAATCACCACTTCTCAAATCACCTACTAGCTATGAAGGTTAATGGTTTTCTACTCAAGCCTCTTTCAAAAACATCCCTCCCCAAAAAATAGTTTGTCTGAATGAGGCAATAATTGTCAAACTGGTGTATATTTGAATTGCAAATAGTTTGATGTGTGCCAAGATATATTTTATTGTATAAAAGACACATATTCCATTTTTTAAATCCTTTTCTATTTTCTATTTTCTATTTGAATCCCTTTGTCAGTCTTGCCCTTGGTTTTTAAGTTCTACTCAGTCCCTTGGTTCTTAAGTGCTACTCAGTTTTCCCCTCTCTTTGTATCCATCTCTCGCACATGTGCTTATCTTCACTGCTACACTCTGATTGGTCGAGACAGTTGTCACACGGATCGTGCCCACCAACCGTTGATCCTCTGTGATCTAGCGGACAGGATAACCCCTATATCTGTCAGGGGGCACCCCTCTATCCATGCAAAATAATGATTATGCCACCGGTACTTTAACTCCATAAACAAATGAACCTGAATATAATTTGAAGGGAACGTGTTCAAAGGTGTATAATTTGTGCATTACATTCTACTCTATGAAAATGATAATCTCTCAAGATTTTCTTAGCACAATATTATCACGTGTTAAGTGCAATTTCAAAGAGTTAAAATGTGTATAATTTTCGTATACACAAGTTTATGCATTACATTCCACTCCATGGAAATGACAAATGATCAGGATTTTATTAGCACAACATTATCATGACCTAAGTGAGTGCGATTTCAAAGTGTTCAAACGTTTATAATTTTCGCATATGCAAGTTTGTGCATTACATTCCACTCTATGAAAATGATAATCTCTCAAGATTTTCTTAGCACAACATTATCACGTATTAAGTGCGATTTCAAAGAGTTCAAAGGTGTATAATTTTTGTATATGCAAGTTTATGCATTATATTTCACTCCATGGAAATGGTAATCTCTCAAGATTTTCTTAGCACAACATTATCACGTATTAAGTGCGATTTCAAAGAGTTCAAAGGTGTATAATTTTTGTATACACGAGTTTATGCATTATATTTCACTCCATGCAAATGATAATCTCTCAAGATTTTCTTAGCACAACATTATCACGTATTAAGTGTGATTTCAAAGAGTTCAGAGGTATATAATTTTTGTATATGCAAGTTTATGCATTATATTTCACTCCATGGAAATGATAATCTCCCAATATTTTCTTAGCACAACATTATCACGTATTAAGTGCGATTTCAAAGAGTTCAAAGGTGTATAAACTTCGTATATGCAAGTTTATGCATTACATTCCACTCTACGAAAATGGGGGAGAAAATAATAATCTCTCAAAATTTCGTTAGCACATCATTATCATGTATTAAGTGCGATTTAAAAGTGTTCAAAGGTTTATAATTTTCGCATATGCAAGTTTGTGCATTACATTCCACTCTATGAAAATGATAATATCTCAAGATTTTCTTAACACGACATTATCACGTACTAAGTGCAATTTCAAAGAGTTCAAAGGTGTATAATTTTTGTATACGCAAGTTTATGCATTATATTTCACTCCATGGAAATGATAAATGATTAGCATTTTATTAGCACAACATTATCATGTCCTAAGTGCGATTTAAAAGAGTTCAAAGGTGTATAATTTTCGTATATGCATTACATTTCACTATATGAAAATAAAGCAACGGCATGGGCGCGGGCGCGGGGCTGGCTCGGGGTCCCATCTTGCAACGCCAACCTAGGTATACTGTGGGTCCAGAGCTCACGTGGATAAGCTGTGGGTCCGGCACTCACATGCATAAGCTGTGGGTCCGATGCTGATCTGGATAAGTTGAGAGAGGTGGCCACTACGGGAATCAACTGAATCCGGCCCCACTTGTCAGCATGTAATGGCAAGGGTACACTACGGGACCCGACAGAACACGGCCCTACTCGTTAGCACGTAACGGCGAGGGTCCACTATGGGACACAACTGAACGCGGCCCCACTTGTCAACACATAACGGCAAGGCTGACAGACGGCGAGTTTCACACCATGTGAGAGTTTTCGACAAGGAGATGGGCAAAAGTGAGGAAAAACTAAGCGGCTGGGGAAAACTGAGTACAACTAATGAACCGAGGGTACGAAAATAGAAATCCCTTTATTTAAATACATCCAGTATAATCCAAATTTCATTCTTATTTTTGCACTTGCAGTCAATTCACTCAAAGACCTGTGACAACTTTGAGTGTGATAGAGACTTCACTCATAAACACCTACCTTTGGGCTCACTGTGGGATTGATATCTATACTTCGAAACTAGCTACAAACGATCTGTGCACTTGCAGACATCAAGCTATTTTCTGGCCCTGTTGCTGAGGAGCTAAGTGCTAAGTGTTTGTCTCTTGACATTTCAGGTGTTACTACTACAAAATGGTCTCCCTAGAAGGCAATAGGTTCTACACGCTCTGGTAGGATCTATTTACGAGAGTATTTTGAGCGCTTGCCTATTCAAAGGCGCGAAGAAATTATTAAAAAACTTTTAAGATCAGACAAGGTTAAAGTTTAAAACCTGAGTGATTTTATGGAAATCATGTCCATTCACAGGACAACTCCCAAGAAACCTCAGAAAACTCTCAAGGAATATTGTGCTCCAAACTCTTCTTTCCTTAAACAACCAATAGAATTTCCTAACCCTAGAGTTAGAGAATATCGATTTGATGGTGGAATTATTAAAAATTTGCAGGAAAAAGCATTCAGTGGAAGGGAAGATGAAGACCCAGGAAGACATATTAGAGAGTTTGACGATTTGATGACAACACTTGGACCAAAAGGTTTGCCAAGAGACTTCTCTCGTCTAAATATTTTTAGTTGGTATCTTAAAGGTAAAGCTCTAGATTGGTTATATTCTCTCCCTCGTCATTCCATTAAATGTTGGGAAAATTGTATTCCAAATTCATAAACAGGTTTAATCCTTTTAAAAAGGTAACTGAAACAAGAAAGAATATATGCAACTTTAGTCAGAACGTGAGAGAAAACTAACCACAAGCATGGGATAGATTCTTCGGAATGATCAATAGAATTCATAATCATGGTTATTCGAAATCAACTATTTGTCATTTATTTTACCACGGTCTTAATACTTAAAGCAGAGAGTTGCTTGACTTATCAGCAGGAGGATCGATTAATACTTTAACTGTTAAAGCGTGTTTGGAATTGATGTCTACTAGGGCTAAGAATGATTCTATATACAATCATGATTTCGACACTAAGCTGGAAAAGGGATGCTTCATATAAATCCTGATCTTATGCCTGAAGTATGCAAAACAATAAAATAAAAAGGTATACCTTCTGAACTTGTTAAGGAAAACAAAGTAGACTTGTTACAAGTTTTTACTAAAGAAGATGAAACTAGAAAAGTTTTTCAAGAATTAAAACATCGACAAGCAAAATCTCATAATAACCTGCATAAGCATTTTCAAAAGAATAAAAAGATTTCAGCAGAACTCACGGAAAATTATGATGAGATTGGCTAAGAAATAAAATTATTTCATAAGTATCTTAGTATGATTGAAACCCAATGTGAACAAATAGCATGTGGTTATCAAATTTTACTTCGAGATGATATAGATATTCATGTTTCTACTAATGTTGTTACAAGGAGAGGTGCAGTTGTTACAGGACCATCAGGACCACTAGAATATGAAGCTGAAAAAGACCGAAAGGAGAAAACCTTGCTCAAAGCAAGCCAAGAAGATGATACACTGGTGGATCCTTAAGATGAAACTTCTCAAGAAACACAAGGTCAAACCAAGGGGGACCAAAATAATGCACATGATGACCGTTATGACTCTGATGCAGAGATGGTTGATCTAAGAGAAGAAAAAGAGACAAGCAATGAAGATGAAGTCGTTGTAGTAGAAAAGAAGAAAAGCGATAAGCAACAACGAAAGAAAGCGACAAAAGAGCATGATCCTCCATAAAAGGTAAAAGACAAGAATAAGAAAGGTGAGCAAAAGCTTCCTTATCTAGATCGAAAAAACAAAGTACTGGATTACGTAATATACAATTCTTTCAAAAGGCACTTGGTGATCTTCGTTTAGAAATTCCATTTGCAGATGCAATAAAAGTTAACACCTATTCTAAATTCCTCAGTGATATTCTTAGTAGTAATAAAGAAATAACTGAAATTGTTGCCATGTTGACTAGTTATCCTGCTAATGGGAAGCTATTATCTAAATTGGGAGATCCCGGAATACCAACTATTTCATTCTCAATTGGGAAAACTGATATTCACAATGCCTTGTGTGATTTAGGTGTAGGAGTTAGTGTAATGCCATATTCCCTCTATAAAAGGTTAGGATTAGGGGAGTATTCCCCTACTACTATCAGTTTATATATGGCTGACAAGTCCACTAAACAACCCATTGGTATGATTGAGGATGTTCTACTTAGAATAGATGAGCATGTTATTCCCATTGATTTTATTATTCTTGAAAGGCCAGAGGATGAGAAATTATCCTTAATACTTGGAAGGACTTTCCTTAGTACTGCAGGAGCAACAATTGATTATGCTGAGGGAAAAATAATCTTTAATGTTTATGATGCTGAAATCATCCAGTGTTTTCTAAAGAAGCTAGAAGTAGGAGAAAGATTTATTCCACCGGCAAAACGGATTCATGTGGCAAGTTCCTTTGATAAGGGGCAACCCAAGGTAAGAATTCGAGAACAGCGAAGGGGTTGAGTTATTCAACCGTTCTTAATATAATGCTTAATGGGAGTCAACCCATCGCATTAATAAAATAAACTAAAGTATAAAATGTTTATTGCATTCTTACAACTTTTTCACAGATATTCTTGCGGAAGCACGCCCGTGAAGATGCAGCTATCAAAAAGTAGTAAAAATATCGATTGCACAAGCATAGAATAAGTATAAAAATAAAATTTTGAGTTTTATCTACAAAAACTAGCTTAATCATTTTTGTCCAGATCAAAAAGTGAACCCTCTAGTTGAGGAGAAGAAGTTAGGTAGTACTAGAAATCCTGCTCTATACATGTTGTTTTTGGTCGACAATTTTTACTATCATTTTCTGTAAAAAACAAGATGTTTCGCCAAGTTTCTGGATAAGAAGGTATTCTCGAAGAAATAGAATTTTTTTGATGAGTACTAAAGGTTTAACGACCAACTATACAGCGGGAATAAATATTCCGGCCGTATAGTTTGGCCGTATAGATATCTTTGCCATCAACAAATTTTCTTTCGTAGGCACAGAGGATTTAACGACCAACTATACGGCGGGAATAAAAATCCCGGCCATATAGTTCCGGCCGTATATATATTGATGCCTTCGTCGAATTTCTTCTCAAAGGTACTGATGGTTTGATGACCAACTTCGTCGTATAGTTATCCAGGCTTGTCCAAGAAAATTTATCTCGAGGACACAGACATTTTGAAGACCAACTATACGACGGGACCATTATGATTCAGCCGTATAGTTGCACTCGTATAGCTATATTCTACATAAAGAAACCCTAATTGGTGGCACCACCGCAACTATACGGCGGAAACTACATATCCCGCCCATATAGTTGCGGCGTATAGTTCGTTGCGACCTCTTAATCACATCGGGGCGGCTAGGTTTCTTTTCCCCCCTCAGTTTTTCTCACATATTGTCACTCCAAACCTCTCAAAACCCACCTAGAACTCTTGATTCTTCATGGATTTCGTTCATTTGAGTGGGGGAATCAACAGATCGGTATGTTTCTCTCCCTATCCATGCTTTATTTTTAGATTTCCATGGTTGAAACTCTCACATTGATCTAGTGGATGAACTCAAGATTTTTTTTCCTTTTGATTTCTCACGTTAGGATTAAATTTTTCCACGTAGAATCGTTCGTATATCATGTAGAAACTATATGACTAAGGTTTCATGATGAAATTTTTCAGTGCATCAAGATGAACAAAATTGGTAGCATTTTTCACAACAGCAAGCGCCAACATGGCAAGAGTTCGGGGCACCGGGCCGATCTTAACCCCAAGCTGGCCATAGTTTTATCAAGGAGGATGATGCCCACATGTTGGGCCGATGATAGCTTTCTCGCCGTGACAGGGTTGAGGGCGGACTTCGACCTCATGTGTGCAAATTCAAGACTTGCAGTACTCGCCTATGCAAGCCATAATACCTACGCCGAGCTCCCGAATGAGTTCCTTGCCTCCTTCTGCAATGACCACAGGAAGAAAGGTAATGCATGCACGATAAGCTTCACCATGAACCAGCGGCATTATAAAATAACTTTTGAACAATTTTGTGATGCTTTTGGCTTCCCTCATGATGGGGAGTCAACTATTACTAATCTATATAGCATCACAAGTGGAGAAACTTGGGTGGTTGTTTCTGTTAATGGTGGTAGGGACTTCTACAAGAATAAGATGTCCACCATTCAGAACCCAACAATTCTCTAATATGCCTTGTTCCTCGCCAACACACTGCTGGGAAGAGGAGATACCGGTTCCATGGCCAATGCATACATGGCAATGATCACCAAGGCACTTTTCCCAATGCACCGCAAAGCCCCAATCCTAGGGCTCTACTCATCCATGACTTTTGTCACTAGAGCAACAAGACGAAAGGTGACATTCGCGTTGGTAACCCACATTACCCATGCATTAAACATTATATTACCTATGATGCAAACTGTTGACGGCTCCAAAATTATTGTCGTGGTGGTGTCACGGCAGATGCCATGGATAGTCTAAAGGTGGGGACTAAATGCACTAGGGGAATCCGGGGAGGGATAGTGTGGTGATTCCACACACAGAAGCTTAGTATTTGATTTACCTCCACAGATTACAAGTGCTCCTTGAGCTGTATTGGAGAGAGGAGGAAGAAGGAGCTCTCTTACTCTCACCACTAGCTAGCCCTCTGGAACCAAGTAAAATCTAACCAACTAGAGATCAACCCCTTCTACAGAGTCCCTAGCCCTCCTTATATAGGGGTGGCTAGGTCTCCAATTAGGGCATACGTGGAGGCATATTCTAGGAATATGACTCTTCCCAAAATAGTAAGCCGACCGGGTCACTTTTCCCCCGCGTCACCCATGCAGAGGCTATGTGAGCCTCGGCGGCACCTGCGTCATCCGACATAGGCATCTTCACCTTTGTCGGTCATGCCTCGGTGGTCCTGCCTCTGTCCGCTCCGCTCATGCTCAGCATACAGTGGTCACCTTTGACCAGCGAGATACCTTCCCTTCTCCCACAAGCTTGATATAACCCGGATCATACATAGTTGATCCGGCCACACATGTTCCTGCATACAAGTTAGACTCATCTCTCCGACTTACGATATAAGTCGGCTGAGACCCAGTTAGGTGGACATCCCCTGGTCCGAGTTACTCCGTGATTCGGCATGCCTTGAGGTGACTCGGCCAGCATTCGCTTTGACCTTGCCGTACCTCGGCTAACTCGGCCTTTATACATTGGCTTGACCCTACCCGGGGGTATCCCCTCAACATTAGTCCCCGAAGCTGGTGCGGTCTTAGCTGCCTTAGCCGCTAAGGCCACAGCAGGTTCAATTTTATCAAGCCTCTGGTTTTCTTTCCGAGTTATCTCATAGTAAGGATTTTCCAGGTTTACTTTACCTTGGCACATTTAGAGTTTTCACTCGCTGGCCGGATCACCTCATACTCATCCGGATCACTCTTCCTTCTCTTGTACGCTTCCCCATGTGGAGGATAATCATCACGTTCACCTCATTTTAAGGGCCAGCAACAGTAAACCGCCACAGTAATTGTCAGAAGTTACTGTTGTCCATGTCGCGTCGTGCCTGCCTCCTCGTTAACTGCACCATAACGTCACGACATGGGATCCGCTGTGCCCTGTGGCCCTTCGTGTGGCTTGTCGCTGATTGGTTGATCTGGGTAATATACGGCCACACCGTGTGGCCCGCCCGCAAAACACGATCCCACTACCCCCTTAAGGGTGTGGTTAAATAGTGGAGGGGCGCACCCCCTGGGGTCTTTCCCCACTTCCGTGCACCTCAGCCTCTACTTCTTCCTCTTCCTCTCCAGCGACAACACCGCCACCACCTTGACTGTGCATCGTTGCTGCTACTTCCACGCTGCATTGCCGCCACTTCTATGCATCTTCTCCGCAGGTCCTCGCTTATCAAGCCTCATCACCCCACCGCTGCCGCCAACGAGGCGATGATCTGGAGATGACAGGGAGGAGGCTCATGTCACGAGCAGGAGATGGAGGAAGATGCGGCGAACACCCACCACGGCGCGTGGGCAGGCTCCTGGGTTTGCTAGGATGACCTGGATTGGCTTTATCGCACCAGGCGCATCCCGGAGGGAGTCACTGCACGCCTCGCTGCCTCCAAGCTTGTCCCCTCACCCAATCCGGGTGAGTATGTTGTATTCCTCTCCCACTTCCAACGTGGATTCGGGATCCCAGCAAGCGATTTCTTCAATGACTGGCTCAACACATATAAGCTTTAGCCGCACCATCTTCCGGCTAACGCCATCACCTCTCTCTCTGCCTTCGCCTCCACAATTGAAGGCTACACCGGACTATGGCCCACGAAGGAGCTCTGGATCCGGTTCTTTGGCCTTCGCCGAAACGTGATTCCGAACATCCAGCTTGACCCGGACGACAAGTAGCTCACGCAGTTCGGCGCAGCTTCCATCTCCCCCCGGAGACAGTCTATCTTTCCCCGAGTTACAGGGCTTGACTCTTGCAAGGGATGGGCCCGGACTTTCTTCTATGTCTGGAACAGCAAAACTGAGGATCTGATCCGGTTGCGCCCTTACGCTCCGGGTCCTCCTAACCCGGATCTATGGGACAAGGTCCCCAAGAAGCCCATTGTCCTGGCGAACCAAGTCAACAAGAGGTTCTAGGAGCTGAAGGATCTCGGATTGCGCAACGAGGACGCCATGATCACATTCGTCCGCAACCGGATCTCCCCCCTCCAGAAACGTACTCATAAAGTTTGCCACATGAGCTGGGGCCGTGATCCCAACCGGACCTCCTCATTCGAGTTAAATAATACCGAGATCTACCGCCGGGTCAAGGCCCTCTTCACCACTCACAAGGACTTCTCTTTTGAGTGGACGTGGGGGATCCAACACTATTGCCGAGATAGGCTTCCCCCCGCGGTAAGTATCGTGCCCCAAACATTCTCCGAATTGTGTCACATGTCGGTTTCTGTTGTATGTTTAACCCTGTTGTCTTTTCTTCCCTTAGCAATTCCTTCAGCAAACTATCAAGGATCGCACCGAGCCTTCCCTCAAATGGGCGCCTGACCGGGATACCTCGGACGAGGATATGTTCCTTCCGATGGCAGACGCGACCAAGCGACCCACCGGTAAACTCTCTTCCATTAGAGATTGGCCCGACGATGAAGATGACTCGGATGTTGAGGTGATGGAAGCATTTGATGCTATCCCCCTTTCTTATGCTTTTTCGGCATCAGCTAACCCCGGTGGGCAGATCCATGAAGACCCTCCCCTTGCCGTGGGTGAGCATGTCCCGGTCGCACCGAAGAAGAAAAGGGGAGCCGCATCTGCTTCGTCCTCCGGACCTTCTCAGCCAGCCAAGAGGCGAAAGAAGTCCGCGGACAAAGCCGCCACCAAGGCCACGACTAAGGCTGTGGCCCGGAGAGCTCGCAAGCCGAAGGAGCCCCTGACTTCGGATGAGTAAGTCGTTTTCTCCCTTTGCTTATTCACTTGCCCTTCCTTTATAGTCTCTCATCATTCATTATTTGATTCAGCGGGGCCACGGTGGAGGTCCCACAGAGTGGATCTGGCATTGCCTCGCCGCTCCGACACAGCCCTTCTCCCTCTCGTGGTGACGATTCACGCCCGCTGAGCCCCATTCCGGAGGGTTCAGCAGCTGCTCTGGGTTCTAGCCCACCTCGTCAAGAGGAGGGCAACCTCGGAGCGGGGAAGACTGGCTCTGCCGAGGCAGCAACAACCACCACTTCGGATCCGCCGCAACCAGCTACCACCAAGGTTCCCTCAGTACCTCCGTCGAAGCAGAAAATAGCACCAGCACCAGCACCAACTCCAGCCCCAGCAGCAACAGGAAAAGCAACAGCGGCAGCATCAAGCCCCTCCACCTCGTCCGAGTCTTCCAAGGCTCGGTGAGAGGACACTAGCAGCGCCAAGGCTAGCACCAAAGCAGCTCCCAAGGGCAAATCTGCTGCAGCAACCTCCACTTCTCAGCAGCAGCCCAAGGGCAAGAAGGCTCCTGACGCCACCAAGGCAACGTCCATCGAGGCTGGACAGTGCACACTTGCGTCCATGCTTTCAAAAAAGACTCCATCTCCAAGGGATGCCCCTGCCGAGCCAGTTGATGCGCAACTTGTTTTGCACACCAGCCCTGCCCTTGCCCAGGTTGAGAGGAGGGAAGCGCATGCCAAGGTTTTAGTGGCGCCCCACATGCTCAGCGGTGAACGATACCCTCCGACCTTGATCGAGTTTGTAAATAACTGGAACAAGGTGGAGTTCGTCCACAACGATCTGCTGGAGAAGTTCGGTCCCGCCGAATTTGCCGCGCAGATGAATACTGCTGCCAAGGCAATTAACCTTGCGGGTCGGATGATTGAGGTACGTTACCACGTCCTTTCCTTAACATGTTGTAGATATTAGTGATATAACCATTAGTTCCCGAGCCTCCGGGGGAGTAACTCGTTACTCGGCCGGATGCTCCTTAGAATACTAACGTAGTTCCTTTATAACTTCGAACATGCACACACTTAGAGCCGGGTTAAGTTCCACTTGGCCCGGATCTTGTACACTTTGAATATGCACACACCTAGAGCCGGGTTAAGTTCCACTTGGCCCGCATTTTGTACACTTCGAATATGCACACACCTAGAGCCGGGTTAAGTTCCACTTGGCCCAGATCTTGTACACTTCGAATATGCACACACCTAGAGCCGGGTTAAGTTCCACTTGGCCCGGATCTTGTACACTTCAAATATGCACACACCTAGAGCCGGGTTAAGTTCCACTTGGCCTGGATTTTGTACACTTCGAATATGCACACACCTAGAGCCGGGTTAAGTTCCACTTGGCCCAGATTTTGTACACTTCGAATATGCACACAACTAGAGCTGGGTTAAGTTCCACTTGGCCCGGATCTTGTACACTTCAAATATGCACACACCTAGAGTCGGGTTAAGTTCCACTTGGCCCGGATTTTGTACACTTCGAATTTCAGCGTCTCCTGGATACTCACAAGATGCTGTGCGCAAAACATAATACACTTCTCGTTGAATACGAGAAAAGGGGTAAGTTTTCTCCCTTGGCATTTTTCCGTTTTTCTTCATCCTTTTTCGCTGAACTAATCCATCATTCGGATTTCGCAGCTGAGGTGGAGGCTGAGAACACCATCATGAGGAAAAACTTGGACCAGATCAAGGGTAAGTCGTTTTGGCTCAACTTTTCTATTCTCTCTATCTCCTTTTCTCCGTGGCTCGGCAAACATTCATACCTCGGCTTTGCCGGGTCAACAAACTATTTCAGCATCTCTTGAAGATAGTGTGCCCGTGCCTGATATGATGCTGCATTTTCTCGAACAAGCAGGGCAGCATCAGGCCGAGCTCAAAAAGAAAGATGATAAGCTTTCCCTCCTCCGAGCCAAAGATGATGAGATTGGCAAGCTCAAGGCAGATATGAAGAAGCTGAAAGCACAACATCAAACCGAACTTCAAATAGCTGGCCAAGACTTCACTGAAGAGCGCGAGCGCCTCAACCTCCAGATTGCCAAGGATCAAGAATTGCTTAAGGAGGCCGACTCTAAACTTGAGTCGGCGAACGCTGATCTTGTTCAACTCCGGGAGAGGCGTGACAAGTGCACCAAGGAGCTAACCCGGATCCACAGCCATATTGCTGGTAAGTTCTTTTCCTTCAACACACACTGACCTTTCCGGGTTTGCTTCCTTTACTTACTCCACCTGTCTTATTTTTTCAGGCAAATTCCCAGAGAGCAATGTCGTCGCATCCAAAGTTGTTGCCAGGTTCCGCCAGAAGAGGGGTACCCCAATTGTCCCTGGCGCTGGAGAAATTCCATATGACATGGAGGACTTGCTAGTCAGCTTGTCCTCTCGTGTCGAACTTGTGAAGAACTATGGCAAGGACGTCTTGGACGTAGTAATCCGGATCTTCAAGGACTTTTGGCCTGAGGAAGATACTCCGGAGAATATGTCTGTTCTTTTTGCCAGGCTTATGTAATGCGAGACTCAGCTCGATCTCTGGAGAGAATCTGCTGGGCACGCCGGAGCTGAGATCGTTCTCCACTACGTGCTTACGTGGTATGAGAAGATTGACCTCAATCTCCTTGCGCGCATGTGCACTGGATCAAAGTGGTCTACTGACCCGGTTTGGGTAGCTCGGCGCAAGGCTTGCGCTCACAGCTTCATCCAATACACCCCCATTCATCAATGGAACGAGGGACCGAGCTTCCTAGATGCCGCCAATGATGAAAACGTTGAAAATGCTGAAGATGAGTCGGGTGAGGACGAAGAGGACGAAGTCTCAGACGTCGAGGAAGACGCACATGATTCTGAAACTGAGGCCAAGGTTGCCCCTGCTGGCGCCGAATTACCTCCTCCTGCTGCTCCTTGATAAACACTTTAAATTTCATCAGATCCTCGGTATGCTGGGCGGAATTGTATCCAGTACACAAGTGATATTTTGCTACTAAGTTTTTATGCCGGATTAACTTGGGCGTAGTCCCCGAGTTTCATTTTCTTGTTCTTCCAATCTTCTGGCTCGGCTCGTGTCTACCTTGATTCGGTTTTATGACTTACGAGTCCGAGCTTCAAAAATTGTCTTAACAATACTTGGAAACTTTAGGATTAGCTCAAAATAACTCAGCATAATAAATTGAAAGTAAACATAAGGTTAGTCCAAAAAACAAACGTCGGCTCAATTAAGTTCTTTTCCTTAGTCGTTTTTCATGTGCTACGCAATTCCAAACTTGTTCTCTTGCTTGCCATGAAGCCAAATCTTGTTGGACAGCAGCAAGTCGAAGAGTTGGGTTTTTGGTGCTCACACACTACTAATCCGGGTTAAGTAGAAAAACTTACACCAGCCGACATATAAATGAGAAATACATAAGACAACAAATATTATTAAGGCAGTCCCCGAGTTACTGCTTGAGGTGCCAACATTTCATTGATAAACTCATTGCTGGCATACACACTGACATATGAGAGACTCAGATACATACACTTCTCTGCTAAGTGTAGAAAGGACGGAGTAGAGCTACATTCCATGGACACTTAGATTCCTCGCCGGACCTGTCCGCCTTATTCTTTTCCTGTGGCTTTGCATCGATAAGATAATAAGAATCATTGTGCAATGCTTTGCTCACAATGAATGGCCCTTCCCATGGGGGGATAACTTATGCATGCCAGCAGTACGTTGTACCAACCGGAGTACCAGATCACCTTCCCGGAAGACTCGGGGGTTTACTTTCCGGATATGATAGCGTTGGAGATTTTGCTGATATATGGCGGATCTGGACAATGCCAATTCTCTCGCTTCTTACAGCAGATCAACATCATTTTGCCGGGCTTCTTGCACTTCGGCTTCTGTGTATTGGGTGACCCTAGGCGAGTCATGCTCTATGTCGGCTGGTAATATAGCTTCTGCCCCATATACCAAAAAAAAATGGCGTATAGCCTGTTGATCGATTCGGAGTTGTTCTTAAACTCCACAATACCGCTGGTAGTTCTTCTATCCAGCACCCCGCTGATCTTTGCAGTGGCTCAATGAGCCGGGGTTTTATCCCGGATAATACTAATCCGTTGGATCTTTCCACTTGTCCGTTCGAGGCGGGGTGGGCTACCGAGGCAACGTCTAGCCGGATCTTCTTATCTCGGCAGAATCGCGCAAATGCTCCTTCAGCAAAATTTGTGCCATTACCAGTTATGATACTGTGAGGATAACCGTATCTCAAGATGATGTCTTTGAGAAATGTCACCGTTGTAGCTCCATCACATTTTCCTATTGGCTTTACTTCAATCCACTTTGTAAACTTATCCACCATGACCAAAATGTGAGTCATATTTCCCCTTGCTGGTTTGAACGGGACAACCATGTCCAAACACCATACGGCAAATGGCCATGTGATTGGTATGGTCTTGAGTTCCGACATTGGCATATGTGTCTTGGTAGCGTACCTCTGACAACCATTGCATTTTCTTACTAAGTCCTCTGCTTGTTCTAAGGCACTTGGCCAGTAGAATCCATGCCGGAAAGCTTTTGCTACCAAGGCTCTGGACGAGGCATGATGCCCACATTCCCCTTGATGTATATCTCGGAGGATGTCAAGCCCTTCTTCCGAGTCAACACATCGTTGGAGGACATTAGTCACACTCCTTTTCTATAGCTCGGAATTGATAATCGTGTATGCCTTTTCTCTCCTCTGAGTTTGCCTGGATAGCACCTCCTCAGCGGGTAAAGTTCCATCTTTCAGGAATTGAAATATAGGTAGTGCCCAAGATGGTATTGCTCGTAGAGGGAACACATCCTCATCAATTTCCATCTGATCCACCGGCATAACTTCAACCGGATCACGCTGAGCAGTCCCCGGGTCTTGCGAGGCAGTCCCCGGGTTCACTGAGGCAGTCCCCGGGTTTGCGGAGGCAGTCCCCGGGTTTCGTGTACCACCTCCCATGCCAATGTCCATGGTTACAGCTTCGGACTCCAGATCCTCCAGGACGTAAATTGAGTTGGTTTCTGGGGACGGTCTGATAGATGGTTTTCTGAGGTGTTCTAATGCTACACCCGGTAGAATTGCTTGTCGGGTTGATCCGAGCTTCGACAATATGTCGGCAGCCTCATTTTCCACCCGGGGTATATGGCGAAATTCGCATCCCTCAAAGTAACCAGATATTTTCTGCACATGGAATCTGTATAATACCATGTTTGGATCAAGAGCATCCCACAGTCTTGACACTTGCTGAACTACCAAATCCGAGTCGCCAAAGCATTGGATCCGACGTATCCCAATTTCTTTTGCCACTTTGAGCCCATGCACAAGTGCTTCATATTCGGCGACATTGTTTGACACTGCGAAATGGATTTGTAGCACATACTTCAACTGGTCATTCTTTGGCGAGGTAAGCACAACTCCGGCGCCTAGCTCGATTTTTGTTTTTGACCCGTCAAAGTGCATTCTCCAATAGTTCGGATCTGGTAGCGGTGGTTCATATTGCACCTCGGCCTAGTCCACAAAAAAGTCGGCCACAGCCTGAGACTTGATTGCTTCTCTTCTGTCATATTGTGGCGCATAAGGAGCTAGCTCAATTGCCCATTTTGCAATTCTGCCACTTGCATCCTTGTTACTCATTATCTCGGATATAGGAGCTTCACATATTACTTTGATGGGGTGCTCCTCAAAATAATGTTTTAGCTTCTTTGCCGACATGTACACACCATACGCCACTTTCTGATAGTGTGGATAATTTTGCTTTGATGCGGACAATACCTCGCTTAGGTAATATACTGGCCTCTACACTGACTTACCCTCTTCGTCGTGCTCTACCACAATTACTGCACTTACAACTCGGTTGGTTGCGGCTATATAGAGAAACATTGGCTCCTTTGATAGTGGAGAGGCTAATACTGGTGTAGTGGCTAACATTTTCTTTAATTGGGTAAAGGCTTCATTGGCCTGCGGCGTCCAAATGAACTTGTCCGACTTTTTCATGAGTTGATAGAGAGGCAGTGCCTTTTCTCCCAACCGACATACAAACCGACTTAACGATGTCAGGCAACCAGTGAACTTCTGAACATCATTAAGACACTTCGGCAGTTCCATTCGCTCTATGGCTCGGATTTTGGTTGGATTGACCTCGATACCTCGGCTGGAGACAAGAAATTCGAGTAATTTTCCATCCGGGACACCAAAGGTACGTTTTTCCGGGTTAAGCTTCATCCGGAAACTCCTTAGGTTCGCGAATGTCTGCCTGATATCATCAAGGAGCGTTTTTCTTTCCTTGGTCTTGATAACAACATCATCCACATACACCTGCACATTTTGACCAATTTGGTCGTGCAAACATTTCTGCATACATCTTTGGTACGTTGCCCCTAAATTACGTAAACCAAATGGCATGATGCGATAGCAATAAGCCCCATATGGGTGATAAATGCATTTTTTATTTGATCATCCGGGTTCAGGGGTATCTGGTGGAAACCAGAGTATGCATCAATGAATGACAACAGTTCACATCCAGTAGTTGAATCTATGATCTGATCTATCCTTGGCAGTGGAAATGGATCTTTTGGACACGCCTTATTTAGGTTCGTGTAATCGATACACATACGCCAAACCACTGCCACATTCGGATCATCCTTCTTCTTCTCCACCAGCACCGGATTAGATAGCCAATCCGGGTAAATGTGGCGCCCCGCTAAAACCACTACTAGAAAATTGCTCGTTATTTTATTTTTATCTGCGTCATCATGACATTATCAGGCATCATCATGTTCATCATGCCACCTTGCATGGAACATATTATTAAATCATTGCATTCAAATTATTACACTTGTGTTTGGTTCTTGATATATTTATTTGAGCTTGCCATTGCTTTCTCTCTATTTTAACCTCCCTCTATTCTATCTCTAGTTGGTGCCATTTGATATGGAACCATAATGTCCAAATTCTATTACTTGAGTCCTGCTATTTTATATTTGTCAAAATACCCAAATTGAGTTGGGGGCATTATCTCTTAAATTCTCTTTATCACTAACTTTCCAATCTATCTAGTCCTTATGATTAATTTCAATTCTACCACATATGACACTTGGATTCCTTTTATTTGCCTTATGGATTTAAATCATGCCCATTTAATTTGTGTGGATCTTTACATCTTGTGATCATCTATTTCTTCCTTTCATTCTGTTGTATCCCTATTCCATTCTATTATTTCTTTAAATCTTGGCTTGATCTATTCCTTTTTCTTGTTGGAATATTTTTTTTAATCCAACCATGCTATGATCATCTATCCTTGTCCCTGCCATCCTAATACATATTTTAAATTACAAATTATTGTATTAAAAACCATATTTTGTTTGCTTAAATATACGTACGGTTAAATATATGACGTAGTCTTTCTTTTCTCGTGTTAAAAAATAATAATAGTTTTTAGTTTATTATAAAACTATAAAAGGTTTTCTTATTTTACTAAAAATAAAAATAGCCAAAATGCTCGTCTAAAGTTTAAGCCTAAAACTACTTCCATCTTACTTTAGACTATATAAATAGTCCAGTCTACCAGTTCTTGCTCCCCGAACCCAGCCACCAAACTCTGTCTAAATTCCCCATCTCTTCTCCTAAAATTCACCTCCTCGTCCACCTTTTTTTTCTGCCGCCGGCGAGCTCCTATTCCTCTGCAGCAGTGCATGAGTCTTCGCTTGTTTTTCCGCTGGTAGCATCTTGGCCGCCGCGTGCGAGCGTCACCTCCAGATTCCATCTTTGTTCCATGCTCTACCAAGCACCACACGCCTATCTCCACTTGTTTTTCTATGGTATTCTTCCCTGCCGCCTTGGACCGTGAGCCGCCACCAGATCCTGGAGTTCTTGCCGCCATGCCAGAGCCGCTCCTCTGCCACCTATCTTCCTAGCACGCCAGCAAGCCAGCCGACCGGGTCCCAGCAGCAGTTCAGCACGCCTGCTTCAGTCAACGCGCTACAAGCTGATTCGACTCCATCAACAGCATCTTGCGTTTGCCCCTTCGACGCACGCAGGCGCCGCCGGCGCGAGATGTCTTCCTGTTCCCCTTTCGCGTACCGTTTTTGGTTTCTACACACCAGCTAAGTAGTCCTCTTCTTGCCTCCGGTTATCGGGCCCAACAGAAGTAGAGGCGTTCGTTCGTGGCTGCTCTATCAGTAACATGTTCGACAAAATTTTCACAGGATATCTGCCCGTGTTTTCTAATCATCGGACTCGTTTCGGCTACTTCGATCCCACGAACTTCAAGACGGTGGCGATACAACTACTTCCACGATGACGTTTATTTCCTCTATTTCAACCATAATCCAAAGACCATTGGCTAGCCTCTTCACTGCAAGCCGTGAGACATCGTCACTTCCTTTTTTTTTCTAAATGTTAAATAACTTGTTGCATATTAAAACTCTTATGCTTGCATATCATATCTTGTGGTCTCGGGTTAAATAGCAAATCACCTAATAATTAATTATGGAGTATTTATGTGGGATATTTTTGACATATTCTGGACTCCATTTAAATTTGTGTAGCAAACTGATGTCATATTTTGTCTAGTTCAGTCAACATTTAAATTGCAGGGTATCTAAATAATTTGAACCTTCTATTTAATTGTCGGGACCCCGGTTCCGCTTAATATTACCTAATCGCACCACATCTATGCCATGCCATGCATCATATCATAATCATGTCGGATCTTCTGCCGTAGTATTAAATATTGCATCCGGTGTTTCTTCTAGTGTTTGCTTCTTCGCGGATTAGGCCGATGAGTTGATGCGAGTATTGACAAGTTCTCCGGATATGAACCTTCGGCAGTGTTTCCCAGGCGAGCATTCTCCCTCTTTCTACCTATTTTGCGTTTATAGTCTTTATTTCCTCCTATTGATCTATTGCTATCTGTATCGTGATGCTTTAGTTTCCATGCATCATTGATACACCTTGCAGCCTCTATATTGCCATGGACACATCCTATTGCCTGTTGTTTGATAGATAGTCGGCCTTGCGAGTCCTAGTTGCTTCCTTCTGTGTTGCTTCGCGTCATTGTCGTTCCACCGTTGACGGCAAGTTGGCACATGATAAATGGTGGAGATGCTTAATGGTGGAGATGATCATGACTTTAAACACAACTATAAATTTGCTAGATATAACTAATGCAGAGGCATCGGTGGGCAATAGATATTATTTGGTTCTTCCACGCTCACTTGTGTCCCGTAGGACCCCGAGTACTTGATACTTGTTCCTTGATTTTTCGCACTATCCACATCAGGGAGGCCTTATGGACCCCCCTAAACCCGAGTACTTCATTTCTATTTCTTGGGGCCACAAAGTAGTTTGGGGCTTTATTACTATCATGTACCTATGCCATGCTTTACTGCTTTATTTAAGATTGTGCGTGGAGCACCTGTACTGTTTAGGATTGCGGAGTGTTTTCGCGGTATCGACAAGCCCAACCACACTTTCGGGTTCCCAGTCGTTTATAGCCATTGGCGCAAACCTTGGGTCCGTCTCGGAGCCGGCCAACTTCGTTGCAGGTAGCTTAATGGGGTGGCCCCCTGAAATATTTATGAATCCTGTGATCGCTTTGTCGTGAAAGCCTCGTTGGGTTTTGAGTTGGTTTTTCCGAGGTTGATCGAGTGTGTGTTGCTATTTGTACACCCCTGCAGGGTAAAACTTTCTAAAAGCCGTGTCCGCGGTTATGGACAACTTGGAGCACAGTATCTCGATCATAGACAAGCATAACTAAAGTAGTACTATAAATTTGACTTGATATGTGACTAGTAATCAGCTCAATTATAACGGAATGGATATTAAAAATGCCAACAACTGCTGGATCTGGGTTGTTTTGTTATACCTGCCTAGTAAGTATTGCAACTCCAATGGAATGTGATAAAAGTGCCAACAACTGCTGGGTTTTGGGATTCCTCAGGACAATTATATCTGACTAGTAAAGGTTCCAACTACCACAGAATGGTAATTAAAACTGCCCACTACTTATGCTTCAGGATGACTCATGATATCTATATCTGATTAGTAAGTGCTGCAACTATAACGGAATGAGTAAAATTGCAACCTGTGTGAGTTCCTCGGTTTGACTTCCTCGTTTGATCTCGAGGGGGGGGGGAATACCAGGATGGGTATGACTGGTGTTAGAATCAGGTGGGTCCCGAATAGGTCTCTCTTATCCCTCTCTAATAGCCGACGGTTGCATCTAGTCTCTATAGGTTGTTTAGTGCATGCTGCGCTGCCGCTTCAGTCCACCATACATATGTGAGAGCATGAATTCTAGCCTCGCTGTCTTGGCCTCGATCGACGCTCCTCTTTTCCTTTGCCCTTTGTCGGCACCCCTTTGTTTTAGCAGGTTTGTGATCGACGTCGTTAGCGGTGGTTACCCTTCCGGCTTGGCACGGGCAGGGGTTATGGACGCCATTGGTTATTCTCGTGGCTCTTAGCCCAATTTGCATCTTGTCCGCATTTCGGACTGTATCGTTTTCAAGGTGATTTGGATCTTTGTATTGTATATCTGTATTCTTGACTCTTGGAGTCGTGTTGTATATATATATCTGTTCTGTGGGTCCCATCGAGGACTGTTTTGTAATGATATTACTTTGTTTTCCACCCGCACGAAAGTGCCTGGTGGGCGTCCTTGAATTGTTTCTATGCGGGTTTGGCGGGAAGCGCTAAAACTTGCATAGGGCCGATTCGAGGGTGTTACAGTAAAGAACTTCCATGATAAATCCAGCAGCTAGTAACCGGGCTATCTCATCTCCAATGACTTTTCTCCTATCTTCGGCGAAGCGGCGGAGAGGTTGCTTCACCGGCCTTGCTTCGGGTCTCACATTCAAAGAGTGCTCGACCAATTCCCTCGGAACACCTTGCAAGTCCTGTGTGGACCAAGAAAAAATATCCCGATTCTCATGGAGGAAGTTGACGAGCTCGCTTTCCTATTTGTCATTTAACCCGGCACCAATTGTTACGGTGCGCTCTGCGAACATATCATCAACAGGCACTTTCTTGGTATCCTTTGTGGCTTGGAACGAAACACTACCATGCAGATTACTCAACGCCGGCATATATTATTGCACGGATTGAGCCAACGCCGCCACCTCCTGTATCTTCCTTTTTTCTTGCGCAATCACGAGTGACTCGGCTAGGTTAGACCCGGCTGACGCACACTCAATGGAACGTCGGAAATCTCTAGCAATGGTAATCACTCCATTTGGTCCGGGCAGCTTCATTTTCAGATAACTGATGTGGCAGCTTGCCATGAACTTGTTCAATGATGTCCTTCCAAGTAACGCGTGATACGCACTTTCCAAGTTCACCACTTCAAACTCCAAATTCTCAGTTCGGCAGTTATCTCGCGTGCCGAACAATACGTCAACCCGGACCTTGCCTATGGGCTCACAAGAAATGCCTGGCACAATGCCATGGAAAGTTGTCCTTGTAGCTTGGAACATGTTCTCCGAGATACCCAACTTGCGCATTGTATCCGCATACATGATGTTAATGCTACTGCCATTGTCAATTAGTACCTTTGAGAATCTCACATTGATGTTAGGCCCAATGAATGCCGGATCCAGCACTAGCGCATATGAACCAGGACTTGGCATAAGCTTGGGGTGATCTTTGATCCTCCAGGTAATTTCCTGGTCCGACCAAGGCATATACATCGTCACTGCTGGCATTACCGCATTCACCTCCATGTGTCGGTGCTGCAAGCTCTTTCTATCTGTTTCCTCAGTGGTAAACACACAGTAACTCTGATGATGCTCTCTGTACTCATTCCTCCCCTAATTTCCGGGGTACCTCTGATCCGGCTGATGCTGGTCTTCCAATTGATGCACTGCATCCCTTCTCTCATGGTTGTCATACCTCTCCGGAGGGGGAGGCAACATTAGCTGTTGCGTGTTCGCTCCGGAGAGCAATTGCTGTCGGGGTAACTCCTGCCGAGGTTGATCATTCCGAGGTGCCTGAGCATTCCCTGAACCACCTTGTTCTATTTTACGCATCCACTCACACTGCCTTGTTGTATGACCCTCTGGGTTACTTGGATTTGGCGTGTGAAATTTACACGGCTGATCCAGCATCGACTCATAAGTATACCTCGGACGGCCCTTCTTTTCCTGCCACTATTTCTTCTGCTCTGGTGTCCAAGTTTTCTTGCCACCATTTCTCGGTGTCAATTGTTGCCCTCCAGTTTTCTGACGTTGATTGCCCCGTGCTCCAGGTTGATCTTGATTTACAGCAGCAACTTGTTGTGAGCTGTACCGGTAATCCGGTCTGTCATCTCTTCTTTACCCCGGTAGTCATTCCTCCGGGATGACCCGGCTCCATCTCTCTAGTAGCACTCCTCATTTGACTCGTTTGACACGAGCCTAGGTTGAGTCGGATCACCCAAAGCATACGAATCAGCAATCTGAATTGTCTCTGGCAACGTAGTTGGCATATCCATTTGCAACCTTTGCCACAACATGCTTGCATATCTGCATCCTTGCGCAAACTATGCTATGGCCTGTGACTCGATCACCCCCTCACTTGAGTTTCGCACGGTACACCACCGGGTTAAGAACTCCCAGTCCGTCTCGTTCGGTCTCTGCTTGCACATTGCTAGGGTTTGTGTCCTATTCGGCCTCTGATACGTACTTGAGAAATTGCTGATAAACATTTCCTCAAAATCAATCCAGCAGTTAATACTTCTGGGCAGCAAATTGTTTAGCCATACCCTCGCTGGCCCCTCCAACATCTGGGGTACGTATCTCACAGCCCATCTCAAGTTGCCTATAGCAATTTTCATAGTTGTAGCATAGTTAATCAACCAATCCTCCGGCTTCGTGCTGCCATCGTATGTCTTAGTGCCTCTAGGTAGCTGGAAGTTAGGTACCGGAGGTTCCTTCATGATCTGGGGTCCAAAACACGCAGGACCTGGGGGACCTTGACATTCAATCTGTTCCGACCTATACAGCCGATCCAGTTTTAATCTGGCATCGTCAGGCATCAAATCCCTGCTTCCCAATCTTGACCCTATCACATGATAGTCCGGCCTTGGGTATCTTGCGTTCACCATTTCCGAGTCACCATCATTATATCGGTCTTGCTCTCGTGGAGCACCTCTCTGTTGCATACCTCGGCCGGCACTTTGCTCTTGCCTTGGTATATTCCACTGCTGCGGTTGTCCTGCTCCTGCCGAGTTATGTTGTCCGGCATTGCCATTTACAGCATTACCTTGACCGGCATTGCCTTGGTCGCGGTTACCTCGGCCAGATTCACCTCGGCTCACACTTCGTCGATCCTCATTTCTCTGCACTTCTTTTCCTTTCCCTGCCCTTGCTGGGTCATAAGGGACTATCTTTTTGTTCTTTCTGACCGAGGTTACCACTCTTCTCTCCTAGGACCACCATGAGGAGACGATGCAGCTCCAACGGATTTCTCCGGGTTACCTATCACCGAATGAATGATCTTGGAGGACCCAGCCCTCTCCGGGTTAGCCCTGAGCAATTCCTCATTTTACCTGTTCGCGATCCGAACCAACTCATTGACCCTATCTTACTGCCTCTGATGGGCTTCACCCGTTAGACCCTCTAACTCGGATGCAGCTGCATCTGCCGCTCTGAGGTTTTTTGCCGGGGTACTATACTTCGGCAGCCCCACGGATAAACAGTTCTCTGACTCTTCAATCCTAGTATCACCCTCTTTGTTCATTTCACTCATGAGATTTCTCCCCTTGACTTTTACAGCATCTGCTTTATTTGCCTTTGCGTACTCACGTAGTGTCATGTTCAACGACTGCTGAGCCGCAGCTATCTTTTTTGCACCCTCTAGTATTTTTTGCCTAGTTTCCTCTAGCTCGGCCTGTGCCTGAGCCGGATCTACCACTGCTGCTACTGGGTTTGCCAAGCTATCCATCGCTTGCTGCAGCACATTCTCTGGCCTCTCTAGTGGAGGACCTCTACTTTTCCTCGGTGCCTTAGGCGTTACCTCTGGATCTGGTGCCGGATCCTTGCTTGCGCCAGTGCCAGGCGCAGTCATCATCACCTCAGCACGGTCCTGGGAGCGAGTGATACGCGCCCCGTGAACCATGCTAAGGGGTGGCTCGCCTCCTTCAGCGACGTGTCGCGGATGAACGCACGACACATCGACAGCAACGTAGACCTTGTGCACGCCGAGCTTGACGAAGAGGTCGTTGCGCGGAAGAGGACGCTTGCCGAAGCAGCCAGCGTTGTCGCTGACAAAGTCTAGCGCTGAACGAGCCAGGAGACGATGCGTTCGCCGGTGCTGATGAGGTTTCCCGTCCGGATCTTCACCCCTGCTAGCGCCGCTAGCCCCACGGTGGACGCCAACTGTCGTGGTGGTGTCACGGCAGATGCCATGGATAGGCTAAAGGTGGGGACTAAATGCACTAGGGGAATCCAGGGAGGGATAGTGTGGTGATTCCACACACAGAAGCTTAGTATTTGATTCACCTCCACAGATTACAAGTGCTCCTTGAGATGTATTGGAGAGAGGAGGAAGAAGGAGCTCTCTTACTCTCACCACTAGCTAGCCCTCTGGAACCAAGTAAAATCTAACCAACTAGAGATCAACCCCTTCTACAGAGTCCCTAGCCCTCCTTATATAGGGGTGGCTAGGTCTCCAATTAGGGCATACATGGAGGCATGCCTCTTCCCAAAATAGTAAGCCGACCGGGTCACTTTTCCCCCGCGTCACCCATGCAGAGGCTACGTGAGCCACTACGGCGCCTGCGTCATCCGACATAGGCATCGTCACCTTTGTCGGCCACACCTCGGTGGTCCTGCCTCTGTCCGCTCCGCTCATGCTCTACGTACAGTGGTCACCTTTGACCAGCGAGATACCTTCCTTCTCCCACAAGCTGGATATAACCCGGATCGTACATAGTTGATCTGGCCACACCTGTTCCTGCATACAAGTTAGACTCATCTCTCCGACTTACGATATAAGTCGGTTGAGACCCAGTTAGGTGGACATCCCCTGGTCCGGGTTACTCCGTGATTCGGCATGCCTTGAGGTGACTCGGCTAGCATTCGCTTTGACCTTGTCATACCTCGGCTAACTCGGCCTTTATACCTCGGCTTGACCCTACCCGGGGGTATACCCCCAACAATTATGGATGTCAATTATTTGACTACTTGTGGTTTCCTCGGTGTTTACCGAGCTAACAAGAGGCTCCGAGCATATCAGTTTGGTTATCCAGGTGATCCATAGGTTGAGAAGATCTTGTTTCCCTATCCACAAGCCTTCTCGATTGTGGAGAAGGACACCTGGATCCTTACCAAGTATCAAGTGGTGGAGATCATGGCTGAACTCCAGCCTAATCAAGAGGAAGATGAAGAAGGAGAGCAGCAGGATGAGGATGAGCAGGAGCAAGAATACAACCCTGCTTGGGAGGGATAGCAACAGCAGGGCGATCCTGGGACCCATGGCCCAATCAGCCGCAGCAAGGGTTCAACTACGTCCCCTATCAAGAATTTTAGCAGCTCAACCACCGTGTTGGGGAGATTGACCATACTCTACAAGGATTGAATGAAGATGTGAGTGCCTTAACTCAAAACTTCAGTCACTTCATGACCTACTTCGCCAACTACTACTAGCAGTATCCGCACTAGCCGCCGAATGACGGCAACAACTGAGCTTGGCAATAGCCTAAGCTTGGGGAGGTTTGAAAACCTCCAAACCTTTCATTCATATTTTCATTTCTTCTTTTGATTTATTTTACTTCTTAAAAATTGAATGTTTACTTTCAGTTTGCATTCCTAAACCAAAAATACAAAAAAAATTAGTTGCAACTTTTATTGCAAATTCGTTTCTTTGTTTCTCTCGGAGATTGCTCAATTTTAGGTGACTTGGTAATAGGGAAATATAGAGGGGTTTCAACTCAAGTACGAGAACGAAGCAAGCAAGAGGAGGTATCATATTCCTTTCATCACCTTTTATGCAACTTTAAATTGATCCTACAATTATTTACTCGCTTGCACTGGAGTCACTCCCTACTTAGCTTGCTATCCTATAAATTCTATTCCTTTGCTAGTGTCTCCTTTTTAGCTTTGAAACAATAAGCAATGAACTTGGTTAAAAATATTCCCTACATTTTTTACAGCAAGAAAAAGAATCTAAAAGATGACTTGAGTCCATGTTTATCCCAAAGGATTTGATTTTAGAACTACTCCATCCCATTTGAGCTTAATGTAAATAGACTCGATGGCACCCTTGAATAAAATTGTCTGATAAAATGGATGCTTCGAAGTAGTAGAGATTATGCCACTACTTTTTCTAATAATTACCGTAAGATATTGCTTTACGTGTGTCTTTACAACACTATCGTGCTCCATGGGGAACTATTAACTCCGCTGGCCAGCGAACGATCTAAATATGAAAACCACTTGATTTCAACTATTGATTTATGTAAACGTCTGTAGCAGCAATGCTATGACGGGTAAATTTTTTTTCTCCTCGTGGTTTCACATTCCAAGTGAAGTTGTAGTACTCCTCTGACCCACTATTGCTCAACAATTATTTATTGGCATGGTCACGAGTGCAAAACACAGTCCCAATTAACATGTTAAAAACAGTGGCATGATTTTTCTATGAAAGAGCTGAAGTTTTTGAAAAGCAAGGAAAGGAAAAAGGTGCTTTGAGAGTCTTGAAATTTTGACATGGGAATAGATGAGTTGTTGTTAAATTGAATGTTTTTGGTGCCAACTTGAGTACTCTTAATTGATCAAAGAAACAAGAGCAAAAAGTTTTCATCTTTCAACACAGAGAGACACCAAAAGAATTTGTTTCACTTTCCTAGCTAAACTTTTGACACTTGCTCGAGCATATGATTTATTTGCTAGCAAGATATACGTGGTTAGGAAGTGGACTCATTGCAATCTTGTGAATACTTGTATGATCATGTTTAAGATTGCAGGAATTGTGAAGAAAAGAATTTTACACCAATTCGAGCTTGTAAAATCTTTTATATCAGTCTTGAACCTCCGCTATTTTTCCTTATTTTCTTGTCACTCGAGGGCAAGCAACATCTAAGCTTGGGGGAGTTGATAGCTGTGAGATTCGACACATTTTTTATGGTTTTTATTGATGGTTTTCTCCTGGATTTGATCGTTTTCTAGCTTTACCTAACGCTAATACTTCGGTAGCAAAGAAAACTTGGTTTTTAATGTGTGTTTTAGGTTCTGAACGTCAATAGAAGGTTTTAACAAGATAAACACAATATTTAGGCGAAAACAAGCAAGTCTCTTTTTGGAAGCAATCGAGGGAGGCATACAGAGGCTTTAACAAGCAATTATACAATGGGAATATTTTTTCAGCCGTATAGTTCCCGCCGTATAGCTGCCGCCGCCTCTGTCTTTTCAAAAGGGACAACTTCTGTGAAGAGGCCTGAAGCGAAATCATAACACAGCAGCTGCCATCCCATCTAGAAAGGAGAAAGAAGAGATCCAAAGAAGGAGGAGAAGACGTTCTTCATCTCGCTCCACGATCTTAGACCTCCTAGCCATCACCCACTCATAGCCATCACTTGTACTTGAGAGAGAGAGATCTTCACCTTGCAAGATTAGGGTTTGAGATTGTTTCTTCCTATCTTGAATTGTGTTGGATTACTTTTCTATTTTTATTGTGGATCTCCATGGTAATATCGAGAAGAACTCCCTTTATTTAATTATATCGATGATGCTTTCTTCTCTCAGTGTGAGTAAGTTCCTTGGGCATGGGAGATGTAAGGGATTGGTGAGATGTAATGTGCCTCCATATAGTTTCCATTAGTTTGTGATTGATTTTAATTACTATATTATGTGTGCTTGACTATCTATGGGATGCCTAATGCTTGTTGTCCAATTAAGGGCCCAAACAACATGATGCTTTGTTTTACATAGATAGGATCTTGTTCGCTAGTAGATCGGCGACCCCGAGTGACATAGGGATATCAATGGAAAACTAGTTGACTCGAGGATAACGAGAAACCACTGTGCTTATTGCATTAGTCCGATCCAAGGAGCTTAATTGCTAAGCAACCTGAAGGATCTTAATCGTCTAGTGACTGACCATGGTTTTGGTAACAGGCTAGTAGGATTATTGAAGTTGGGATGAAATCTACCAAGAGGAGTTCTGGCTAATTATGGGTTGCTCGCCTACACATATATTTATAAGATTATAATTGTTACACTTATCATTCTTCCACCTAGCACAGTCACTATCACCATGAACTGTATATCCCCGCGCCTTCTTTGTCATCTGCAGAAAACCACAAACAATCAAATCGTTCTTTACTTTTATGCTTTTTATTTCTGAAGTTTACATTTTAGTTTTATATAAATACATCCAGGTTAATCCAAATTCCATTCTTATTTTCGCACTTGCAGTCAATTCACTTGAAGACCTGTGACAACTTTGAGTGTGACCAAGACTTCACTCATAAACACTTACCTTTGGGCTCCCTGTGGGATCGATATCTATACTTTGAAACTAGATACAAACGATCTGTGCGCTTGCAGACATTAGTCACGCATGGACTGATCGTAGGCAGCACGGGTCAGGTCCCCGGAAGAAGTCCCTTCCCCTCTATAGGGCAGGACCTGGTCCCCGGCCGAAGAAGAAGTCCATGCGACTCCTCGAGGCACCTCCTCAAGGGCCAGGCCACCTCTAGAGCTCCTCGCCTCGCCACGGTATCCCTGCTGCTCCCGGGCCTGGCCAAGAGAAACCCTCTCCAAGTGGAGCCGGCGCCATGCTCCGGCCAGGCGATGCTCCTCCACAACAATATTAGCAAGGAACCGATCGAGCCCGGCATGAGAGGCCACCACCACACCATGCAGGCGCCCTGACCTGCCGAGGGAGGCGTCCTCGGGTGACATAAAGGCTAGCATGCTTGGCCCTGCGTTCCTGGGATCTCAGGGGCTTCCCCCACCTGGTTCTCCCCTGTCGCCGTGAACTAGCGATGGGGTCAAGACCTGCACGCCAACAGGGTCTTCGAGTGGTGGAGCACCGCCACCTCCGGCGACCATTTCAGGGTTAGGCTGACCCTCATCAGCGGAACAGTCCCTCATCTTTCTCCTTGCCCGGTGAGGCAGGGAGGAGCCCTCGGAGTGCTCCCTAACCAAGAGGGGGCCGCAGCTGCCCTCGGCACGCCATGTCGCTCCTGTAGAGCTCGACTTTGCCACCTTTGTCTTCCTCTTCTTCTCATTCCTGTACTAGAATGATGGGGTGACAAATCAGGAAGGGTAAAAAAGGGTAAAAGGGGCCTCGCGAGGATGAGTCACCTCCCGACTTCCACTCCCACCAAGGACCAGTTGGCCCTCCTCGCACCCGGGGGAAGAAAGGCACTGCCATCGTTCGGCCTTGGGCGCTTCCCAGCCACCCGCGTCGAGATGGGAGAGGTTGCCGCCATAGGCCTGACGCGCTCCCCGTGGCTAGCTCCGCTCACAAAGTCACAAGCTCCAGCACTAAGGAGATCGTTGGTGTCCTCCTCCGAAGATGACATGTTGTTTATTATCCTCCCGTGTGAAATGAGCTGGGAGGGTTTGTAAGCGCCACCAGGCTCCACATCCTCGTCATCCAACTCGACCAGAGGGCACTCACCCCTGGCGTCAAAAATGGGGAGACCCGTGTGAATGGCGGGCTCGTCGCCCTCCACGTATAAGGGGCACGCACCATAGGGAAGCTCCGCTACCGCCATCACACCCAGGAGCAGGAGCATGAGGACAGCCACCGTGTCCTCAGTACGGAGCCCCTTCGAGAGCATAACCATGTCCCGGCCAAGCGACATGGTCTAGACAGGCCTCCTATGCTCCTAGAGGGGAGCAATCTGCTGCCCTAGGAATTTCCTCACTACCATCTCGCTGGTGAAACCCTGGTCCCTCAAATGCGCCACACGCCTCGCGAGAGGCCCAGGACTCATGCAAGTGGCCACCTCGCGGCCCAACCTAGGTTCTCCACCACCGCCCTCGCGGGAGCACGGAGCTGAGGCCAGGCCCAGCCGGCTATAACACCCTCGAATCGGCCCTATGCAGATTTTAGCGACTCTCGCCAAACCCGGATAGAGATGATCCAAAGACGCCCACCAGGCACTTGCGTGCGGGTGAAAATGAAGTAATACCATTACACATTAGTTCACGATGGAACCCACAGAACATATATATACAACAACGACTCAATGGGTCAAGAATACAAATATACAATACAAAGATCCAAATCACCTTCAAAATGATACAACATCCGAGTACGGATAAGACGCAAACTAAGCTAAGATCCCTAAAGAATAACCAATGGCGTCCATAATGCTGGCTAGGCCAAGCCGGAAGGGTAATCCTGCTAACGACGTCTAACTTATACATGTTAAACAATAGGGGTGCCAAAAAAGGGCAAAGGAAAAAAGGAAGCGGTCAATACTGAGGCCAGTATACGGGGAGTCTAGAATTCAGCGGCTCTCGCCTACATAGGTATGGTGGACTGAAGCGGCAGCTAAGCATGGACTAAACTACCTATAGAGACTCGATACAACTGTCAGCTATCAGCGAGGGATAAGACAGACCTATTTGGAACCATCCTGATACTAACACCAAACATACCCATCCTGGTATTTCCCCCTTGAGAGAAAACGAGGAAGTCCTTTCGAGGAAACTCACACAGTTGGCAGTTTTATTCATTCATTCCATGGTGGTTTTCCAACTTACTAGTCATATCAGATCCATGTCAAATTATAACAGTACTTCTTTAGTTATAGTTGTCTATGATCGAGAAACTGTGCTCCAAGTCGTCCATAACCGCGAACACGGATTTTTGAAAAGATTTAACCCTGTAGGGGTGCAACAAAGTATCCACACGCACTTCAACCCTTGTTGTCAGATCCGATATGATAAAGATCATGAATATACACCCAATGGTATGTTGATGGGGCTTCGGATACAATGTTTCCTAGACCAAAATCAAGTACATGGGGGCCACCCCATTAAGCTACCCGCAACTAAGTCGGCCATCTCTGATACGGACCCTGATGGGGATATGCCAAACGGGGTGTGCCCAGCAGGACGTTTCGACTAGGATAAGGCCTCTGCGAGTGGGCCTGCAGGACGGCGAATAGAATGCGACTGAGAGGAAGCCTGGTGACTGGAAGCAGGAGGCCTAGAAACATAGCTAAAGCCTAGTCGGATTAGGTCAAATCCCCTGAGTCCCTAAATGATTCGGTTGTATATCTGTAAACCCTAGTGAGGTACCCCCCCCCTATATAAACCTCCCTAGGCTACTCTCTGTACTTACGTTCCATCATACACCCCATCGAAGCAACTCGCTGCCTAGCCGCCGATCTCGCCACCCCTATAACTCACCTGCCGATAATACAATCTAGCAGGAGTAGGTATTTACCCTATGAGGGGCAAACCTGGGTAAATCCCCGTTTCTTTGCCTTCATCTCGCTTCGTAGATAGATGCTCGCTCTTGCCCCAAATCGTTCCAATTGTTGCCCCTGGTAGCGACTGCCGTGGTCATTCCCACGATAGTGGCACCCACCGTGGGGCCTGGCCTGTGTTCTGTAGCGAGACCCTACTCGCCAATCGATCGGTCGATTACCACCGGCTGCATGATCGCCAGCAGCGGGATCCTTTAGATCCTGCCCAGGATCTATGTCCCGGCGTCGCGCTCGATCACACACAGCACGGTGATGCCAGTTGGCACCATCAACTTGTTCGTCAGCTTCACGGATGTCGTCGACCCGACGGCGATGGTGATCATAGGCGGATCGCCGCCATGCCGCGATCTACTCTCGGAAGGCCAGATCCGCTCCATCAGCCACCTCGCCTATGAGTATGACTCGGTCGCTAACAACACGGCTAGAACTGATGTAGAAGCAGACAACATGGCCCTCCACAACAACACCAATTCGGCGACTCCTACCTCGGTCGGTGGATCCATCACCACCGCTTCATGCGAAGACTCTATCATGTGAGTCTCCAACCATGAGGATTTTCAGGACCCCTCCACCCTCGGGATCTTCGACTTTGACTTCGTGTCGAAGTCCCCCGAGGACTTCCGTGCTAGATCCAATCGCTTCAATGCGATCTACATGGCGGGCAGCGCGAGCGCCCCGCTAGATACATTCTCTATGTTGATCCCGCCGACTGCGACGACAACGGAGGTGGAGGAATCCCGTCTATGCCAGGAAGAGGCGACACGCAAGGAGCAGGCCGCGCGAGAAGTTCCGCCTCGAGCGGCAAACGGCGCAGGAGATATAGCTCTACCACCAGCACTGCATCAGGACCCGCATGAACCCCACCATTCAGGGCTGCGTCCTAAAATTCAACGACAAGAACGACCCCGCCCACGCGACCGAGCACGAGTTCTACGAGAACGTGCCGCCTGGCAATAGCAACCACCCACCACCTAGGGCACCTGCGACCGGAGATCCACCACCACCCCTGGGTCGCACACCTCCTCCGGACCAGCCCCGAATCATCATCTCGCCACAAGCCCACGCCAACGGGCTCCCACTATACTCCACCCCAATGGACAATGTTATCATGGGGCACACCATAGTCGCCAACCTCAACATCCAGGGAGACGGCACAATGCAGATCCAGTATGCCTAGGCCCTACTCGCTAGGGCCGTCGAGCAACAAGCCGCGGGAGTCGACCCGGGGGTACGGATGTACTCTCGTTCATCGAGAAGCAGGGTGGCCTCAAGGAGCCGTCCAACAGTCGCCAACACCCTGAACTGCCCACCGCCCGAGCCCCTGCAGCTCCAACCACGGGCCGCAAATCCTACGCTCTCCACCAACGAGCCGCGACCCACGAACAACACGGTCACCGCCAATAGCCAACCGATCGTCGCGTGGACCCACATTGTCAACAACCATGCTTGGCGAGCTCGCCAGCCGCACGGTCTACAGCACACCCTCACCAACCATGGTGAGCCGGAGCCAAGGGGCTCCCTCAGCCGAGTTGGCCCGCAGTGCTTTGGAACAATGATTTGAGGGAAAAGTACCCAGCGAACTTCAAGGCGCCGAAGGAGATTGAAAAGTACAACCCAACGTACGACCCAGCAATGTGGCTCGACACATACCTCATGGCGATGGGGATCATCGGCCACACAGACCTGCTTGCTGCTCGCTACCTCCCGCTAATGATGAGGGAGCGACCCAACAATGGATCAACACCCTCCCCGCGGACAGCATCGATTCATGGGAGCACATGCGAGAAGCCTTCGTTAGGCACTTCTAGGGTTCCTACACCCATGCCACCACCATAGAGGACATGGAGTGATGCATCCAGGGACAGCACGAGTCGACTCGCCACTGGTTCCAGCGGTGGCAGGACCTATGGATCAACACCTTTGGCATCCACCCAGACACGGTGATCCACTGCTTCAAGAACGTGTGCTGGTATGAACCTCTAGTCACCAAGATCAAGAGGGTTTACCGGACGCTCGACAACATACCCGACCTCCTCGATATCGCCAAGCGTTACACGGAGGAGGGTCCCAACCATGACTCTGACGATGAGTCAGGGGGAAGATGTCGCACCGGTGGCAATGACAACAGGAGATAGCGCGACATGCACTATAGCAACACTCGCCTCACCGGTAATCGCCACGGTGATGTGCGAGTCGACTTTGTCGTCAACACCGACTATGGGCAGCGCGAACCGAAGAACTTTTGTCGTGACGGAGGGAACTACCGCGATAGCAGAAACTACCGTGCAAACAACACGGCGAGGCCAAAATTGGACCCCGCCGCCCTACTCAACCAGCCCTGTGTCTACCACAGTAGGGAAGGGAAGTGATACGTCGTAAACATATCTATAATTTTTGATGCTCCATGCTTGTTTTGTATCAACTTTCTTATGTTTTGTTTACACTTTGAGGTATTTTTATGCATTTTCTGGAACTAATAAGCAGTGCTAGTTGCCTGTTTTCTGCTGTTTTTGGTTTTAGAAAAGCTAGTAAGGAAATATTCTCGAAATTGTACGGGATAAAAGCCAGAGTTAATATTTTACCAAAAGGAACGCGGAATCCGAAGGGCAGCCGAAGTGGGGCCACGAGGTGGCCACACCTAGGGCTGGCGCAGCCACCCCTAGGGCGCGCCGCCCCATGGTGTGGGCCCCTCAGGCGTCCACCGACCTTGCCCCTTCGCCTATCAAAGTACCTAGATGCAGAAGCCCTAAGTACCCAATCAAAAATCCACGAAAGAGTTTGTAGCCGCCGCCATATCCATCCCTAGATCAGGGGGATCCGAAGCTCTTCCTGGCACCCCGCCGGACGGGAGAGATCATCCCGGAGGCCTTCTTCATCACCATGCCAGCATCCGGAGTGATGCATGAGTAGTTCACCCTTGGACTATGGGTCCATACAGTAGCTAGATGGTTGGTTCTCCTCTTTTGTGCTATCATGTTTAGATCTTCTAAGCTCCGTTCATGATCAAGATCATCTATTTGTAATCCTATATGTTGTGTTTGTGAGGATCCGATGGATATTGAGATACTATATCAGATTGATTATTGATTTGTCTATGTTATTTGTGATCTTGCATGCTCTCCGTTACTAGTAGCTATCTTGGCCAAGTAGATGCTTGTAACTCCAAGAGGGAGTATTTATGCTCGATAGTAGGTTCATGCCTCTAGTAATCTGGGAAGTGACAGAAATCTCTAAGGTTGTAGATGTGTTGTTGCTACTAGGGAGAAAACAACAATCCTTTGTCCATGGGGCAATTATATTGTTTACTTTACACACTTTGCTTAATGCAATTATCTATTGCTTGCAACTTAATACTGGAAGGGGTTTAGATGATAACCTAGAGGTGGATTATTAGTCATAGATGCAGTTGGATTATGGTCTATGTATTATGTTGTAATGCCAAATCAAATCTCGTAGGAGTCAAGATGTCTAGTATATGCATTGTTATGCTTTCTCTATCTGTCAATTGCCCCGCTGTAATTTGTTCACCCATCATGCTATTTATCTTAAGGAGAAACACCTCTAGTGAAATGTGGACCCCAGTCAATTCCTTTACCATTGATATACCATCTACTATTTATCGTTTACTATTTACTTTATGCAAGCAATTACTATCTTCCACACTATATGTTTAATCCTTTGTTTTCAGCAAAATCAGTGAGATTGACAACCTCACTGTAAGTTGGGGCAAAGTTATGTGGTTGTGTTATGTAGGATTCCAAGTTGTTAGCAACACCTTGGAGTTGTTTCCTTAATCCTACTGGTTTGATAACCTTGGTTTCATAACTGAGGGAAACTTGTTGTTGTGCTCATCATACCTTCCTCTTGGGGTTCCCAACAAGCTCTACATATTTTGATCCATCAAGCACTTTTTCTGGCGCTGTTGCCGGGGAGTTAAGGACAGCTTCAATCTCTTCCTCCTCATCAATGACTTTTTAGGGAGAAAGAAGATTCTTGGAAGGGGGTCTCTCACAACCAATCTCTTTACTTTGTTTTTGTTTTGCTTAGTTTATTTTTCTTTGTTTGCTTGTTTCTTTTTATCAAAAACACAAAAAAGTTAGTTGTACTGGTTTGCTTCTTTTTATCAAAAAACACAAATTTGTTTTAGTTCTTTCTGTAGTTTTCACCTCGTTCTTAGCTCACCTTGTTGATCCCTAAATTCACCCTAAAAGACCTTTCAATAGGTAGTGGCTCTATAATTGGGAAGGATAATATTGAAGAATTCTTTAATCATGGTAGCAAGCATGAGGATATTGAGGATAGATCCTTGGCAGAACTTGCTCCAAATTATGAAATTGTTGCAGCTTCTTTAGTTCACATGTTGGAGGCTAGGTTTGTTAACCTTAACCCCATGATGCAAGTAATGTTTCTTAAACTTAAAGATATTGAGGATACTGAAAAGAGAGATTTTGTTCTAGAAACTTTGCTTAAAGAATTCAATGATGTTGTTAAGGAAGCTACAAAGGTCTTTGATCGTTTTAATATGCTAGGCTCATGTGTAGATGTTATTGGTACACTAGAAAAGTTGGACAAAACCAAACCCAAAAATGCAGAGGAAATTAAAATACCAATACCTTTTAAACTTGTAGGAATGCATGAAGCCTTAGAAAAGAATTTTGATTGGATTGTTCCTAAAAACCCGTTTGATGAAAACAGTGAACCGAAGAGTATTAAGAGAGGATCCTCTAGAACTTATCTGGATGAGATACCTTGCCTCTTTGAAGATATTTTTGATATTGATCTTAATGCTTCTTCATTCGAAAATACTTGAATCTTGCTCCTATGCCTAGCTCAAAGGCATTAAAGAAAAGCACTATTGGGAGATAATCCAAATTATTTTTTTACTTTCAGTAAGTCACTACTAGGGAAAATCCTATAGGAGACATGCTTATAGGAGGCGCATCCCTAAAATATGCGCCTCCACTATATATACAAGGTGCATGCCTAATCGGTGTGACTCCAGTATTTTAATACTTGAGGCGCATTACTAAATGATGCGTCTCATATATTGTATGTACGGACCAGATCTGGCTAGCCCCCCTTACTCAAGGCGCATATACTCGATATGTGCCTCTAGTAGTTTAACTACTTGAGGTGCATACGGGGCAGATGCGCCTCGAGTAAAGTGGGCGGGCCCAATGGTGGTAGGTACAACAATATAGGAGTCGCACTAGACAATATGCGCCTCTAGTAGTTCTCAGTAGTGGAGGCGCATTACTGTGAGATGCGCCTCAAGTAAGTGACGTGGGCCTGGAGTGTGGCAGGCGCTAGACACTCGAGGCGCATCTAGTATATGCGCCTCAGGTATTCTATGTATACAAGGCACATACTTTCTAGGATGCGACTCGAGTAATCTCGCCACCTTTTTTGCCATGAATGCACATGAACCCCACTCACTTCTCTCTCTCACTTGTTGTTTTCACCTCCACACAAAGATAGATCTGGTCGCCCCCCTCCTCATCCCCACCTTATTTTCTCCATTGTTTCACCATAGAAGCTTTGACAAACCTCTACTGGTTGACACACATATGTAAGTGAAAGATCTTGCACTTCTAGATCTACAAGATCTCACTTTACTTATCCTCTGGATCTCGTACTCCTAGTCGTCCTTAGAGGAAGCGTGAAGGTGTTTGTTGCATGTATGCGTGTTGTCGGCGACAACGACTAGATTGTGTTGTGTGCTTGCTTTGTTTTGTGTAGGGATTTCATTTTGGGTTGCCAATGTTTCACCGGAATGTCGATTCATTTCCGTTTCGGCAAATTTCTGGCACCCCCGGCGGATGTCCTCTTTTTAGGGGAGGTCCTGCCGATTTTTTCCGGTGATCTCTACTTCCATGCTCTAATTTTTCTTTTGCTCTTTGTATACCGCGCAGGCGACCATGGTCCGACCAGTGAGCACACCCCTCGTGGATAGGTGGATGAGATGCGCGAGGGCCAACATGGCACGGACAAACATGATGGAGATAAGATGTCCGTGTCGCGACTACAAACTGATGTATTTGATAAAGCATGATTGCGGAATGCTGGAGTCGCACCTGCTCCGGCGAGTTTTCATGGATGGCTACACTCGGTGGATACGTGATGACGAAGATGATGACGAGGATGTCAATAATGGTGAAGACGAAGATCAAGATGCCGGTGGGGTAGGTGATCATGAAGAACAAGGTGGCGCCGGGCTTGAACATGATGAAGATCAAGCAGATGGCACTAGGCATGAACATGAACATAATCAAGGTGGCGCCAGGCAGGAACATGAAGATCAAGGTGTCGGACATGATTCAAACTGGTTGCGAGACCCTCATTACCAAGAGCTGCTTCTCAGGGAGACGAGTAACGCCAGAGCCGCCGCTAGAGAGAAAGCTAAGCTAGAGAAAATGGAGAAAGACACGGTTACTCCACTATTTAACGGATGCAACGACGGGGATACCCGTCTAAATGTAACGCCTAGGGCTCTAGAGATGAAGGTGAAACACAAAATGACCGACGAATGCTTCAACGACAACATGGAATTCTGGCATGATCGTCTTCCCAAGGGAAACACATGTCTGACTAGTATCGCTGACGCAAAGAAAGTCGTGTGCCCTCTCGATCTACCACACGTGAAATACCATGTCTGCATAAATGATTGCATCATCTACCGGGGCAAGGACGCGGAGAAGACCATGTGTCCGGTGTGCAAGACCTCTCGATACAAGAGAGGGACCAAGAAAGCTCCTAGAAAAGTGGTGTGGTACTTTCCTCTAACTCCTCGTCTGCAGCGGTATTTCGTGGACCCTAAGGAAGCACAGCTGATGCGCTCGCACGTGGAAAGAAAGAGGCTAGAAGACGAAGATCTAGAAAGGGAGGAAATGCTGAGGCACCCTTCCGATGCTAGCCAGTGGAAGGCATTGGACCTCGAATATTACCAACAGTTTGGGAAAGAGTCAAGGAACCTTAGGCTGGGCGTGAGCACCGACAGACTTAATCCATTCGGAAACCAGAGCAGCACACATAGCACCTGGCCCATGTTTGTATGGATCTACAACCTCCCCCCTGGCTGTGCATGAAGAAGTACGTAACCATGAGTATGCTAGTTCAAGGGCCAAAACAGCCCGGTATAGACATCAATTTGTATCTCACGCTGTTGAAAGAGGAGTTGGCCATGCTATGGGAAGACGGAGCCCGTACGTGGGACACCACCGCACAAGAATATTTCGATATGAGAGCGGTCGTGATCATGACGGTACAAGACTATCCTGGTTACGGATACTTCGCGGGGAGGGTGATCCAAGTATTCTTTGTGTGCGTTAGGTGCAAGGATAATACAACATATCGCCAGCTATAGAAAGATCTCAGTTCCGGGAAAACCGTGTACCAGGGGTCTCGAAGGTGGCTTCTGAAGAATCACGCTTGGAGAAAGTTGTCCCATCTGTTCGATGGGACAGTCGAGCTCCGAGGAATGCCAACCCAGAGGAGCGGCACAGAAATCGATGAGCTCTTGAAAAACTGGAATGAGTGCCCTGTACCAGGAAAGAACCAAAAGAAGCCAGAGCCACTGTTGAGGGTTTGGAAGGCGAGGTCTGTTTTCTAGGACTTGCCATACTGGAAGTTCCTCCGCGTGCCTCATAGCCTTGATCTCATGCATATCACGAAGAACATGGGGGAGAGTCTGCTTTCCACCATCCTTAACACCAACAAGACCAAAGATGGGCCGAAGGCAAGGAACGACTTGAAGCATATGGGCATCAGGAAAGACCTTCAACCACCACCTAGTGACGATGAAGCCGATGATCAGTCAGAGGAGGAGACGGAAACACAGAATAGTCATCGTTGCAAAGGCAAAAAGTTCAAGAAGGCCGAAGTTAAGCTCAACGCCGTGTGCTTCACTCTAAGCAAGGCGGAGGCCACACAGTTTATGAAGTGCCTCCTCGGAGTCAAATTTCCGAACGGCTACGCGGGGAAGATAAGCAGATGGCTAGATGAGGCGAAGCAGCGCTTCAGCGGGATGAAGTCTCACGATGTCACCGTGCTGATGACGCAGGTACTTCCGGTCGCAATCCGAGGGATAATGGACAAGCACATCCGTGATACGCTGTTTGGCCTCTACACTTTTTCGACGTTATCTCTCGGAAGTCGATAGGAATTAAGCATCTCACGAGGCTACAGGAGGAGATCATGGTGATAATATGCGAGCTTGAGATCTACTTCCCTCCCGCATTCTTCGACATCATGCTTCATCAGCTGCTCCATGTCGTGGAGGATATCGTCCAACTCGGGCCTCCGTTTCTGCGAAGCATGATGCCGTTCAAAAGGATGAATGGACACATCAAGGGATACATTCGTAACAGGTCTAGTCCAGATGGAATCATAGCAAACGGCTTCCTGGCCGAAGAGCGCATCTCTTTCTGCTCGAACTTTCTACAAACCGAGACCCCTATCGATCTGCCATTCAACAAGCATCTTGGGAGGCTCGCTGGATGGGGTCACCATGAGGGTCAGTGCGAAAAGCATGTCGACTTCGAGGATCGAACCAAGGACTTTGAAAGAGAAAACCTAGTCATGCTACAACACCTGCAGGTGGTCAATCCATATATACATGAGCACAAAGAATTTATCAAGAAGAAGTACGCTGACCGCAGCCTGGTGAGGACGGAGGAAGATGTAATCAAAGAGCACAACTCCGGTTTCACGCAGTGGTTTAGGAAGAAGGTTCTCGATAGTCCACTACAGGGCGAGTCTTCGGAGGACGATAAACTCATATTCTCGTTGTCACAGGCCCCAGCGCACAACCTGATGACCTATCAGGCATACGATATCAACGGATACACGTTCTACACCGAGGAGAAGGACAATAACTGCGATTACCAGAACTCAGGGGTAACGGGGATATTCTACACCGACGATGTCCCGGAAAGATAGTACAGAAGGATCGAGGAGATATGGGAGCTGGACTATGTTATGGAGAAGGTGTCGATGTTCCGTGTCAGGTGGGACAAGAGCGTCGAAAAAGCAGACTGGTATTTCACCACGATGGTTATACCTCCAAAGTTAAAGACCACCGGCGTGAACGTACCCGCGAGAAATGAGACATGGGTTTTGGCTAGTAAAGTCGACCAATTCTTCTACATTACCGACCTGTCAAAGCCTAGCCGGGTTGTCATCAGGAGAGGCAAAAGGAACATCATCAGAATGGACGGAGTCGCCAACGAGCAAGACTTTGACCAGTACGGCGACCCGAAGATGGAAGATGGATACAGCGACCAAGCACCATACACCACAAGCCTACCTAAGAAAGGACTCATGTTCAAACTAAAAATTGAAGACGTTCCGGACCTAACCTATTCAATCACGACAAAGAAGGGCAAGAAGATAATTGTCAACAAGAGTTTGGAGGGATTTAGACTGGGTGGCTAGCCACTAGGCTAATAAGTGTTTGCTATTAGCATCTATGCGGCTCTTCTTTTTAAGTGTAGTGGAAAACATTATAGGAGACACATCTTACATAAATATGCCTCGCATAACACTACTAGAGGCGCATGTTTCTGAAATGTGACTCGCATAATGCGACTCCTAGCTCGATTCAGACTGACAGACATTCAGCTTTTTTCAGTTAGTCAATTTTTTTGGATATTTAAAATATTTACACTATTTTTAATAGTTCATATTAATTTTAGACTATTTTTAATAGTTCATATGTATTTACTTTTTGGTTCAAAAAAAGGGTGGCTCCTAGGAATCGAACCTAGGATGCCTGGGAAGAAAGTGTGGAGTGTGTAGCCACTGGGCTACGAAGTGTTCTATGAAATAGAAGGCACTCTGTTCCTTTTGAATTTTGAATATAGTTGCAAGACTATAGGAGGCGCATCCTGGCAATATGCGACTCACATAAGTTATTATGTGAGTCGCATATTGCCAGGTTGCGTCTCGCATAGTCTCTGGCTAAGATAGATGTCAATCACGTTCAGTTCGTCAGACAGTTCGTTCGTCAGACAGTTCGCTCATTCCCCTCCTTATTCGTTCCCCTCCGCTGCCGCCGTCGAGTCCATGCCAACGATCCCCCTCTGCTGCCGCCATTGAGTCCATGCTGTCGTGAGCCGCCTTCCCCTTCCCCTTTCCACCTCCCCATCCCTCTTCCCCTTTAACGACCTCGTGTCACCGTTCGCAAGAGCCAGGAGCCAGGCCTGCAACCGCCCGCCCGCCCACCCCCATCGAAGGAGAAGGAGGAGGAGGAAGGAGCACCCACCCGCTCGCATCGAAGAAGAAGAAGGAGGAGGAGGAAGGAGCACCCACCCGCTCGCATCGAAGAAGAAGAAGGAGGAGGAGGAGGAGGAAGGAGCACCACCTGCATCGAAGAAGGAGCTCCTACGCGCCGCTCCTCCTGCGGTGACCTCCTGCCGCCACGAGAAGGAGGATGAGAAGAGATGCTCTGCCGCCCCCTGCCGTGAGAAGGAGGAGGAGAAGAGCTGCATTGCGGCCTGCCGACGCGAGAAGGAGGATCCACCCCTCTCCCTCCCCTTCTTCATTTACAACGAGGTCGTCTACCACATCTACGACAAGGTATCATTCTTCTGTGACCATCCTTCTTGCTAAGGTTCTAGCTAGTTTAGGTTTAGGATTTGGAGATGATTTTTCTGTGTTGGTTGAATTGCTAGATAGATTTACTTGGTTTAATAGCTAGGTCATATGATTTTGTTGTGTTGGTGGAGTATATGGTTCAATAGATTTAGCTAGGTCATGTGACCTGCCACGGTGATCGAAGGCGTTCCTGCGTTACATATATGGCCGTGTAGTGTAACTGTGTACGGATTGCACCAGCGATCTGGCAGTCGTGCATCCGCTGAGCTTGTGAACCACAGATACATAATTATAGTATATGGACTTGTGGACTGGAACTGAACACAGCTACTGATTTGTAGTGAAAGTTTAGTGAGTTTTCTCCAAATCCAATACTGTCATGGAGCTAAGAAATTATTGTGATAAACTATTAGAGGTGCAGGAAATCTGACCGAGCCAGCCACAGACAGATGAAAAATTCAAGCGGCTACATATTAGCTAGGGTTCGACTTGATGTTGTTGTTGTTAGTAGATAGGATTAGCTAGGGTTCATGTGTTAGTATATAGAAGTAGATTACTAAATAGAAGTAGATAGTAGTAGTAACTTAGTGTTCAATAGCTAGGTCATATGGTTCAGGTTGTTCTACTAAACATTCAGCTAGGTTCTAATGATTCCTTTTAGTTTTAAACTGACAGTGTTAATACAGTGTTAAACTGACAGTTTTAAAATTATATGAACATATTTTCTGCTTACTAATAGTGTTAAACTGATAGTGTTAAAATGATATGGTACAGTGGCTTCTACTACTGTGAGATGTTTTGAATAATCTGTACATCTTCTTCTGCTAGCTTTGTATAATCTTCTTGTAATGCTACTGTGACAGTGTTAAACTTTCTACTGCTATACAGCTTCATATAATCTATACATCTTCTTGTACTGCTAGCTTTGTATAATATGTACATCTTCTTCTTGTACTGCTAGCTTCATATAATATGTACATCTTCATATTGTGAATGTGGTTGTGTATGCTGGCAGCAAGTTGCTGGTTGTGTTTGTGCCTATTTAGGCCATTTTTGTGTGGGTATTTTCTTTTTGAGATGCCAATGTTTCACCGGAATGTTGATTCATTTCTGTTCCGGCGAATTTCTGGCACTCCTAGGTCTATAAAATTAGCAAAGGTCATGCCCAATTTGTTTTTGAATTCTGGTGTTTATTAGTTCCATTTCTTTTCGTGTTTAGATATGTCGGGTAGTGGACAACATGACGCCGAGGCGGGCACTTCTAGGAAGAAGGCCTATTGGGAGCATTTTGATGAGATGGAATTACAAGCGGACCCCGAATTCATGCAGCGGGAGGTAGAGGAGATGGAGGACGAGGATACATCGTCCGATGAGGAGATGGGGATGATGCCGATGGCGAGGACGCCACTACCACTGCTGGCGGTGCGAAGCCACAGACGGTAGCCTCCAACCGAAGAAGCCCTAGAAGGACCGGACCCCTATCACGGTCGGCCTCAAAAGGTCCATCTTCAAAAGTGTCAGCGATAAAGGGGTGCCTTTGGAGCCAGAGGAATTTGTCACGTTGTACTCACTTCAGCTCTCTGCAATCCTCCGGAACACCATCACGATCAACACCGAGAACCTAGAGGCCTGTGAGAATGAGTGTTACCTCCATCAGCTCTTCAGGAAGCTGCACGCAAGGTACACGTTCCTAGGTGATGAGGACAACAAATACAACAATGACAATCTCAATGGGAATCCGGTAAACAAGTTCGCCCTCAAGACGATGACCAAGGCCTTGTCGAATTGGAAGGCACGGGTTAAGAGGCTCATTTACAAGAAAAATATAGGTTACAAGGAGGTCGTTAAGAAGGAGCCTCTGGTCACGGAATAACACTTCAAGGTGTTCAAGGCCAGATGTGAATCCGCCACGGGCAAAGCCAAGAGTAAGTACTTCAAGGAGTTGTACGAGATGAACATTGGTACCCACCATCTCGGCTCCAGTGGTTATAGAGATGTTATTCCCAAATGGGAGAAGGAGGACACCATAGCTCGTGACAAGGGGGAGACACCTCCCTTTTCCAATATCACCGAACCACAGGCAAAGTACTTTGTCAGGGCCCGGTTTCGCAAGCCTAAAGGGAGTTCTGAATATTCCTCGGAACGCTGCGGCCCCTTTGCTCCGAAGGTGACGAACTTCATCAAAATATATGTAAGTAATTTGCATGCAAGTCGATTAATTGCATTCACAATTAATCAATGAAGTCCAACTTCTCAAATGCTTCACATTCCTTATGCGCAGGACGAGGAATGTAGGAGCTCCTCATCCTAGGGGTCGGCGTCGGTCGCCAAGTGGGACACCACTTTTAACAAGGTGCTGAACCAGGTCAAGAAGGTTGAGCCCTAGGCGCCACCGAAGTCGGCTGGCCGTGTGCCCGGCTTTGGAGGTATTACATGGTGTGAATACTATGGCACCTCGCCGCGGAAGGGCAGGAATCAGGCCAAGAGCGCCGAGGTAAAACACCTAAGGGAACAAGTGGAGATGTTTCTGCAGTTGCTCCAAGATATAGTGAAGGAGGCTGTAGCGGCAGTCCAGACACAATTCCAATCACAAGTCCAGACACAAGTGACCGAGAAGCTCAACACCATCCTTCCTACCTACTTTGAACAGTACGCCAAGTGGAAGAAGAGTGGTAAACAGGGGTCGCGCCCGGTTCCCAACATCGTCAGCACCCAATCGGACAACATGGCATCGGAGGTGTTGGTGACTCCTCCGGCGGGGCCCGAAGGTCTAGATCTTACCTTTTCAGGTGTGGCGAAGGCACCAGCCCACACCTTGCCAGCAAGCAGCCACTTGCGCGCTTGTCATCGGCGGTGGTGCCTCGACATTGGTCGAGCTCGACGCCCTCAAGGTAACTAATTAAAGCGAGAGTTAGGAGGCTCAACCGATGACTTCATCTCCCTTCTCTCCCCATTTTACTGACGACCGGCCTATACATGTCTTTCATAGGAAAACACTCCTTGCACTCTAATGCACTAGGTGAATGGTGAGTTGAAGGATGTTGCCAAGGGTTCTATCGTTCAACCGGTGAACCGCATCTTCCACAGCAAACCAATGGCACCCGACATGCTTAGGGTCAAATACAGTATGGTGCTTCCGGGCTACGAGGGCTTGGAACCTCCCTCTCAACCTCATGGATGGGATAGTGACGAGCCGGTAGTCCTTAGTACCGTCTTCGACTACATGTTCCTATGGCCAAAGAGCCAGATCCGTCTGGGGACGAAGGGCCGAGGCACCACCCCAGAGGAAGCACAACCAGCACATCATGAAGACATCGAGATGGCACAGAATCCCGTCGACAATGATGATGAATTTGATGAAAACTTCGGCGACCAGTTCTTGAACACAAGGTTTGGTGATGAGGATGAGTGTAACATCCCAATTTCACCAAGCCTGATTAGTTGTCCAGAATGCAAAAATCAGGGGGACCAAAAACTTTTTCTTGTTTAATGGTGAAGTGTTTGCCTGTTGTTTGAATATGTTTATGCTTATGAATGTGTATTAGAAGATATACTCCTTACCTCAACATCAGTTGACAAAAGCTATTTAACAAAACTGTCCTGGCTCATTTTACATATTCCCAAATGTTCTAGCATTTCAAAACCTGAGCCAAGATACCTTTACAACCTCCACCCTTTTTAGTAGCTTCTATTTCCCTAAACTATGGAGAGCAACCTATTATAATCTCCTTATGTTTTATAGACCGAACCTCAACTATTCTTATCTCTAGGTTTCCCAAAACCTCTTTTTAATGCTTTTGAATTCTACTCTTGGTAGAGATACCAAGAACTCTCACCTGATTCCAACAACAACCTTATCAAAATACCCATCCTTACCTCGAGCTAGGCTTGATGGTAACCCCAGTAGTGGATTTTCTTAGTTTATAAGATGAGTTGCCTTGATCTGATGTCTGATGAATTGCCTTGATCTGCTGTTTGAGTTGTCTGCCTAGGAGATAGTATGAGTTACTCTAGGACCTCATCACTAGGATCACGATGTTTCCAAATCATCACACCCTAAGCAAGAATACAAATCTAGATCTGATCTCTAGCTACTAGGTGATCATCTAAAACCCGTAACCAGACCCCTTCTGAAGTGATCCCTTCTAGAAGCTTCCAAGTCATGAAGACCAATATCAAGAGAGGATCCTTCCTACTAAATCTACACTTCAACATCATCCACTTGATGATGCTTTGGTACCTTGCATCCCATCAAAATCATCACCACCCACATACTAGTCAAAAACCCTAAATCTGCCCAATTTGGCTAAGTCTGGAATCTGTTCCAACATCACCTTTTTGAATATCTCCCTTTCTCAACCCTAGTGCATTTTTGGAAATTCATTTAAACCATATTGTTAACCATCCTAAGGCATACCAAGGCCCACTCTTTCCCTTGGATAGATCATCTTCTAAGCCACTTGTTCCTGATGGTTTTGCAGGCAAGAAAATAACTATTCCTGCCAATCTAGTCAACTTGCCTACTTTGATAGAAGCTCACACCACCATCCAACCTTCTATGGACCAAATCTTTGCATGGTTGTGGTCTAATCATATAGGTATATCAATACCTACTTCACTTGTTCCAAGTGGATCTTTGTGCTTCTTAAACCCACAAGGTTTTGAGGGCTAGTTGATAATCTGCTTTGGCAGGCTTATTTTATTCAAAGTTCGAAAGCCTGTCTTGGTGAGCTCAAGCAGGATCAAGCTCAAACCCCTACACCATTGTGATCTACATCACTTGGTCTATCCATACATATATCCCATGCCCCAAGGGGAGCCTTGAGCTCGAAGATCCAACAAGGTTTTGGTGGCATGAAAACAATCTTACCCTAGATCCTTAATCTCTAGTTTTTCACCAAAATCACCTTTGATTCTCAAATCCCAAGGTTGCAAATGCTTGATACACCTTGTCTACATAATATACCTTGATAATCAAGATTTATCAAATATTATCCATAATTATTATGGACCAAATTTATTTAATTCCTTTAATAGACAAAATCCCCAAAACTTCATCCACAATGGAAAGTTTGATTTTTGCCAAAACACTTCCTCAACTTTTGGCTCAATCGAGATCCATATGTCATACCCTAACTTCCAACTTCAAAAATAAATATTTTTGAAGGGTTTTATTATTTATTTTTGCTTATTCTCTTAAATGGCAGAAATGGAATAATAAATGTTTTAAATACTTTTAATCCTCAATAAATCTCGGGAAAATTCTCCTAAGTGTGTATTCACATTTGGGACCACCTCACATCAAAATCAAACAAGGTCCAATGTGAAAATACCAAATGAGCTCCAATACTTCAATTATGCAGTTTTTGAATAAATGGATTTAAGTGGACTTCTAATCTTCTGAAAAATCCCAAATAAATCCTAGAGATGCATCCTAACCTTACCCATCTACCATCATCCTTATCTCAATTGTTCAAGATCAAAAATCAAGAAATAAACCTTGATCATCCCTTATGGCATATTTGAACATTTAGCCTTTTTGTATCAAAAACCAAACCAAACCCTCTCTCCAACCTTACCAAGCAAGCTTGTACAGCACCCACCCCTCCTCTGGTCGACCATCACTGTAGCCCGACCACTATAGCTTCCCCTCCCTTGTCTCTTGTGTTTGGAAGAGGAGTAGAGAGAAGAGAGACAACCACAAGATGTCAAAATATCTTCAAAGCTTGCCACAGTAGCAACCCTCCCTCTCTCTGACCTGCAGCCCGACCAGATACCACCCTCACCGCCCACAACATCCTCTCCCCCTGGTTTCCCTCCTCCCTCACATGCTCAATGGACCAAGTCCATGATGGACTACTCTCTCCTGGTTAAATAGGCCAGAGGCCACCCCGTGCCTCCCCCTGCCCCTCATTTGCTCCCTCTCCTCTCCAACTACCCTCCCCAAAAGGCCCAACATCTCCCTCTCCCTCTGCTTCCCGAGAGAAGAATAAGAGGAGTTCTCGGCCTCCTCCAAACTCCCAAAGTAGCTCCACCTCCTCTATTCCCCTCCCTATGCATGTCGCACCTCTGGGCTCTTCTAGACCTCCTCTATCTAACCATGTTTCCCTTTTTGTCATGCATGCATTGCAGGCATCAACGCCGGCGAGCACCGAAGCGAGCTTCGTGGGTGTTATCACGCGAGCAAATCTCCGTCACAGAACCAAGCCTTGTCGCCCATCGTTCGGCCCCCTGCACCAGGCCGCGTCACCCCTGCCGTCCCTCGTCACCTCCCCAACCCTCTGGTGAGCCTCCCACGCCCTCTCAGCTCCTCCCTAGGGTTCTTGCCCCGACGCCCTGACCGCGAGGTGGAAGACGGTCGGGAGCCATCGATCTCGATCTAATCAAGCGGCTCTTGTCGCTCCATACCCCTTCGCCGCCGCCTCCGGCTGACAATGAGCCCGCCTGCGTTTGAAATTCGCCTCAGCCGGTGCAGCCACTTGGGGGTTGGGCCGAATCGACTCATGAGGCCCATTGCCCAGATCAACCCACTAGCCCTCTCCCCTCTTTTCTTTTAAATTTCTTATTACATCCAGAAACTTAGCAGTTGATTTAAATTGTTTTGAAAACGTAAATCAGCACAAAATGCCAAGGTCTAAATTTCTTCCAGTCCCCACATGTTTCCTTAAACATGCAGAACCAATCTCCTGCCAAAAATGATTTTTATTATTTACTGGCAATTATTCTACAAAATGGTATCCTTATCACTAAATAAATTCTTCAGGGAGATATACACCTCCAAAATGGATGAAACCAAGTTCCACTAATTGCATGTTTATATACCTACCATTAGGCATTTATCTTAGGCCAAGGTGAACTAAGGTCCACCCTTAGCAAAAATAACAAAAATAGGACATCTCTGCCTTAGGTAATTTCTCTAGGTCAAACCAACATGGGTATTGTCCCAATTCCAACTCCCAGTAAAACTCCATATCAACATCTATCAAACCCCAGCAGCTAAAATTTTATTGAGCTTTGGTTCAACTTTAATGAATTAAACTATTCCGAGTAGACTCATTTCACCAAATAAACCACTCCAGTAGTTCTTGATATCCAAAAAGGTTTATTCCAATTTCTACAGAAAGGAATTCTAAATACCTACCATGTGTCCTTGGAATCAAATCAAAAGCCGCCCTAGATTAAATCTGGTGAAAAAGACAAAACAGCTACTGAACTGCCATTGGGAATTTCTTAAGGGCATTCTGGTAAATACTTTGACATGATTCCAACTCTCTGTGAATCAGTACATCAAACTCTACCTGACCATCCAAGGAAATAATTTTTGGAGGTCCAGAACTTTGCTGGTGAATTATTTCTTAAAGCTAGAGCTTTTATCACTAGAATATTCCTAAGAAATTAAAGAAAAGTGATAAAATAGTGAAACCACTTTTGTTGGTTTAATTTTATCAACACCTATCTGTTGGTATCATTTTTACACAATGGTATCATACAGAATAGGTCCTTGGTCCAAAACCCTCTATTAGGTAGTTCCTCGGCTATAAACCCTAAGGGATGTTCTTCCATACCTCCAAGACTATCTCAATCTTCTAAATCCAATCCTCTCAAAACCTACTGAATCTTAATTTGGTATTATTCAATCGCTTGTTTGCTGTATGGTATTGGTGATGGTATGCCTTGTATTGATTGTGCCCTTTTGTTTGTTTGCATGTGTTCCCTATCGACGATAGTTGCGATTATATCGGAGAGCAGAAGGAGATGGTTTTTATTGGTTATTATGGTATTCTCAGAAGAAGTCCAGGGACATATTGCCATATTGCTGATCATCAGGCAAGCCACCTTCTTGCTCATAAGCCTTGTCCTACTGTTTTACTTATGCATGTTTTATCTACTGTTTATTAAAAACTTCATTGTTTACTATATGTTGATGTATATATGGTAGTGGCTTGTCTCCTCCGAACTATTACACTTTTGTACTATTAAGTACAAATCCCCTTGATGACACCTACTAGCCCCTAGTAGAATAGATGGTGTATAACACCATAACCCTTTAGAGACCATGTTTTAGCCGAAGCAAAGCTATAGGATGGGAAGACCCCGGAAAAGTTTTACCAAATGTTTCATGATAAAACCTTGGTGAGGTGGGACCTCCCAAGGGATGTTGATAAGGAAAAAGGTTTTGTTTACAAAATGCTAGAGGAAAAAGGTTTACAAAAACGAACCCGGTTCTTTGTAGTTTAGCTATAACAACTTAACCTGTGCAACCACATTACTCTGGAATGGGACAGGGCTGGATTTGATGTTTGTCTATTCTGGTATAAGTTGCCTCGCAACGACTACAGGGGATAAAAATCCCTGGAGGGTGGGCCTTCTCCTGTAAGGGTCCATGTAAAACATCGACCGGGAGAAGGAACAAAGGGTCTGCGGGCCTCCACACGTTACTATGAGCCCCTCATTGAAAGCACACACTTGGGAAGTGTAAAAGGCACTCCGGTTGGCTTGAGAACTATATAGGGCTTCCCGGTGTTGAGGGGAACAACACTCATATGGTAGGCACTTATATTGGAGTGGGCATCCAGAGAGTCTTGATCGGTTACTCGACCCACGATCGGTGTAGATCAGGGTAGTGTACCCGAATGGTGTGGGTAAAGTGTGCAACCTCTGCAGAGTGTAAATCTATTCGAATAGCCGTGTCCATGGTTATGGACGGGTTGGACAAACTTCTGTAGAGCGGTGCTGGTTTTGTTTTCAAAAAGGATTTTCGGAAAATAAATGGCTTTGGAAATGTTTTGACCATGGGATGGTCGTAAAGGAGAAAGGTTTTGACCATGGGATGGTCGGAAGGGGGAGAAAGGAGTTTGGTCGTGGGACAACCTGAAGACGGAAACAAAGGGGTACCCCAATCCTAGTGTTTCCAAAACTTTTCAAAAAGGTTTCAAAAAAATTTTACAAAAGTTTTCAACAAAGATATGTAGATGCTATATCTACAAGAGAAACTATTTGAGAAAAGAACCTCCATTGGAGCCCACCTACTGCCACGGCCATATTGCATATCCTCTTGTTTTATTATTCTATTAAGGTGGTTTGCGAGTACATTCAAAGTACTCACTGGCATTGTCCCTGGCTATTAACCTGGTCAGATATCGAGAAGAAGGTGAAGTGGACGACTATGCGAGCTAGGACGTTCTCCCAGTCAGTTGCCTGTAGGTTAAGGCATGGCTCGGGCTCTACGCTTAATGAAGTTCCGCTGATGATTGATCGATGTAGCCATAATGGCAAATAAGGTATGACAGGTATTCATTATGTATTGGATGTTTACTTTGATACTTGTCTATTATATGTCACGACTAATTGATCATGGGATCGTGGTTGTATGCATAATAGGGATTCTTGGAGGATTAATCCGGGGGCCCACAATGAGCAACAGGGAGGCCAGGTGTTCACGTAGATAGTTGACGAGCCCCAACAAGCACATGGACCCTTGGTGAAACCCACTTGCCAACTGCGTCTCTTCCCATCTAGTTAGGAGACGCCTCCACCCAACGCATTCACCGAGCCTCAGCTACCAGCTCGTCCTATGATCAGCCCCAACACCCTCCATAGGGAGGCCGGTGAGGTGATAGCGGATGTCGATACTGAAGCCGTAAAGGGCAGGAAGGGTCGCAAAAGGAAGCCTAAGGGTGCGAGCCAAAAACTAAAGCCTGTTGTCTGGGCTCATGATGGCCCTGCAGAAAATCCCAGGAAGCTGGTCCACGAGGCAGGTACACCAATGCTCAATGAATCGATGCTCGCGGTCGCAGGCTGGCATATGCGTAGTATTCATCATGGATGTTTGTTTGTTGAGGAGCACTGCATTCGAGAGGGTGATCAGTCGTACCTGGTTTACAAGGCTAAGGTGCCAAATGTTCCGAGCTTCGTCGTAGTAGCCCCCGGGGATATTTTCTACGTGCGGCATACCGACCTCTTCGACATGTTGCAAGGATTCCGGCTACACGATACCCTAGTCTGGCTGTTCTTGCTCAATATGGCCATGCAGATCATTAGAGACAGGACCCCCGGGCATCGCGATAGTGGATCCCTACTTCATGCGTGACGCCTTCTTGAGAACACATGAGCGCGTCCAAATGGCGGCCGACTACCTCTCATACTTCCTTTAAACAAACCCGGGCAAGGATGTGATTCTCATTCCCTACCATCCAGAGTTGGAGAATGGTCGCCAAGGCTGCGTGCTCATATCCTTGAATGTGCAACACTCAAATGCCTTGTATCTCGACTCGGGTAGTTCGATGAGGAAAGACTACTCCACTATCAAGAGAGTCCTTGATGAGGCTCTCAATGGATACATCACAGCGCAAGGTGCCATCCCTAGTAGGATAGTTAAGAGGCACGGCATGCACATGTTCGGCCACACAACGGAGTTCCCCTGCGTCAAGAAGGTGCCTGATAGCGGGAAGGATGCCTTCTACGCCCTACACCAAATGAAGGCATTCATACGGGACCAGCATATCTGACATCCGAAGGTGGGCTGAAGATCTTCAACATATACAGTATCGCAACCTTAGGATGGATTTCTTCGATATCCAGGAGGAGATCTCGACAATCGTGCACCAACAAGTCATAAAATCTGGGGGCCTCTTCTACGGTAGCACTCCAACGTGCAACAAGGACATAGATGAACACGTAGCGAAGGAGGGTGACGGCAGGACGTTCATGACGTTAGTGAAAGGAGCTAAACAGGGCTTCGTGAATATCCCTGTGCCGACTCATCAGCTGAAGAAGTCTTGATGTTTTCCTAGCTAGCTGTTAGTTCCGAACTTGTGTTGTAAACTTTATCGTCCCTATGTTCACTTGCCTAGCAACCTCTAGAGTATGTTTCGTAAACCATTAAACTTGATTGTGAGCGACACCAGTTATTTGTGTTATGAATTATTTTAGTGCTTGGTCATATGTTGCTTCTCATTCGTTATTGCCGCCCTACTTCTTGGTTTGCTTTTTCTGTATTTCAAATATCTCATTGTAGCCCCAAAGTTGAAAGGAAAGTCATTACTTCACTATTCGTATAGCATTGGTGACATTGTTATATGAATCATGGAATGATTTCTTTCCTTTCATCTTTGGCGATACAATGAAATGATAAACTATTTCATCTCGTAGCCCCAAAGTCGAAAGAGGACAGATATTTTCGAGATTCATATACATAAGACATAACATGTCTAATGGTAAGCCAAGGAAAGGATTCTGGGTCCACGGCAACGACTCCTTTCGACATACCAAACTTTAAATGAGTCGTTTCCGTGGAGACCGAATCCGTTCCTTGCTTTACCATTAGACATAACATGCCCATTCTATATGAATTGTGGAAGTATTTCTCTTCTTTTGTCTTTTGCGATATGATAGATTAGATAGCGTGAATTAAATGAAATAGTGAAGTATTTAGTTTCAAATATCTCATTGTAGCCCCAAAGTCAAAAGGAAAGACATTGCTTCACTATTCGTATAGCACTGGCGACATTGTTATATGAATCATGGAATGATTTCTTTCCTTTCGTCTTTGGCGATACAATGAAATGATAAACTATTTCATCTCGTAGCCCCAAAGTCGAAAGAGGACAGATATTTTCGAGATTCATATACATAAGACATAATATATTTAACGGCAAGCCAAGGAAAGGATTTTGGGTCCATGACAATGACTCCTTTAGACACACCAAACTCGAAATGAGTCGTTTCCGTGGAGACTGAATCCTTTCCTTGCTTTGCCGCTGGACATATCATGCCCATGTTATATGAATCATGGAAGTATTTCTCTTCTTTTGTCTTTGGCGATATGAATAGATTAGATAGCGTGAATTCAATGAAATTGTGAATTATGTAGTTTCAAATATCTCATTGTAGCCCCAAAGTCGAAAGGAAAGACATTACTTCACTATTCATATAGCATTGGCGACATTGTTATATGAATCGTGGAATGATTTATTTCCTTTCGGAGATACAATGAAATGATAAACTATTTCATCTCGTAGCCCCAAAGTCGAAAGAGGACAAATATTTTCGAGATTCATATACATAAGACATAATATGTTAAGTGGCAAGCCAAGGAAAGGGTTCTGTGTCCACGGCAACGACTCCTTTAGACACACCAAACTCGAAATGAGTCGTTGCCGTGGAGACCGAATCCTTTCCTTGCTTTGCCACTTGACATATCATGCCCATGTTATATGAATCGTGGAAGTATTTCTCTTCTTTTGTCTTTGGCGATACGAATAGTATGAGGCACGAATCCAAGTCATTCTTGGTTTGCTTTTTTTTGGTCTTTCTTCGAAATGCTGATGATTAGAACATGCTATGGCGTCATGTGTATAACTATGCCACTGTTTGATCTCGTGTGCCAAGTATACTAGTAATTTGGGCATATACTCTACTTTTGCCGCACAAGATCAAACAGCGAGCATTGTTATTTCCATGCCCAACCTATGTATGAGGCACTAATGCAAGTCATTCTTGGTTTGCTTTTTTGTCTTTCTTCGAAATGCCAATGATTAGAACGTGTTGTGGCGTCATGTGTATGACTATGTTGCTGTTTGATCTCGTGTGCCAAATAGACTAGTAATTTGGGCATATACTCTACTTGCCGCACGAGATCAAACAGTGAGCATTGTTATTTACATGCCCAACCTAAGTATGAGGCACTAATGCAAGTCATTCTTGGTTTTCTTTTTTTGTCTTTCTTCGAAATGCTGATGATTACAACGTGATTTCTTACATCTTGTTGCACCCATATATATATATGCATGATCTTATCTTGTGAACTGCTATTGCTTTCCACTGACATAGCTAATATCATCTATCTTGTGTACATGAGATGGCAAAGAAGTGCTATGTCGTGTACGTCGGTAGGGTTCCAGGTGTGTATGAGTAGTGGAAAGACTGCCAGAAGCAAGTGAACGAATTCTCGGGCAACAGCTACAAAGGCTATAAGAGTAGAGAGGTGGCGGAAGAGAAGTGGAGGAAGCACAGGAGGAAGAAGTGGAGGAACTTCGTCGTGATCACCACCTTGCTCTTCATTGTAGTAGGTTGTGTGGTCTACTTCACCTAGCTAGCTAGAGAGCTCCGCCGTGCATGTAGTTGTAATGCGATTGTGAACTTGTACTCGATCGGTCCCCCGAGAGATGTGAACTTGGTGTTGTGTGTGTGATGTATGCTCTAGTTAGTTGATGTGTGAACTCTCGTATGTCGCGGATTAATTCAAGTTGATGTGTGATATAATTGTATTAGTGATGTACTTGTATTAGTGTTGATGTGTGATGCAACTTTCTAAAAATTATGTGTTGTTTATATTGTTATTGACTGTATAATACGTGTATACTGTGTATTCTGGATTGTATTGTGGGTCTGTAATATTTAAAATTCGAAATTGATATTTGAGTCACATATGTGACCATATTAGAGCGCATTTTGATATGCGCCTCGCATATATAGGTTATAGGAGGCGCATCTCATATGCGACTCGGGTAACAAATACTTGAGTCGCGGCGCTCGAGTCGCATCCATAATGCGACTCAAATGGCTTTTCATATGCGCCTCCGGTAGGCTTTTCCCTAGTAGTGAGTTTTTCTTTTGTTGAGTCTTGGAAGTTATTGCCTCAGTAATAACCTCTCCTTATCCTTTTTGTGTGGTTTTTGTGCCAAGACTAACCTCTAATGAGAGAGAAGTAAGACTTGGGAAAATTGTTGTCCCGAAACAGATTTTTGTGCTTCAGTGTAAAAAATCGTGAAAAATCCCTGTACATCGGATTGAGCTGTAATTTTCTATCCGTATGCCCTAGGTTATTATCTAACTTTCGTTAGTTTATCACTTTTCGATTTGATTAACATAAGGTCTTCGGCAAAATCAGTTTTTACCTACTGGTCTGTTTTGACAGATTTCTGCCATTATTTGCATTTGCTTCCTAATCACATTCTCTTTGAGCTCTCTTTGATCACTTGAGCTTTTAGAAGGAATTGATACAGCAGCTTGTGTTTGGCTGGAAGTTTTACTTGTGTTGAAACTAAACCCAAAGACTTATTATCTTGAATACACTAATATTGCTAATGAAGATTATGTGAAGTTTTGCATGAAGGAAATTTTCAAGTGTAGGGAAGAATAATGTGATGAGATGAAGTATGGACAAAAGCTCAAGCTTGGAGATGCCACCTGTGTCATATCAAGAAATATTCAATAGTTACAAGCATCAAAGCTTGGGGATGCCCAAGGCATCCCCGTCTTCATCAATAAAAATCTCAGGTTTTCTTCCAAAACACTTCATTTTTATTGTTTCATGCACAATTGTGTTGTTCTTGGAGCGTCTTTGTTTTTTTTAGTTTTCTTTTGTTTGGTTTGCTTAAATAAATTGGTTGGACCCCCACATTCATATGATGTTTCAAATAAGTTGATTGGTGTTGGAAAAGAGTAGGAAGCTTCATGCCTATAAGTGGTACAAAAGGAGTTTGTTTTGACTATGGCCTAGACTTTATCATGTCATGCTTGATGTTGCTTTAACTTTATGCTTAGTGATTATTGATGTATCTTGAAAGAATTGAGATTTCCTAATATGCCTTGAAAGAATCATGTGTTGTTTTAGCATAGAAAAGCATAATATTGTGGCATTCTCCTTTGATGCTTTATTTGGGTTGACTTGGCACATGCTTACACCATGTTAAGACTATGAGCCAGTCACCTTAGCCTCTATGATCATTTGGTTTTTTAATTGTAATATCACTTTATGCTTTAATTAATAATGTTTTATCGCTTTGCATGATTATGGCCATTAGTGCTCTCTTAGTTGGTCGCTCCCAGTCTTTTGCTAGCCTCCACCTGTACCAAGTATGAGTTCCACTCATGCATCCAACCTAAAAGAAAACCAAGTTATTCCAAATAGTCCACTATAAATTACTATGCATGGTGTGTTACACTATTCCAAGTATATTCATGTTTTTATCTACCTTCCAATTTAAACTTGTTACGTGAAAATTAGTGATTAAAGCTCTCACGAACTTGATGGCACACTTTATTTTCTTGCACTTAATAAATTTGAACCATTGTGTCCATCTATGTTACTTATATGCTTGCACTTTATAAGTTGTGAATTAGCAGAACCATGTTACCATGGGGAACGCTTTCAAAATTGCACTTATTATTCAGTTGATATCATGTTCTTTTGTTTGTGGATCCCGGCGGTGTAAATAAATGGGGAGGTTGTAAGATCATGGAGTTTGTATGTGTGTTAGAGAAATGCTTGGGCATCTAGCCTAAGCCATGCCTAATCATGGTGGAAACTTGCAGCATAATCATAGTGAGCATTCTGTGAAGCATCCTCAATAAAAACCTATGCAAATAGCAAATAAAAAGATCGCTGAGATGCTCATTGTCTGTTGCCTTTTCATTTTGATATGGGATAGCTCCTGTGTCATGGGGCAAGGGGTACCCCGTTGGCAGGTTCTCCATGATACACATGTACTTACAATGACAAGAACTTACTCGTGACTAAAGCTGAGTAGCATGAGGTTCGGTACTCGTAAGCAAGGGGCATGAGATTTTCAACTTATAATTTGTCAAGCATATCCTCATATTTGTGTCACTTTAACCTTAATCACCTCAAGATGCTTACGATAGGGGCAATGAGAGCTGAAAGCTAATAAGTACCATAATTTTTGGAAGCTCTTTATGAAACTTGAAATCCCTGCTTCCCTCTATGAAGGGCCTTTCTTTTTACTTTTATGTTGAGTCTCCATCTTCTATCTTTATGCACCAATTGAGAGAGCATAGTGGTCATTCTTAGTTTAATGTGCATTGTCCCAAAACTTGTTGATTGATTCATAACTTTGATATTGCTTGTTCTTCAATTATTTGTATCTAGTCACCCTTATGAACTTTAAAGGTGTCCTATGCATTTATGTTTTGCTATACCATAAGGGACAAGCTGAATACCACTCTTAATATGTTTTCTATATGTGAAACAAACAAACGTCTTTCAATGCATTGTTATCTTTTGTTTGTACCTTTTCATGTTACAACATAGTTGTTATGTCTTATTGTTAGAACTCTATCTTTCATGCTCATGTTTAGAGTACTTTGATCCCAGCTATCAATGCTTTATAAATACCTTAATCAATATTGTGATGGAGCATGTCACCTCAAAAATTATTCTTTTTATCACTTACCTACTCGAGGACAATCAGAAGTTAAGCTTAGGGATGCTTAATACGTTGTAAACGTATCTATAATTTTTGATGCACCATGCTTGTTTTGTATCAACTTTCTTATGTTTTGTTTACACTTTGAGGTATTTTCATACATTTTATGGAACTAACCTATTAACAAGATGACACAGTGCCAGTTGCCTGTTTTCTGCTGTTTTTGGTTTCAGTAAAGCTAGTAAGGAAATATTCTTGGAATTGTACGGGACAAAAGCCAAAGTTAATATTTTACCAGAAGGAACACGGAGTCTGAAGGGCAGCCGAAGTGGGGCCACGAGGTGGCCACACTTAGGGCTGGCGCGACCACCCCTAGGGCACACCGCCCCATGGTTTGGGCCCCTCGGGCACCCACCAACCTTGCCCCTTCGCCTATAAAAGTACCCCGATGCAGAAACCCTAAGTACCCGATCAAAAATCCACGAAAGAGTCTGTAGCCGCCGCCATCTCCATCCCTAGATCGAGGGGATCCGAAGCTCTTCCCGGCACCCTGCCGGAGGGGAGAGATCATCCCGGAGGCCTTCTTCATCACTATGCCAGCCTCCGGAGTGATGTGTGAGTAGTTCACCCTTGGACTATGGGTCCATACAGTAGCTAGATGGTTGGTTCTCCTCCTTTGTGTTATCATGTTTAGATCTTGTGAGCTCCGTTCATGACCAAGATCATCTATTTTTAATCCTATATGTTGTGTTTTCGGGAATCCGATGGATATTGAGATACTATGTCAGATTGATTATTGATTCTATCATGTCTATGTTATTTGTCATCTTGCATGCTCTCCATTACTAGTAGCTATCTTGGCCAAGTAGATGCTTGTAACTCCAAGAGAGTGTATTTATGCTCGATAGTAGGTTCATGCCTCTAGTAATCTGGGGAAGTGACAAAAATCTCTAAGGTTGTAGACTTTTTGTTACTACTAGGGAGAAAACAGCAATCCTTTGTCCATGGGGCAATTGTATTGTTTACTTTACACACTTTGCTTAATGCAATTATCTGTTGCTTGCAACTTAATACTAGAAGGGGTTCGGATGATAACCTGAAGGTGGATTATTAGTCATAGATGTAGTTGGATTACGGTCTATGTATTATGTTGTAATGCCTAATCAAATCTCGTAGGAGTTAAGATGTCTAGTATATGCATTGTTATGCTTTCTCAATATGTCAATTTCCCCGCTGTAATTTGTTCACCCAACATGCTATTTATCTTAAGGAGAAACACCTCTAGTGAACTGTGGATCCCAGTCCATTCCTTTACCATTGATATACCATCTACTGTTTACCGTTTACTGTTTATTTTCTGCAAGAAATTACTATCTTCCACACTATATGTTTAATCCTTTGTTTTCGGCAAAACCAGTGAGATTGACAACCTCACTATAAGTTGGGGAAAAGTTTTGTGGTTGTGTTGTGCAGGATTCCAAGTTGTTAGCAACACCTTGGAGTTGTTTCCTTACTCCTACTGGTTCGATAACCTTGGTTTCATAACTGAGGGAAACTGGTTGTTGTGCTCATCATACCTTCCTCTTGGGGTTCCCAACGAGCTCTACATATTTTGAGCCATCAGGAAGCCTGCCACTCACACCACCACCGACTGCCATTCTCTGAAGGAGATTGAGAAGGCAAGGCGAGCAAGAGAGGACCCGAACAATGACCCGCCAAGGGACAATGGCAACACCGGCGGGTTCGGCAACGCCATCGGCTCGCTGCACACTTTCACCGGGCTCGGCAACAAACGAGAGAAGAATGTGCTCTCCCGCGCACTCTACGTTAATGCGGTGACCCAGGTCGACATCCCCCGCTTCCTCAATTGGTCTGAGCAAAGCATCACCTGGAGTCGCCAAGATAACGCGCCCAGGATCGAATATCCAGGGTGATTCACCCTGGTGGTTAGGCCCAAAGTGTCCGACTACTGGCAACCCAGGACGCTGATGGACGGCGCAAGCTCCATCAATAGGCTACACCTCCCGGAGTCGATGATCGAGTCAACCCTCACCACCTTCCACGCCATCATCCCCGGTTGGAAGGCGTTCCCGATTGGCAAGGTGACGCTACCAGTCACCTTCGGCACACCAGCAAACTTCCGCACCAAGAGGATCATATTCGAGCTCGTGAACTTTCGCAGCCCTATCACTGCGTCCTAGGGCGCCAGGCATTCGCCAAATTCATGGCGGCCCCACACTACACCTACAACATGATGAAGATCCACGGGCCAAGCGGCATCATCACCATCCACGGCGACCCTGATATGGTTGTGGAGTGTGAGGACAAAGGCGCCAAGCTCGTCAACTTTGTCATCGCCGCGGAAATCAACCACGGGGACGATCTTGCGAAATACACAAGAAATACCGACAAGGATGACCCCACGATCCTGAAGAAACCCACCTCGGTAAATTCTGGGGGAGCGGCATTCGAGGCCTCCACGCATACCCGCACTGTTGAGCTTGTCCCAGGCGACTCGATCCAGAAGGTCACCATCAGGACCAACATGAGCCTCACATACGAAAGCGCACTCATCAAGTTCCTGCGTGAGAATCGTGACATATTCGCATGGAAACCATCTGACATGCCTGGTTTCCCGAGGGAACTCGCTGAGGACAAACTCAACGTCGACCCCAAAGTGCGACCAATGAAGCAGTCACTATGGCCCTTCAATGGAGAGAGCCATCGAGTAATCGCCGAAGAAGTGCAGCGTCTACTCGCTGCAGGCTTCATCCGACCAATCAAGTACTCCAAGTGGCTGGCAAAACCAGTCATGGTTCTGAAGAAGAATTACACTTGGAGAATGTGCATCGACTACACCAACCTGAACAACGCCTGCCCGAAGGAGGAGTTCTTCATCCCCTGCATCGACCAGATCATCGACTCGACCACGGGCTCGAAGTCGCTGTGCTTCCTCGACGCGTACTCTGGTTACAACCTGATCAAGATGGCGGTCGAGGACGAGGAGAAAATGGTGTTCATCATGCCATTCGGTGCCTTCTGCTACACCGCCATGACGTTTAGTCTTAAGAATGTCGTTGCGACCTACCAACGATGCATGCAGGAGTGCCTTGTGAGCCAAATTGGCCAGAACATCCAAGTCTACATTGAGGATGTGGTGGTGAAGTCTACTCGCCAGAGCGACCTACTCGCGGACCTGGCTAAAACTTTCACAAACCTGCGGAAGTACAAGATCAAGCTCAACCCGGGGAAGTGCACCTTCAGCGTACCCACCGGACAGCTCCTGGGGTACGTAGTCTCCAAGCAAGGCATTGAAGAAAACCCCACCAAGATCGACACCATAGCGCGACTCGGAAGACCCGAGTGCCTGCGCGATTCCCAGAAGCTGGCTGGGCGAGTCGCGACTCTCAGTCGCTTCATCCCCCAGCTCGGTGAGAAGGCAATGCCCCTCTACCGCTTAATGTGCAAGAACCCCATGTTCCAAAGGGACGAAGAGGCGGATAACACGCTCAAAGTGCTCAAAGAAGTGCTACTCATAGCACCGCTGCTTGCTACCCTAGTCGATAAAGAGCCAATGCTCGTCTACGTCGCGGCCTCCGCCCGAGTCCTCAGTGCCGTGATGGTCGTCGAACGGCCAGAGGAGGGCAAGGAGCACCCCGTACAGCGCCCATTCTACTACATCAGCGAGGTCCTAAAGGACTCAAGGTAGCGTTACCCTCAATACTAGAAACTGGTGTATGCGGTATTCAGAGCCCAGCGATGGCTCCCACACTACTTCCAAGAGCACCCCATCACGATCGTCTCCTCCGTGACACTTCAGGACATCATCCGCAACCGCGAGGCGACTGGACGAGTCGCCAAGTGGGCCTTCAAAATAGGCGTCCACAACATCAAGTACGAGCCACACAAAGTGATCAAGTCGCAAGCCTTGGCTGATTTCCTTGCTAACTAGGAAGAAGCACAGCAACCGGAGAAGCTGTCCTATCTCCACTACTGGTCGCTCCACTTCAACGGGTCCAACAACGCGGACGACGTGGGGTCCGAGATCGTACTCACCTCCCCCAAAGGCGACAAGCTCCGCTACATGTTGCACCTCGACTTCACGCCCTGCACCAACAATACGGTCGAATATGAGGCCCTCCTTCACGGCATGTGCGCCGTCAAGGAGATGAACATCAATCGCCTCTGGTGCTACGGCGACTCCGACCTCGTCGCTACACAAGTTGCCGGTACCTGCGATGCCATCTCCCCCGCCATGGTAGCATACCTTCAAGCGGTGGACCAGCTGGGGGGCCACTACGCCAGCACTTCATCAAGTGGATCGATAGGCGCAAGAACGAGGAGGCCGATGTGCTCTCCCGCATTGGGTCGGCTCGCCAAACGCCACCCGCGGGTGTCTTCCTCGACATCATCAACAAGCCTTCGGTCTCCCCACCAAAGGAGATTGACATCAGGATACCTCTGCAGCCCGAGCCCGCCCTGGTTGCCATGATCACGAAGCCTAGCGACTGGACTGTGCCATACGTCGCCTACCTCGAGCACAAGATCCTACCCACTGATATGTCCATAACGTATCTATAATTTTTGATGGTTTTATGCTAATAATATGCTTTTGACACTCCTTTTTGTATAAAGTTTATGATTTATTTGGACTAACCTACTAATAGTTGCAAAAGTGCACAATGTTCTTGTTTTACACTTTGATGTGTAGGAATTACCAAGAATACAAGTGGAAACCTTGTTGGAGTCAAATTGGGATTTTTCCAGAAATCCGTCTCAGAACTCATTTTGAAGATGGTCACGTTTCGGGTCGAAGACGGCGTCAAACGGAACACTCTTCAACTACAAAGTTGTTGGAAATTTTGCACAACCGTTCTAGACATAAAATTTAGCTGATTCCGAGTCCGGCGGGCCCACTAGGCCCGATTTACTGTAGCCCGAGATGGGGTGACGGGAATCCAAGAAGCTATATAAAGGGAGGAAACCTAATTTGCCCAAGACACCTCCACCCACGAATTTGCAGTCGCCAAAGCCACGTTTTTGCCTCCCCCATGAATCCCATCTCCATGGGGGAGGGCTCCCAATAAGCCATGAAGGAAGGGGGCTAAGGGGTGGTGCTCCCCCATGATACCGGCGGTGGGGAAGGAGTCCTCTGCGCCGCCGCCGCCCTCTTCACCATCTTCACCGCCATCTCCATCACCTAATACTCCTAGTATGCAGTGGTTCATCCTCCCACACACCTCTCTACCGTCCTATGTAAACATGGTGTTTGATGCTATAAGTTATAATCCTATGATCTATGTCATGTTTGTGTAGTTTCTTTGTTCTTAGATTGAATGGTTGAATGTCTTTGGTTCATTAGAGTTGTATGTTGATATGGTACAGTCCTTTGGTGTCCATTATATTTGTGCGCGCATGGATTAAACATCATAGGGTTTGTAGTATGTGTAAGAGGAAGGGGGAGTTCTGCCGGAGTGACATAAACCTGAGGACGCGAACCGAAACGTTGCACGTACGGGAGTAAGAGGAACATTAAACTTAAAGCTATGGTTAGGGAAACCTTAATGAATTATTAGTAGTTACAGATGTTTGCTAACAATCCAATCATATAGTACATGTAATTCCAAGTAGTGAAGCACATGTATATTTAGCCTCTCCCACATAGAAAACTACATCGAAGACAATGAACCCGGTCTATTCGCTATTTAAACTTGGACAAAGCCACCACAATTACCACCATTGTTCCACACTCATGGTTCTGTTAGTTTAGTATATTTTATTGCTGCAGCAACTAGCTTTACTTTTTTGTTATTTATTATCATGCAAAGCTATCTCTAGTACTCGTATTGTTGCTCTAGTTTTATTTCCTAGATAATGCAAACGTTTAGTGTGCGTAGAGTTGTATCAGTGGTTGATAGAACTTGAGAGAACATTTATCCTACCTTTAGCTCCTCGTTGGGTTCGACACTCTTACTTATCGAAAAGGCTACACACGATCCCCTATACTTGGGGGTTATCACCCACCGATGAGACAGAGGCGCGAATGATCATGCACCGCTGCAAATCCTTCGTCATCATCAACGACGAGCTCCACAAACACAGTGTGACTGGTGTATTCCAGCATTGTGTACAGCCAGAAGAAGGGCGCAAGATCCTCCAAGACATCCACGTCGGCGACTGCGGTCACCACGCCAGGTCCCGGTCGCTAGTCGCCAAGGCCATGCAACATGGCTTCTACTGGCTCACCGCACAGGCCGACGCCGTCGACATCGTCCAACAATGTGTCGGGTGCCAGAAGTATGCCAACCAGACGCACATACCTGGTTCGGCCCTCAAGACTATCCCCATCACCTGGCCATTCGCCGTCTGGGGCATCGACATGGTGGGCCCGTTCAAAAAGGCCCCATCTGGCTTCACCCACCTCCTGGTCGCAGTCGATAAGTTCACCAAATGGGTAGAGGCCAAGCCAATCAAGAAGTGTGATGGCAAGACCGCCACCAAGTTCCTCCACGAACTCATCTACTGGTACGGCTACCTGCACAACATCATTACGGAAAACGGAACCAACTTCACCAAGGGCGCCATGGCTGGTTTAAGCAAGGAACACGGCATACGACTCGACTTTGCCTCAGTCGCCCACCCAGAGTCAAACGGCCAGGCAGAATGCGCCAACCAAAGCATCCTTCATGGCCTCAAGCCGCGACTGCAGGTCCCCCTCGAACAAACTCCTAGGTGCTAGGTCGAAGAACTCCCCTCCGTGACATGGGGCATCCACACCTCCGTCAACTGCTCAACAGGGTTCACGCCCTTCTTCATGGTGTACGGTGCTGAGGCCGTCATGCCAACCGACCTGGAACACGACTCACCTTGGATCATCATGCGGAGGCGGACAACGAGATTGCCCGTCAGGACGGGGTTGACCAGCTGGATGAAGCACAGGACCTAGCTCGCTCTCTCACCGCCATCTACCAGCAGGGACTCCACCGCTACCACAGCCGTCGAGTCCAGACTCGCACCTTCCAGGAGGGCGACCTGGTCCTGCGACTGTTCTAGGACAAGAAGGGAATGCGCAAGCTTTCTCCCCCTTGGGAGGGGCCATTCGCCATAGGACGGGTCCTCAGCAACGACACATACTACCTCATCGACGTACGAGGCAAAGGCCAACTTGAAGTCGGGTGGCCATGGAATGTAAACCTCCTCCGAAAGTTCTATACATAGAACTAAAACATGTACTCAGCTTCTATATGATGAAATAAAATCGGATCACACAAATTGTGTCTACTCGCCATCTCCTTGTGCCAATCGCACTCGTACATCTAGCAATATGCTACCCATGGAAGTCAACCCTTGGTCGAGCGACCAGCACGGCTAAGTAGTGCGACCCAAGGGCACCGAGCATATTCGGGCCTTGCGTCGTCCATGAAAACACCAACCCGGAGCCACATCAGAGTCGCCTTGCTCAACTGGCCTGCCGAGCCAAGACAACCGAACACGCATCTCACAGCAAACCCATCCTCCCCACCCCCGCGCACGGTGACTCAAAAGGTCAAGTACCATGCTCGAGGACTGGCCACAAAAGTCCCTCACACGGATTGGGAAGGCACCAAGTATGAGAGCCTGCCTCGGACTCACCACGCGACTGCCTTTCCAGGGCAGGGACGACACGTTACAAACAACATACAAACATCCTCACCTACCTTGGGCATGCAACTAGAACGGCCAAGTACCATGCTCGAGGACTCACATAACCGAACCCAACCGCGTCTGGGAAAACGGCCAAGTATAGAGCACCCCTTGGGGTCGTCAAGCGACTGGCTCCACGAGCCACGGTGAGTCGATTCTGGTTAACCTAACAGCCTAACACAAACAAACATACATATACGCGAGGTTAACCCCACCAAAGGGCAGACACGCTCGGGGACTCGCTCAACCAAAAATACAAAACAAACAAAAATCACATAGCAATGCGAGTCGGTTGACCTTTTTTACTTCAAACAACAATATATATTGTTCGTCATCAAGGTAGAAGCGGCCAGTGGCCACGACTAACACAATGCCCTAGGGCATTTCCCTCACTCTATAGGACTCTAAGAAGAAGTGCCAACATCGCCCTTTACCTGGAAAAATGGCTTCCAAGGTTCGACGGGTACGTCGTCAACTGCTTCACCAACTATGACCGAAAGGGCTGCTTCGACTTCAGGTCACGGTGCTCCGGCTCAGAGTCGACTGGCGCCACCACCGTCTCCTGGTACGACAGCAGATCCCCCATCGCCAACACCTGCTCCGTGAACGGAGTGGCCTTGGCGGTCAATCTAAGCACCTCCGCGATCTCCACCGAGCCAGTCACCGAGGGATACCCGTTGGTGAAATCATCGAGGTCGAAGTCGTCGGGGAAGTGCGTGAGCCCAAGACTAAGCATCGTGGTGGCCCCGCGCGGGAAGGCCGACCGCGTCATCCACTCGACCACTGCGGGCGCCTCAAGATAGCTCCACACCTCTGTCAGCCCACCAGGAATCACCTCGATGAGAGATATCCCTTGGTGAACAGCCTGAACGCAAAGCGCCAAAGCGGTGGCTGCATTCACCACCGTCGTCACACACTGCGAGGCGTCAAAGGTCTGCACCACCAGGTCGCTTTGACCTATCATGGCTGCAATGTCAGAAAATCAAGACCACGAGAAAGGAAACTAGCAGACTCACCCGCTCGGGGACTAACCCGCCCGGGGACTTGCCAAAGACAACAAAGAAGGAGTAGAAGAAGGCAATCCTAACCAAAGAGTTTGCGGCAGCTCTCGGTCACGAACTTCTCGAGCATGGACAGCTTCTCCTGTAGCCCAAGGATGATCGAGTCGGAGGCCTTCCGCTCATCCTCCACGGCGACAACCGCAACCTTGGCCCTCTCCTCAGAAGAAACCATCGCAGTCGTCGCCGCCTCCAGCTCCTTCACCAGCGAGCCGACCTGCTCCTCTGCCTAGCCAATGACGCTTCGCAGCATCCAGCTCGGTGACTGGAACGTTTCCCTTGCAGGTCTTGGCAATTGCAGCAGGAAGATCATCTAAAGGATAAGAGGACCACAGTTCAATCTTCACCCAACATTAAAATCCAAAGTCATCAAGATGAAGTCAACTCACCAGCAGATGCTTGGAGTTGCTGATTAGCTTCATGAACATTCCGCAAGTCGCGTTCTAGGCGTTCCTTAGCGGCTTGCCGATCGGACGATTCCCTTTGCAAGCCCTGAAGACAGAAAACAATGAGAGATTGAACAACTAAAAGCCCTAAGTGTCTAGCCACTGAAATTCAGCGACTAGACCCTCAGGGACTAGACGACTAAAATTTCTAAGTGTCTAGCCGCTGAAATTCAGCGACTAGACCCTCGGGGACTGGACGACTAAAATCTCTAAGTGTCTAGCCGCTGAAATTCAGCGACTAGACCCTCGGGGACTGGACATACCTGTATAGCAGCACCTAACATGTTGTGAAGCTCGCTAGCATCCGTTGAAGCAACCACGAACGATGTACATCCGTGACGTTTCCTGGCATCGCCATCAACGACCTCAGGAACCTGTGGTGACTGCGCTCCAGTAGCCACGACAAAGGCCCTCGCCACAAAGCGAGGGAACGTCGCGGCCGTCGTCACCAGAGCACTGGCTACGGGTAATTGGCGCATCCGCTGGCTCGATCGGTTTGCTTAGGTCTGAGTTGGTGGCCACTTCACCTTCAGCAGGAATGGTGGAACCACCCTTCCCCATGTCTTCTTTTGCCACGGTAGTGGAGTCGCTATCCTTTTTCCTCTTCACGCCTTCACCCAGCGCCTTGACTTCAGCAGCCTTCCTCTTCTTGGAGGGGTCGACCTCCCCCTTGGTGTCGGCTGGCGGAACCTTGGCCACCGAAGGGCGGCTGATCTTCTTGACACCAGACCTGTGAAATCGCCACGGTCAGCAAGCTAATGATACAAGAAAATATCGAAACACGAGAAAGAAAGCATCAAACTTACTTGGCAATGGGGAGACTGCGCAAACCGGTGCTAATATGGGCAGGCTTCCCTAGCTCTGGGCCCAACCTGCGCATGAGCCCCTTCTCAAACACGCTCGCGGCCCATGACACCGCGAGCTTCTTCGACGTCGAGGCCGCGGCTGTGGGAACCTTCGGCCTGGGCAACACGGGCGCCCCCTTCGGGGGTGGAGACTTCGACCCCGTGTTTTCTGCAACCCCTGGCTCTGGGCCGCCGAGACTTTCGGTGCAATCATGGCAAGCGGAACCGCTGATTCCACCACCGCGTTCATGGTTCCTGGTCCCTTCATCAGAGTTGGGTCCTCTGGGATCTTGGCCGAGACATCAGCCTCCTCATCGTAGGTCTCCTCGTCTGACTCCAAGCCACCACCACTCTGGGCGGCGACACCGGCTTTGGCACTGGCTTCTTTGCAAGCGACTTCCGCTTCCGTGCAGGCTTTACTAGCATAGCCACGCGCTACGAGCTGTGCTCCTACATGTTGTCATCATCACTATCATGCTCTTTGAGGCTACGACTCACCTTGATTTCACGCTGCTTCTACATGCGAGTCTTTCGAGCTGGGTACAGGCGTGGCGACCTCCTCCACTTCATCCTCGCTCTCGGAGGATCCTTCCTCCTCCTCTTCGAGCTACTTGGGAACTTCCTCATTGAGTGGGGGAAGCCAGTTCTCTAGGACCTGGAACAACTGGCAAAGATAGAAAAGTGATCAAAACCACGACTGCAAAACTGCGACTACGAAAACTGTGACTGCAAGACTGCAATTGCAAAATCAAAGAAAGGTAAGGAGGCTTACTGTGGGGGCCTGAAGCTTCCCGATCGCATTGTATGGAGCGAGACCAGCCTCCGGGTCGTTGTACTCCGCCTCCGTTATCTTCTTCAATGTGGCGATGTGGTCGTCGGCCTCCTAGACCTCCTTACTCGTCTTCGTGGGCATCATCCTAGCCAGTATACTGGTACATCCAGTGGGCTCGGGTGGCCAGTGGAACCAGCCGCTGCCCGAGCCAGCAGTTATACAGATTAATGGTCTCAAGACCCTCCTTCTTCAACTCCTTGATCCGCGTCAGCATTTTTTTGACGACCATCCTTTGTTCTTCAGGAAGTGTGGTCGCCGACAACCGGCATGGCTCGCTTGTCTCGGCGGTATACGTCGGGAGCGCCACCTCACCATCGGGAGTTGACTCCTTTACATAGAACCATCTCTTCTTCCACTCGCTGGCTGCCTTCTTCAGCAGCAGAAGCTTCACAAAAGTGAACTTGGGCTTCATCTGAAGTGTGACGCCGCCCGCCGCCAGGATAGGACCACCAGTTCCTTCGTGGCCAACGCGGTCGTGGAACGGCTCTAGCCACAAGGGAAAATATGGGCGACATCCGAGATAGCTCTCGCAGGAGGCGACGATGATCATGAGCTGATCCATGCTATGTGGCCCCATGTCCGATGGCTTGATCGCATAGTAAGCGCAGAATCACCGAAAGAATATAGAAGTGGGGAATCCCAAACCCGGCTCCAGATGACTTAGGAATCAAATGAACGGGCGAGGCGTGGGTTTCGTCTCGCTGGACGCGGGAATCCGCAAGTTCCCCTTGTAGAGGATTCCCGCGTCCTCGAAAGATTTCAAGGCGACATTGGTGCACTTTGACCTTCCCCATGGATCCTTTGGAGGCACCATTGAGTGAAAAAGGAGGTTGCTCTGTCCGGAGATTTCGGATCGAGAGTATATCTGGAGACTGAGAGTGCACGGGGATGGACAAATGCGAGGAAGGTGCGTAACTCCCCTGTCACTCCCCTTATAAAGAGGCGCTACCTGCCAATTTTGGGGTAGCCGTTACCCTGTGGTAATTACGCCAAAGTTACCGTTTGTCTACCCAACGGCTAGTTTGACCAGGCGGACGGTCCAACTTCATTCACTCGACTCTCCTGCTGGTGTGCCTCATCCATTCGACTGGGCGCAACGACTCAAGCATAATTCCACTCGTCAATGCTGAGACTGAAGACATGCTGGAGAGACTTCTTCCTTCATTGAGGGAGTCCATTGCCAATTCGACTAGGCGTCCAAATTGGACTCGCCTACTCCTACTGCCAAATGAACACCTGCTCCGAACCAACACTGGCCTCGGGGACTACTGATAGGGATATGCCAAACGGGGTATGCCCAGCAGGACGTTTCGACTAGGCCAAGGCCTTTGCGAGTGGGACTGTAGGACGGCGACTGGAATGCGACTGAGAAGAAGCCTTGTGACTGGAAGTAGGAGGCCTAGAAGCGTAGCTAAAGCCTAGTCGGATTAGGTCAAATCCTCCAAGTCCCTAACTGATTCGGTTGTATATCTATAAACCCTAGTGAGGTACCCCCTATATAAACCTCCCTAGGGTACTCTCTGTACTTACGTTCCACCATACACCCCATCCAAGCGACTCGCTGCCTAGCCGCCGAGCTCGCCACCCTTGTAACTCACTTGCCGAAAATACAATTTAGCAGGAGTAGGTCTTACCCTACGGGGGCAAACCTAGGTAAATCCATGTGTCTTTTCCCTCATCTCGCTCCGCAGATGGCTGCCCGCTCTTGTCCAAATCCTTCCAATCGCTACCCCTAGTAGTGATTGCCGTGGTCATTCCTACGATAGACCTAGGGTGTGTGGTGATGGTTGTAAATGACTGGGAACCCAAAAGTGTGACTGGGCTTGTCGATATAGCGAAAACATGGCACGAGGTTCCTAAACAATACAGGCGCTCCACGTGTAATAGTAAATAAAGCAATAAAGCATGGCATACGTACAGTATAGTAATAAAGCCTCAAACTAGTTTGTGGCCCCTAACACAGTACTTTGAAATCAGGTACTAAGCCGATGGGGGTGCCCACACACCCCACCTGTGGTTAGCGCGCTCGATCTCGCAGCAGGTGTCAAGAACTCGGGTCCTAGGTGGACACAAGTAGGCGGATAAAAATCAAATAACATCTATTACCCACCGGTGCCTCTACGTTATATCTATATCAAGCATTTTATTAACAAGTTATAATGAAAGCCATGATCATATCCACCATTAAGCATATGCCAACCTCCCAACAATGGTGGAACAATAGCGACGCGAAGCAGCACCTGAGCAAGCAACTATGACTCGCAAGACCAACTGTCTATGAAGCAACAAGAAATAGGATGTGTCCAATGAAATATAGAGGCTGCAAGAAATATAAATGGTGCACGGAAACTAAATCATCGCAACACTGATAGCAATAGATCAACAGGAGGAAGTAAAGACTATAAATGCAAAATTGGTAGAAAGGGGGAGAATGCTCGCCCGGGAACATAGCTGAAGATTGATCCGAAGATCGGGTCAGCACTCGCATCAACTCAACGTCTAATCCGTGAAGAAGCAAAGCACTAAAAGAATCACTGGATGCACTATTTAATACTATGGCAGAAGATTGAGCATGATGCATGTATGATATATGACATTGCAAAGATGCAATGCAACTAGGAAATATTAAGCGAAATCGGGGTCCTGACAATGAATTAGATGGCTCATGTTGTTTAGGTACCCTGCAATTTAAGTTGACTTAACGACAAAACATGGCATTGGTTCACTAAACAAATTTAAATGGAGGTGAGATAAGACAAAAATAGCCCGCATATAGTCTCATATTTAATTATGAGGTGAATCAACAAAGTACCTCATCCCACAAAATATGTATGCGAGCATGATCAATTAATATGCAACAAGTAGATATCATATATTATAAAAACCTAAATGCTAAAAAGTGCTCGGAGGCTATTTGGACAAAACGAGCCTCCGATTTGTGATCGTCGGATGCTCCACCGAAGCTCTCGATCACATGCGTATCGGACCTCTTTTCCGACAGTTCCGATAGATTCCCACCTGGGAAGCACGCACGTAGCCACGCCCAGACCATCCCCTACCTAATACCTGCCGCCCTTCTCCTACCTCCCTCCGTGCGCCCACAGCCTCGTCCCTGCTCGCCACCGGGCCTGGCCCACCCGCCACCGCCGTCCCAAGTTGTCGCCTCCTGGCTAGCCACGCTCGCACGGCCCTCCGACCGGCATCGTGTGCCGCTTGCTTGATACTCCTGCCCCCACGAACTCGCGCGTCCCAAGGCGTGGTGGAGGATGTCTGCCCATGGGGAGCTCTGGTCATGGCCACCGGGTCCACGAACACAAAGCTCGCAGATCTTGTGGTGGGTCCTTATGGCGTCGAATCTGCAAGATAGACGGCTGGTTTTGGAAGAATTTGATTTAGATGAGGAGGAGAAGTAGGTTGTGCTCGAGAAGAACACGAGAGCGAGGGGCTCGGAGGGAAAAGTTGTAGCACGTGAGGGGCTGGCGATATGTAGAGAGGAAAAGGGAGAGGTGGGCACATGCAACAGTGGTCTGGGCAGAAATTTGCATCCATGGCGTTTTCTCCTAGGTGGAGACGTGAGACAACACCATACCGGTGCCCAACTACCGCGTCACTTGTGTAAATCTACTACTCCATCCGAGCCAAATTAGTTGATTTAGATTTCTCAACTTTCTCTGGTCCATATTATTATTCTCAATTTTATCTAGATTCGGATGTACCTAGTTAATGATTTAGACTAGATTCATCCGAATCTAGACAAAGTGGAGAATATTAATATGGACTGGAGGGAGTAGATTCGGTTGTATCTAGACATGATTTAGCATTAGATATATCCGTATCTTGATAAATTTGAATCAACTAATTTGGGTCGGAGGGAGTAACTTTTTTCTTGAGGGGTTGTAAATATGCTAACTGTATGTTCATGGTTGCCCCTTGGCACATCCTAGAACCCAAATGCTAAGAGCATCTCCACTATCATTCCCGGAAGGCCATTTTAAAACGGCCCAGTAGCGTTTCTAGGAGGCGTTCCTAGGCCACTTTTTGCCTCAAATATGTCTGGGGTTCCCATGCCGATCCCGGGGGTGCTCGGAACGCCCTGAGAACGCCGGATGTAATGATTTCCCAATCCGTCTCCCCCACGTGTCCCGTCTGACCCCATCTCTCTCCTACCCACCCATTTCTTTTTTCCCAAAGCGAAGCGAAGCGGGCTTGCAGAGCTTCCGAGCTCAGACGGCTGGTGCGAGCTATGCGCTCAGCATGGCGGCGGAGGCTAGGACTCGGCGGACTACGATGGTGTGCTCGTCCAATTTTGGATGCGGTGGCCACGAAGCCCTCAGAGATGCGATGGTGTCCAATTCCTGGATGCGTTGGCCGTGTGCTCGTCCAATTCGTTGATGTGGTGGCCACGTGCTCGTCTAATTCGTGGATGCGATGGCGTTGTCCTCGGAGATCACCCCCTCGAAGGAGGATGCGGTGGCCGCGAAACCCGTGGTGACGGAGTTCGCGGTTGACCCGTTGGAGGACGAGGTGGTCTCGACGGTAATGGACGCGGACAAGGACGGGGAGGTGGCGACGACGCTAGCTGTCCTCCGGGAGGCCATGCGGGAGAGCGCGGAGCGCCGGCGCGCGCTCTGCCCGCCGCGTATTGTCGCGGCAATCCGACGTATTCTTCTTATTCCCCGGCATGCCTCTGCACGCGTCGACGCGACCGCCGCGCTAGTGAACCTATCCCTCGAGCCGGCGAACAAGGTGTGCATCATCCACGTGGGCATTGTGTCGGCGCTCGTCGAGGTGCTCTGCTCTAGCGGCTCGGTGCCAGAGGCGCGGGCGCACGCGGCCGGCGCACTCTTCGGCCTGGCGCTCAGTGAGGAGAACCGTTGGGTGGCCATCGGCGTGCTGGGCGGCATCCGGCGTGCTGGGCTAGGAACATGGCTAGAAAAAGGCCATTTCCAGGCACAAAATTTCATCATCTGGATCAAAAATTTGGCCTGGAAATGGCACAACGAGTGGAGATGCTCTAAGAAGTGTTGGGAGGCCCGTTTGCTGTTTTAATCCCCTTTTCCTGACTGTCCGATCGAGATGATCCTATCCCACGCCCACTTCCTGACAAATTGAACCGATAGGATCCCCACCTACCGCAGCCACCCATAGCCTCGTGTACTTCCGCCAACCATGCGCCGGAATGGTACCCGCCGGATTCTGCCAGTCATGGCCGCCATGCCGGAGAAGGACCCTCCCATCCACGTGGTTGATAGTCATGGTCGTCGCGATGGAGAAGGACCGAGTGCGCTGCTGTCGGCCAAGGCCACCGCGCCAAAGCAGGAGACCACGTGTTGTCACCGTTTATAGCAAGCCCCTCTGTGGTAGCCTACGCAGTCACCGCTCCCATGCCTCGTCTCGCTCGATGTCGGCAACCGTGACTTCTACTTCTATAGGCCCACAACCTCGCCGCATCCCTCATCTTCCAGGTGCCATTACCCATGAGTGCCTCGCTGCAAGATCGCACCTTGTTGGCACCGCCACAGATTGCCCATGCCTTCCTTGGGAGTCCAACCATCACAGTCCAAGGAGTCACCCCACCCTGATCATACAAACCAGCCTCGTCTGGCGATCTATGATGCCCAACACCCAAACCAGTCTCGTTTGAGAATTATTTCTTAGTTCTCTATTTTAGTAGATATATGTCATCCCCACTGGCTTATTATAGATCGTGTTGGGTCTCGTGTAGTGAATGGTGGCACCGGCCAAATTAAGAGTTATCGTTTTTAGTACTAAGTTGTATACACGCTAGTGCTAAGTTGTACTATATCTACTGATACTAAGTTATATAGTCACTGATGTTAAGTTGTATATATTAACGCTAAGTTTTACACGCATACTATTGTTAATGTGTATACCCACTATTGCTAAGTTGCATACCTACTATTTTTTCTAAAATGTGTGGAGGGCTAGACATAGCCGACCTCAAAACTACACCCCCTTCGTCTTCTTCTAGAATGTGTTGTTCCTTGGTTGTCACTGGCGGCATCGGCCACATCTATGTTGATCGAGTAGGATTTTATCATTTTTAGTGCTAAATATATATCCATCGATGCTAAGTAGTATATCCACTAGCGATAAGTTTGTATACATGTCGGTGCTAAGTTATATACCTACAAACGCTAAGTTGCACACACACACTGTTGTTAGGTCGTATACGCAATGCTAATTTATATTTTTCGAAAGTTGCATACCCACTATTTGCTAAGTTGTATACCAAATAGGGTTAAGTTGCACCCATTTTCCAATATACCTACTTAGTAAGTTATTGCTTCGGCTTCCCCTTCGTCGAGGCATCGCCTATCTCAAAGCAACATCCTCTTTGTCTCCATGCATCTCGTGTTTCATCTTGTGTCGTGCTTGTGGCACTGACCACATCCATGTTGATTGTGATGGAGTTGTACCTCCTAGGGGCGACTACCAAGAAGATACCAAGTTGTTTCTTCACACATGTGCTAACTTGTATTTTTGACTTGTGCTAAGTTGTATTTTCGACTTGTGCTAAGTTGCATACCCAATTTTTGCTAAGTTATATATATATATATATATATATATTAGGGTTAAGTTGCACTCATTTTCCAATATAGTTGTATATCAAACATACAGAGTTGCATTCCCGTAGGGTTAAGTAAATTGTTGGTTTGGCTTCCCCTCCATTTGGGAATCACCCGTCTCCAAACGACATCCTATTTGGCTTCTTGCATCTCGTGTTGCGCCTTGTGTTGTGCTCGTGGCACTAGCCACATCCACGCTGATCACAGTGGAGGTATACCCTCGTGGCAGAGGCTACCAAGAAGATAACAAGTTGTTTCTTTACACATGTGCTAAGTTGTATACCCTAGTATTAGTTTTATCTCATCTTTGAAGTTGGCAACATATCATACCATAGTGGTAGCAAACATAGTCTACACAAAATGCAACTTAGTGGATGTATGGCTACAACTAAAATACTAGGAGCAACAACTCTTTGATAGGAGTGAAACAACTATAGTTTGCACGAAATGCAACCCCATTTAGGGATGGATTTTGAAGTTGTGCACCATCATCTTGAACTTGTCTATTACCAGCCTAAGTTGTCTACCAGTAGTAATATGTTGGTGGTATCACTATTTATGAAGTTATGTTCTACTATCGTGAAGTTGCGTACCTGTTGTGTCTAAGTTCCGCATAGTTTGTTATGAAGTCATTTTTTGTTGCTACTAAGTTGTCTACCTCAAGAACCGAGTTACCAACGATATTAGCGAGTATGATAGACAACTAATAGTGCAAAGTTGCAGGTCTCGGCACTATACAATAGAGTTGTTGGCTAGTGTTGCTAAGTGACTATTTCGGAAACTAAATTAGTTACAAAATATACAAAATAGTGATTTTATGTGTATATATGTCGCTTTCGTTTGTATTTTGTTACTTTTGAATCGACCCCATTTTGGTAATAACAGTCTATAGTTGATCAATGTTTTGTGTCTAAGTTGTGCACCATTATCCTGAACTTGTTTATCGCCGTGTCTAAGTTGTCTACCAATATATAGTCCTAAGTCGGCTAGTATCACTATTTTGAAGCTGGGTACTATTTGTCGTGAACTTTCTTAGCACTTTACTAAGTTGATCAATGCTTTGTATGAAGTTGTCTTTTCATTACTACAAGTTATCTATCTCAAAAACTAAGTTAATTACCAATGATATTATAAAGTATGTAGGAACTAATATTGCAAAATTGTGCTCAGCATTATGAAGTTGCTAGTTGTTCGTTGCTAAGTAAGTATTTCGGAAATTGAGTTGGCTACAAAATACGAAAAAATGTGTAAGCAATTTGTATGAAGTTGCTTTCCGCAGAAGACTAAGTTGTTTTTGTCACAATACTAAGTCGTCTTTTCAAAAAAAAAAAAGTTGATCGAAACATATATAAATGGGATCTAGTTTTGAAGATCTCATCGCGAGAGGCCTAACGGTAAAACCGGATGACAATTTCAACACACGGTTTGAGAGATATGACTTTTTAAATTTTCTCTGCATGAAATTAAATGGTTATATAGTTTTCATGTGAAATTAAATGGCTATATAGTTTCCATGTGAAGTGACTATTTTTAAGGTGAGGGCTCAGTTGGACTAATCAGCATCCCGAGGCTCTCTAGCTGTGTCATAAAAATATGGCTCTCGAAGAAGGGGTCACATAGGGGGCTTGGCGATCTTGGTTCCGAAGGACATGGGTTCGGTCTAGACGGGATCGGTCTTCGGATCTGAGATCGGGGTCTTCAAGGTTCCGTGTAGGAGATCTTGTCGCGCTAAACTTTTGTCAATTCACCTTCAAAAGATATTGGCGGTGGTACTTGGTTCTCGGGAAAATAAGGAGGAACTTGTGCGCGCTGCAATAGCAGAGTTTCTCTTGGTCTCGAACAACAAAAGTAAACTCGGAGAACTCATGGTCACCTGTTGTAGCACACTCACAGATACACGAGCACGACGGACAAAAAGGCACGCACGAAAGCAGGGGAAACATGCGGCAACGAGATGCAGAGGAGCTTGTCAAACCGGGGACACCAGCTACATGTGAGGCTACCTTGGCATCGATGTACTGCAGCGTAAGATCGAGCTCCTCTCCTCGAAAAGAGGAACACCGGGCGACAAGCTGGGATAGGAACCAGAGCAGGGAGACGAGATCCAGTGTGCCGGCTAGAGGCGACGAACGGGGCCGGGGCAAGGAGCGGCGGCCAGACGCAGGCATTGAGGAGGGCAGGACTACGGCCGGCGAGGTCCTGGCTCGCGCGGGCGGCCGGAGAAATAGGTGGACAGGGCGCGGCCGCGCACGCAGCAGAAGGAGAGGCGGCGCCATGGCGGGGAGTGCTGCGGAATGCAGAGGCTCACATCGGCCCGAAAGCTCGAGGTCGGGCGCGCGGAAGAGGGTGGTGCCGGTCGGAGGAGGTGCTCGAGGCAGAGCCCGGCGGCGGCGCCAAGGCAGGTGGAGGTCGGAGGCGGGGAAGGCGGGGCTCGCCGGAGGCAGCGGCGAGGAGCTTCCTGGCGAGCTTGGTGCCGGGGCTGGTGCTCCAGGCGGCGACGGGGAATAGGGCGACGGTGGCCGGTGGCCGAGCTCGAGAGGAGGGCGCGGCGTCGATGCAGAGGGAGGCCGGCGCGGGGTCTGGGGCAGGAGGCTGCCAGGGGCAGCGACGGGGAGCTCGGCTTGGCGGTGGTGCTAGGGATCCGAGTGGGGCGAGAGATTGCAGCGACGCTGCTCTGCAGCGAGAGGTTCTCGGGAAGGGAGACGGGGACGATGGGGTTGGGGGCGCTAGGTCGCGGGACTGTGGGGGTGGGACCGGGATTGAGAGCGACGTGTGGCAAGGCGTGACGGTCGGGGTTGGTGCGAGCGTGTCGGTGCGTTGTGTCACGGGTTGCACGTGATGCACTGTGTGTGCGTGTGCGTGTGTGGCGCGCACGGGCTGCGTAGGGTGGGCCGGGGCATGTGGCTGCTGTGTTGCGTGGAGTGTGTGCGTGTTGCATGTCTGGTTCAGGGCGGTGGCTGCGTCTAGATTTGGTTGGGTGGTGGATGGGCGTGGGTTTGGGGTACGTGGGAATTAAGGTTTGGGTAGTGTTTAGTTTGTTTCGGTCGGGTTGTAGGCTGCTGGCTGCTAGGCTTTGGCCTTGCGGCTGGCGGCCTCCTCTAAAATATTTTTAGTTTTATTTTTATTTTTATATTTTTAGATAGGATTGTATAAATAGTTTTTAGACGAATAAAAAATCTGAAAAAGACCAGATTTTATATTTGAAATAAAGAGAAAGGTGAATAGAAAACAAGGATAGACTTGAGAAAATATTTTTAAAAAAGTAATATGAATTCAAACATGAAGATGCTCAAATCAATGTGGCATAATGACATGATTATGCAGTTATGATGATGCACAAAATAGAAACAACAAGCGTTTTCTAGTAGTTGTTTTTCCGGGGTGCTACAATTCGACACCACTAACAGGGGTTCTTGCTACATCTTTGAATCATCATCGACACCACCAATAAGAGGTTGTTGTTCATGTTCGTCGAGAGAACACTCCAGAGAAACAAAATACGAATGTAGAGGTCTCGACAGATAAGGCCACCTCTAACTTTCATGAAAAGAGGAAAAGTTACATTGATCCACAAGTTCGATGTACAAGAGTGAACAGTAAGAGTCAGGCAGGGTGACCAGTCCATCCCGCAACCAAACTATTAACTCCGTACAAGAATAGGAATATCGTGCAATACAACTCTCAAAATTAGACTGAAGACCTCGACGAGCGATGTCTAGAGAACAAAGGAGTGATGCAGGCTCTTCATCGGATCTGCCGCAGATGACGTCGTCGTGTTGGAAACCACCAAAGATACAAAAGAAAAATCGTTTGAAAAGACACAGTGATTAGGCTCTAGGATGGTTCCATTGGCATGAACAACACATGCTCAAGGTATACTCCAACTTCACCAATGTTCATCCTTCTCATATTTTTTTAATGATACGGATATCCGTCAAGGTGCACATATAGATAAAGAGTTCAAGGATAAAAGATTGGATGAAGGGTACAACCGACGAGATGCAGATTTGATGATTGTAGCTTCACCGTTATAAAAGGGAAGAAGTGAAACCCTAAAGGTATGACGGAACCCCAACCACGAGAAATCCTAGACTCGAAGAAAAGATAAGAGTAGATTCAAAACACGTGGAGGTAAGAGGATAATAGCATAGGGGTAAGGAATAAAAGCAGACCTAATCAGATCTATTCAACTGATTTTTCCAAAATAGTTTTGACACTCTACATCGACCGTTAGCTAGCTTATCCTACAGGCTGGACCAGTGGGGTATCGCAACTGTTGAGCTCTGATACCACTTTGTAACACCCTCAAATAGGCCCTATGCATATTTTAGCAACTCTCGCCAAACCCGCATAGAAACGATCCAAAGATGCCCACTAGGCACTTGCGTGCAGGTGGAAAACAAAGTAATACCATTACACATTAGTTCATGATGGAACCCATAGAACATATATATACAACAACGACTCAAGGAGTCAAGAATATAGATATACAATACAAAGATCAAAATCACATTGAAAACGATACAACATCCGAGTACGGATAAGAAGCAAATTGAGCTAAGAGCCCCGAAGAATTACCAATGGCGTCCATAACCCTGCCCAGGTCAAGCCGGAAGTGTAACCCTGCTAACGACGTTGAACTTATACATGTTAAACAAAAGGGTGTCGACAATGGGCAAAGGAAAAAAGGGAGCGGTCAGTACTAAGGCCAGTACACGGCGAGTCTAGAATTTGACGGCTCTCGCCTACATAGGTATGGTGGACTGAAGCGGCAGCGAAGCATGCACTAAACTACCTATAGAGACTTGATACAACTATGGGCTATTAGAGAGGGATAAGAAAGACCTATTCGGTACCATCCTGATACTAACACCAAACATACCCATCCTAATATTTCCCCCTCGAGATCAAACGAGGAAGTCCTTCCGAGGAAACTCACATGTTTGGTAGTTTTATTCATTCATTCCATGGTGGTTGTCCAACTTACTAGTCATATCAGATCCACGTCAAATTATAATAGTAATTCTTTAGTTATAGTTGTCTATGATCAAGAAATTCAGCTCCAAGTCGTCCATAACTATGGACATGGCTGAAAGGATCGTATGGTCACCTAGAGGTGGGGTGAATAGGTGCTACTTCAAATTTTACTTCCTTTTTAAATTAGGGTTTGATACAAAGGTAAATTCTATGGATATGCAACTATGGAGAATTTACCGATGTGTCACACTGGCACAACTAACTAAGCAAGAACTAGATAAAGTAAGGTGCGATAAAGGATAAAAGTAACCGTAGTGAAGCACACAGGGAAACAAGGATTATTTCCCGCAGTTCCTTCCTTTTGAGGGGAAGTACGTATGCATTTGGAGAGGGGGTGGTACCATACCACCAATGCCACGAGAGGCCTCCCTTGTTCTCCGGTGGACCTCACCCCATGGGGATAGATTCACGCTTGTTGGGGATATACTTTCTGGGTATCCTCACTGTGCCTCGCTGACTAGGGTGGCCCACTTCGGGTTAGAGCTTTGCTTCACGGGCGGCTCAGTCAAAGAGAAGAGACAGAGTCTAGTCTGGCTACGGGAAGGCCCAGAAGACTTACCGACATAGGCCTGTAGTTACTTGTAGTTCAAGATGTACTCTGTAACTGACTCTTATTTGTAGCCAAATAGGTCTCTCCTATAAACACTAGGCTGGATATCTATATAAGCCGTCCTAGGGACCAGCCTTTAGGGAACCCCATAATAGTCTACAATCTCGACTCGCACAGGTAAAACCCTTGTAACCCATATTCCGCCTCTGCCGTATTACTGGATTGCTAGCAGGAGTAGGATCCGTCCACCACAGATGGATTCAAACCTGGGTAAACTTGTGTGCTCACCGTCCTGGAACACTGTACGATTCACACCCCTCTCTTCCGCATGCCTCGAGGACCCCCTCATGGCGTACCCGTCCTTAATCCGATGATAGTTAGTGCCCACTGTGGGGCAAGTGATTTTCGGATCTGCGTTCCAAGCGGAATTTGCTAGAATCGGAATCAGTGAGACGATTACCGTTGGTCACGTCCTCTACGCTAGTGATGTCCCTCTCATCGTTCTCGACGAGACCTGGATTTTGGCTAGGGAGGCCGTGACTGCCTACACAATCATGTCTTTTGGCGAGATCGACGTTTACATCGGTTTCACTGAACCTTCCCTACCAACCCAGGCGATGATGATAGAGGCAGAAGAAGCTTCTGTGTCCACTTTGTCCACGGAGGCAGCAGAATTACGGATCCTGGAAAACCCCAATCCCACCCAGCACACACCTGGTGCGTTGACAGTGGAGAAAGTTGAGCCTGAAACAGATCTTCCTGTGGATGTCGGATCTGAAGTGGATCTCCCTAGCGAGGTAAAATCTCAGGACGATCTCCCCGGCGAAGTCAAATCTTAGGAGGAGCAAGTCAACAATAACTCCGGATCCGGCTCTGCCGATGCTGGAGCAGGTCAATCTTTCCTGAGGCACACGTTGAGGCGTATGATGCTGCATGATGCCAGCATGGAAGAAATCTTGGAGACCATTAAGTGCTTTGAGGAATCCCATGAAGAAAGTTGTAACTACCTTAGGACACACGCATCACACTTTGTCAGATACGTTGGATCCACATCCGGCTCTGCCGATGCTAGGGAAAACGACGACTTGGTGCTGGAGGCAATCGGAACAAACACCGACTTACCGGCATCTTCGGATGATTCAATGACGTCAGCGGATTTCCCAAAGTTCTCCGAAGAGTATGAAGAGGAGTTCAACTCCAAAGCTGCGGAAGAAGGAGAAGCCATTGACAAAGGATCCAGAGAAAACTCTCCCAAAGCATAGGATGATATGGATCTTGGAGATAATCCTGACATCCCGTTGTTCGAAAGCACTGATCAGAGCTTGACTCCAGGAAACAGACCCAAAGCCATCTTTGCTACTAGCGCTGCCAAGAAGGTAAAGAAGAAGAAGACCCCGACGAAGGACCCTCCGGATGAGGAGGTAATCGCCGAAGAATACGAGGAAGACTCGGATGGAGCCCTAATCCCAAACGAGCCGAAAGATACTCCGGTGGATGGACATGTGGTTACCCCTGGTGCCCGTAAACTCATTGGAGGCACACTAAGTACGCTGATCCCTATCGCTGCAGATCTTACACCTACAGAATTGGAAGATAGGGCCCAATCCTAGAAGTGCATCGCCAAGTACTCCTAGATGAAGCTAACAATCTATTGGAGGAGAAAAGCGCATTGCTTCTGCAGGGAAATTTAACTCCCTGTAGCATCAGAAGACCCGGAACGTCCCCGTGCGGGCTAACAAAAATCCAGAAGTCCACAAGACCCTCTTTGAGGAAGGTGACGCCATCAAGGGAGAACCTCAGCTCGATAGTAAGGGAGACCTAGTGTATGGAACAACAATGGAAAACAATGCTATAGCCCGAGATATCCTGGCGAACAATCCAAACCCAGACCATATCCGGTTGGGTGTAAAGCTACTTACCAAGGGTCTGGAGCAGCAGAAGGCCGCGAAATCCAGGAGTGGAAAACTGGTCTCTAAATCTAACCAATGTCGCACAGATCTGGCTTGGCATGACATAAGGCCCCGACGGGACCTGGAACAACACCACCGTCGGGAAGATAATTACTCATGAACTAGATCTCCAGGGCAACGGCACAGAGCCGCCCATGACTGGAGTAATGTTGCTCCGACCGTAGAGCGAGACACAGTTGCAACACTGGTTCCGAGAAAGCCTCCTCAGTGATAGTCGAACAATCGTAGGGAAGACAAAGAAGAGCAGCATCGGGAGGAGGACCGACAAAGGATGCCACCTCCTAGGCATACAAGCTATCCGGCTGAACCTCACCACAATGGCAGCAACGACGGACAAAGGAACAACCGACAGCATGCCAAGTCAAGCCGGCAGGGGGCTCGCCATAATCAAGACCCTCCCCGGAACCGGAATAATAGCGCTCCGGACGGAGGCCGCGCTCAGCCGGAAAAAATCCACCTGCACCACCCTCTCCACCAAGCAGCAATTATAGCGGCTCTCGAGGGAGCCAAGGAGGGCGTCTTGGCCGAGGAGGTGGTGGCGGAAGCCGAAGTCCGGCTCCAAGGCACCACAACCACAGTGAACAACCATGACAACATTGTCTGTCACCAAGTGATGCGAGGCACCAGATCAACTCTAACATAGAGGCGCAGCGCTACGAGTCAGACAACATCCATGTGGGTCCAAAATGCTTCGGACCGCGCATTCGAGAAACAAACTTCCTGGAAGGATTTGCTATCTCAAGACACATCCAACCCTACGATGGTGTGGCTTGGCCAGACACTTGGCTCCAGGATTTTTTCCAGGCTTGCCGCATCGCCAAAGGAGGAAATATCTTGGTCGTGACCCGGTATCTCCCGCTTATGCTGAGGAGGATGGCATGATCCTGGCTCAATGAACTTTCGGAAAACACCATCCACAACTGGTATGACATGTAGATCATGTTGTTTTGGAATTTCGAAGGCACATATGAGAGGCCCTATATGGTAGGAGACCTACAGCGTTGCACCCAGAAAGCCAGAGAAACTTGCCGAGATTATCTCTGATGATGGATCGACACCAATAACTCGTGTGAAGGAGTAAATGATCAAACTACGATTGAAGCTTTCATTGCAGGACTCCCAATTGGTTTACTACGTCACCGATTGAAGTGCGACAAGGTCACCGATCTAGGAGAGATGATAGAGATGGTAAGCAAGTATGCAAATGCCAATGACAATGCAGAAGGACAATTGAATGTCCTAGCTATACCACAATGGGCAAAACAACCGAAGCAACAAACTCAGAAGCACAAAAACACCTCGGAAGAGAAACCCACCATGGAAACAATAGTAGTCAACGCTACTTTTGGGACTGGAGGATGAGGAGGGCGCGAAGGCGGTCGCAGACGTAGTCGTGGGACATCCAGAGTCCAAGGTAGAGGAGACCAGCAACCTGGCAAAACCTACTCTTGGGTTGACATTGCAAACAATCTATGTGTGCATCACTTAGATGCCAACGGGGGCTTATCCCACACAAATGTCGAGTGTCATTGTCAACACCTAGATTTTTAATCCCAGATGCCTGTTATGCCATACCTCGCAATCCCAGGATTACCATTTTTGCGAGACATAATAGAATTGTACCACAGTACATCATCCATTACAAACCATAATAAATGTCTTACAAATAAAGGATCTCATGATCCAGTCTTAATACAATCAAAGCAGCGGCAAATAAATGTAGTAGGGGCTCCATCTTCAGGGTCACAGGAAATGCTAATGATGGGAGATGATCCTAGTTGTCATAGACCTCCTGCTGTCCATCTTCCTTGTAGTCCTCCTCATAGTCTGGCCACGGGAATAGCCAGGGACAAAGCCATGAGTACTCTTTAAGTACTTGCAAACTATCACTAACAAGTAAGGTAGTTCTAGTAGGAATCATAAGCTCTAGGTTTATTTGCAAAAAGCCAGGTTTATTTCATAAGGAGTTCAAAAGTAAAGAACCTAATTTAATTTTCTACATCACCTAAGTGGGAACCTAGTTTTCATGTCCACAACCCTGTTGTGGTCAAGTCAAGGTCATAGTTCAATTCACAAGTCATTTTTTAAAACATCTGACAACGGAACAGTATGGCCACTCCAACTATCCATAACCGCGGACGCGGCTATTCAAATAGTTTGACACTCTACAGAGGTGGTACACTTTCACCACAAAATTTGATACATCCATCAGGGATAACCCTGAATCATCATACTTGGTATGCGGATAATCAATCCTAACCTTTCAATTACACACTCTAGTATAGGCACCTCTCCTATGAGTTTGGCCTCCCAGCCATGGCCATCTGCCATCCTGGGCAATGCATAGGTGGACATTCACATTCACGAGGTAGCCTCAGCTCAACCTCTTTCCGCGAGGGAACCCATACTAAGGCATATAAACTTCCAGTTAAGCCCTACCCAATTCAGGTATTGTGGTTATACGGTAAAATTGGAATGGTATCGTATCCGAACCCAACCATCAGTTTTTGTCAAAATCAAGGCTCATGCCTCAAAAAGTTTCATCATCAAGTCATTTTGTGTTCATAACACATGTCAAAACATTTCAATAGAATGAACCATCATTCCAAGGTTTTCATAATCATTTTCTCCAAGTATTCCCATCTAAGTGATTAGTAGTAGTTAGCACTAGCAACTAGTAATGAGGGTGTCACTAAGAAGGGGTGCTAATCAAGTGTACTATCCAAATCTAGTTTTTATGTTTTCTAATGGCACCTATTTATAACTACTTAGGCCTAGTTTTATACTCTTTATGGTATCTATCCTATTTTTACAATACTCACAATTCACTAACTAAAGGGAAAGAACTTTGGTAAAAGTAAAAGAATAAAGCTTGCAAGTAAAACTTGGGATTGGTATAATCAAAGTTGCATAACCAAAGCATGCCTAATGCATCTTGTATAGGTTATATTGCAAGGATGGCTTGCACAGGTATGAAACTTGCAAGTGTTAGCTTGCATAGTTAAGCTTGCAAGTGTTATCTTGCCTTGAGAAGTGCAGTGGTTGAAGTTCTTTTCTTCTTCTTCTTCTTCGTACTCCTCCTCCTCGTATCCCGGGTCGGTACTAGCGTCTATAAATGAATACAAGGTACACAATTACCAAACAATACTTAACTACTTCTATTTAGCACACAAAGGCTCACACTAGATGATCTAGCATCATCACATGAAATAAAGACCTAATCTTATTTATCTTATTTTAGAAAAGTAATTTCTACTCATTGAAAATACTTAAGATTTAATATTCTCCAATTAAAATATGGGATCATGTTGACACATGTCATCATCACATATTCTAATACTTGGGAATGTGATTTAAAGTGGTGGTCATATTTTATAAAGTTTAAAATTACTATTTAATAAAATTAAAGTGACTAGAAATGCCCATATAGCATTATTTTAGTACTAGTCCAAGATCACTGCATGTAAACCTAAATATTTTTACATATTTAGATAGATCTTGTCAAATGTGATTTTTGAGAGTTGGAATCAACTCAAAAGCATTTATGGTTGATTTTTGAAAAATGTTTGAAGTTGGAAAAGCCTCTATCTTGTTATTTTTGGTGTAGGTGATCTATAATTTCAAATCGGTTGAATCCAACGGGCTTGGATACATATTTTGAACACATTTCTAAAAAAATGAAATCATGTAATTTGGTTTAGTGAATCTATTTGAATAGATTTTTGAATCTAATTGAATCAATGGCTCTGCGCGGGAAACTAATTGGGCCAGCCCAGCTACATGGCGTTGGCGCAGCGAGCTGCTGACAGGCGGGTCCTACTCATTAGTGGATCAACTAACGCGAAGCGGTAAGTTTCAATCTGGGTCGTGCGATTAGATCGTGATCGACGGCTGAGCATCGTCGTCTCCGTCGCACAGCTCCGGCAAGACTGAACCCTAATGTGATGGTGGGGGTACATGGGGGATCACCAAGGCTCCAGCTAAGGTTGGCGATGGGGGATAATGGGGTTGTCATTAATAGCGGTTCGAATGGTGGTCGTGACGGCTCCTAGGGCAGCTCCTAGCTCCAGTTCCTCTTCTCCTTTGCAGCAGCGGGCTCCAGTGAAATTCCGGCGATGTGGTGCTCGCCTTGCTCCAGGGAGAGGTGTGAGAGGTGTCTGAGAGAGAGGGGAGTGAGATGGTGTGGCAAATTGGGGCTGGGGTGGCCTCTATTTATACACCGGTGATGGGGATAGAGCGGCATGGCTCAGGCTCGTCGGCGATGTCGTTGCAGTGAGCTAGCGGCATGGCTGAGGGGTAGGGGTCGATGTGGTGCTTCAGGGCGGTCATCATGCGAGTGATGGCGCAGCAAGGGGCGGTCGAGAACATTCGGGCGCGGTCCATGCTCTGTGCGGGAACAATGGCGTTCGAGATGGCGCACAGTGGCTACGGGTCGCGCGACGGCGAACGGGCGTGTCTGGGGGGTAGCTAGGGTCACGGTGAGTGTGTGCACACACGGCAAGGGCGAGGCGCGGCATGTGTGCACGTGTCGGCTACGGCGCTCTGGCGCGCTCTCGGCATGGCAGACAGGTAAGTGGGTGCGGCGATTACGGCTGGTCCACGGCTTGCCTGCGGTCGAGGGGTGGACAGAGGGTGGCGGTGGTGTGGCCCCTGTCTCCTGGGCATCGTGGGAGAGGGCGGCACGGTCTATGGCGAGTGGTTCTTGGTTGACCTGCATGGTGAGCTCGGGCGGCACGACACTGGTGCGAACAACAAAGGGGGAGTGTGTCCACTGCAATGCTAGGTGCTAGGGAGACCAGGGGAGAGATTTAAGGCACTAGTGGAAATTGATCATTGCTCAGAACAGTAGAAGTTAGGCAATATTTAATTGTGTCTGCCAGGTGCTCGACCAAATGGCCGCATGAACTCAAGATTTGAATTTTTGGCTAAAATTTGGTGAGTGTTCTGAGTACTTGCTTGATAGTCTATGGTTTCTTGGGTTTGCCAAGGGGAATTGATTTGAGTGGTTTTTGAAAAATGGTGATCTTAGCATATGAACTTGATTCAATTTTGCAATGTCCTTTAAATTGATTTGGAATTTGTGTCTGTTAGTTTGTAAGGTTTGCTTGGAGTCACTTTTAGTTGGTCTAGCAAGGGGTGAAAAGAATTGGGAAAGTTTCTGTTAGAAATCTTTTACTAGGAACACTCAAAGTGGTCTAGTGGATAATTTTGGTCAAAATGACCATTTTCTTATTTGATTCATATTTGATTTTCTTTTCTTTTGATTTTGTTTGTAAATGGCCTAGATGATGTAGTATTCATCTTTAAACCATTACTTATCATTTGTAGCAATCAAACATGGCAATTGCACTCAGTCATACACTAATGCAATTCACACATACACCCATATTAAATTTAATAGTAACAGTTTTTGTTAACCCTAAACTTGGGTGATTAGAACTTGATAATCTTTATTAATATTTTTGGGGTGTTACAGACCTTCCTTCCTTAAACAAAATCCCGTCCCGAGATTTAAGAAAAACTAGGAACTAAAGAGATTTGGAAACGCAATCCTAATGTAATCTTCTCGCTCTCAAGTAGCTTCTTCTTCAATATGGTCACTCCACTGGATCTTGAGAAACTTGATACTTCGGGTGCTGGTGCTTCTGAAGGCTTCTTCCAAGATACGGATGGGTACTTCACGATATGTTAGATCCTTGTTGATATATATGGATCGGCGATCAATATTCTTGAAAACTTCGGCCTTCTCCGGAACTTCTAAGCATTTTCGAAGTAACGAGATATGGAACACATCATGTATGGTTGACATCTCCTCCGGTAGTTCTAGTTGATATGATACTTCTCCTCGGTGATTCAAAATCTTGAAGGGTCCAATATATCTGGGGGCTAACTTCCCTTTCAGTTGAAAACGTGGCATTCCTTTCAAGGGTGATACTTTGAGATACACGAAATCTCCGACATTGAAGGTCAGGTCTCGCCGTCTCTTGTCAGCATAACTTTTCTGTCTCGATTGGGTGATCTTGAGGTGTTCACGGACTTTGTGAACCTTCTCTTCAGCTCTCGTAGGATGTCGGGTCCGAAAATCTGACTCTCTCCTACTTGCGACCGATTCAAGGGGGTACGACACTTCCTTCCATACAGAAATTCAAATGGGGCCATTTGCAAACTGGCTTGATAACTATTGTTGTATGAGACTTCTGCGAAAGGAAGACAATCTTCCCATTTTGATCCATATTCTAGCACACAAGTTCTTGACATATCTTCTAAGATTTGGTTGACTCTTTCAGTTTGTCCATCGGTTTGCGGGTGATAATCTGTGCTGAAGTTCAGCTTGGTTCCTAATCCTTCTTGGACATTCTGCCAAAATCTTTAGGTAAACTGGGTTCCTCGATCCGATACTATGGTCTTAGGGGTTCCATGCAAACTGACGATTCTAGCAAAGTACAGCTCTGCTAGCTTCAAACTCTGGTAGGTGGTCTTGACAGGTATAAAATGGGCTACCTTGGACAGTCTATCAACTATGACCGAAATAGAGTCATTTCCCCTACTAGATGTAGGCAAACCGGTGATGAGAGGTGTAGTAAAAAAATAAAAGAAAATTAATTCTTTCACCTTCGTTGACATCGAAACGCGCTCGCTTGAAGCCCCTACGGAGGCAGGTTTGTAAGAGAAATAAGAGGTGAATTAGCGTAGTTAAGAACTTCCTAAGGGCTAATTTATTTGATTAATGGATCAATAACCAAACCACCCATTTTATGAAAAATAAGGAGCGTGTCGTACGACTTTGGAATAGCGGTGGGAACTGTTATGTTATCGAGGGCTGCCCCCTCTTCCCCTCGCTCTCCTTTCCTTAATATTCACCGTCGATTCATCAAAGCCGTCAGAAGGAATTCAGAGGCCCTCCGTTTGCTGGTCGCCCTACGCTACTGGCGCTTCCAAAGGCGAAGCTCTCGTCTTTGGCGACTAGCAAACGGAGGGCTAAAACCTGTAGTTTTGAAGCAAGGGAAAGCCGTTGTGAAAAGTAGACAGTGAACGCCAAAATAGACTAAATATAGCCTGAACGATCCTAAAAATCCCTCGAAGGAGATAATAAAGAACCCAAAGCAGATGGTATCCTACTGCAAGGGTGGTCTTAAGAATCATATTTTTGTGACCACGAGATGTATTGGCCGCTACGGTGGAAGGCTGGAGACATCGCTCCATCGGGCATTAGACAGAAGCCAGGGATTGTGAATTAGGATTGTATGCAAGAAGGGATTCAGATATCTTTCTCAACTCAGCAACTTGAAGTATTAATCTTATATTTAGGAGACCAAGAAAGCACATCAGATCATAATATATATCCCGTTTTTGTATTTGATGCATAAATACATCGTTTTCATCTACAATAGATATCGATTCACATTGCAATATAGAGCACCTTCACACAGATTTTGTTATGTCCGTATGGCTGACCGGCGATTACTAGCGATTCCTGCTTCATGCAGGCGAGTTCCAGCCTGCAATCTGAACTGAGGACGGGTTTTTGGAGTTAGCTCACCCTCGCGAGATCGCGACCCTTTGTCCCGCCCATTGTAGCACGTGTGTCGCCTAGGGCATAAGGGGCATGATGACTTGGCCTCATCCTCTCCTTCCTCCGGGTTAACACACGGATTTCTCTCTAAAGGTGAAGACTCTGAAGTGGGCGAACTACGGTTTCCCGATCGGAGATCCATGGATCATAGACGCTCTCTTCCCATGGCCTTTCGCCTCGGAAAGCGTCCTTCCTTCTCAATGCCCGGGTATCCATCCAATGCATGATTTTCGATAGCGTCGAACATGAGCGGTAAACTGAACACCCACACAATCTCGATTTGACACTTTCCACCTCTCTTCCTCACTTTTCCAAGATAGAAGAGAAGCAAGCAACTAGCTCAAAAGCCGTTGCGCATTAGCGCATCCGTTTTCTTGCTTGATTTTAAAAAATGGATTTTCGAAATCTATTTTTATGTGTAGCGGAAAGGAGTTGCGGTTTCTTCTTATTCCTATAGAACATCTAGTAACAAGAATATGAAATCGCAAAACTCCATAGACATGCAGAAGAGAAATGCTATCCCCACTCCGACCAAGACACATGACTACTGTATACACCACTAATGGACTTTTGTGGAAGTATTTCGACAATATGAAACATTCAATCAATAAGACCTCCCATAATATGGATGAATCTTGAGTTGATGATAACCAGTTCTAAGATTAATCTTAGAAAACACTCTGGCACCAGTCAACTGGTCAAATAGATCCTCTATCTTCGGCAATGGGTACTTGTTCTTGATGGTGACATCATTCAGCTTCCGGTAATCCGTGCACAAACGGTTACCTTCATCTTTCTTATCCACAAACAAAACATGCAATCTCCATGGCGACGCACTTGGTTGAATCAGACCTTTCTCCAGCATAGCATCAAGTTGCTTCTTCCTCTCCACTAATTCTGATGGGTTCATACTATAAGGTCTCTGAGATATGGGTCCAGTTCCAGGAACTAGTTCAATGATGAAATCGATATCCCGATCTGGGGGCATACTAGACGCTTCATCTGGGAACACGTTAGGGTATTCACAGACTACTCTGACTTGGTCTAGGGTTGGTTGGGCTAGACTCTTGTTGCATTTAAATTGATGGGGCAGTGTCTCGGATACATGCTCTACTGATACTCTAGTGCTACTGGTCATGGTTATGGCTTTCTTGGCACAGTCGATTAATCCTTTATGTTTCGACATCCAATCCATTCCTAGTACTACTTCCAAACCTTTGGTTCCAAGTACTATTAGATTAGCATAAAAATCTATTCCGTGGATTCTGATAGGTACAGCCTTGCAAAATTTTCTAGCTTTGGTGGTTGAACCAGGTATTTGAAATATAACATGCTTCAATTTTGTTGGTTGAATCTTACTAGTGCATGCAAATTCTTTTGTAACAAACAAGTGTGATGCTCCAGAATCAAACAACAGTCTTGCAAGTACTGGGTTAACAGAAAACATACTCAGCACGACATCTGGCGCTTCCTGAGCTTCTTCCACATTCATGTGGAACACACGACCGTTGCAGTTGAGCAAGTTCCCTGGGGCAAATCTCCTTCCAGGCTGAACACACCGTTGCTGCTGAGCGGGTGCATTCACATTGGTGGCTGCTGCAAGCTTCTTGGGGCACTCGTTGGAGTAGTGACCCTTGACTCCGCATTCAAAGCAAGTAATCAGGAACTTGTTTTTTCCTGCAATAGGCACATCATTGCTTCCAGTTCTTGGGGCAGTATTATTGTTGTTGATGTTGTTGTTGGACTTGGGCGGTGCATGGTTGAAGTTATTGGAATTGCCGGGGTTATTGTTATGGTTTCCTCCAGATCTTGGATTTCCTCCTCCATGGTTGAGATAGTTTGGACGGGACATAGGGGGTCTATTATTTCTCGGGGCATATCCCGCAGACGGGTTGGGGCGACACTTCTGTGTATGGTGGGATCCAGGCTGGTGCATCATGCGACTCTTGCGGTTGTCATTGGCTTGGTTTATCTTCCCTTCCATCTGAATGGCAGAGTCCACTAAAGCTTATCATCATAGGGAATGTTGACTAGCACGGTTTGCAAACTGACGATTCTAGCAAAGTACAGCTCTGCTAGCTTCAAACTCTGGTAGTTGGTCTTGACAGGTATAAAATGGGCTACCTTGGACAGTCGATCAACTATGACCCAAATAGAGTCATTTCCCCTACTAGATGTAGGCAAACCGGTGATGAAATCCATTTCGACAGAATCCCATTTCCATTCTGTAATCTGCAATGGTTGCAGAAGTCCTGCGGGTCGCTGATTTTCCGCTTTGACTCTCTGACAGATATCACACTTGGCTATGTAGCTCCCGATTTCTCTCTTCATATTGTGCCACCAAAATTTCTCCTTCAATTCCTGATACATCTTCGTTCCTCCGGGATGGATAGAATAAAGAGTATCATGAGCTTCCTGCATGATGACTTGTTTCAACTCCAAATCTACTGGCACACAGATATGCCCTTTGTACCACACAACTCCTTCTTCATCTTCGGTGAATCCGGGTACCTTCCCTGTACCAATACGACACTTGATTCCGTCGGTACTTGCATTTCCTTTATGGGCTTCCTTGATCTGACTCATCAAAGTGGGTTGAAGTTCAATACTGGCTAGGATTCCTTCGCTAACTAGCTCCGTTCTAAACTGCTCCAACTCTTCATGCAAACTTGGCTAGGCTTCTTTTATCATGGTGTTTAATCTACACGGCAGTCTACTAAGAGCATCCGCTACCACATTGGCTTTGCCGGGGTGATAGTGAATGTCAAGGTCATAATCCTTGATTAACTCTATCCATATCCTTTGCCTCATATTCAGCTCCTTCTGATTGAAAATATACTTCAGACCCTTGTGATCCGAATAAATCTCACAGCGGTTACCCATAAGGTAATGATGCCATGTCTTCAAAGCTAAAACTATGGCTGCTAGTTCTAAGTCATGGGTAGGATAGTTTTGCTCATGTTGCTTCAGTTGTCTAGACAGATATTATATGACTTTGCCTTCTTGCATCAACACACATCCGAGACCAATCTTGGATGCATCACAATACACATCAAAAGGCTTCTTGATATCTGGCATAATCAAAATTGGGGCTGAAATCTACTTGAGCTCTTGAAAACTTGCTTCACATTTGTCCGTCCATTCAAACTTCTGATCTTTCTTCAATAGTTGGGTCATCGGTCTTGTGATGCTCGAAAATCCTTCAACGAACTTGCGGTAATATCCCGTTAATCTGAGAAATGCGTGGACTTGGGTTTGAGTGGTTGGGGCTTTCCATTCTTCAACATCCTTAATCTTGGTGGGATCAACATCAATTCCTCCTACCGACGCGATATGTCCAAGGAATCCTACTTCCTTTAACCAAAACTAACATTTGCTAAACTTAGCATACAACTGATGCTCTCTAAGGGTTTCAAGGATGGTCCTCAGGTGTAGCTCATGGTCTTCTTATGACTTGGAATAGATCAGAATATCATGGATAAAAACAATGACAAACTTATCCAGGAAGTTCATAAAAATCTTATTCATGAGATTCATGAAATAAGCGGCAGCATTGGTTAATCCAAAATACATGACAGTGTACTCATACAATCCATATCTGGTGGTGAAGGCGGTCTTTGGGAGATCCATTGCATCTAAAATCCAATAAAATATTGTCTATATGGTTCATTTTATATATAGCATAACAATCTTGGTAGGAGTAGGCGGCTGGCTTCTTATGTGAAGAGAACGGATGAAGAAACAGATGCGCGAAACTTGGAAAGCTTCGTTTTCCTAACCCAACCTTCCCTTTTTCAAACCCCACTTCTTTTCATATAACAATCCCTGATCAAAAAGAGAACAATATCCATTTCAAAACATTTCTAACGGATTCCTTGGTTCGGATCGACCTCTAAAATAACTAACTGATGAATTATGAATTTCCCATAACTTAGGTAAGTGCTTTACCAACATATGTAGTGTAGTAAAAAAATAAAAGAAAATTAATTCTTTCACCTTCGTTGACATCGAAACACGCTCGCTTGAAGCCCCTACGGAGGCAGGTTTGTAAGAGAAATAAGAGGTGAATTAGCGTAGTTAAGAACTTCCTAAGGGCTAATTTATTTGATTAATGGATCAATAACCAAACCACCCATTTTATGAAAAATAAGGAGCGTGCCGTACGGCTTTGGAATAGCGGTGGGAACTGTTATGTTATCGAGGGCTGCCCCCTCTTCCCCTCGCTCTCCTTTCCTTAATATTCACCGTCGATTCATCAAAGCCGTCAGAAGGAATTCAGAGGCCCTCCGTTTGCTGGTCGCCTCACGCCATCGGGCGCCCAAAGGCGAAGCTCTCGCCTTTTGGCGACTAGCAAACGGAGGGCTAAAACCTGTAGTTTTGAAGCAAGGAAAGCCAGAAAAGTAGACAGTGAAAGCCAAAATAGACTAAATATAGCCTGAACGATCCTAAAAATCCCTCGAAGGAGATAATAAAGAACCCAAAGCAGATGGTATCCTACTGCAAGGGTGGTCTTAAGAATCACATTTTTGTGACCACGAGATGTATTGGCCGCTACGGTGGAAGGCTGGAGACATCGCTCCATCGGGCATTAGACAGAAGCCAGGGATTGTGAATTAGGATTGTATGCAAGAAGGGATTCAGATATCTTTCTCAACTCAGCAACTTGAAGTATTAATCTTATATTTAGGAGACCAAGAAAGCACATCAGATCATAATATATATCCCTTTTTGTATTTGATGCATAAATACATCGTTTTCATCTACAATAGATATCGATTCACATTGCAATATAGAGCACCTTCACACAGATTTTGTTATGTCCGTATGGCTGACCGGCGATTACTAGCGATTCCTGCTTCATGCAGGCGAGTTGCAGCCTGCAATCTGAACTGAGGACGGGTTTTTGGAGTTAGCTCACCCTCGCGAGATCACGACCCTTTGTCCCACCCATTGTAGCACGTGTGTCGCCTAGGGCATAAAGGGCATGATGACTTGGCCTCATCCTCTCCTTCTTCCGGCTTAACACACGGATTTCTCTCTAAAGGTGAAGACTCTGAAGTGGGCGAACTACGGTTTCCCGATCGGAGATCCATGGATCACAGACGCTCTCTCCCCATGGCCTTTCGCCTCGGAAAGCGTCCTTCCTTCTCAATGCCCGGCATCCATCCAATGCATGATTTTCGATAGCGTCGAACATGAGCGGTAGACTGAACACCCACACAATCTCGATTTGACACTTTCCACCTCTCTTCCTCACTTTTCCAAGATAGAAGAGAAGCAAGCAACTAGCGCAAAAGCTGTTGCACGTTAGCGCATCCGTTTTCTTGCTTGATTTTTAAAAATGGATTTTCAAAATCTATTTTTATGTGTAGCGGAAAGGAGTTGCGGTTTCTTCTTATTCCTATCGAACATCTAGTAACAAGAATATGAAATTGCAAAACTCCATAGACATGCATAAGAGAAATGCTATCCCCACTCCGACCAAGACACATGACTGCTGTATACACCACTAATGGACTTTTGTGGAAGTATTTCGACAATATGAAACATTCAATCAATAAGACCTCCCATAATATGGATGAATCTTGAGTTGATGATAACCAGTTCTAAGATTAATCTTAGAAAACACTCTGGCACCAGTCAACTGGTCAAATAGATCCTCTATCTTCGGCAATGGGTACTTGTTCTTGATGGTGACATCATTCATCTTCCGGTAATCCGTGCACAAACGGTTACCTTCATCTTTCTTATCCACAAACAAAACATGCAATCTCCATGGCGACGCACTTGGTTGAATCAGACCTTTCTCCAGCATAGCATCAAGTTGCTTCTTCCTCTCCACTAATTCTGATGGGTTCATACTATAAGGTCTCTGAGATATGGGTCCAGTTCCAGGAACTAGTTCAATGATGAAATCGATATCCCGATCTGGGGGCATACTAGACACTTCATCTGGGAACACGTTAGGGTATTCACAGACTACTCTGACTTGGTCTAGGGTTGGTTGGGCTAGACTCTTGTTGCATTTGAATTGATGGGGCAGTGTCTCGGATACATGCTCTACTAATACTCTAGTGCTACTGGTCATGGTTATGGCTTTCTTGGCACAGTCGATTAATCCTTTATGTTTCGACATCCAATCCATTCCTAGTACTACTTCCAAACCTTTGGTTCCAAGTACTATTAGATTAGCATAAAAATCTATTCTGTGGATTCTGATAGGTACAACCTTGCAAAATTTTCTAGCTTTGGTGGTTGAACCAGGTATTTGAAATATAACATGCTTCAATTTTGTTGGTTGAATCTTACTAGTGCATGCAAATTCTTCTGTAACAAACGAGTGTGATGCTCCAGAATCAAACAACACTCTTGCAAGTACTGAGTTAACAGAAAACATACCCAGCACGACATCTGGCGCTTCCTGAGCTTCTTCCGCATTCATGTGGAACAGACGGCCGTTGCAGTTGAGCAAGTTCCCTGGGGCAAATCTCCTTCCAGGCTGAACACAACGTTGCTGCTGAGCGGGTGCATTCACATTGGTGGCTGCTGCAAGCTTCTTGGGGCACTCGTTGGAGTAGTGACCCTTGACTCCGCATTCAAAGCAAGTAATCAGGAACTTGTTTTTTCCTGCAATAGGCACATCATTGCTTCTAGTTCTTGGGGCAGTATTGTTGTTGTTGATGTTGTTGTTGGACTTGGGCGGTGCAAGGTTGAAGTTATTGGAATTGCCGGGGTTATTGTTGTGGTTTCCTCCAGATCTTGGATTTCTTCCTCCATGGTTGAGATAGTTTGGATGGGACATAGGGGGTCTATTATTTTTCGGGGCATATCCCGCAGACGGGTTGGGGCGACACTTCTGTGTATGGTGGGATCCAGGCTGGTGCATCATGCCACGCTTGCGGTTGTCATTGGCTTGGTTTATCTTCCCTTCCATCTGAATGGCAGAGTCCACTAAAGCTTCAATATCATCATAGGGAATGTTGACTAGCATGGTTTGCATCTCATCATGCAGTTTGTTTAGGAATCTCTCTTTCTTCTTTGCTTCTGTGTCAATCTCATCAGGGGCATATCTAGCTAAAGATAAGAATTTGTCACGGTATTACACCACAGTCATCCTTCCTTGCTTCAATTCCCTGAACTCATCCCTCATCCTCTTAATCAGAACTGGGTGCACATGAGTCCGATTAAACTTGATTTTGAACTCATCCCAAGTCATCATCTGACCTCCGTTCATGGTATGGGTGCTATTCCACCAGGCTCTTGCATCACTTGCCAGATAATGGGTGGCAAACAATACTTTTTCATTGGCCTCAACTCCTGCAACCTCTAAGTTGTTCTCCATGGTTTGCAGCCAGTCATCAGCATCTAAGGGCTCCTCAGACTTATTAAACATAGGGGGATTGGTGTTTTGAAAGTTCTTGAGCTTGGATCCATGGTTATCCTGGTTTCCGTGACCTTGATTATTGTGGGCCATCTGAGCTATCTATTGAAGAGTGGCTAAGTTGGCTTGGCGTTCGGCTCTACTAGCTTCACGGTCAGAAACTAACATTTGCAGAATCTGCAGCATTGGGTCCTGAGATGAACTGCTTCCACCGGGATTTCCATGAGTCATCGGAAGATTGAGATAGATAGTGAGATAAGAGGGAAATTTCTAGGGTTCATGGTTTTGTTTCAAAATATTTAAACTTGGAGTTTGACTCAGGTTTTGTAAACTAACAACTTCTTCTCATTCATTTATTCATTCATTCCAAGCACACAATACAAACACACACCACAACACAATTAGAAAACAGATGGTTTTAAGAACCATTCTGTGAAACTACGATAGTGTGGGACCGGATACAACTCATTCCTACGGTAGTGCTCAAGTGCATCTAATCATAATAAATGAAGGCGGATCATCATCGTCCTCTAGGTAGTCGTCATCATCACTGAGCTAAGAGTATAGATCTCCACGGATATCTTCACCTTCCTCCTCCTTCGCTTCAAGCTAGATTTCCTGTTCACGGATGGTCTTCTCAAGAGTGGCCACCTTCTTGCGAAGATGATCGATGATGCGATCCTTCTTGTCATGCTGACGACGAAGTGAATGGCGCTCCTTGGCAAGGATTGTGAGGGTCTGGTCCTTCTTGACTGCAATGGCATGGTTGTGGTTGGCGTAGGCACGGGCGTTGTCCAACTCCATCTGTCTATCATACAACATGAAGTCGAGATTATCCACCTGGTGCTTCAGCTCCGGGTGTCCTGGCATCTCCAAGGGCATTCCCATAGAATCACGCCTTGCGTAGTGAGCAAAGCGAGTTCGATTGATCTGGTTGATGTTTTGTCCACACAGACGGGCAAGAGCTTCTTGCATAGCCCTGGCTAGTCCGTCTAGCCAGTTGTTCTCCCTCAAGCTGAATTGGATCTTCTCCGATGTGGGTGCTTCCATCTTGCCTCTGATATTGGCAACTATCAGCCACTGTAGATCTCCTCCCACGTGATCGTTGAGTTGTGCCCCGAAGAACTCCAGGTGCGGGCGCTCAAGATACTCTGCAAGTGCATCTAGACCCCTCTCAAAGATAAGGTGGCCTTCGTTGCCTAGCTGGTAGAATTTGCGATACTTGACCTCCATCTATAAGAATTTAGGGTGAGCAAGTTAGTGGGGTGATCAAGTTTGTCAAATTTTATGTAGGATTGCAAGAATTTTTGAGGAATATGATTATTTTTGAAACAATCTCAAGGATAAGAGTGGGAATAGTTTTTCATAAATACTCACTTCCTTTGTTTTGAAACTAAGTTTTTGTTCAGACGTTCATTCTAACTAGGGTCTCCTATGGTCAGGATGACTCTGATACCAACTTGTCAACACCCGGATTTTTAATCCTAGATGCCTGTTATGCCATACCTCGCAATCCCAGGATTACCATTTTTACGAGACATAACAGAATTGGTACCACAATACATCATCCATTACAAACCATAATAAAGGTCTTACAAATAAAGGATCTAATGATCCAGTCTTAATACAATCAAAGCAGCGGAAAATAAACATAGTAGGGGATCCATCTTCAGGGTCACAGGCAATGCTGACGATGGGAGATGATGCTAGTTGTCATAGACCTCCTCCTGTCCATCTTCCTGGTAGTCCTCCTAATAGTCTAGCCACGGGAATAGCCAGGGACAAAGCCATGAGCACTCTTTAAGTACTCGCAAACTATTACTAACAAGTAAGGTAGTTCTAGTAAGAATCTTAAGCTCTAGGTTTATTTGCAAAAAGCCAGGTTTATTTCATAAGGAGTTCAAAAGTAAAGAACCTAATTTAATTTTCTACATCACCTAAGTGGGAACCAAGTTTTCATGTCCACAACCCTGTTGTGGTCAAGTCAAGCTCATAGTTCAATTCACAAGTCATTTTTGAAAACATCTGACAATGGAACAGTATGGCCACTCCAACTGTCCATAACCGCGGACACGGCTATTCGAATAGTTTGACACTCTACAGAGGTGGTACACTTTCACCACAAAATTCGATACATCCGTCAGGGATAACCCTGAATCATCATACTTGGTATGCGGATAATTAATCCTAACATTTCAATTACACACTCTAGTATAGGCACCTCTCCTATGAGCTTGGCCTCCCAGCCATGGCCATCCGCCATCCTGGGCACTGCATAGGTGAACATTCACATTCACGAGGTAGCCTCAGCTCAACCTCTTTCCACGAGGGAACCCATACTAAGGCATATAAACTTCCAATTAAGCCCTAACCAATCTAGGTATTGTGGTTGTACGGTAAAATTGGAATGGTATCACATCCGAACCCAACCTTCAGTTTTTGTCAAAATCACGGCTAATGCCTCAAAAAGTTTCATCATCAAGTCATTTTGTGTTCAGACACATGTCAAATCATTTCAATAGAATGAGCCATCATTACAAGGTTTTCATAATCATTTTCTCCAAGTATTCCCATCTAAGTGATCAGTAGTAGTTTAGCACTAGAAACTAGTAATGAGGGTGTCACTAAGAAGGGGTGCTAATCAAGTGTACTATCCAAATCTAGTTTTTATGTTTTCTAATGGCATCTATGTATACCTACTTAGGCCTAGTTTTATACTCTTTATGGTATCTATCCTATTTTTCCAATACTCATAATTCACTAACTAAAGGGAAAGAACTTTGGTAAAAGTAAAAGAATAAAGCTTGCAAGTAAAACTTGGGATTGGTATAATCAAAGTTGCATAACCAAAGCATGCCTAATGCATCTTGTATAGGTTATATTGCAAGGATGGATTGCATAGGTATGAAACTTGCAAGTGTTAGCTTGTATAGTTAAGCTTGCAAGTGTTAGCTTGCCTTGAGAAGTGCAGTGGTTGAAGTTCTCTTCTTCTTCTTCTTCTTCTTCTTCGTACTCCTCCTCCTCGTATCCTGGGTCGGTACTAGCGTCTATAAATGAATACAAGGTACACAATCACCAAACAATACTTAACTACTTCTATTTAGCACACAAAGGCTCACACTAGATGATCTAGCATCATCACAATCATCACATGAAATAAAGACCTAATCTTATTTATCTTATTTTAGAAAAGTAATTTCTACTCATTGAAAATACTTAAGATTTAATATTCTCCAATTAAAATATGGGATCATGTTGATACATGTCATCACCACATATTCTAATACTTGGGAATGTGATTTAAAGTGGTGGTCACATTTTATAATGTTTAAAATTACTATTTGATAAAATTAAAGTGACTAGAAATGCCCATATAGCATTCTTTTAGTACTAGTCCAACATCACTGGATGTAAACATAAATATTTTTACATATTCAGATAGATCTTGTCAAATGTGATTTTTGAGAGTTGGAATCAACTCAAAAACATTTATGGTTGATTTTTTAAAATGTTTGAAGTTGGAAAAGCCTCTGTCTTGTTATTTTTTGTGTAGGTGATCTATAATTTCAAAAGGTTTGAATCCAACGGACTTGGATAGATATTTTGAACACCTTTCTAACAAAATTGAAATCATGCAATTTGGTTCAGTGAATCTCTTTGAATTGATTTTTGAATCTACTAACAGAATCTAGTTTTAACTAAAATGGAAAAATTCTATTTGAATCAACAGCTCTGCGCCGGAAACTAATTGGGCGGCCCAGCTACGTGGCGCTAGCGCGGAACACTGCTGATAGGCGGGTCCTACTCATCAGTGGCTCAACTAACGCGAAGCGGTAAGTTTCAATCTGGGCCATGCGATTAGAGCGCGATCGATGGCTGAGCATCGTCGTCTCCGTCGCATAGCTCCGGCGAGATTGAACCCTAACGCGATGGTGGGGGTACGTGGGGGCTCACCAGGGCTCCAGCTAAGGTCGGCGATGGGGGTGAATGGGGCTGTCGTTGATGGTGGTTCGAATGGTGGTCGCGGCGGCTCCTGGGGTGTCTCCTAGCTCCAGTTCCTCTTCTCCTCTGCAACAGTGGGCTCCGGTGAAATTCCGGTGATGTGGTGCTCGCCTTGCCCCGGGGAGAGGTGTATGAGAGAGAGGGGAGTGAGATGGTGTGTTGAATTGGGGCTGGGGTGGCCTCTATTTATACACCGGCCATGGGTACAGAGCGGCATCGCTCGGGCTCGTCGACGATGTCGTTGCAGTGAGCTAGCGGCATGGCTGAGGGTAGGGGTCGATGCGGTGCTTCAGGGCGGTCATCATGCGAGTGATGGCATGGCAAGGGGCGGTTGGGAACGGTCAGGCACGGTCCATGCTCTGTGCGGGAATGGCGGCGTTCGAGACGGTGCACAGTAGCTACGGGTCGCGCGGCAGCGAACGGGCGTGTCTGGGGGTTAGCTACGGTCACGGTGAGTGTGTGCACGTGTGGCAAGGGCGAGGCACGGTGTGTGTGCGCGTGTCGGCTTTGATGCTCTGGCACACTCTCGGCATGGCAGACACGGAAGTGGGCGTGGCGATTACGGCTGGTCCACGGCTTGCCTGCGGTCGATGGGTGGACAGAGGGTGGCGGTGGTGTGGCTCCTGTCTCCTGGGCATCGTGGGAGAGGGAAACACAGTCTGTGGCGAGTGGTTCTTGGTCGACCTGCACTGTGAGATCGGGCGACGCGACACTGGTGCAAATGGCAAAGAGGGAGTGTGTCCACTGCAATTCTAGGTGCTAGGGGAGACGAGGGGAGATATTTAAGGCACTAGTGGCGATTGATCACTGCTCAGAACAATAGAAGTTAGGCAATGTTTAATTGTGTCTGCCAGGTGCTCGACCAAATGGCTGCATGAACTCAAGATTTGAATTTTTGGCTAAAATTTGGTGGGTGTTCTGAGTACTTGCTTGATAGTCTATGGTTGCTTGGGTTTTCCAAGGGGAATTGATTTGAGTGGTTTTTGAAAAATGGTGATCTTAGCATATGAACTTGATCCAATTTTGCAATGTCCTTTAAATAGATTTGGAATTTGTGTCTGCAGTTTGTAAGATTTGCTTGGATTCACTTTTACTTGGTCTAGCAAGGTGTGAAAAGAATTGGGAAAGTTTCTATTAGAAATCTTTTACTAGGAACACTCAAAGTGGTCTAGTGGATAATTTTGGTCAAAATGCGACGCTTGCGGTTGTCATTGACTTGGTTTATCTTCCCTTCCATCTGAATGGCAGAGTCCACTAAAGCTTCAATATCATCATAGGGAATGTTGACTAGCACGGTTTGCATCTCATGATGCAGTCCGTTTAGGAATCTCTCTTTCTTCTTTGCTTCTGTGTCAATCTCATCAGGGGCATATCTAGGTAAAGATAAGAATTTGTCATGGTATTCCACCACAGTCATCCTTCCTTGCTTCAATTCCCTGAACTCATCCCTCATCCTCTTAATCAGACCTGGGGGCACATGAGTCCGGATGAACTTGATGTTGAACTCATTCCAAGTCATCATCTGACCTCCGTTCATGGTACGAGTGCTATTCCACCAGGCTCTTGCATCACCTGCCAGATAATGGGTGGCAAACAATACTTTTTCATTGCCCTCAACTCCTGCAACCTCTAAGTTGTTCTCCATGGTTTGCGGCCAGTCATCAGCATCTAAGGGATCCTCAGTCTTATTAAATATAGGGGGATTGGTGTTTTGAAAGTTCTTGAGCTTGGATCCATGGTTATCCTGGTTTTCGTGACCTTGATTATTGTGGGCCATCTAAGCTATCTGTTGAAGAGTGGCTAAGTTGGCTTGGCGTTCGGCTCTACTAGCTTCATGGTTAGAAACTAACATTTGCAGAATCTGCAGCATTGGGTCCTGAGATGAACTGCTTCCACCGGGATTTCCTCGAGTCATCAGAAGATTGAGATAGATAGTGAGATAAGAGGGAAATTTCTAGGGTTCATGGTTTTGTTTCAAAAGCTTTAAACTTGGAGTTTGACTCAGGTTTTGTAAATTAACAACTTCTTATCATTCATTCATTCCAAGCACACAATACAAACACACACCACAACACAATTAGAAAACAGATGGTTTTAAGAACCATTCTGTGAAACTATGATACAGTGTGACTAGATAAAACTCATTCCTACGGTAGTGCTCAAGTGCATCTAATCATCATCAATGAAGGCGGAATCATCATCATCAGTGTGGAACTCCATGGCATCATCCTCCAGGTAGTCGTCATCATCACTGAGGTAAGAGTAGAGATCTCCACGGATATCTTCACCTTCCTCCTCCTTCGCTTCAAGCTGGATCTCCTGTTCACGGATGGTATTATCAAGAGTGGCCACCTTCTTGTGAAGAAGATTGATGATGTGATCCTTCTTGTCACGCTGACAACGAAGTGAATGGCGCTCCTTGGCAAGGATGGCGAGGGTCTGGTCCTTCTTGACTTCAATGGCATGGTTGTGGTTGGCGTAGGCACGGGCGTTGTCCAACTCCATCTGTCTATCATACAACTTGAAGTCGAGATTATCCACCTGGTGCTTTAGGTCCAGGTGTCCTGGCATCTCCAAGGGCATTCCCATAGAATCACGCCATGCGTAGTGAGAAAAGCGAGTTCCATTGATCTGGTTGATGTTTTGTCCACACAGACGGGCGAGAGCTTCTTGCATAGCCCTGGCTAGTCCGTCTAGCCAGTTGTTCTCCCTCAAGCTGAATTGGATCTTCTCCGATGTGGGTGCTTCCATCTTGCCTCTGATATCTGCAACTATCTGCCACTGTAGATCTCCTCCCACGTGATCGTTGAGTTGTGCCCCGAAGAACTCCGGGTGCGGGCGCTCAAGATACTCTGCATGTGCATCTAGATCCCTCTCAAAGATCAGGTGGCCTCCGTTTCCCAGCTGGTAGAATTTTCTATACTTGACCTCCATCTATAAGGATTTAGGGTGAGCAAGTTAGTGGGGTGATCAAGTGTGTCAAATTTTATGTAGGATTGCAAGAAGTTTTGAGGAATATGAATTGTTTTGAAAGAATCTCAAGGATAAGAGTGGGAATAGTTTTTCATAAATACTCACTTCCTTTGTTTTGAAACTAAGTTTTTGTTCAGACGTCCATTCTAACGCGGTGCTGGCGCAGCAGGCTGCTGACAGGCGGGTCCTACTCGTCAGTGGCTCAACTAACGCGAAGCGATAAGTTCCAATTTGGATCATGCGATTAGAGCGCGATCAATGGCTGAGCATCATCGTCTCTCTATCGTGGCCTGAACCTTCTTGCAGGTGAGAATGCGTGGGGCTCACCAGGGCTCCAGCTAAGGTCGGCGATGGGGGAGAATGGGGTTGTCGTTGACGGCGGTTCGAATGGTGGTCGTGGCGGCTCCTGGGGCGGCTCCTAGGTCTAGTTCCTATTCTCCTCTGCAGCGGCGTGCTCCGGTGAAATTCTGGCAATGTGGTGCTCGCCTTGCTCTAGGGAGAGGTGTGAGAGGTGTCTGAGAGAGAGGGGAGTGAGATGGTGTGGCGAATTGGGGCTGGGGTGGCCTCTATTTATACACCAGCGATGGGGACAGAGCGGCATGGCTCGGGCTCGTCGGCGACGTTGTTGTAGTGAGCTAGTGGCATGGCTGAGGGTAGGGATCGATGTAGTGCTTCATGGCGGTTGTCATGTGAGTGATGGCATGACAAGGGGTGGTCGTGAATGGTCGGGCGCGGTCCGTGCTCTGTGCGGGAACGTCGGCGTTCGAGACGGCACACAGTGGCTATGGGTCGCGCGGCAGCGAATGGGCGTGTCTGGGGAGTAGCTAGGGTCATGGTGAGGGTGTGCACGCACGGCAAGGGGGAGGCATGGCGTGTGTGTGCAAGTCGGCTGCGGCGCTCTGGCGCGCTCTCGGCATGGCAGACAGGGAAGTGGACGCGGCGATTACGGCTGGTCCACGGCTTGCCTGCGGTTGAGGGGTGGACAGAGGGTGGCGGTGGTGTGGCGCCTGTCTCCAGGGCATCGTGGGAGAGGGCGGCGCGGTCTGTGGCGAGTTGTTCTTGGTCGACCTGCACGATGAGCTCGGGCGGTGCGACACTGGTGCAAATGGCAAAGGGGGAGTGTGTCCACCACAATGCTAGGTGCTAGGGGAGACCAGGGAGAGATTTAAGGCACTAGTGGCGATTGATCACTTCTCAGAACAGTAGAAGTTAGGCAATGTTTAATTGTGTCTGCCAAGTGCTCGACCAAATGGCCGCATGAACTCAAGATTTGAATTTTTGGCTACAATTTGGTGAGTGTTCTGAGTACTTGCTTGATAGTCTATGGTTGCTTGGGTTTGCCAAGGGGAATTGATTTGAGTGGTTTTTGAAAAATGGTGATCTTAGCATATGAACTTGATTCAATTTTGCAATGTCCTTTAAATAGATTTGCAATTTGTGTTTGTTAGTTTGTAAGGTTTGCTTGGATTCAATTTTACTTGGTCTAGCAAGGGGTGAAAACAATTGGGAAAGTTTTTGTTAGAAATCTTTTACTAGGAACACTCAAAGTGGCCTAGTGGATAATTTTGGTCAAAATGACCATTTGCTTATTTGATTCATATTTGATTTTCTTTTCTGTTGATTTTGTTTGTAAATGGCCTATATGATGTAGTATTCATCTTTAAACCATTAATTATCATTTGTATCAATCAAACATGGCAATTGCACTCATTCATACACTAATGCAATTCACACATACACTCGTATTAAATTTAATAATAATTTTTTTTGTTAACCCTAAACTTGGGTGATTAGATCTTGATAATCTTGATTAATATTTTTGCGGTGTTACAGTCATTTGAATGACGACATCAAGAAATAAGAATCCCCTAGCTACAGGGCCAAGCGAAGAAAAGGAAAGAAAAATTTTAAGAAAGAAAAGGAGACCAAGGAAGATTCCGACATGGAGGAAGGAGAGCCTTCAAATCCCAAGTCGGGTGGAAAGAAGACCTTCCCTACATACAAAGACACTTATGTCACTTTCCTTGGGTCTCAACCAGCTAAGGTCAAGAAAGAAGTAATGCATGAGCTCAACGCAACTGTTTCAGCTGTCCCTCAGTCCTTGGACTGGTCAGGAGTGATAATCACCTTTGACCGTGTTGATCATTCGCCTAAGTTGCACATGTGAGGAAAGTCCTCTCTAGTCGTCAATCCACTTATTTACGGCTATGGTTTCTCCAAGACCCTCATGGATGGCATCAACATCCTCTACGTTGGATGAGGATCTTGGAAACACAGCTGAATCATAGCTCTGTGATCTTTCACGGAGTTGTCCCCAGAAGACAAGCAAATTATCTAGGAGAGATCACTTTGGATGTTACTTTTGGAGCTCCAAAGAACTACTGGACGGAAGCACTTTCTTTCGAAGTGGTCCCGTTCAAGAGCCCATACCACACTATCTTCGGACGACCAACTTACTGGGCCTTTATGGCTCGTCCGTGTTACATTTACAATATGATGAAAATTACAGGTCCCAAGGGCGTGATCACCATAAGGGGAGACCCGAAGAAAGCATGAGAATGTGAGGACATAAATGTTGCCTTTGCTGAAGCCGTACTGCATGCCTAGGAGTGCCAGGAGATCAAGAAGACCATCGATCCGTCCGAGATGCCCAGGATGAAGAAGAAGGTGACAAAGCCGACTCCGGAGTTCAAGGCATCAGAAGAGACAAAGACAACGTTGTTGAAGGATGATGACCCCTCCAAGGTGACCCAGATAGGTGTAGGTTTAGATCGTGCATAGGAAGGCGCGCTCGTCAAGTTCCTCCAAGCCAATCAAGATATCTTTGTATGGCAGCCATCTGAGATGATCGGAGTACCTAGGGAACTTGCCGAGCACTCTCTAAATGTACACCCAAATGCTAAACCCGTCAAACAGTCCTTACGATGTTTTGGCGATGAAAAGCGAAAGGCAATAGCTAAGGAACTAGCCCGTCTCGAGTTAGCCGGATTCATACAATCCACACTGAGTGGTCAGCCAATCCTGTAATGGTCCCTAAAAAGGACACCACTAAATTAAGGATGCGTGTTGATTATACCGCCTTGAACAAGGCTTGTCCCAAAGATCCATTCGCTCTGCCTAGAATTGATCAAGTAATCGATTCTACGGCAGGCTCGAAACTCCTATGTTTTCTCGATGCATATTCCGGTTATCACCAAATCCAGATGAAGGAATTAGACAAAGTAAAAAACTTCATTTATAACCCCCTTCAGAACTTTCTGTTTCGTTATGATGCCTTTTGGGCTAAAAAACACAGGAGCTACGTACCAGCGCACTATGCAGCGTTGCCACCACGATCAAATCGGACGCAATGAACATGCATATGTGGATGACATAGCGGTGATGTCCAAAAAGAAGGAAACTCTAATTTCCGACTTGGAGGAAACACTTTCCAATCTATGCAAATACAACATAATGCTTAACCCGAAGAAGTGCTTCTTTGGAATACCAGCCGAAAAATTGTTAGGTTTCATCGTGTCCCAAAGGGGCATAGAGGTGAACCGGGACAAGATTAAGGCCATACTCAACATTTCCAGGCTGACCCGCCTGAAGGATGTAAAAAGACTAACTGGTTGCATTGCTGCAGTCAGTCGGTTTGTAAGCCGGCTCCTTGAAAGAGCCGCACCACTCTACATGCTCCTGAAAAAGACCAAAAAAATCGTTCGGACTGATGAAGATGAAGCTGCACTACAAGACCTAAAAGCAGTACTTTTGTCTACTCCTATCCATGCAACACTAGAACCACTGGAACCGATGTTGCTCTATCTGGCTACGACAAATAGGGTCGTCAGCATCGTCATGGTGGTGCAGAGGCCAGAGGAAAAACATGAACACCTGGTGCAGCGTCCGACTTACTACCTCAGCAAAGTCCTAACTGAATCTAAGCAACAATATCCGCACTATCAAAAGCTGGCTTACGGTGCGTTCTTTGCATCTAGGAAGCTACGACACTATTTTTAGGAGCACCAAATTACCATGGTGAGCACAGCTCCCATGAGGGACATAATTAACAACAACGATGCTATAGGACGTGTCACAAAATGGGGAATAGAGATTTCACACATTGAGTATAAACCTCGTACGACAATCAAATCCCAAATCTTGGCTGACTTTGTTGCTGATTGGTCAGAGACAATGGAGAATATGACCCTACCAGAGTGGGAATACTGGACTTTACATTTTGACGGGTCTAAGACGCTCGGGTGCTGGCATCGTACTCAAATCACCCAAGGAGATAAGTGTTTCTATGTGTTGCAGATCCACTTCACAGCAACAAACAACATTACAGAATATGAAGCATTGCTGCATGGAATCCGGATTGCTAAGGATATCGGCATCCGACGACTTATGTGTTATGGAGATTTGGATCTTGTTGCCCAGCAAGTGTCGGATCACTATAATGCAAACAAGCACATGGTAGCATGTAGGGTTGTTGTTGATGAACTATCTAAATCGTTCAAAGGATTTGAGGTTCAACACATCCCTCAAACAGAAAATGAGGAAGCAGATGCATTATCTCGAATAGGCTCTACGCGGAAAAAGGTCCCAGATGGTGCTTTTCTAGAGCACCTTAAAGTTCCCTATATCACAAGAGTTGATGAGGAGTATCTGACCAAATCCGACTCACCTTTAATAGCTGTTCTGGCTATAATCTCCAGTGGGACAAAACCATACCTTGATTTCTCGGTAGATGGAAAATTACCTCAAGACAAAGTTTTGAGCCGGCAGATAGTCCGACGAGCAAAAACCTATACAATCATAAATGGTGAGCTCTATAAGCGGAGTGTATCTGGGGTCTTTCATCGTTGTGTATCTCTGGAAGAAAGATTGGAAATCTTAAGAGAAATCCACAAAGGAGAATGCGGCCATCACGCCACAGCCAAATCTTTAGTGGCAAAAGCTTTTAGACACGGATTTTTCTAGCTTACAGCCAAGGCAGATGCTGGACGACTGGTCAAGACGTGCAAAGGTTGCCAAACATACGCCAAACAAGCTCATGTTCTGGCTGATCAGCTGCGAACAATTCGAATAACATGGCCTTTCACGGTCTGGGGACTTGACATGGTAGGACCGTTTAAACGGGCTCCAAATGGATTTACTCACCTCTTAGTGATGGTGGATAAGTTCACAAAATGGATTGAGGCTAAGCCCGTCACAAGTTGTGATGGAGCAACAACTAAAAGATTTGGCGAGGATGTTATAATGCAATACAGTTATCCTCATAGTATTATCACGGACAACGGGAGCAATTTTTCTATGGGAGACCTTGCTGAATTCTGCAACGATCAAAAAATCTGGCTTGACATTGCGTCAGTCGCACATCCACATGCCAATGGACAAGTCGAAACATCAAATGGTTTAATCCTTCAACGCCTCAAACCAAGACTCAAAGCACCACTTTTTCGCCGTGCTACGGGGGCTTGGGCGGACGAATTACAATCTGTCATATGGAGCTTGAGAACAACTCCGAACAGGTCAATAGGGTACACACCTTTCTTCTTGGCCTATGGCGTAGAAGAAGTTCTTCCTAGTGATTTGATCATACTTCTCCCTGAGTTGCTGCGTATATCGAAGAGGATGCCGAAATTTCTTGACAAGATGATCTCGATTTAATCGAAGAAGTTCGCATTGTTGCTGAGTAGAGATCAACAGCCTATCAGCAGAAGTTACACAAGTACATAGCCATAGAGTCAGAAACCGGTCTTTCAATAAGGGCGATTTGGTTCTCCGGCTTGTGCAAAAAGAAAGCACAAACATTCCCTAGTTTTGGAAGGGCCCTTTTTAGTTAGCCGAGTGTTGCACAATGGTTCTTACTATCTAACTAATATGCGGCCAGTCAAAGAAAGACCTGCTACTAAGAAGATAAGGAGAGCTGGAGGCAGTATAGACCCAGAAGAATTAGACAAACCTTTTATTCTTAAAATTTTCTTTCTTTGTAATCATATATGTGTACATGTTCAAAGTGAAATAAAGTATTGGTTGCCTCAATATTTTCTGAGAAGTTTTATATTAACATCTTATTTCTGAATGATCATGTCACAATTGAAAATCCCAAAATACTTGAAAGTACTTTATGCTCATGTTTGTTCTAGTTAGATTTTTGGTTCTAAAAATTCTACCTTCGGGTATAAATCTAAAGTTTTCTAGTTTATACTTTGGTTCTTTGTCTGATTGCTGGATGCGGGTATTTTCCAAGTAGTGAATTGTTGGTACTGGAAGCCGACTTTGTTTCCAAGTTTAAACTAGTTTAGCAATTGAGCTCTGTTGCTCGGCAAAGTTTCCGTGTTGAAGGTTTACAGGCTCATAAAAGGGACGAGGCGTAAAGCCATATAAACGATAAGTATAGACAAAACATAAAGTGCTTATGTAATTTTCAAGCACAACGCAAAGCCAAAAGGTGTTGCATAAGTAAAAGCATTCAAAATCTTACTAGATAGAACGTCAAAATAAAAGTATTCTACTTATTACAATAAGATTTGTTTTTCTGAATAACACATTGTTTTCCTGGCATTTCTTATGCCACAGGTGAAGATGGAGCATCAGCCGGCTCACTGGTGACATCACCTCCGCCTTGGTATCTTTCTGAAACGAGGATATTAGACTCGGTCTGCTCATCGTCAGAAACTTCAGTGGTTTCTTCTGGAGGCGGAGGAGGCGTTTCCATGCGAGTGAAGAATGGAGTATCGTAACTGGTCAGATCAGCTACGTGGCACCCATAACCGGCATAGGCATCCATGATATCCTTGATGTTCTGTTCCTTGCTATCTTCAACAACAGTCGAATAATCCCTTGTTACTTTCCAAATTTCCATGCTTCCATGGTAGCTCATAACCATTGTTAGGGAATTCTATGCTGCGGTTCGCTCATATGACATGTTCTAATCTTGGATACTTCCAAATTTCCATGCTTCCATGGTAGCTCATAACCATTGTTAGGGAATTATATGCTGCGGTTCGCTCATATGACATGTTCTAATCTTGGATAAGGTGGGGCATCTCCTTTGCCTTGTCCCGCACCTCAAAGGAAGACATTCTGTTTATGTCGGAAACCTTTAGAGCTTCGCCAATATCCTCTAGTGACAGGCGGAAATCATGAAGGAGATCTCCGACTGAACTAAGCCGGCTGGTGCGAGACTCGGAGGAGGAAGAATCCAAAATATTCAAAGGACCTACATATATGAAGAAAAGTCAGAAATATATATGAATTCCTAGAGTCAGAAAAAAGAAAGGTCAGAGACAGAAAAGCATACTAAAGATGGCATCGTCAACTTTGGTCTTCTCTGCCCGAAGACTCTGGAGTTCATCCCGGAGAGCTTGGGTTATGTCCTTCTCCCTGGCCAACTCACTTGCTAGATCCGAGATTTTCTTGTCCTGGATAGCGATCTTATGATCATGTTCTTCGGTGGCCATATTAGATGATTCAAGAACGCTGTTGATACTGGTCTACCTTAAGCTCATTTAGCTCTCGCCTTAAGTTGGCATTCTCCACCTCCAGGGTCTTGAAATTCTCGGCATCTTCAATCATTTTGCATGACTATTGAACCAGTTATGTAAAAACAAGACAACAGTTGAATAAAAGTTTGACTATGAAGAATCAAAGAACAAGTATGAGGAATGAAATGATTACCTTCAGCTTCAGCCTTGGCAATTTTCAACTAAGCATTCTCTAGATGGAGAGCTCTAATCTCTCTCCATTTATTGCAGATATTCTTCAGCAATTCCTGGTTATAAGCATTAACTTTCTGTAAGTCAGAATAATACCTAGAGTCAGAAGTCTACTAAAGACTCGGGCTAATATTTTAACTAAGTTAAATATCAGCACGCGCCTTGGGGGCTATACTAGTTCGTTCTTTGGCATCCTATGAAAGCATAAATCCAGATTTCCTATCCAACTTCATGCTTGGGGGCTAGAGTATATGATATGAAATAAAGTAAAAGAGCGAGTCGAATTCCGACTTACATAATGTTCATGGGTTAGCTTGCTCAGACTCATCTTCACCATAGAAGAAACCTTCTCGGCGAGAGTCAGAGGGATCACTGGTGGTGGCGGAGCCACACCGGCCTTCGTCTTGTCCTCACGAAGACGAACTTGGTCAAGAAGCTTGGAGAGTTTTACATCCTAGGCTTCTTGTGCCTCTTCTTTGGTAGTGATGTTTTGGATCTCCAAGAATTGTTGGGCCAACTTCTAGATCCCTTCTATAGTTTTCCGAGTCATGCCAAGTTTAGCGATACCCAGATTACTGAGAAGGTTGTCCATGAAAACCTTTGTCGAGGGATCATTAACCTTTGAGGGTTTACCCTTATCAGTTACCAAATCACTCATGGTGACATCGGTTTACGAGCCAAGGATCGTTGGCTTAGAATGCTGAGCTGGATCTTCTGCAGCACGAGGAGATGAGCTAACCTCAGGTGATGTAGAAGACATTGGGGTAGGAGTCAGAGGAAGGCAGCATGCGAAGTAAAATTTAAATTTGACTGGCGCAGGGGCTTTGTCGTGATTCCCTCTCCCTTGCCCTTGACGAGCTGTTTAGCTCTGAAGAAGTGACAGTTCAAGATCGTTACGCTTGAGAAAGAATAAGAGATAAAATGTAAGACCTTGTGAGGAAAGTTACCTCTTCACAACATGCACTTCTTTTGTGCCGATGTAAACAGTCAAAGTTTTATGTTTTCGTGTAAATGCATCCGGCAGCAGTACAAGTTCTCCTTCCTCCTGAGACAACAGTTTCTCAGGAGGATATCCCTCATTAAGAGCAAGCTCCAACTCGGGATGGTCAGCAAGCTGAAAAGAAGTATCTTCTCAGTATTGCGAGAAAATTAGAGCGAAGTACGGATGATCACATATTCGAAGTATAAAGAGTAATAGCTAGAAAACTTACTGGTGTCACAGGATCATCAGCCGTATACATATCCAGAGAGAGATCTGGAATCTTCCTCTCGACCCGCTCCTTAATCAACCATTTAATCTAGGACTCGTACTCCTTATCCAAAATTGAGCGCGAGTAGATCCTGAGAGAATCCATCTTTCTCTTGGTGATTGAGTGCATGAGTTGATCACCATGGTGCTGGAGGGGTTGAATCCGGCGCCCCAGCCAACAGTGAATTAAATCAGATCCTTTTAGACCCTTGTGCTTCATCAGGTACTCGATCCACCTCATGATGATAAGAAGATCGTCAGTGAGAGCCAGAGCTTCCGCATCCCAGGACTCTTGGGGCATGGCGGTGCCATCGACGAATGCTGGAAAAGTAGTTTCTTTGCCGATATCCGGTCTGTCCTTATGATGAAAGAACATGGATGACCATTTCTTCACGGACTCACTAGCCTTAATATTAGGATAGATTCGGTCTCTCCTAACAGTGAGGCTAAGAGTTCCGGTAATGTAAGGATTACCGGAAGTGATAGAGTTTCTCCTAGTATCGAAGTAGTACCGGAATAAAACAAGACTCAGCCTAATTCCGAGATACCCCTCACACAAAGATGCATAAGCACTCATTTCTAAGATTGAGTTCAGGGGGAAGTTATGGAGTTGAACTCCATAGTAATGTATGACCTCAAAAAAGAAATCTGAGGGAGGAAATCTCAAACCTCTGTCGAGGTGAGTGCCGAAGTGCACCTGCTCGTCGACGCAAGGGGTGGGGATGGTTTGATTATAGCCGCTCCACCAGTCACCGGCATGGAGGAGACCTTCCTTCTCCATAATGTGGAGCTTCTCGTCATCAAGGATGCAAGGGATCCATACCCTACAGAAATTTTCCTTCTTTGCCGATGCTGAGGTCGCCGATATGGTCGCCGCCATGCCAGAAGAAGAAGCATCAGCAATTTTGTGGGCGGTGATGGGCGATGACCTTAGATGGGCGGCATTGTGCATTTGGAGGAACGAAGCAGAGGAGCCTGAGCATGGTGGCGTTTGGAGGAAGGAGAAGGTAATGGCACTGGTAAGGAAGGAAAAGGAGATCTTGACCCCTTATATCCCTCACCTCCACCAAGATTCGTGCAAAATAAACAGTAACCATGCCACACATCATGGAAGGAGCTAGGTAACCTCCTCGCGAGGATTACGCTGCCTCGATCTCCGTGCATGCATTAAAATGATGTCTCGGTTCCGCGAAAGGCAGACCCATCAATGGTCATGCTATCAGGAATATCTGTCAGTGACGTGACTTGGCCTTGACTGATGTCAGGTTATGTCAGAGACCAAGTTCTGGCTTAGTTTCAATTTTAAGCTAGAAATCAGAATAATGTACTCATAGGTCTAACTTGTTTTGAGACTCGGATCCTACCCTTTCTTTTGAGTTTCAGGAACCCTTCAAGTTTCTACAAGTCGAAGATAAATCAATCTAGACGATGAAATCCGACTTTGGATCTTGGAGGCTTCTAGGGGCTGCTGTTGGGGATATACTTTCCGGGTATCCTCACTGTGCCTCGCTGACCAGGGTGGCCCACTTCGGGTTAGACCTTTGCTTCACGGGCGACCCAGTCAGAGAGAAGAGACGGAGTCCAGTCCAGCTATAGGAAGGCCTAGAAGACTTACCGACATAGGCCTGTAGTTACTTGTAGTTAAAGATGTACTCTGTAACCGACTCTTAGTTGTAGCAAGATAGGTTTCTCCTATAAACTCTAGGTCAGATATCTATATAAGACATCCTAGGGACCAGCCTTTAGGGCACCCCACAATAGTCTACAATCTCGACTCGCACAGGCAAAACCCTTGTAACCCATATTCCGGCTCTGCCATATTACTGGATTGCTAGCAGGAGTACGATCCATCCACCACCGGCGGATTCGAACCTGGGTAAACTTGTGTGCTCACCATCCAAGAACACCGTATGATTCACACCCCTCTCTTCCACACACCTCGAGGACCCCCTCATGGCGTACCCGTCCTCAATCCGACGATAACGCTTCCACTATATCGGCAACCTTCAAGGTGGTAGCCGACACCCGTACAATAAGTTCGAGGTACACATCCACAACTTAATTGGAGTCTCCCGAATCCAAGCAAGCTTTCACAACAATCAAAGACAAGCTTGTAAGAACCAAAACAAGGCCTAGGGTTTCCAATGAAACCCTAGAACAAGGGTCCCTCAAGTGAATGAGGGGAAATGAAGATCTCTCTTGGTCAAGCTATAGATCAAGGGCTCCTCCTCCGATTCCCCAAATATCAGTGACTTTGGAGGGTTGGATGAAGAGATCTTGGAGTTTTGGTGGCCTCTAATGGAGTGTACTTTATTTTCTAGAACGAGCAGCCTGAGGTAGAAGATGAGGTCCCTTGTTTATAAACCTCACAACTTCAAACCGTTTTCTGACCGTTGGAGACATTTCACACCGGAGACTCCGATCTACATCGGAAACTCTGGCCCATCTCCGGTCCATCTCCGGACAGGCTCTCTGACTGACTTGGGCACCGTCTTGACGCTCAGTCTAGAGACTCTGGCAGAAATTCCGGACCAGGGACACCGGAGTCTCCGATGGTTCCACACTGTAAACTCCGGTCTGAGAAATCACACTAGAGATTCTGGCCAATCTCTGGTCCATCTCCGGACCCCCTCACAGAATGACTTTGGGAAGATTTTTGAGTCCACTCCGGAGACTCTTGGGGAAACTCTGTACCACACCGGAGACTCCAGTGTTTGCACACTAGAACTCCGGTCTGGAATGTTCAGGAAAGTTCAGTTTTGGCCAGGAAATTTCCCACACTAATATGGCCTTTTCTCTTTTCAATAGATTGACCCGAAGACATTATCACACAGTAAAATGAACCTTATGTTGTTAATGAACACCAAAACATATTAGGATAATAAAGGTCCTTTTAATCTCCCTGTTTTTGGTGTTCGATGACAACAAGAGGTTTTGCATGGAATTTTTAATTAGAAACAACTATGCTTCACCTGACGATGTGTAGCAAGATAATCAAGTAATACATGCAAGTCAGGTAATGGATAACTTGTTACAATAAGGAACAGGCATAGACATGTCCACACACATAGATAGTTCACATAAACCAAATAAGTCTCACATGAACCAAATGTTCGAATAAAGAGACGACCACACACCCTAACCCATGCAAATCCCGATGCTCCTAATGGACACCTTCTCCCCCTTTGGCATCGAAATGCCGAAAAGGGAAAAGTCCAAGCTATCGCCCCAAAGGAGTCAATCGGAGTCCTCGTCATCATCATCATCCTCATCCTCATCCTCATCATAATCATCATTAGCCGCAGAAGTATGTTGGCCTTTGCTTTGAGGGCGAGAAGAGGAAGTGCCCTGAGGTGCAAAACCAGAAGTGACCTCAGAGAAATTCTTCCAATCAACCAAGCTTGCATTCATAGCATTCTAGGCACCAAAGGACAGCGTGTGATCAGACTTTGCAGATGGTTCATCTCCATGATCATCGTTGTATTCTGACTCCTCTTCCTCTTCTTCCTCTCCTTGAGCCTTGATGTCCTTGAGGAGCTTCTCAATTCTGCGGTTCATCTTGTAGGATTCATGATGTCCCTTGCTAATGTCCATGATGATGCAGCACAAAGTCTTCTCCCAGAAATATGCCTTCTTGACTTTCTCCTGAACAAACTCACGTGTGACAGGAGCCATAGGTGCATTGGAGGCATTCTTCCTCCTAGAGCCCCTAGGAGGGGTGGGAGCACGCTCAGCCTCAGACATCTCCTCATCCTCACTCTCAAACGGCTGCCTAGGAACCATCTTCCCTTTCTTTTGGAGACACACCATGGCATGCTCCATAAGATTGGGAAGAAGGGCAAGTGGTGAACCATGTGGTTGAGTATTCATAAGTCTCATCACTAGAGCAGCATATGGAGGAGACTTCTAGAAGAGAATAGCATGGTGCATCTCCTCAAATATGTAATCCATAACATCATAGCATATCCTTCAGCATCAGGGCCAGCAAGGTGTACCTTGTGAGCATGGTGAAGCAAGTTGACAAGCCCACATCTAATAGCATCATCATTGTCGGCACTGGGAGAAATGTTGTGGCGGAATATCCTCAACTATAAGTTGTAGAGAGGCTTGAGGCCCTTGTCCTCACCGACCACCACATTCTTTCCATAGAGGGGATCCAACTTGGTTTTGCTCTCACTAAGAGCAGCATCATGCATACGGTGCCAAACAGGAACATACACACCCTAGAAAGTCTCATTGATGACTCTGGCAAAGTCAGAGAAGGTAGCTGTACATCGAACATTGCCAGTCATCCAAGTAATGGTCCTTGCCTGATTAGTCCCAAACACCACAGTTCCATAGAATTGCTAGAAAAGAGTAATGATGTCATTTTCTCGGAGCTCTATGAGCCCATGCATCCCGAGCTTCTCAGTGATCCACAGAGCATCTACAAAGTATTTGTTGGCACGCATGTACTCGATCTCCATATACCTTTGAGGACAAACATGGGACTTGGTGAGCTTGCTATAGATATCAGTCATGAACACTTTCTGCTCCCTTATCCAATAACAAGGATCATCATAGGTCCCTGGCAGCTCATAGAAGCTTTTCTTACATAGGTCACGGAACTCCTTCTTGGTCATATGGGCAAGAGATTGAAAATTTTCATACTTGGCCCTCTTGGCACGGTTTTCCTCCTCTATGCGCACATGGTTCTTCCTCATGTACTTAGCATCTCTGAGCTGCTGCCTGCAGTTGAATGGCGGGATCACATACTGACCAGCTTGTTCATCAAACTGAGGATCCACCCTTCTATACTTGGCCTTGGTGAGACCATGACAAGAATCAGAGCCTCCTGTGAACAGAGAATGAGGGGGATAGCCTGGGGGTAAGCACATATGTCCTAGAGATAAACACAAGTCCCTCAGACCTTGGCAGGATCTGCTAGAAGCAATCTACACCAGAGTCTTTGGTATGCAACACCGCAATCTCCGGTCAGACAAATTGGAGTCTCTGGCCTGGGCCGGAGTCTCCGGACTGAAGGACTGGAATCTCCGGTCTAGAAAATTTTGTTTGCATAGGAGACTGCAGGAGGACGCGATTCTAGCAGATCGGGCAAGGGAATGAGACTCATGTGAGGAAATGCACGCAGACATGTTGTTCTAGTGGGAAAAATTAGTACAAAACCCAAAATAAACAAAGGGGATGAACCCTAGGTTCATGGTGAGAAGAAAGGTACCAGATCTATCCATTGCAGAGATTCCACCGGTAGGGAATGTCCCAGGGGTGGAGAGGGTGGAGTTGGCTGGTGGCACGGTAGATCCTGGCGGCAAAGCATCCTCCAGGCGGCGGTTTTGGAGTAGGAGTAGGCGGTTGTGAGAGTGGGAGTCGGGGTGGAAGATAGAGTCTGTGTGACTCTTTCACCCCGGCTCCCTTAAGTCACAGGCAGAAACTTCCCCAGACCAGAGACTTCGGTCCGACAGAACGGAAACTTCGGCCTGACCCGAGACTTCGGTGTTTGCACACCGGTAACTCCGGTCCTCTTCGACCAAAACCAGCCAAATTCAAGTTTGGGGACATATATGAGATGAAAAGTTTTTAGGGGAGAGATTAAGGCTTGGGTGTAGACTCCAAACTATGAAGAACCAAATAGGCAATGAAATCCAAATTAAATGATAAGTGAAACTTCAAATCGAACAGAGCCAAGAACCAACCCTTCACAATGAAGGGGGCGGTGGCCAAGGCCACCATGTAAGAGTGTGAGGCATGAAACCGCAAAGAATTATCCTTGGGTTCATAACCTCTACTCATCAATGAAGCTCACATATCACAAAATGACATTAAGAGAATTGATTTTCTTAATTTTGGCATTATGGGAGGAGGGATAGCCCAATGGATTAGGACCTCACTCCCCTTATGTCCATGCATGCATCAAAACCACACAATGATCAAGATATAGGTGAATATGCAATATGCTCAAGTCAAACTCCTTAAAACTACGATATTTAGCTCATTCCTCAAATAGCAAAATCTTGCTTCATCAAGTGGCTTCGTGAATATATCTACAAGTTGGTCTTTGGTTGATACATAAGATAGCTCAATATCTCCTCAGGAAACATGATCTCTAATGAAATGATGACGGATCTCAATATGCTTTGTTCTTCTATCATCCACCGGATTGTAGGCAATCTTGATAGCACTTTCATTGTCACATAAAAGAGGAACTTTGTCACAATGGACACCATATTCCTTCAAAGTTTGCCTCATCCATAACAATTGAGTGCAAGCACTAGCTGCAGCCACATACTCAGCCTTGGCAGTGGAGAGAGATATACGGTTTTTCTTCTTAGAAGACCAACACACCAAGGACCTACCAAGGAATTGGCAAGCCACGGAGGTTGATTTTATATCATCCTTATCACCAGCTCAATCCGAATTAGTGTATCCACAAAGAGAGAATGTTGAACCCCTAGGATACCATATACCATAGTTTGGGGTATGAACCAAATATCGAAAGATTCTTTTGACTACCATCAAGTGACTTTCTTTAGGAGCCGCTTGATACCTTGCACATACTCCTACACTTAACACAATGTCGGGTCTAGATGCACATAGGTAAAGCAAAGAACCAATCATGGATCGGTATACCTTTTGATCAACATCTTTACCATTTGGGTTAAGCTCAAGATGAGTCTTGGTTGCCATGGGAGTACGAGTTCCATTTAGTGCCTTCATGTTGAACCTCTTGGGCATGTCTTGGGTATATTTGGATTGATTAAAAAGGTTCCTCCTCTTATTTGCTTGATCTCAAAACCAAGAAATACCCTCAACTCCCCCATCATAGACATCTTGAACCTATCAGTCATAAGCTTCAAGAATTCATCATTAAAGGCTTTGTTAGTTGAGACAAAGATAATATCATCAACATATATTTGGTAAACTAAAAGCTCCCCACTAACCTTCTTAGTAAAAAGAGTGGGATCAATTTTCCCAACCTCAAATCCACGGTCTAACAACAACTCTCTAAGGTGCTCATGCCAAGTACGTGGAGCTTGTTTAAGTCCATAGAGTGCCTTATCAAGTTTGTAGACATGGTTTGGGAAGTTGGGATCCTCGAAACCCAGGGGTTGCTTAACATAAACCAACTCATGTAATGGACAATTTAGAAAAGTACTTTCCACATCCATTTGTTGTAATTTAAAGTTATGATGTGCGACATATGCAAGAAGGATACAAATGGACTCAAGGCGAGCCATGGGAGCATAAGTCTCTCCATAATCAATGCCTTCAATTTGGGAGAACCCTTGTTTTACCAATCTTTCCTTGTTCCTCACAACAATACCATGTTCATCTTGGTTGTTCTTGAATATCCATTTAGTGCAAATAACGTTGTTTCTACTAACTTCCATACTTTGTTTCTCTCAAAGTTGTTGAGCTCTTTGTGCATTGCTTCTAGCCAATGTGAATCTTCAAGAGCTTCCCATATTTTCTTTGGCTCCACCATGGACATATGAGCTTGATGCTCACCAAAGTGCTTCAGTTGATCTCGAGTGGACATTCCACTTCTTAGATCACCACGAACATTCTGAAGTGTGTGCTCTCTTCTTTCTAACATTCTGTCCACTCTACCTTTGCGATGAGTTTCGATCTCCTTGTTGTTCCTTGCAGGAGTCTCTTCATCATTGTGGTCCTCGTCTTGACCATTAAATTGACCTTGATCAACAATGGGTTCAGCTTCATCAACATGTTCTACAGGTTGATCTTTGTAACATCCCAGCATTAGAGCTTAGAAATAAGCCGAGATCAGGTATGTGCATTGCATTCATGCATAGAAAATCTGGATAATTTCCGCGCTTTTAAATAAAACTTGTCAAAGTGATTGAAGCTTCTCTTAACTTGGTGGAACTGAAGTAGATCATCAAGTTGACTGCAATAAGTTTCAATGTGACCTTTGCTAAAACCTTACCTTTGGGTAATATAATTTGATCTAAGGGTAGATCAAATGCAATAAAACTAAGTCACAACACACTACTTAACAAGGAGTACTAGATCTTCTAGAGATCATGATATGGTATGCCATACAACAACTCAAGGATGAATACTTAATATTCTGAAGATGATATCAAGGTATTATCTACCACAAACCCTGAATACCAAGTTAAGTATATAACTTAAGTAAAGAAACCCATAACTAAATCTTGAAACACTTGTTTGCCATAGTTATTCCTACCATGGGTATCATGGTAGTTTTTAAACATTATCTCTTATCACAAATAGAGTGGAAAAGGAAGGCAAGCCAAGACCATCCAGCATATACTCTTAATATCATATTAAGAGATAATATTCCTATTTAACCAAGTCTTAGTGCCCATTGATCATCAATGATTGAGTAACCTATTGCTGACCTAGAACTTATTGACTCATAGTCTTTGACCTATTATATTAACCTTGCAAAGACCTTAAGTAAATTAATAAGAAGAAGGAACTAGATATAGTAGAGTGTGCCAACATCAATGGAATGTGATCCTTAGTGGAGATCAAACCATCTAAATATGGAGGAGTTAACTCACTCATGAGTTAACTAGAAGAAGCATCTAAACCTAAGAGATGAGATAGTGATCATGGAGCTATGAGGAAGCTAGTAGTATTAGAGTATCCAATGATAATCTTGTTAAGACAAGTGGGTATAAACTTAAAGTAAGCTTCCTTAACAAGATGAGCCTATAGATAGACTAGTACAAATCTAGTACTTAGTGTTAATAGATTTTGATCAAATAATTAGAAGCCTAAGCTTATTATGATCAAGTTATGGAAGCCATCATTCTCAAATTACTTGAGAATAGATGATTAGGTATCGAAGAAGAGTTGTGAGTATGCCAAATTAGGCAAAACGTTAGTAAGATGAATCATCTAGCTTGATTATGAGAAGTTAAGCTAGAGTTTGATGAAGTGTATAATATGAGTTATATGGAGTAGTTGGAGGCATAGAAGTTTAACCAAGTTAATATAAGAACAACTTGTATTATGGAGAGTAGTACCACACCCATTCCAAAGGATTGGTATCACATGTGATATATAGAGAGAAATATAATCTTACAAGCCTTGAAAGTAGAGGCAAGGTTATTATAAAGGAGTTTATGGATGGAGTAAGAAGCAGTTACATTGATGAATTCATCAAGGGTAGTTCAGAAGTGCAAGTTATGCTGTAAAGGAAGAATGTTACAAGAGTGGATTAATGAAGTTAGAACTAATTAGATGAATGACTTCCTCAGAGGTAATTTAGAAATGGAAGTCATATATACTAGGAGAAGAATGAAGGAGTAATGTTGATGTGGCATGACCATGTCATCATATGATGATGGATATGTTGGATTCAGATGATTGACTTAGTCAGGAAGATGTGATCTTTGTGAATAAGATAAGAGAGATATATAGAGTATATTTAGGAAAGGAATTCCTTATCTAAAGATAAGCTTAGTGATGTATTATGGTAGGAGTGCTTGAGAAACCTTTAACCAACAGTATATCAAGACATAACAAGACCCATGTCTACATGTTTGTTCAAAACCCTAAAAAAGCAAATTGATAGTGGAACCATTTCCTATTCCTAGGTAACCATTGATCAATACCTCTTGGACAATAAATCTTCCAAGAGATAATTAGAATGCCAGTTGAGAGTATTGATGGAAGCCTTGTCTACCTTAATATCTAACCCTAATAGAAACCTAGACCCATGAACCAACAAGATTGCTCTAGGTAGTAATTCCAATATATCACTCTAAGTTGAGATATCAAACCTACTCATAGATTTAGAAGTAGTATCCCTAAAGCTTGATCCTTATCCATATTCATAATAGAATATGACTTTATTAAAACCATCCTAAAACTCATGCCAGTTATTTGGAAATGAACATTTTCATTAATGATTGCTATTCATGCTTCTTGACTTCACCAAGGTTGTCCATGGTAATCCTAAAAACTATAAATCAAGTAGGATTTGAATAAGAGAAATCACCAAATATGGAGAACGATGAAAATCAAATCATCATATTAAGAACCACAAGTTTTAATACCTTATAATGTATATTTATAATTCCTTTAGGAGGTTAAGCATTAATAAGATTCTATATATATCATTCACCATTTTAAATCCTTACCATTACAATTATTAAGTGAAAAAAAATCATTTTTGTGAAATCTTATTATAAGAAACAAATTCCTAAAACCCTAATCCTTATTAATATTTCCTAATGAAAAGGACTTTTCATATAATTATGAATATTTTTAGTGCACAATAAGAAATGAAGATATGAGGGTCATATTTTCTTTACACAATAATATTCAGAGCCTACAAACTCTCTGGATATTTAAAACCTTGGAGAAATTCATATTAGAAATGGTTTGTAAAAACAGAAAACAGAAAGTCGAAATAGAAAAAGAAAACACAACGCTACAGTACCGGCCCATGGCCCAGATCGTCACGACGCTAATTGTCACCCGCGTGCGCCAGCCGCCGCGGCTCGCTCACTTTGCTTCAGCCCAGCCCGAATAACACTTCGTTCGATCTATCGTTGTCGTCCACCTCGTGCAGGTGCGTGTCGTTGTCCACCGTGTCGGGGTGCGCCAAGATGCTCCCCGCCGATGCTAGGAGGGATAAGAATGCCACCACGATGTACTTTCATCCTCATCCCCTCATTCTCCTTCGCCCACTCTCTCTTCTCCTCTCCACCGAAGGACCACCGAACCCTAGCTCGCCGGAGCTCTGAGAAGTCGCCGTTCCCGACCTCCCCTGGAAGTTTTGAGTGCACCGTTGGACTTGCCTTGCCATCCTCATTCTCCCTAGCTAGGCCACGGAAGCCGGAGAGCCCCCTCTCGATCCAATCGACACCTCCCTTCTGCTGCCAGTCGCTGATGTTTACTGTCGATTCTGAGCTCGCCTCTCCTTGCCATCACCTCTACGAGCTTCCTGGTGAGTCACCGGTTGACATGGGTATACCCTACAGGTACTCGAGTTTGGCATATACGATCCAGCTACGGCAGAAGCCCATGTCATTGTCAAGGCCCAATGCAGAATTCGGGTGACCCACAGATTCTTCGATTGCTTGTAGCGCAAGAAGAAGCTTAAGCTAGAAAGTTCAAAGGGACAAACCCTAATCTGTAACCAACTTGACCTGCTACCCGAGACCTAGCCTATCTATATAAAGGCTAGGAGGGGCGGCGAGGAGGACAATCACAACCCTAGTTTTCACAACCATCGCCAGATTGCATCTGCGCACCCCCTGCAACTTTCGACTCCCTCGATAATTCCAAGAGAAGACAAGCAGGAGTAGGGACCTCTACGAGGCCTGAACATGGGTAAACCTTGCATCCCTATGTGCTTCTTTGCTAGCCGATTGATGCCTCCAGCGCTCCCTCCTTCTCCAAAACCCAAGTCCATAACAATGGGCATTGACGAGTTAAACCCTCGTCAATTGGCTCCGTCTGTGGGAATTGGGAGTGCTGATGTCGTGGCTTCTTCGGCCCCGTCAACCGCGAACTACAATTCTGCAACAGCGGAGATTCGCCAGCTCTTCGGTGCTTTCGACTTCATCGTCCACACGCCGGCCACTCGCCCGGCTTGCGAGTCCATGGGTGATGGGATCAGCCTCGTGATCGGGAGCGTCCAGCCGATGGCACCCGCGATTGCTCCAGCTTCGTGTTTCCTGCCACCAATCGGCACCCTCAGCAAGCTCAATGCCCTGGCAACAATTGGGAGCACGGACAACAACAGCAGTCCTGGATCCGATCTGGGTGACCTAGCCACAGAAGATGGAGCCTACAACTCCAGATCTGAAAGTTGTGGGAGCAACAGTTTCCCCAACCACTTCATGTGTGCCGTCATCAACACGGGTGACACCGACGTCAATTGCGAAATCACCGGCACTGGCACTGGACCGCCCAATGGCGGTATACCAAACAGTGGCCCTACCAACGACGACCCCACCAATAGCGTGCCCACCAATAATGGGATGGGAGGAGAACCGTCGCTCACGGCGAATGAGAACACTGGAGAGCGCATGCTGATCAAGCTCAACGACAACGAGTGAGCCTGCTGTCGAGAAGCTCTACGGGGCAACCCTCTACCCCCCAACACCTCGTAGCACATGTTGATGGGCTACCATTGGCTGCTAAAGGAGGAATTCACGCGCCAGCAGCAAGTAATCGCGCATATCGAGGCACGTAGAAAGACGATGGACTAGTCGAGCCTTCGGCGAGATGGGCTCTCCTTCGACGAAGGATCCTCCTCCAAGGGCAACGAGTACCTAGCCAACAAAAGGCGATCTCGACTGGCCCACCTCACCGAACAAGAACACGTAGAATCCGTGAAAGTCCTCGACTTCAGTTCTATGACGGTGGATATGCAAGGTAACATGCTCCCAAAGATGCCGCAAGCTGCGGTGACAGCGGCCATCATGTACCTCCTCAACAACCAGCCACCGGCTGGAGATCCGCGAGCTGCCATGCACCGATCTACGATCGTGCGCCTGGGGCTAATTGAGGCCGCCCTCAATAAAGAACCAACACCAGAGCCTAAGAAAATCAAGGCTCTGGACAAATACTACTACTCGTACTCCTCCAGTGATGATAGTCCCGATCTGTCACAGCGACATCGCTCACGGTGGAATGACCATGACTACGACGCGCGTGATGACATCATGCAGCGCAAGGTCAACAAGATGCGGGCAAGGCATGCTCGTTCGACTGACTCGGAAGAAGACGAGACGGAGCTCTGTGGTGCCAGATGCTTCAGTAGGGCCATCAGGCAAAAGTGAATGCCTAAGGGGTTCAAACTCCCGTCGGAGAACCCAAAATTTGACGGCCTGCAGGACCCGAAAATCTGGTTGGAGGACCACATCTCCTACGTCAGGCTGCACGACGGGAGTCAAAACACGGCCATGCAATACCTGCAGCTACAGCTGCAGGGCGTCGCTCGAGCATGGCTCAACAACCTCCCACGTGGATCCATTCGCAGTTGGGAAGAGCTGGTCTACAGTTTTGTGTGCAACTTCAATGGCACTTACAAAAGGCCCGCGTCAATCGAAGAACTAAGAGGCTGCCACCAAAGGTCCGGCGAGTCGCTGCGCTCGTACATCCAGAGGTGGTCCATCATCAAGAACTCCATAGAAAACATCTTAGAGGACCGTGCAATCGACGCGTTCAACAGTGGTGTTCGCCGTATAGAGCTCAGGGAGGAGCTGGGCCGCTCGAAGCCCAAAACAATCGACCACCTGATGGAAATCACGAATTGGTGGGTAGATGGAGAAGATTCGGTAAAGAACCGCACCTACTCCGATGATGACGACGACCTTGGGCGGAGACGCGACCTCTGAGGAAAACGTCGAATGCGCGTCTATGAGGACCGCGACGAAGTCAATATGGTTGCAGCTAGCTACGACGACAAACACGACGACAACCGCAACCGCGGATATCAAAGCGGTGGATACCGCGACAGCGGGAAAACCACACAGATGTGGCAGCACCGCACTCGCGAAGAGGCACCAGTAACATCTATCCAGGATAAACTGTCCGGACCATGCAACATGAACTTCTACATCGACAAACACGACGACAAGAAAAGTCCAGCCACCTCCTAAAGGACTACTGCGAGTTCCTCAAGCTCCATGAAGGCCTATCTCAGATGAATCGTGACGCGATCAACCGGGGCTACGGAGCCGCCCTAGGCGCTGTGGCACATGGAGCTCCTCCAGCACCGCCCGGACCACCACCACCCGTGGCTGCACTAGTCCAACATCATGGAGGCGAGCCGTACCCGCGAGCCGTGGGCAACATGGGGATGATACAAAAAGGACGTCCCTCCAACCGAATGCAGAAGGCAATCACCTGCCAAGTCAATTTGGCGATAAACTCTTGACAAGCGCGACCACCTCAGTGGAAGCGACTCCTGCATCACCTTCGACAAGCGCGACCACCCGCGCCAAGTTCCTCATCCAGTCCATTGTCCCCTCGTACTCGAGGCGCAGATTGGGGGCTTCGATATGAGTCGCGCCTTCATGGACGGCGGAAGCAGCATCAAACTCAAGTTAGCGAGTACCTTGTGTGCGATGAGGATCCCTCTGACTTGTCTAGAAGTTTCAGACACGACGTTCCATGGCATCGTCCCAGGGAAGGGCGTATATGCCCTGGGCAAAATCAACCTCGACGTCATCTTCGGCACGCTGCAAAACTTTCGGCGGGAGCGCATCGACTTTGAAGTTATCGGCTGGCACTCACAATACCACTGCATCCTCGGACGTGTCACGTTCGCGAAGTTCATGGCAGTGACGCACTACTCCTACCTGCAGATGAAAATGCCAGGTCCAAATAGAGTCATCACAATCAATGGAAGCTTCAAGAGGTCCGACAGCCGCGACATGGAATTCAACAGAATCTCCCAGTCCTTCGGCATGCAGGAGGAACTCGCAAGGTTGAAGGAATCGACAGACAATAGTCTGCGTCCCCTGAGCAAGCCAATTTCACCCGACCTATCCTTCGACTCGTTGGTACACACGAAGAAAGTCTAGGTCCACCCAACGCACCCGACCAAGACGACCCTCATCGCCAACAACTTGAGTTCCACATAGGAACTCGCGCTCGTCGAATTCCTCCATGAGAACTGAGAAATCTTCGCCTGGTGTCCAGCGGACATGCCAGGGGTTCCCAGGGAATTCGCCGAGCACTCACTCAATGTAAATCCAGACGCGAGGCCAGTCAAGTAGACAATACGGCGACTATCTGAACCAAGAGCAAAAGCAGTTGGTATGGATATCAACAGACTCCTCGACGCAAACTTTATACGCGAGATCAAGGAAAGCACCTGGCTGGCTAACACAATGCTTGTGCCTAAAAAAGACACGGATATCCTACGGATGTGCGTGGACTTTACCTCCTTGAATAAGCACTGCCCAAAGGACCACTTCCTGTTGCCACGGATCGATCAAATCATCGACTCCACCGTGGGATGCGAGCGCCTCTGCTTCCTCGACGCCTACTCAGGCTACAATCAGATTCGAATGAAGGAGGAAGACCAGGAGAAAACAACATTTACAACGCCCTTTGGTGTGTTCTGCTACAACACGATGCCCTTTGGGCTAAAAAATGCAGGAGCCACCTATCAACAGTGCATGCAGGCTTTCCTCAAGAACCAACTTGGTCTCAATATCCAAGTCTACATTGACGACATCATCATCAAAACCAAAGAGGAAGCCATGTTAATAGATGATCTCCGCGAGACCTTTGCTAACCTCGACCGCTGCCAGATCAAGCTCAATCCGGACAAATGTGCATTCGGCGTGCCATCTGGGCAATTACTCGGGTATCTCCTCTCTACGAGAGGGATCGAGGCAAACCCGGAGAAAATAAAGGCCATACTGGCCATGGAGAAGCCACAGAACGTAAAATGCGTCCAACAGCTGGCTGAGCGAATCGTGGCGCTCATTCGAATCATTAGTCGAATGGGAGAAAATGCACTGCCCTTCTACCAACTCCTCCACAAAGCTGACAAGTTCGAGTGGACAGACGAGGCGCAAGAAGCATTCGAAGATCTCAAGCGTCTACTATCCATCCCGCAAGTATTGGTGATGACTCGCGAAAAGGAACCGCTGCTGCTCTACATCTCTGCCACCAACCAGGTGGTCAGCACAGTGCTCGTGGTGGAACGAGTCGAAGAAAATAAGTTCCATGGGGTCCAGCGCCCAGTATAGTACCTCAACGAGGTGCTCACCCTAATAAATCAGTGGTACCCGCACTACCAGAAGCTAGCATATGGCATCTTCATGACAGCCAGGCGACTGCGTCACTACTTCCAGGAGCACCCAACCGTGGTGGTAAATGACGCCCTGCTCGGGCATATACTCAATAATCTTGATGCCACCAGACGAGTCGTGCTCTGGGGAATCGAACTGTCTCCACGAGACATCACATATGAGAAGCGTGACGCGATCAAGTCACAAGTTATCCCAGATTTCCTCGTGCACTGAATGGAGAACCAGCTCCCCGACAAGCCAGACATGTCCTATCTTTAGACAATGCACTTCGACGGATCCAAGCAATAGGACGGAGCTGGCGCAGGTATCATACTAACATCGCCCCAAGGAGACAAGATGAAATATATTCTGCAAATGTAGTTCACCGCCTCCAATAATGAAGCCGAATACGAAGCCTTAATCCATGGGATGCGGATGGCGAAAGCATGCGGCGCCAAGAGGCTCATCATCTACAGCGACTCCAAGCTGGTGGTCAATCAAACGATGTACGAGTGCGACGCACTGAGCGACAACATGATCTCCTATCGCGACCTCTACGACACACTCGAGGGAGACTTCGACGTCTGCGTGCTGCGACATGTAGTCCACGAAAGCAATGAAGAGGCGGATCTACTCGCCAACATTGGCTCCACCTGCACCCCCATACCACCTGGGGTATTCCTCGAGCGCATCTGCGAGCGCTCCATCAAGCCCAAAGCTCCAGGGAAGAAAGCAAGCACGCATCAACGGACTCGGGGGCTATGCCACCCAACAAGCCAATGGCACTCGACGACATGGAGCTCGATACATGACTTTAAGGACCAATGGGAGTCATGATGATCGAGCCATCTTGGACACAACCTTACATCACATATCTACTCAACAAGACGCTGCCAGATGACCCGACTGATGCGCGACACATCGCGTGACGATCCAAGGCATTCGCCCTCATCAACAGCAAACTGTACAAGCGCAGTATTACAGGGGTACTTCAACAGTGAGTCTCCAATGGGGACAGAAGGATCGTCCTCCTCGACATACATGAAGGCACCTGCAGACATCATGCTGGAAGTCGTGTCCTCGTTGCCAAAGCTCTGCGAGCTGGATGCCAAGGACATCGTCCAGCGCTGCAACGCTTGCCAGCGATTCGCGGACAAACCTCATGCACCTGGCGTGAAACTCAGGCCAATACCATTGGCTTGGCCCTTCGCACAATGGGGACTCGACATGGTTGGCAAACTCCCAAAGTTCTCGCGAGGAGGTTATGTCTACCTCTTATTCGCGGTCGACAAATTCACCAAGTGGATCGAGGCCATACCGGTGACGAATCAATCAGGGGCCAGCGCTGTCAAGTTCTTCGAGTCCATTGTCTATCGTTTTGGAGTGCCACATAGCATCATCACGGACAATGGGACGAACTTCACCTCTAAGGAGTCCAGGAATTCTACGAAAACCTGGGAATCAACATAAGCTACACCTCAGTGGCTCACCTGCAGACCAATGGTTAAGTCGAAAAGGCCAACGGCCTCATCTGCGGTGGAATCAAGAAACGACTCTTCCAGCCACTTGAACAAGCCGCTGGATGTTGGCCAGACAAGATGCAATCTGTACTTTAGAGCCTACGCACAACTCCAAACAGCATCACGGGATACACTATGTTCTTCATGGTGCACGGTGCTGAAGCGGTGCTACTCGCAGAAGTAGGCTACAAAGCCTGATGGGTGGTTGCATACAACGAGAAGGAGTCAACTCTTGCACTCGAAGACTCCGTCGACCTCCTTGACGTAACACCCCGGTAAAACCACTACTAGAAAATCGCGTGTTGTTTTATTTTTGTGCATCATCATGACCACATGCTCATGTCATCATACCACATTGCATTTGAGCATCATCATGTCATCATGCATGGTTTGACTAAAAATTATTTTCTAAAAACTACCTTTGTTTTCTAAATATTCCTGTCTTTATTTCAAATCAAAACCCGATCGTTCCGGATATTTTATTTTGTCTACAAACTACTTACAAAAGACTATTCAAAACAAAATAAAATAAATAAAATACTTTATCAGGGAGGCAGCCGCTGGCCAGGCCCAGCCCATAGCCACCTACCACCCCACTAAAAAAAGAACCCAGCTACCCAGACCATAGCCCCGTCGCCGCCGTAACGCACACGCGCGCGTGTGACGCAGCATGCAAAGCCGGTCCACACCCAGCGCAACGACCCGAGCGCGATGCAACGCACGCTGCATGTCCGCGCGAGCAAGCCGCAACCCGCCTGGCCCTACCACGACCGCCCCTTCCTCGATCCTATCCCCACCTACCCCGACTCCCTCGCCACGATCCATCAACCACCATGCACCACCGCCTCTGCTTCGACCCGGCCACCGCCGCTGGCGTGCCCTCAACGTCAGCCTGGCCGCCGTCATACGCAGCACCTCGCCAGGGATCTCCGACACCCCCTGCCGCTCCTCAGTTGCCAAGGCTGCTGCTCGGTCCTCTCCTTACCCGGGCCACCGTTGACCCCGTCGCGGATCCTCCCTGACGCGAGCTCGCCCCGCGCGACCACCACCTCCGAGCACCGCCGCCCTGCTCGTCTCCCACACCGTCCGCTGCAGCGAGTTCCTCGCCTGCGCACGACCCTACACAAGTCCCCACCGTCCCGGCCCACAGAGGAAACACACCACCCCCATTCGTGTATTCCTTGCCGTCCAGTACGCGGCCTCCTCCGCTCGTTGTCAGCCGTCACCGCGCCGCCGCTGTCCTCGTTCTTGGCAGCATCGTGGCCCCGTGGGCCCCTCTTCCCTCCGGTCACCTTGCCTCTGCTATCAGCGACCGCGCTTACCGGCTCCCCATCGGCAGGCCAACGTCCCTTTCCACCTCGACATCAACGACTACCAGCAGCGCCTCTGCCTGGCCTGCGAGTCAACCGGTGATGCCTTGTTACGTTCTGCCTCTGTGATGCTAATAGATGGTGGTGTCGCGAACTTACCCTTTTGTGTTTTTTGGCTTCCAAAGAACTGTTGGATGGTGCACCGATGGGATGATGATGGTGTGGCTATTCAAGATCTACCATGAACTACTGCGACAAGATGGACCCGATGATCATAAGGCTCCGACACCAATTCTATGCCGCGTCTTTGGTGCTCGAGGCTGGAACCCAAGGGCGATGACGCCACACCGAAGAATCCCCGACTAGGACCGTTCGTATGTCAAGATCTTCATCATGGGACACCAAGATCTACTTCATGGAACCGAAGACCGTGGAACGCCGAGGTCCCCTTCACGGATGCCAAGTTCTCTGACCCCGAACCAAGATCGCTGAGCCTCGAGCCCCTGATCTTGAATCCGAAGACCGATCCCACCGGACCCAAGCCCCAAGACCATTGGTGCCAAACCCTAATGTGATTCCCTACCTGAGAACCCTATTTTTATAACATATAACCTCTAACTTGTTGCATATTAAAATCATCCATACTCGTATTCATGTTTATTTGTTTGGGGGTACTTTGTTGATTCACCTCATAATTGAATATGGAGACTATATGACGGCAAATCTAGTCTTCGGCTCCATTTAAATTTGTGTAGCAAACCGATGACATGTTTTTCCTTGTTAATATAACATTTCAATTGTGGGGTATCTAAACAAGATGAACCTATGAATTAATTGTCGGGACCCCAGTTCCGCTTAATATTGCATAATTGCACCGCATCTTTGCCATGGCATACATCATCATGCATCATGCCCGATCTTTTGCCGTAGTATTAAATATTGCGTCCGGTGTTTCTTCTAGTGCTTTGCTTATTCACGGATTAGGCTATTGTAACACCCCGTCCACTCCTAGGCCCAGGGGGTGTCACTCCTGGCAGCTTAATAGGATATCTAGACTGGCCCCACAGACCAACACTAGTCTTTTCTACGCACTTTGTCCTCACTCGTGCGCACCCGGTTACCCACTTCCCAGTCGGTCACCCATCCTAGAATTGCTCTAGGCAAAGCACGCTTAACCTTAGAGTTCTTTTCGAATGAGCTTCCGGAAAAGAAGTTGCAACTTGTTGGTATGAGTATTCTATCAATCCTATTAAGCCATGTGCCTGGTCTCACAGCTATTAAGTTGATGCGAGCTTCGACCCATTCTCCGATGTATCTTCGGCAATGTTTTCCAGGCGAGTAATCTCCCCCTTTCTACCTACTTTGCATTTATAGTCTTCACTTCCTCCTGTTGATCTATTGCTATCCTTGTTGTGATGCTTTAGTTTCCATGCACCATTTATATTCCCCGCAGCCTCTATATGGCCTTGGACACATCCTATTGCCTGTTGTTTGATAGACATACGGCCTTGCAAGTCATAGTTGCTTGCTCAGGTGCTGCTTCGCATCGTTTCTGTTCCACCGTTGTTGGAAGGTTGGCACATGCTTAATAGTGGAGATGATCATGACTTTAATTTCAACTGATAATAAAAATGCTGGGAATAGATATAACTAATGAAGAGGCACCGGTGGGCAATAGCTAATATTTGGATCTTCCACGCTCACTTGTGTCCCATAGGCCCCGAGTACTTGATACCTGTTACTTGACTATTCGCACTATCCACATACGGGAGACTCTATGAATCCCCCTTTGCCTGAGCTTGATTCACACTTTATTTCTTGGGGCCACAAACTAGTTTGGTGCTTTATTACTATCATGTACCTATGCCGTCCTTTACTGCTTTATTTATGATTGTGCTTGGAGCACCTCTACTGTTTTGGAATGAGGAGTGTTTTCGTGGTATCGACAAGCCCAGTCACACTTTCGGGTTCCCAGTCGTTTACAACCATTGACGCAAACCATAGGTCCGTCTCGGAGCCGGCCAACTTCGTTGCAGGTAGCTTAGTGGGGTGACGCCCTGAAATGATTTATGAATCTTGTGAATGCTTTGTCGTGAGGCCTCGTTGCGTTTTATTTGGTTCTTCCCGAGGTTGATCGTGTGTGTGTTGCTATTTGTGCACCCCTGCAGGGTAAATCTTTCTAAAAGCCATGTCCGTGGTTATGGACGACTTGGAGCACAATATCTCGATCATAAACAAGTATAACTAAAGTAGTGTTGTGAATTTGATTTAATATATGACTTGTTATCAGCTTCACTGTAACGGAATGGATAATAAAAGTGTCAACAACTGGTGGAATTGGGGTGTATCATGTCATGTTATACCTGCCTAGTAAGTATTCCAACTACAACGGAACAGTTAACTAAAAATGCCCACTACTTATGCTATCAGGATGACTCATGCTATCTATATCTGACTAGTAAATGCTGCAACTATAATGTAATAAATAAAATTGCCAACTCTCTGAGTTTCCTCGGTATGACTTCTTCGCTGGGTCTCAAAGGGGAATACTAGGATGGGCATGTTTGGGTGTTAGTATCAGGTTGGTTTCGAATAGGTCTTTCTTATCCCTCTCTAATAGCCGACAGTTGTATCGAGTCTCTATAGGTTGTTTCGTGCATGCTTCACTGCCGCTTCAGTCCACCATACCTATGTAGGTGAGCCTTGAATTCTAGACTTCATTGTGTCTTGGCCTTAATCTTGACCGCTCCCTTTTTCCTTTGCCCTTTGTCGGCACCCCTTTTGTTTTAGCAGGTATGAGATCGACGTCGTTAGCAGGTTTACCCTTCCGGCTTGGCCCGGGCAGGGTTATGGATGCAATTGGTTATTCTTCAGGGCTCATAGCCCCATTTGCATCTTATCCATACTCGGATGTTGTATTGTTTTCAAGATGATTTGGATCTTTGTACTGTATATCTGTATTGTTGACTCATGGAGTCGTTGTTGTATATCTCTGTTCTGTGGGTTCCATCGTGGACTATTGTGTAATGGTATTACTTTGTTTTCCACCCGCACGCAAGTGCCTGGTGGGTATATTTGAATCGTTTCTATATGGGTTTGGCGGGAATCACTGAAACTTGCATAGGGCCGATTCGAGGGTGTTACGAAGTGGTATCAGAGCTCAGCAGTTGCGATACCCCAATGGTCCAGCCTGTAGGATAACCTAGCTAACGGACGATTTAGAGTGTCAAAACTATTTTGGAAAAACGGTTGGATAGATCTGATTAGGTCTTCTTTTACTCCTTACTTCGGTGTTATTCTCCTCTTACCCTCGCGTGTTTTGGAATATTATCTCTTACCTTCTTTGAGTCCAGGAATTCTCGTGGTTGGGTTTCCGTCGTACCTTTAGGGTTTCGATCTCTTCGTCTTGCAATAGTGTTTCTACATCCGGTCTTCATGCTATCTGAGGAACCCTTCATCTGTTGTACCTTTCGGTGGATCAATATCCACTGAAATCTTTGTTTCTATCTTCCGGTGTTTTCCAACGTGACATCATCAGCTACATCAGATCGGATGAAGAGCCTGCATCACTCCTTTGTTTCTAAACCTCGCTTATTGAGAGCTTCAGTCTGAATTCCGAGAATGGGTGTCACGCTTTTTTACTGCATGTGCGGAGTAATAGTTTGGGTGCGTGATGGATTGGCCCCCATGCCGACTACTCATTCTATTCGCTCTCGTACATTGAAGTGGATTAGATTGAACTTATTCTCTACTCTCACAGAAGTTAGAGGTGGCCTTATCTTTTGAGACCTCTCCCTTCATCTTTGTCTCTCTGGAGTGTTCCCTCAACGGATGTGAACAACGACCTCTTGTTAGTGGTGGACGATTTCAAGATGGAGTAAGAATCTTTGTTAGTGGTGTCGCGTGGATCTACACGGAGCGAGAAGATTCAGATCATCATCCTTCTTCCCCGTACCATGAGGCGGATCTCGAGGGCGAGATCCATTGTTAGTGGTGTCGAACTGTAACACCCCGGTAAAACCACTACTAGAAAATCGCATGTTGTTTTATTTTTGTGCATCATCATAACCACATGCTCATGTCATCATGCCACATTGCATTTGAGCATCATCATGTCATCATGCATGGTTTGACTAAAAACTATTTTCTAAAAGCTACCTTTGTTTTCTAACTATTCCCGTCTTTATTTGAAATCAAAACCCGATCCTTTCGGATATTTTATTTTGTCTACAAACTACTTACAAAAGACTATTCAAAACAAAATAAAATAAAATACTGTATCGGGGAAGCAGCTGCAGGCTAGGCCTAGCCCGCAGCCACCTACCACCCCACTAAAAAAACAACCCCAGCTACCCAGACCACAGCCCTGCCGCCGACGTAACGCACACGTGCGCGTGCGACGCAGCAAGCAAAGCCGGTCCACACCGAACGCACCGACCCGCACGCGATGCAACACATGCTGCACACCGCACGTCCGCGCGAGCAAGCCCCAACCCGCCTGGCCCCACCCCGACCGCCCCTTCCTCGATCCTATCCCCACCTACCCGGACTCTCTCGCCATGATCCACCAACCACTATGCGCCACCGCCTTTGCTTCGACCTGGCCACCATCTCCGGCGTTCCCTCAACCTCAGCCCGGCCGTCGTCGTCTGCAGCACCTCACCGGGGATCTCCAATGCCCCCTGCCCCTCCTCGGTTGCCAAGACTGCTACTCAGTCCTCTCCTCACCCGACCGTCGTCGACCCCGTCGCGGCTCCTCCCTGACGCAAGCTCGCCCCACGCGACCACCACCTCCGAGCACCGCCGCCCTGCTCGTCTCTGACACCGTCTCCTGCAGCAAGTTCCTCGCCCACGCACGGCCCCGCACAAGTCCCCACCGTCCCGACTCGTAGAGGAAGCGCGCCACCCCTATTCATGTCTTCCTCACCTCTGCCTCGCCGTCCGGTTCGCGGCCTCCTCCGCGCGCTATCAGTCGTCACCATGTCGCCGCTGTCCTTGTTCTTGGCATCGTCGTGGCCTCGCGGGCCCATCTTCCCTCTGGTCATGTTGCCTCTGCCATTAGCGACCGCGCTGACCGGCTCCCCCTCGGCAGGCCAACGTCTCTATCCACCTTGACATCGACGACTACCAGCAGCGCCTCTTCCTGGCCTGCGAGTCAACCGGTGATGCCTTGTTGCATTCCTCCTCTGTGATGCTAATAGATGGTGGTGTCGCGGACTTACCCTTTTGCGTTTTTTGGCTTCCAAAGAACTATTGGATGGTGCACCAATGGGATGATGATGGCGTGGCTATTCAAGATCTACCACAAACTACTGCGACAAGATGAACCTGATGATCATAAGGCTTCGGCATCAATTCTAGGTCGCGTCTTTGGTGCTCGAGGCTGGAACCTGAGGGCGATGATGCCACACTGAAGAATCCCCGACTAGGACCGCCCGTCTGTTAAGATCTTCATCATGGGACACCAAGATATACTTCACGGAACTGAAGACCGTGGAACTCCGAGGTCCCTTTCACGGATGCCAAGTTCTCCGACCCCGAACCAAGATTGCCGAGACCCGAGCCCCTGATCTTGAATCCGAAGACCGATCCCGTCGGACCCGAGCCCCAAGACCATTGGTGACGAACCCTAATATGATTCCCTACTCGAGAACCCTATTTTTATAACATATAACCTCTAACTTGGTGCATATTAAAATCATCCATACTCGCATTCATGTTTATTTGTTTGGGGGTACTTTGTCGATTCACCTCATAATTGAATATGGAGACTATATGAGGGCAAATCTAGTCTTCGGCTCCATTTAAATTTGCGTAGCGAACCAATGATATGTTTTTCCTTGTTAATATAACATTTAAATTGTAGGGTATCTAAACAACATGGACCTATGAATTAATTATCGGGACCCTGGTTCCGCTTAATATTGCCTAATTGCACCGCATCCTTGCCATGGCATGCATCATCATGCATCATGCCCGATCTTTTGCCATAGTATTAAATATTGCGTCCGGTGTTTCTTCTAGTGCTTTGCTTCTTCACGGATTAGGCCATTGAGTTGATGTGAGCTTCGACCTGTTCTCCGATGTATCTTCGGCAATGTTTTCCAGGCGAGCAATCTCCCCCTTTCTACCTACTTTGCATTTATAGTCTTTACTTCCTCCTGTTGATCTATTGCTATCCTTGTTGTCATGCTTTAGTTTCCGTGCACCATTTATATTCCCCGCAACCTCTATATGGCCTTGGACACATCCTATTGCCTGTTGTTTGATAGACAGACAGCCTTGCGATTCATAGTTGCTTTCTCAGGTGCTGCTTCGCGTCGTTGCTGTTCCACCGTTGTTGGAAGGTTTGCACATGCTTAATAGTGGAGATGATCATGACTTTAATTTCATTTGATAATAATAATGCTGGGAATAGATATAACTAATGTAGAGGCATCGGTGGACAATAGCTAATATTTGGATCTTCAACGCTCACTTGTGTCCCATAGGCCCCGAGTACATGATTCCTGTTCCTTGAATATTCGCACTATCCACATACGGGAACTCTATGAATCCCCCTATGCCTAAGCTTGATTCACACTTTATTTCTTGGGGCCACAAACTAGTTTGGGGCTTTTTTACTATCCTGTACCTATGCCATGCTTTACTGCTTTATTTATGATTGTGCGTGGAGCACCTGTACTATTTTGGAATGCGGAGTGTTTTCACGGTATCGACAAGCCCAGTCACACTTTCGGGTTCCCAGTCATTTACAACCATTGACGCAAACCCTGGGTCCGTCTCGGAGCCGACCTACTTTGTTGCGGGTAGGTTAGTGGGGTGGCCCCCTGAAATGATTTATGAATCTTGTGAATGCTTTATCATGAGGCCTCGTTGTGTTTTATTTGGATCTTCCCGAGGTTGATCCTGTGTGTGTTGCTATTTGTGCACCCCTGCAGGGTAAATCTTTCTGAAAGCCGTGTCCGTGGTTATGGACGACTTGGAGCACAATATCTCGATCATAGACAACTATAACTAAAGTAGTGTTGTGAATTTGACTTAATATATGACTAGTTATCAACTTCACTATAACGGAATGGATAACAAAAGTGTCAACAACTGGTAGAACTGGGGTGTATCATGTCATGTTATACCTACCTAGTAAGTATTGCAACTACAACGGAACAGTTAACTAAAAATGCCCACTACTTATGCTATTAGGATGACTCATGCTATCTATATCTGACTAGTAAATGCTGCAACTATAATGGAATAAATAAAAATGCCAATTGTGTGAGTTTCCTCGGTATGACTTCTTCGCTGGGTCTCGAAGGGGAATACTAGGATGGGCATGTTTGGGTGTTAGTATCAGGTTGGTTTCGAATAGGTCTTTCTTATCCCTCTTTAATAGGCGACAGTTGTATCGAGTCTCTATAGGTTGTTTAGTGCATGCTTCATTGCCACTTCAGTCCACCATACCTATGTAGGAGCCGCCGAAATCTAGACTCGCCGTGTACTGGCCTCAGTACTGACCGCTCCCTTTTTCCTTTGCCCTTTATCGGCACCCCTTTTGTTTTAGCAGGTATGAGATCGACGTTGTTAGCAGGGTTACCCTTCTGGCTTGGCCTAGGCAGGGTTATGGACGCCATTGGTTATTCTTCAGGGCTCTTAGCCCCATTTGCATCTTATTCGTACTCAGATGTTGTATCGTTTTCAAGGTGATTTGGATCTTTGTACTGTATATCTGTATTCTTGACTCATGGAGTCGTTGTTGTATATCTCTGTTCTGTGGGTTCCATCGTGGACTATTGTGTAATGGTATTACTTCGTTTTCCACCCGGGCGCAAGTGCATGGTGGGCATCTTTGAATCGTTTCTATGCGGGTTTGGCGGGAATCGCTGAAACTTGCATAGGGCCGATTCGAGGGTGTTACACTTGAAGAGGCCTGCGAGATAATAGCGGAGAGATCAACGATCTACCAGCAGAGCCTCCGCAACCACCATAGCAGAAGGCTACGCCCCAGATCCTTCATCGAAGGAGACCTGGTCCTACGACTGAAGCAACAAGGGCATCTCAAACTCGAGTCCCCTTGGGAAGGACCTTACGTTATTACAGAAGTAATCCTTGGTGGCGCCTATCGCCTTAAACATTTTGAGAGCGGAGTCGCATACTCCAACCCCTATAACATCGCGCAGCTGCGTTGTTTCTACCCCTAGTCGTTTTTACATTACAAATAAGGCTATTCAGCCAGGCTACTTAGCCACACATTGTACCTCGTACTATTTTGCGAATAAATAAAGCTAAGTGCCCCAAAACTCTGTGTTTTTCCTTATTTTCTTGCAATTTCATCACTCGAGGGTTGCGCCACCCTTTACACTTTCGTTCTACGAACAAATCGCAGTATCCTGAGTACCTGACGCATTACCAATCGAACCCTTGATAAACACCAACCTAGTTGCAATGCACCTGACAGGGTGGCAAGGTGCTAAGATAAATGCACGTCGGGCTAACAAAAATGAACTGCAGAGTACAATACACTCGAAAAATATACAAGCTAGCAAGCTCTTCACATATCAACGAGTATTAAATACACCCAACCCAATCAGACGAACTTTACAACACTCATACATCTACGTGCAGGATACAAACTACGCTACTGCTGCAGAAGATGAACATTCGTCTGCTCTTCAAAGAAGTCGACGATGTCCTCCGCCGGTCGATTAACCTCCTGGTAGGTTGGCACCATGTTCCAAGTCATCCCCTCTAGTGGTGGCGGTGGTCCAGCAGCAACAGATGCTATGTCCACATCTGGCTGATGTAGTCACACAATCGACAGGGCAACCTTGGCACCAGCAACTAGCTGCTGCCGCATGCACTCATGTACCGTGCTTATATCTTGAAATTTCTCTAGAAGAGCCAACAGGCTTGAAGGGACGATGTGCAGCGGAAACATCGTCTAATAAATGTTCCTAAGACTCGAGAAGAATGATCCTGCAGGGTCGCTAGCATGACTGCACGGTCGTGGTCCACCCAAAAATACCCACTCGCCTGCACTCCTGGGTCAGGTTGTTCATTCGAATGGCCACCCGATCCTTCTCATCCTACAGAGGACGAGCGCTAACAACTACACCAAGCAAGCAGCAACGTGTGAAGTGATGACCCACAAGTATAGGGGGTGTATAGCAGTATTTTCGATAAGTAAGAGTGTCGAACCCAACGAGGGGCAGAAGGTGCTGGCTAGTGGTATGGATCAGGAATTCTCTGCAAATACTTAGCAAACGGATCTTTAGGGGTTTTTGATAAAGCAAGTAAACAAAGTACGAGTAAATAAAAGACAATAAGAATAAATCCAGCAAGTGGCCCAATCCTTTATGCAGCAAAGGACAAGCCGGTTGTATTACTTAAGATGACCAAACGTTCTCGAGGACACATGGGAAGACTGTCAAGTGCTTTCGCTTCATATAGTTGATTAATCTTCTTTAGCTTGCTAAGTGTTGTGTGGGTGAACCTGTGCGAATGTACTGACCTTCCTAGGACTAATACATACTTGTGATAATACCCCTTGCAAACATCCGTAAGTACAAGAAAGTAATTAAGGTAGAAACCTAACCACAACTTTAAACTCTAAGACCCTTACGTCCCTTGTGCAATGGTTTCCTAACGGGGCTTCAGGTTTCTGTCACTCCGGCAACCCCTACGATTAGTAGACAAATACACAATGCATTCCCCTAGAACCATATAGGTGAAGTGTCATGTAGTCGACGTTCACAGGACACCACTAGAAGAACTACACCACAACTTAAATATCAAACTATTGAATCTTTCTCAACACAACTCCACTACTAACAACATGACTTCTCCCATGTCCTCAAGAACAAAACGAACTGCTCACAAGACATCATATGGATCATGATCAGAGATGGAATAATGATGTATAACAATCTGAACATAAACAATAATTCAATGGTTTACTCAATAGCATCAACTACAAAGAGTAATCAACACCAGGAAAGTTTCCCCTATGAACTATGCAAGATTCAACACAATTGTTACATCAATATGGAGATGGTGATGAGGGTGCTGATGGTGGTGATGATGATGATGGTGATGATGATCCCGATGAAGTCCATCTTGATGGTGGTGTTGATGGTGACGATATCCCCTCTTCGAGAAAGAATTCCCCCCGGCAGAAATCCGTCTGCTGGAGAGATCTTTCTCTCTTGGTGTTTTCCGCCCCGTAGAGGCGGCGGAATCTTTCTATGGTCGCTCCCCAAGTCTTAGGGTTTCAGGAGGATAATATACGCTAGAGGGGAGTGCCAGGGGTGGACCAGGGCAGCCACACCACCTGGTGGCGCGTCCTAGGCTGGCCAGCGCCAGGGGGTGGTGTGGGCCCCCTGTGGCCCATCTCCAGCCCCCTTCTGGCTTCCTTCGTCTTCTGGAAAAATAGGATTTTCCATATATTTTCCCCGATTTTCTGATCTTCTCGAATTTTGCCTCCAAACAACACCTTTTCCATCAGAATCCTGACTGCAGTCGTCCATGCTCCAAAAGTCATCAACCATGCAAAGACAGATGAAATAGCATAAGTATCACCTCTCAATACGAAATATATCAATGAATAACAGTAAATGATGACATAGAATAGTGTTGCAAAATGGACGTATCAACTCCCCCCAAGCTTAGACTTCGCTTGTCCCCAAGCGAAACTAAGCTCAATAAACATGGCCTCAGGTTTATGGAGTGAAGAGTCGATAAAAGAATACAGACAAGAAGCATCACATTCATCAAATACATAGATCATAATAGAAGACAACTCACTATTATATAACTCAACTTGCAATAAGTAAATGAAACACAATAAAGATACATAAAGTGAATCATAATTGGTAATGGCAAACTTAGCTCTTGGTCGAAGAATAGTTGATAAATTGCTGGAGTTCACAAATAACTAGTTTTTCAATGATAGCTTTCAAAGTAGTAATCACCAAGATAAGAGCAATGTGCAAAACAAGGAACATAAGAAACATGATTGAATAAATCATCATATGAATGAATGAAACACAACAACTCAAAATACTCGCTGAGATAGAAGGGAGTAGGTTTACTGACTCAACTAAAAAGTAAAAGAAAGGTCCTTCGCAGAGGGAAGCAGGGATTGCAAGTCTCATAAAGAGCTCCCAAAAATTATGATACTTACTAGCTTTCAGCTCACATTGCCCCTATCATAAGCATCTTTAGGTGATTAAGGTTAAAGTGATCAAATATGAGGATATGCATTGACAAGTTGTAAATTGCGAATCTCATGTCCCTTGAATATGAGGGCCGCTCATCATGCTACTCAAGTTTATTCACCGGTAAGTTCTTGTCATCGTAACATTATGTGTATCATAGAGAACCGCCAACGGGGTACCCCTTGCCCGATGATACGGAAGAATCCCCATATCAAAATGACAAGGCAAGCAGACAACAAGTATCTCAGCAATCTTCTTATTTAGCATGGGAATATGGTGCTTTTTTCTCTCTTTCCTCTTTTCATAATCTATTTTTTCTTTTTCTATTTTTTCTCAATATCGAACTCTTTTTTTATAAGAAGAATGCTTCATAGATGCTTGTTATGGTTACACTGCAGGTTTCCACCATGTCAGCATGGATTAGACCAGCAGCCCAGGCATTTCTCTAACACATATACATAACTCCATGGACTTACAAGCTCCCCTTTCATTTCACACCGACGACATCCATAGACAAAATAACATGATATCAACTTGGTACAAAGTACCAGTGCAATGTTGAAAGTGTTCCCCATGACAACATGGTTCTGCTAATTCATAACCTACAAAGCGCAAGCATATACACAACATAGATGGGCACAATGGTTCAAGTTTATTAAGTGCCAGAAATTAAAGTGTGCCATCAAGTTCGTGAGAGCTTTAGTCACTAATTTTCACATAACAAGTTTAATTTGGGAGGTAGATAAAACAAGAATTTACTTGGAATAGAAATAGTGCTAATAGGTAGGTATGGTGGACACAAATGGCAAAGGTTTTGGTTTAAAGGAGTGGATACACGAGAAGAATTCCCTCTCAGTACAGGTTTTTGGCTAGCAAGGCTGGGTAGCAAGTACAAGAGTTGAAGGAAACAAACAAACATACAAGTGATAAAGACAAACATGCAATCTTCCTTGGAAATTACAAAAGATCTTAACTAGAGAATACTAAACTTATGAGAAAATCAAGAAAGAAAGATGATGAAATTATTTTTCTTTAGAGTACTTTTATCTTTTTCATTCAACTCTCAAAAATAGTGTTGCTACTGACCGAGCCAGGTTTGCCAAAACCAATTAAATTAACTCAATGATCCCAAAGTGATACCAATACTGACAACAAGATCAATCATATAACCACGAATTGAAAACTAAAATAAGCTATGAAAAAGAGTGAATGATAGAACTTCTCATTAATATTCCATAACGGCAACTCACACCAAGGGATACATATCTAACGAGAGAGGGGACACTTTCATAATGCAAACCATCCTACATAATAACTTCTCTCTTCATGATATGACTCTACTAAAAAGGCAAAAAGATAGAAGATAGTGATGTGATACCGCGGCACTCCCCCAAGCTTGGAACAAACCAAGGGGATGCCAAACCTGATGACAAATTACTCCTTTGGTGGTGGTGGTAATATTTTCTTAGTTGACATGAGGTAATCTTCCAGCATCTTGCGAAGCCTATTATTCTCCCATTGAAGCATGTCCACCTTCCTCCTGAAGTCTCGGTACTTATCACAGAACTCCTTAGTGACTCGTAGGGCTTCCGTTGATGTAGTGCAAGTGACTAAAGGTACCAACCCCTGCTTGGGGTCTTGGAGATCTTCCTCCATAGGCTCCTTTCCCTTATCCTTGGTGGACACCATTGTGCTTTGAAGCTTTCAAAGAGTATGTCCTGGCAGAAATAGATCGAAGCAAAAACACGAAGAAAACACGATATACGAATCTCGGGGGATTTGGGGGTTATATATTACGAAGTTTCATAACAAAAGGAAGGTACTGGGCGAAAACGGGTCGGAGACGGAGTCCGGGGTGGACTCACCACTTGGTGGCGCGGCCAGGGGTGGGCCCGTGCCACAGGGTGGTGTGAGACACCCTGGCTCCGTTTCCGTCCCTCTTTCACTTTGTAGCTTTCCTTATTGACTGAAAACTGCAAAAATATAGTTGGATTGTATTTTCGCGGAACTTTCCTTACCAGAACTGTTACCTATTTGGAAACGGACTCTGCAGGTCTCTGAATTTGGTACCTAGTGGATTCTTCCGGAGTCACCACTTGAATAACATCAATATCTTCATCTTCATACACTTATTACTTGAGCATAAAACCCTTCTCTTCCTTATTATACCATTATCTCCATTACCTAGAAATTTCTTTCTCACTAAACTCCACACAGTTCTCATTAGCAACGTTAGTATATATGAAGTGATTGATACATTGCAAATGTATCTATAATTTTTTATGTTCCATGCTTGGTTTTATCTACTTTCTTCTGTTTTGTTCCAACTTTGGAGTACTTTTCATATGATTTCTTGGACTAACCTATTAACAAGATGCCATAGTGCCAGTTGCCTGTTTCCTGCTGTTTTTGGTTCCAGGAAAGTCAGAAAATGAATATTCTCAGAATTGGACGGGACAAAAGCCAAAGTTCCTATTTTACCGGAAGACTCATGGAGCCAGAATATGAGACGGAGAGGGGCCACAGGGTGGCCACACCACCCCTAGGCGCGGGTCCCCCTTGGCCGTGCCAGGGCATGGTGTGGGCCCCCTGGCCGGCCACCGACCTTGCCTCTTTCGCCTATAAGAGCCTCCCGATACCAAAACCCTAGATCATCAATTAGAAATCCACAAAAAGTTCCGTAGCGCTGCCGCCACCGAAGGGGAGATTCGAGGGACATAAAGTCTCTGTTCCGGCACCCTGCCGGGACGGGGAAGTGCCCCCGGAGCCATCTCCATCGATCTCCACCACCATCTCCATCACCATTGCCGATTACCATGATGATGAGGTAGTAGTTCTTCCTCGAGGCTAAGGGTTCTACCGGTAGCTATGTGTTCATCTCTCTCTATGCATGATCTTATTGAGATCATGAGCTTGTAATCTATAGATCTACCTTGCTACTCAAGTGCTTTAATAGATCTCTGCTCTCCCCATGTGTGTGAAAGTGATAGCGTGCGCACCATGGTGGCACTTAGGCTAGAGATTACAATTACTTGTTATGAGTTATATTTGGAGTTGGATGTCTCTATGAAATTGTGGTGTTTGTTGGACTCATCTAGTACTCAAGGTGACAGTGTGGGGTTTTCTAGATGGGAAAGGCTTACTTTGAGGTGTGCTGTTATAGCCCTACTGTTGATTAGAGTGTCCAACCGTAGAGTAGTTCAGCGTAGTATCATGAAGATATATTTATATGAGAGAGTGTTCACTAGTGAAAGTATGATCCCTAGGACTTGTTTCTTAGCATTGAAACACCGTTTGCAATTAGATCTGTTACATGTTTGCTTGCTTCCATCTTTATTTCAGTTTGCTTTTAGTCTCTTCCACGCCATCAAGTTATTTTCTATCACCGTTACCACTTGTATTTCACTATCTCTTCGCCGAACTAGTGCACCTATACACCTGAAAATTGTATTGGGTGTGTTCGGGACACAAGAGACTTCTTGTATCTTGATTGCAGGGTTGCTTGAGTGGGGATACCTCTGACCACTTCCTCCCTGAGTTCGATAAACCTTGGGTGATCCACTTAAGGGAAAACTTGCTGCTGTTCTACAAACCTCTGCACTTGGAGGCCCAACAACTGTCTACAAGAATAGAAGTGCGTAGATATCAAGCTATTTTCTAGCACCATTGCCGGGGAGGTAAGGTAAAAGGAATTCACACTGTAGGATTAAAGAAGAAGAACCTGCCACGGCAAACGCCTATTTTCTGGCGCCGTTGCCGGGGAGGTAAGGTAAAAGGTACTCACATCCTCCGGTGTGAGTGCTCGAAGTTATTTCCTTTAGATTCTGCAATTTTATCTTTTTGTTTCTTGTTTTTATTTTCACTAGTTAGGATTAATGGAAAACAACAACAAAATTAGAGAGCTTTATAGTATTTATCTTGAGTTAGGACATGAAGTGTTTGAAGAGAAAATAAAAAAACCTATGGAACTTTATTTCCATGCTAATAGCAATGTTGTTAGTATGAATTCTTTGGACACCATTATTGCTAATTCTATGGAAATGTATAAGCTTGGGGAAGCTAGTTTTTATGGAAATGATCTTTTTAGTTCCCCAGCTTTGGAAGATAGCTATTCTGTTGCTTATGATGATACCAAACCTCCAATATATGATGATTACAATGATGAATATGACATTTGCAGTCCACCTACTATTGAGGAGAAAAATAATTATGATTACACTATGCCTCCTATATTTGATGATTATGGTGATGAGAATAATAATGATAGCTATTTTGTTGAATTTGCTCCCACCACAATTAATAAGAATGACTATGCTTATGTGGAGAGTAATAATTATTATATGCATGTGGCTCATAATAAGAATGTTTTATGTGATAGTTATATTGTTAATTTTATTCATGATGCTACTGAAAGTTATTATGAGAGAGGGAAACATGGTTTTATGTATCTCAACAATATTAAGTTTCCCCTCTTTATATTGAAAATCTTGAAGTTGCACTTGTTTTGCATTCCTATGCTTGTTGCTTTATGCTTTTATGACTTGTTTCTTTACAAGATTCCTATGCATAGGAAGTGGGTTAGACTTAAATGTGTTTTGAATTTGCTTCTTGATGCTCTCTTTTACTTAAATTCATATTTCTTATGTGAGCATTTTCTCAAACTATCATGCCTAACTTAAAGGCGTTAAAGAAAAATACTTATTGGCAGATAATCCAAAAGTTTTAGATGAGTCTTGGAAGTTACTACTTCAGTAATAACCGCTCCTTATCCTTTTTATTTGCTTTTTGTGCCAAGAGTAACCTCTAATGAGAGAGAAGTAATGATTGAGAAAGTTGCTGTCCCGAAACAGATTTCTGTGCTTCACCGTAAAATTTCGTGTAAAATCTCTGAACGTCTTTTTGAGGCGTGAATTTTTGTGCTTCTGACCCAGGTTGTTATATAACTTTCGTTAGTTCAACACTTTTTGATTTGAGCAACATAAGGTCTTCGAAAAAATTCGTCTTTACCTGCTGGTCTGTTTTGACAGATTTCTGCCATTTTCTGCATTTGCTTCTTGTTGGTTCCTTTTTGACTTCTTTTGGGGAATTGAGCTTTTTTAGGGAAGTGCTACAGTAGCTAGTGTTCTAATGGAAGTTTATTGATGTTATAATGAACCTAAAGACTTATTATCTTGAGTGCACTAATGTTGCTAATAAAGATTGTGTGAAGTTTTGTATGAAGGAAAATTTTTAGGTGTATGTAAGGAATGAGTAATGAGATGAAGGATGGACTAAAGCTCAAGCTTGGGGATGCCACGCGTTTCACCCCAAGAAATATCCAAGAAGTACAAGCGTCAAAGTTTGGGTATGTCCAAGGCATCCCTTCTTCATCAATAAAAATCCCAGGTTTCTTCCAAACGCTTCATTTTTATTGTTTCATGCACAATTGTGTTGTTCTTGGAGCATCTTCTTCTTTGTTTTCATTTTGCTTTTTAGTTTGATTTTGTTTTATTAGTTTTTTGAATAAATTGGTTGGACCGCCTCTTTCATTGGTTTGCAAATAGTTTGGTTTGGTTTGGAAAAGAGTAGGAAATTTCATGCTTATGTGGTAAAAAGAGCTTGTTTTTTACTGTGGCCTATGCTTTGTCATGTCATGCTTGATATTGTTTTGGCTTTATGCTTAGTATTCTTTGCTGTAGCATGACTTGTTATAAACAATTGAGATTGCTTAATGTGCCTTGGATGAATCATGCATTGTTTTAGCATATTAAAGCATAGGATAGTGGTATTCTCCTTTGATGCTTTATGTGGGTTGACTTGGCGCATGCTCACACCATGTTATGACTATCTCAAGTCACCATAGCCTTTATGATCCTTTAGTTTTCAACTTGTAGTATCAGTTTATACTTTGATCAATGATGTTTTGTCGCTCTGCATGATTATGGCCATTATTGCTCTCTTAGTTTGTCGCTCCCAGTCTTTTGCTACCTTCCACAACCAAGTATGAGTTCCACTCATGGATCCAACTCCCTAAACCAAGTTATTCCAAAGAGTCCATCATACCTACCTACTAGCTTATGCTATTCCAAGTATATTCATGCTTTTGTTTACCTTCCAAATAAAACTTGTTATGAGAAAACTAGGGATTAAAGCTCTCATGAACTTGATGGCACACTTTACTTTTCTTGCCCTTAATAAACTTGAACCATTGTGTCGTCTATGTTGTATATGCTTGCACTTATTTGTTGGGAATTAGTAGAACCATGTTGTCATGGGGAACGCTTTCAACATTGCACTTGGTACTTGTACCTAGTTGATATCATGCTCTTTTGTATATGGATGTCGTCGGTGTGAAATGAAAGGGGAGTTTGTAAGTCCATGGAGTTATGTATATGTGTTAGAGAAATGCCTGGGCCGCTGGTCTAATCCATGCTGTCATGGTGGAAACCTGCAGCGTAACCATAATGAGCTGTCTATGAAGCATTATTCTTATAAAAAAAGAGTGCTATATTGAGAAAAAAGAGAAAAAGAAAAAAAGATATTATGAAAAGAGGAAAGAGAGAAAAAAAGCACCATATTCCCATGGTAAATAAGAAGATTGCTGAGATGCTTGTTGTCTGCTTGCCTTGTCATTTTGATATGGGAATTCTTCCGTATCATCGGGCAAGGGGTACCCCATTGGCGGTTTTCTATGATACACATGTACTTACGATGACAAGAACTTACCGGTGACTAAAATTGAGTAGCATGAGAAGCGGCCCTCGTATTCAAGGGACATGAGATTTCCAACTTATACTTTGTCAAGCATATACTCCATAGTTTGTTCACTTTAACCTTAATCACTTCAAGATGCTTATGATAGGGGCAATGAGAGCTGAAAGCTATTAAGTACCATAATTTTTGGAAGCTCTTTATGAAACTTGAATCTCTGCTTCCTTCTATGAAGGCCTTTCTTCCACCATTATATTGAGTCTCCACCTTCTACCTTTATGCACCTACTTTGAGAGCATAGTGGCCATTCTTAGTTCTATGTGCATTGTCCCAAGACTAGTTGATTGATGCATAAATTGATATTGCTTGTTTTAAACTATTTGTATCTAGTCACTCGTATGAACTTTGAAGGTGTCCTATGCATTTATATTTGCTACTATATGAGGGACAAGCTGAATACTATTATGCTATGTCTTCTTTATGTGAAACAAACAAACGTCTTGCAAAGCATTGTTATTCATGAATCTTTTGTTTATGCCTTTTCATGTTGCAACATAGTTTCTTTGTCTATTTGCTAGAACTTTGTCTTTCATGTTATGATTGAAGTACTACGATCCCAGCTTTGAATGTTTTACAAATACTTTGATCAAGTCTTATGATGGTGCATGTCACCTCAAAAATTATTCTTTCTTTTTATCACTTACCTACTCGAGGACGAGCAGGAGTTAAGCTTGGGGATGTTGATACATTGCAAATGTATCTATAATTTTTGATGTTCCATGCTTGGTTTTATCTACTTTCTTGTGTTTTGTTCCAGCTTTGGAGTACTTTTCATATGATTTCTTGGACTAACCTATTAACAAGATGCCACAGTGCCAGTTGCCTGTTTTCTGCTGTTTTTGGTTCCAGGAAAGTCAGAAAATGAATATTCTCAGAATTGGACGGGACAAAAGCCAAAGTTCCTATTTTACCGAAGACTCATGGAGACAGAATACGAGACAGAGAGGGGCCACAGGGTGGCCACACCACCCCTAGGTGCGGGTCCCCCTTGGCCGTGCCAGGGCATGGTGTGGGCCCCGTGGCCAACCACCGACCTTGCCTCATTCGCCTATAAGAGCCTCCCGATACCAAAACCCTAGATCATCAATCAGAAATCCACGAAAAGTTCCGCAGCGCCGCCGCCACCGAAGGGGAGATTTGGGGGACAGAAAGTATATTTTCTGGCACCCTGCCGGGACAGGGAAGTGCCCCCGGAGCCATCTCCATCGATCTCCACCACCATCTCCATCACCATTGCTGATTCCCATGTTGATGAGGGAGTAGTTCTTCCTCGAGGCTAAGGGTTCTACCGGTAGCTATGTGTTCATCTCTCTCTCTATGCATGATCTTATTGAGATCATGAGCTTGTAATCTATAGATCTAGCTTGCTACTCAAGTGCTTTAATAGATCTCTGCTCTCCCCATGTGTGTGAAAGTGACAGCGTGCGCACCATGGTGGCACTTAGGCTAGAGATTACAATTACTTGTTATGAGTTATATTTGGAGTTGGATGTCTCTATGAAATTGTGGTGTTTGTTGGACTCATCTAGTACTCAAGGTGACAGTGTGGGGTTTTCTAGATGGGAAAGGCTTACTTTGAGGTGTGCTGTTATAGCCCTACCATTGATTGGAGTGTCCAACCGGAGAGTAGTTCAACGTAGTATCATGAAGATGATATATTTATATGAGAGAGTGTTCACTAGTGAAAGTATGATCCCTAGGACTTGTTTCTTAGCATTGAAACACCGTTTGCAATTAGATCTGTTACATGTTTGCTTGCTTCCATCTTTATTTCAGTTTCCTTTTAGTCTCTTCCACGCCATCAAGTTATTTTCTATCACCGTTACCACTTGTATTTCACTATCTCTTCGCCGAACTAGTGCACCTATACACCTGACAAGTGTATTGGGTGTGTTGGGGACACAAGAGACTTCTTGTATCTTGATTGAAGGGTTGCTTGAGAGGGGATACCTTTGACCACTTCCTCCCTAAGTTCGATAAACCTTGGGTGATCCACTTAAGGGAAAACTTGCTGCTGTTCTATAAACCTCTGCACTTGGAGGCCCAACAACTGTCTACAAGAATAGAAGTGCGTAGACATCAAGCTATTTTCTAGCACCGTTGCCGAGGAGGTAAGGTAAAAGGTATTCACACCGGAGGATTAAAGAAGAAGAACCTCCCATGGCAAACGCCTATTTTCTGGCGCCGTTGACGGGGAGGTAAGGTAAAAGGTACTCACATCCTCCGGTGTGAGTGCTCGAAGTTATTTCCTTTAGATTCTGCAATTTTATCTTTTTGTTTCTTGTTTTTATTTTCACTAGTTAGGCTTAATGGAAAACAACAACGAAATTAGAGAGCTTTATAGTATTTATCTTGAGTTAGGACATGAAGTGTTTGAAGAGAAAATTAAAAAACCTATGGAACTTTATTTGCATGCTAATAGCAATGTTGTTAGTATGAATTCTTTGGACACCATTATTGCTAATTCTATGGAAATGTCTAAGCTGGGGGAAGCTAGTTTTTATGGAAATGATCTTTATAGTTCCCCATCTTTGGAAGATAGCTATTCTATTGCTTATGATGATACCAAACCTCCAATATATGATGATTACAATGATGAATATGACATTTGCAGTCCACCTACTATTGAGGAGAAAATTAATTATGATTACACTATGCCTCCTATATTTGATGATTATGGTGATGAGAATAATAATGATAGCTATTTTGTTGAATTTGCTCCCACCACAATTAATAAGAATGACTATGCTTATGTGGAGAGTAATAATTATTATATGCATGTGGCTCATGATAAGAATGTTTTATGTGATAGTTATATTGTTAATTTTATTCATGATGCTATTGAAAGTTATTATGAGAGAGGGAAACATGGTTTTATGTATCTCAACAATATTAAGTTTCCCCTCTTTATGTTGAAAATCTTGAAGTTGCACTTGTTTTGCTTTCCTATGCTTGTTGCTTTGTGCTTTTATGACATAAGCTACTGAAAACCACTTTCAACTGTGATAAAACATTTTGAGTCCACTTTCAACTGAAAACCATCAAAACATAAGCTACTATAGCAACTCCTTCCGAAAACCCAAAAAGAATTCAAAAAGGAAGTCGAATAAAGAAGCGAATGCAAGAGTGGCAAAATCTGTCAAAACAGACCAGCAGGTAAAGATGAATTTTTTTGAAACTCTTCTGCTGCTCAAATCAAAAAGTGCAAAACTAAAATAAGTTAAATAACAACCTGGGGCAGAAGCACAAAAATTACAGCGGAATCCGACAGACAGAGATCTCTCATGAATTTTTACGGTGAAGCACAAAAATCTGATTCGGGACAGCAACTTCCCCAAATCTTACTTCTCTCTCATTAGAGGTCGATCTTGGCACAAAAACCAAACAAAACGGATAAGGAGCAGTTATTACCGAAGTAATAACTCCCAAGACTCAAAGGAACAAAAACAAACTGAAGGCAAAAACAAATTGGGTTGTCTCCCAAAAAGCTCTTTCTTTATAGCCATTAAGATGGGCATGATAATTTTGAAGATGCTCACATAAGAATATGAATTGAAGTGAAAGGGAGAATTAAGAAGCAAAAATACACACGTTTAAGTCTAACCCACTTCCTATGCAAGGAAATTTTGTAAACAAACAAGTGGTTGAAACCAGAGGCTACTTGCATAAGAAGGCAAAAGAAGTGCAACATAAAAACTTTCAGCATAAAACGGGGAAACTTGATATTATTGAGATAAATAAGATCACTTTTCCCTCTCTCATAGTAACTTTCAGTATCATGCATAAACTTAACAATATAACTATCACAAGGACCATCATAGCAATGATCACTTATTCTAACAGAAAACACAGGAATACTAGCTCTCATAACACTACTATGTGAAACAATATTAGAGGTATCCTTACAAAGGATAGTGTGTCCCTCTTTTTCATATTTAGTAATAAAGTCTTTCAGATTTTCTATTATAGGTTCATCAACTTTATGTGTACTTTCATTAACCATACTATCTATCATAGAATGTTCCTTTATCTTAACTGGGAAAGGCATTTTCTCAATATAAGGTTCAGGTAAGACATGATTAGCAGTATAAACTTCAGTATTTCTTGCAGGAACACTCTTAGCAACATCTTTATAAGGTTCATGATACTTATTCCCCTTCTTTTTAGGCACTTCAATATAGGAAGCAAAAGCCTTAAAATAAGAAGCAATAGCTTGAGAGTCTAGACCATACGCATTTTTTATATTTTGAAAGTCATAAGTTCCCATAAAAGATTCAATGCATTCATAATCATAATTTATACCTAACTTTCTACCTTTGTCATTCTCCCAAGCTTCAGCATTGTCTTGAATACGGTCCAGATGACCCCATTTAGCTTCTTCTCCCATGCGAGTGAATGATCCAGCACAAGAAGCATCCAATAAATCTTTATCATGTAGAGGGAGCCTTGCGTAAAAGTTATTGATAATAATATTGTTGGGGAGCTCATGAATGGGACATTTGAGCATTAGTAACTTCAATCTCCCCCAAGCTTGGGCTGTACTCTCCCCATCAAGAGGCCAAAAGTTGTATATTTGATTCCGATCTTTATGAATCTCACTAGGAGGATAAAACTTTGAATAAAAGAGAGGCACTATTTCCTCCCATTCCAGAGCTTGACCATTCTTCAGCAGCTTATACCATTCCTTAGGTCTTCCTTTCAGTGATAATGAGAATAACTTCTTCTTAACTTGATCTGTAGTAATACCTGCACACTTGAACAACCCGCATAATTCGTGTATAAAAAGCAAATGATCACCGGGATGGACAGTTCCATCCCCAAGATAGTAGTTATCCATAACACGATCAATAATTCTTGTAGGTATTTTAAAAGCATCATTCTCAGCAGGTGGTGGTTTATATACTACCTTAGCAGTGGTAGTAGCATTACCAAATAAGAAACTCAGCGAATTATCCATAATGAAAATAAAGGAACTAATAGAAGTAAACAATACTCACAGTAGAAGTTTCCGTTACCAGTTCCACTCTCCAATAGCGCTTCACTCCCCGACAACGGTGCCAGAAAATAGTCTTGATGACCCACAAGTATAGGGGGTGTATCACAGTATTTTCGATAAGTAAGAGTGTCGAACCCAACGAGGAGCAGAAGGTGTTGGCTAGTGGTATGGATCAGGAATTCTCTGCAAATACTTAGCAAATGGATCTTTAGGGTTTTTTGATAAAGCAAGTAAACAAAGTACGAGTAAATAAAAGACAATAAGAATAAATGCAGCAAGTGGCCCACTCCTTTATGCAGCAAAGGACAAGCCGGTTGTATTACTTAAGATGACCAAACGTTCTCGAGGACACATGGGAAGACTGTCAAGTGCTTTCGCTTCATATAGTTGATTAATCTTCCTTAGCTTGCTAAGTGTTGTGTGGGTGAACCTGTGCTAATGTACCGACCTTCCCAGGACTAATACATACTTGTGATTATACCCCTTGCAAACATCTGTAAGTACAACAAAGTAATTAAGTGAGAAACCTAACCACAACTTTAAACTCTAAGACCCTTACGTCCCTTGTGCAATGGTTTCCTAACAAGGGTTCAGGTTTCTGTCATTCCGGCAACCCCTACGATTAGTAGCCAAATACACAATGCATTCCCCTAGGCCCATATAGGTGAAGTGTCATGTAGTCGACGTTCACATGACACCACTAGAAGAAGTGCACCACAACTTAAATATCAAACTATTGAATCTTTCTCAACACAACTCCACTACTAACAACATGACTTCTCCCATGTCCTCAAGAACAAAACGAACTACTCACAAGACATCATATGGATCATGATCTGAGATGGAATAATGATGTATAACAATCTGAACATAAACAGTAATTCAACGGTTCACTCAATAGCATCAACTACAAAGAGTAATCAACACCGGGAAAGTTTCCCCTATGAACTATGCAAGATTCAACGCAATTGTTACAGCAATATGGAGATGGTGATGAGGGTGCTGATGGTGATGATGGTGGTGATTATGATGATGATGATCCCGATGAAGTCCAGCTTGATGGTGGTGTTGATGGCGACGATCTCCCCTCTCCGGGAAGGAATTCCCCCTGGCAGAAATCTGTCTGCCGGAGAGATCTTTCTCTCTCGGTGTTTTCTGCCCCGTAGAGGCGACGGCATCTTTCTATGGTCGCTCCCCGAGTCTTAGGGTTTCGGGAGGATAATATACGCCAGAGGGGAGTGCCAGGGGTGGACCAGGGCAGCCACACCACCTGGTGGTCCGGCCTAGGCTGGCCCGCGCCAGGGGGTGGTGTGGGCCCCCTATGGCCCATCTCCAGTCCCCCTTCTGGCTTTCTTCGTCTTCTGGAAAAATATGATTTTCCGTATATTTTCCCGGATTTTCTGATCTTCGCAAATTTTTCATCCAAACAGCACCTTTTCCATCAGAATCCTGACTGCAGAGGTCCATCCTCCAAAAGTCATCAACCATGCAAAAACAGAGGAAATAACATAAGTATCACCTCTCAATACGAAATATATCAATGAATAATAGTAAATTATGACATAGAATTGTGATGCAAAATGGACGTATCATGAAGACAAGGCATCATCGTGACTGACTAAAAGAAAAGATGAGAAGGCAGAAAGCTAACATTTAAACAGCTGATTCAATTGCGCCACTTCCTCCAAGAGATACTTCTCGCGGGCGATGGCCTTCTCCGCCTTCGACCTCCACACATCCGCACTACCGCGAATGATGGGCAACTCACGCTCCAATTGCTTAATGCAGTCGCGCGGTCGCGAAAGAAACGACAATTCCTCCACCTTTGAACGCGGCTGCGCCGTGGTTTCATCGGTGGGAGGAGAATCATGAGGACCACTCGAAGGACCCTAGGTAAAATCAAGCAAGAGGCAAATGAGACTTATCACACATCGATAAACAGAGGACTACATTCAAATTTGATAAAATGTCAAGGGAACACCCCCCACAAAAGCATAGTTTAGACAAAAGGCTAGCTACAACTATTACACATGGCAACTAGGGAGCATTCTGCTTCTTCGACTTCGACTTCGACTTCGGGGGCTTTATCGCATCCGTGGCAGTCTCCGACGCCATGGACTTGCCGGTGGTAGCCCCAGATACTGCGGTCTTTGCCGCCTTCGCTCGCCGCCGCTCCTCAGAGTATTTGGCGACTGTCTCGATAAGTTGAGGCCTATATTTACTGCAACTACTAGCGAAGGGAGCAAACACTACCTGCTGGCTTCCGGTGTCGATAGGCATCGCCTCGAAGATTGCAGCGGGATCCAACTCCATGCCATGGGATTGCACCATCATGAGTGCCATGGTGGCGCTGACAGACCGCTGGAGTTCCTGAATTCCATGGGAATACCTCCAGCAAAGGATTCCACAAGGTCATCAAGATTGTCGATTAGCCCGGCCTTGGGATTCAGGTCGTCACAGAGGCGACTGAGCTCACATTTGGCCTTCCCCAATGTCTCCTGAAGGGAAACGCTGTGGTCTTCGACTGCAGCAATGGCGCCTGCCAAAGCATCCGCGCGACACAGGGACTGGGCGTCAAAGCTCAGGCCAGCGGCATCTGCATACACAGGGTGTTAGCACAGCAACGTGACGTCAACCAAGGAGCAATGCAAATCAAACTAAAAATTACCTGAGAGGGCCTTGGCAATCGAAAAAAGTTGTTCTTCGAACAACTTCTCCCTTTCAGCATTGGAAGAGCGCAGCTCTTCCTCATGCTTCCGTGACTCTTCCAGAGCCGCGACTGCCTCATCACGCCTTTTCTCCGCCGCGGCAAGCCCCTTCTCGAGGGACGTAACACAATGGAGAAGTTCATTGTGCTCACCTACAAAAACACAGAGCATATCAACAATTGAGTTGACAAATTTCCACAAAGACAAAGTCAAAGCTAACCTTTGACTGCGTGGTGGCGATTGTCCAACAGAGCGCGCTGTCGACCCATAGCAAGGACTTGCTCCGCAAGAAGAGCAGCTTCCTTCACAATGAGCTACACCAAGGGAAACGAAGACTCAGCGGCAACCCAAAGAACAAATTCGACTGCCAAACAGCAAAAAGGACACTCACATGTTCCTCCAGGGACTCCGAAGATGACTGTTGCGCAGTCGTCTGTGCAACCATATGGTGCTCCCCAGCATGTGGAGAACTCGAAGAATTGGCACCGGAGTTGGACGCCACTAGAGGGGAAGGAGACCATGCGGCCACTTCCTTGGTCTTGGAGTCTGTGACTCTGGACTCTTTCACAAATTGGACGTCGTCAGAAGACGACGACGCCACTTGACTGCAAAACGTGCCTAGCAACACTTCAGAAAAAGCAACCTCAAAGAGAGCAAGACGAACTCACGAGCATTAAAAGCTTACCAGTTGAATTTGTCGATGTTAAAGGAGTCATCCAACGACTCCTTCGGCAGATGCAACTTCTTCCGAGAAGGAGGAGCCATGGCATGCACAGGTACGGCAGGAATTGGCTCCACTATGGCAGTAGAAGGACCTTCCGGCGTCGTCGGCGAAGAAGCGTCAGAATCCTCGCTGCAGGAACGCTTGCGAGTGCCGTGGCCGCTGGACTCGGGGGCTTCCTCCTCTTCTTCAACTAGGACGGTCGAATCCGACTTGTCCTCTTCCACCGCGTCACGCGAGATAACCCCTTCCAGTAGAATAGGGAAGTTGGAGGACACTTTCCAGTCCTGCATTCAAAAGAAACATCAGCACAGATGAAAGCACTTGGCAGCCAATCGAACAAATACAATACTACTTCGCAAAAACTCTACCTCAGGCGAAGGGTTGTTGGCATCGAAAGGGGGCACGACTGATTCGCCTGGGAGATCCTCCTTGGCAGTATACTTGGTCACCAGCCGCAACCTCCTATCTACCTCACCCGTAGAAATTCCCTCCGCAGATATGCGAGTGACATCGCCAGCAACGACCCAGCGATACATCGGATGGGCTCTAGCCTGCAGAGGCTGGATGCGGCAGCGCAACCACGTGGGAATGAGAGTGGCGCCACCCTCTTCCTTGCCTATGCAGCCTTCAATGTCGCAGACATGTTGATACAGCATCTCCATTTCCTCAGACTCACCAGGCATCATGACGTTCTTATAGGAGCGCCTTCTCTTGCAAGCCGCCGTAGGATCGAAGGGCGCGAGTCCAAAGTGCTCTCTGTCGGCCTTCTAATCGCGGACGTAGAACCACTTATCTCTCCACCCTTGGACAGTTGCGGTGAGCTTGATGTCAAAGAAGGTGGTGGAGGAGTCAACATGGATCCCGCAGCCTCCTACATCGTAGACTACCGAACTAGACGCCGACTGACGCTTGAGCTTAAAAAGCTTCTTGAAGAGACCAAAGTGTGGCTCGATTCCGAGCCAGCACTCGCACAAAGTGATGAAGCAGGCAATATGGAGAATGGAATTTGGGGATAGCTGGTGCAGCTGAAGCCCATAGAAACAAAGAAGACCCCCTAACAAACGAATGCAGGGGGAGAGAGAGACCTCGAATGATGAGCGCAAGGAACATCATTCTGAAACCCATAGGAGGACGGGTGAAAGGCCCAACTTAGGTCGACTAGAGGGGGGGAGGGTGAATAGGAGACTACCAATTTTTATACTTTTTAATCCACTTTTAAGGCTTGGCACAAAGTAAGGTTCACTAGAGATGCAACTACGTGAACAAACTAAATGACAAGTAGCACAAAGGAAAACAAGAGAGTAAATGCAAGAAGTAAAGGAGCGGAGCGAAAGAACCGACAAGGGGACACGATGATGTAATTCCCGTAGTTCACTTCCAAGGAAGCTACGTCTATGTTGGAGAGGTGTCGGGGCCACACAAGGTCTCCCGAGCACCACAAAGACCTCACCTTCTTCTCCGGTGAGCACCACCACAAAGGTGGCCTCACAATCCACTAACCGGTGACCTCGAAGGCGCCAACCGAAAACCTTTACAACGAGGTTGAGGGGAGGCTTCACAACTCAATTGAAGTCCCTCAACGACACCCCGAAGCTTTACAACAAATGCCCCAGCTCCGAGGATGCCCTACACCGTCTAGGGTTCCAAGAACCCAAGAAACAAAATCCACGAAGGATGAGTGGGCGAAATCAAAATTCCTTTGGTGGAGGTGTAGATCTAGGTCACCTCTACCAATCCTCAAAAGATCAAGAGATTTGAGTGGATGGGGAGAGAGATCTAGCAAAGTCAAGCTCTTGTGAAAATGGTGGAGAGACAGAGAACAAAGAGATAAGGTTGGAGGAGGAAGAAGGGGGCTTTAAATAGCACCCCTTCAAATGGGCAGAATCTGCCCGAGTTCGATGCCACTACTGGGGAGATCGACCGGTTGGGTGAGCGAGCCACCACCGGTCCAGCCCAGGCCACGAACGGTCATACGACCGCTTGGACCCGAAAGCTGTCCGGTAGTACGTCAAATTCCGCCTTATTTCATAAATAGGCGTGCGAGGCGAAGGTTATCGACCCACCGCCCATCGTCAAATATGACCGAATCGGACCGAACTACCGTCCTAGTTGGCCGGTACTACCGGTGAGGGAGCGGTACTACCGCCCAAGGGGACAGGAGCTAGTCTGGCCGGTACTACCGGTCCAAGATCCGACGCTATTTCTGACAAATAGGAAAAGTTAGACAGAAGTCTTATTGAGCCCAAAAAGGCTTCATCGGAAATAGGACCGGATCTTCGGCCGGAAGTACCGCTCGAACAGCCCTGGGAAAACTCCTGGGCGGTACTACCGCTGCCTGGCCGGTACTACCGGTCAGGGCAGAAACCCCTCCAACAGCTCATAAAACACTCTCTCACTCGAAAACTAGGATGGATGTGGAGGTGCATATATGGTCTGTGCATGAAAAATTGATTTCCCACAACCTTCCTAGATGGACTCCCTCTTGATAGAACGGTAGCCTAAAATGTAAACAAGAGAAAGTGAAAAATAAAAGCTATCGACTACAAGCTCTTCCTTGAGAGACAACATCCACGAACACGTCCGAAGATAGAACCTGAAACTTGGACACACGGTTAACCCACAAAAGGAGTTGTCATCAACACCAAAAACATAAGGAGAAAAAATAATCCTTTCAATCTCCCCCTTTTTGGTGCTTGATGACAACCCCACAAGATTTGCACAAATATGCAATGCAACTAAAGGTGAGAGAGGCTCCCCCTGATGACATGGGAGAGAGATCTCCCAACCGAGAAAAGAGTGGAGCTCATACCTTGGACCAACACAATTGTGGTGAGACAAAGATTTGACAATTTAGAATAGTCCACCACAAATCCTTATGAGAATGCCACAAAGATACCTTACCACATAGATTCACCAACAAGGTAGCAACCATACAAGAGGTCCACAGACAATAACGTAATAAAGTGTGCACGAGCATAAAAAGATCAAAGAAAAAGCGAGCTCGTGACACAACCCATGCAAATCCCGAGATCCTAACGGAGCACTTTCTCCCCCTTTGGCATCAAGACGCCAAAATGGGAAAAAGAAGCCAAACTACATGCCCCACCCACCAACAAACGGAGGAGGCGGCTCGGGGTCCCAAGAGGCATTGTTCCAAGCAGGCGGGAACTGACTGGAGATCTCTGGCTCGGCATCACTATCATTCCACCTGCAATGTGTGTTGATCCACTCATCCTTGGGCGCGGTGATGGAGCTAGACTCAGGTGACACAGGAATATCAAGCTTCCTCATGATGGCCTTCTCCCGGCGAACACTGTGCCTCTGAGCAACATAGGACTGATACTCACGGTCCTGAATGAAGCAGAAAGTCTTCTTCACCTTCTTCAGCAGCTTTTTAGCCCAAGAAGGCTGCCTCACAAGTCGGGGTGGAGGAGAAGCCTTAGCACGGTCCCCATCACTAGCATCCGAAGCAGTTCTTCCAGCAGCAGCTTCGACATGAGCCTGAGAGCAAGGTAACTTGTGCTTCATCACACGGAGAGTCTTCTCCTCATGAATAGTGAGAACATCCTGAGGGTAGATAGAGCCAGTTGCCACCCTCCGCTTGGCATTGATAAGAGTCTGGATGTAAGGAGCATAAGGACAAGACCTCTTCTCAATCATAGCGGACCAGATTTCTTCAGAGATATAATCCATAACATCAAGGGGCTCATGAGAGTTTCTGTGGCGGTAGGTCTGAAACAGGAGATCAATCTGGAAGGCATGAAGCTGATCAAAGTTACCTGCCTTGGGAGCAATGGTGTTCTGATAGACCTTGCGCATGATGCCATAGGTGGGAAGGAGATGGGCAATGTTTCCAGCAACGCCATGGCCCTCAATGTAAAGAGGCTCAAGAACTTCCGGCTCAGAGGCCTTCCCCCTATGCACCCACCACCCATTGGCCCGACGACCACCTTCCTGAATAGGGTAGCCAAGAAGGGCGGCAAACTCAGACCACTTAGCAGACAGATAGTGGTTTTGGGTCATCCACTTCATGGTACGATCATCAAGGTCAGTATCAAAGTAGAGAGTGGAGTAAAACTGAGCAATGGCCCTCTCATCAAAGTTCACACGGTGTTGCATCAGCTTGATGAGCCCAAACATCCTGCACATATCAAGAGCTTCACCAAAGTATTCAGGGTTGCTCTCCATCTTTGCAATGTTGATGTGCTTTTGTGGAGCACACACATTCTTCTTCTTAGTAGCATAGACCTCAGAATAGATCTCTTGTTGACGCACGGTATGGAAGAAAGGATCCTGAGCCAAGCGGTCACGAGGAACAGCGTAGGGATCAACCTTGCGAAACTCCTCATAGGCAAGCTGCGGCCAAGAGGAAATCTTCTTCTTGCTAGAATCCGGTCCAGAGGTGGTCTTCTTCTGACTTGCCAGAACATGCCTCTTGCCTTCCACAGTAGCAGCACGACGCTCAGCTGCAGCCCTCTGACGAGCAGTCTAACTGGGAGGGCGCACAACCTCAAGATCATCCTCATTAATCTCTGACGGTCCACAAGAGGGAGCACGACCGCTTGGATCTGCCACGGGAACCCCCTTGCCCTGAGAGAAAAGCAAATATAAAGGAGGAACTAGAGGATAAGTGCACAAGTTCAAAGAAGAAAAAAACGAAAGCAACTAGACTAAAATGACACGGTACAGAGATAGATATCAGAAAAAGGTGCATCGGAAGTTCCGCCTGGCGGCCGGAACTACCGGTCGCATGGGACGCACTGGAAGTTCTGGTCATGCCCTGCCCCTGGGCGGTACTACCGCTGCCTCACCGGTAGTACTGGTGAGAGGACCACGCCGGTAGTACCGGCGAATCCGCACCGGTAGTACCGGTCAGGGCACGAACATGGCAGTTAAAAACTGGGTCCAAATCCCAAATTCGATGAAACTTGATGCACAAATCGATGACATCTAGACTATGTACTGAGGAAAAACAATCTAAAGTAGAATCCTATCCCTACCAAGACTCCCCATAGGAGTTCTAGCCAAAGAAGGGCCCTAGACATGGCATGTCCTACTCAAGCACAAAAGTGACTAGATCTCCATGATTGGAGCACGAGAGGAGCAAATACCAGGGTCCATGGCGGGGAATCAAGGACGGGAAGAATTCCACGGAGCCGATCTGATGAGGGACGGCTGGAATCGGTGTGGCCGGCGGCGTCACCGAGAAGTACTCCTTGAGAACTAGGGGTGTTGGGACAGGGTCAAGGGGAGGCAAGTGGGGAAGATGACCCCGTGCCCCCCTTGGCCCGTCACTTAACGGGGGCCCCTTTCACCGGTAGTACCGGCCAGAGGCCGGAACTACCGACGACACCGGTAGTTCTGGGAGAAGATACTGCCGATCAAGGCAGAATTTCAGAGAGAAAGTTGAGCCCTGACCGGTAGTACCGGTTCAGACCAGAACTACCAACGATTTCCAGAAAGCAAACTCCAGATTATAATTGGCAAGGGAAAACGACCTTGTACAAAAACTGAAAAGAACTAGAACCACCCGAAATAATAAACTCAAAAACAACGACTGCGAGTCAAATAGTAGAAAGTCGGTGGCCTAGGCCACCATATATGAGTATACTTGGCTTGAAACCGCGAAGATGTATCTTGGGTTCATTACCAAAACTCATCATTTAAGCTCAAATTGTCTCCTTGAGAGACCATAGAGAATGAATACATTAATGTGTGCATAATAGGAGGAGTGATGGTTCATTGGGGGAACCACACTCCCCCTAAAACCATGCATACCTCCAAACAAGATATCCTTTGAGACCCGGGTATGTGCGCAAGATACTTAAGCCATGTTGCTTGAATCAATGATATTTAGTTCATGCCTCAACTCCCGGAACCTTGCTTCATCAAGAGGCTTCGTGAAAAGATCCGCAAGATTGACCTTGGAAGGAACATACTCCAAAGAAATGTCTCCTATAGCAACATGATCCCGAATGAAATGATGATGAATCTCAATGTGCTTGGTCTTGTTGTGTTGAACTGGGTTGTGAGCAATAGCAATAACACTCTCATTGTCACACAAAAGTGGCACCTTGTCGAAAGAGAGTCCAAGATCCTTCAAGGTTTGCTTCATCCATAGTAATTGAGCACAACAACTCGTGGCGGAGATGTACTCAGCTTCGGTAGTGGACAAAGACACGCAGTTTTGCTTCTTCGAGGACCAACACACCAAGGACCTCCCAAGAAATTGACAAGCACCGGAAGTAGACTTTCTCTCCACTTTATCTCCTACCCAATCCGAATCAGTGTAACCAATGAGATCAAAGCTGGCCCCCTTTGGGTACCACAGCCCAAAGTTAGGGGTATGAACCAAATATCGAAAGATTCTCTTGACCGCCATCATGTGGCTTTCCTTTGGCGCGGCTTGAAATCTTGCACACATACCCACACTCAACATAATATCCGGTCGAGAAGCACAAAGATAGAGTAGAGAACCAATCATCGAGCGGTAAAGCTTTTGATCCACATCCTTACCCTTGGGATCAAGATCAAGATTAACCTTTGTGGGCATGGGAGTTTTGACTCCATTTACTTGATAAAGGTTGAACTTCTTGAGCATATCTTGGACATATTTGGCTTGGTTGATTAAAGTCCCTTTCCTAAATTGTTTGACTTCAAAGCCAAGAAAGAATTCCAACTCCCCCATCATGGACATCTCAAAGCGGTCGGTCATGAGCTTAGCAAAATCCTCATTGAAAGCTTTGTTAGTAGACCCAAAAATAATGTCATCAACATAGATTTGGCAAATGAACAAGTTTCCTCCAACTTTCTTAGTAAAAAGAGTGGGATCAATGAGGCCTACTTCGAAACCACGGTCTAACAAGAGCTCTCTAAGGCATTCATAGTAAGAACGAGGGGCTTTCTTGAGACCATATAGTGCCTTATCGAGTTTGTAGACATGGTCCGGGAAGAGGGGTCCTCAAAGCCTGGAGGTTGCTTGACATACACCAATTCTTTTAAAGGACCATTAAGAAAAGCACTCTTGACATCCATTTGTTGCAACTTGAAATTATGATGGGTAGCATAGGCAAGAAGCATGCGAATGGATTCTAGACAAGCAACAGGAGCATAAGTTTCACCATAGTCTATGCCCTCAACTTGAGAGTATCCTTGGGCAACTAACCTTGCTTTGTTGCGGACGACTATACCATTTGCATGTTTCTTGTTCTTGAAGATCCACTTGGTCCCAATCACATTTTGACAATATTTGGGTCTTTTCACAAGAGTCCACACCTTGTTCCTCTTGAAGTTGTGGAGTTCTTCGTTCATAGCATCGAGACAATCATCATCTTCAAGAGCTTCGAAGACCTTTTGGGGCTCAACATGAGAAATAAACGCATGATGAGAACTAAAAGAGGTTAGTTGTCTCCTAGTAGTGGAGCCCCTATTGAAATCTCCATAAACATTATCAAGGATATGTCCATCTTTGATGAGCTTGGCGAGACGGTATGCTTGACGACGAGCTTGGGTCTCAAGATGAGATTCTTGAGCAACCACTTGATCATCACCATGATTCGAGAGCCCTCCTTGACTATATGAACGAACTTGAGCACTATCTTCATGAACATCAACCGAGGGAGAGACATCATCATTTGGCGGAGAGGCACTTGCTTGGCCTTGGTCATTGTCAACTTGACAATCTTCATCTTGACCTTGAGAGTCATTGACATGAGGAGCTTCAACAACTTGGAGGGGTGGAGCTTGATCAACTTGAGGTAGACTTGGACTTGAAGAGTCATGAACATGAAGATCTTGAGAGGAGCTCGATGAAGCTTGAGAAGCATTAAGTTGACCTTGAGGTGCAAGAAGGTCTTGTGAGAGTGAAGGCTTTGCTTGAGTGGAGCTTGGTCCTTCTCCTTCGGCCACAAGGGGATCCTCAATGGGGTGGAAGAAACCCACACCCATTCTTCTTATGGCTTGGGGAGGAATTTCATCACTTGGATCACGAATACCATCTTGCCGCACAAGAGACTCATGATCTTCATCAAACTCGACATTGCTAGATTCTTCAACCCTTCCCGTTGCTTTGTTGTAGACTCGATAGGCATGGGACTGATTTGAGTACCCAACAAAGATCCCTTCTTGAGCCCTAGATTCAAACTTTGATAAGCGGGCACCTTTCTTGAGAAGGAAGCATCTACAACCAAACACCCAGAAGTACTTGACATTTGGCTTGTGACCGGTGAGAAGTTCATATGGAGTCTTGTTCTTCATCTTTCGGAGATAGAGGCGATTGGTTGCATGACAAGCGGTTGAAATGGCTTCGGCCCAAAAGTTATATGGAGACTTGAATTCCGCCATCATGGTCCGGGCCGCATCCAACAAGGTACGGTTCTTCCTTTCGGCAACACCATTTTGTTGAGGGGTATAAGGGGTAGAGTATTGATGTTTGATCCCCTCATCACTCAGAAACTCATCCAAAGTGTAGTTGTTGAATTCGGTGCCATTGTCACTTATAATGGTGAGGATGGTGGAATTGAGTTGCCGTTGCACTTGATTTGCAAAGTTGATGACGGTTTGTTGAGTCTCACTCTTGAACTTGAAGAAGTAGACCCAAGTGTAACGTGAAAAGTCGTCAACAATCACCAGACAATACTTCTTCCCACCAAGACTATCATGAGATGGAGGCCTAAAGAGATCCATGTGAAGAAGCTCCAGGCACCACTCAGTGGTGATTTGATTGAGAATCTTGTGGGGCTTCTCATGCATCTTCCCTTCTATACATGCCCTGCACACACGATCTTTGGCAAAGGAAATGTCTTTTAGTCCAAGGACGTGGCTCCCCGTGTAGAGACTTTGCAAAGCCTTCATGTTAACGTGGGCTAGGCGGCGATGCCACAACCAGCCCACGTTGGCTTTCGCATAGAGACATATAGCATGTGTAGATGGCTTTCTGGAGAAATCCACTACATATAAGTCATGCTCTACGTATCCAACGAAAGCCACCATGAGAGACTTGCTCCACATGAGGACCACAGAATGCTCGCTAAAGAGAGATGAAAGACCCATGATAGCAAGAGCACGAATAGAAAGGAGATTGTAGCCAAGGGTTTTGACAAGCATGACATTTACCAAGGATACATCCGGGGCAACTACCACCTTACCAGAACCCAATACCTGAGAGCTTGTTTTATAACCATAGGAGACTAAAGTATTGGCAAAATTTGGCCTAATCTCCGACATGATAGACTTGCTTCCGGTCATATGGCTTGTAGCTCCACTATCAAGCACCCATTTTGCACCTCCGGAAGCAAAGTCCTACAAGAAAATCAAGCTTTGGTTTTAGGTACCCATTTTGCAATGGGTCCCCTTTTGTTAGTCACAAGGGTCTTAGGTACCCAAATGTTCCAATGATAATCATGAGTGTAAGATGTTCCAATGTACTTATCATAAACATGACCATCAAAAGATTTGCAAAGAATGTAGGAGGGGTTATTTTTCCCGGCAAAGTTATCACTTTGCACAAAGATAGAATCATGAGAGGATACTAGAGAAAGGTTCTTGCTCTTCTTCCTTTTCTTGTTCCTTCTCTTGTTCTTCCTCTTGATAGTGGCTTGCCCTTTTGCAAGTTGATCTTTCAATGTCTTGTTCTCCTTAACAAGGTCCTCATGCTTGCAACAAGGGTTAGACGAACAAGACAAATGCACAATAGGCGTAGCGGAAGACTTTGAATGTTCATTATTTAGTTGCCTTTGGGGTTGCTTATGAGCCTCAAAGATACTTGAGAATTTACTCTTCAAGGCATGATGTTCCTCCTTGAGTTTCTCAAAATCCTTGAGGCATTCATGACCAACACCAAACTCAACCTTTTCATTTTTAAGGACATTCAATGAAGCAATAGCATGATCTCGTTCTTTAACAAGTTGCGATATAAAGGCATTATGGTCATCAACAAGTTTAGCCACACTTTCTTCAAGAGTTATTCTTATGTTATGTTCATCTTCAAGAGATTGGGATAGAGAGGCAATCTCATCGGCGGCCTCTCTCATTTTTACCTAACAAGTCAATAACTTCCTCTTTCTCATCTAGCATTTCCCTAGCATGGTCAAGTTGGTTTACAAGTGTTTCAAAGCACATCCTAGTATCATCATCTAGATGCTCCATGGATTCACACATGCTTACTATTTCTTTCTTAACCTCTAAACCATCTAGATCATGCAAGGGAAGTTCATTTGGGGAGGACTTGGAAGCGGGAGTTACCTCGGTGGCCTTAGCCATGAGACACTTTTGGTTGCGGTTGGTGATGTTCTCGTTTGGGGAGTCGAAGAGAGACACTCGGGGAGTAGATGAAGTAACAATAGCGGCAACCCCCACGATCTTTCCACTTTGACCTTCATTCTCAACATCATCATCGCCCGAAAAGTACTCTTCATGGACCACCATCGCCCTTTCCTTGTTAGGTAAGTTCTTGTTGTGGAAGTTCTTGTTCAAAGGATGAGGAGGTCTTGGCTTGTTCTTGCGAATGAGGCGGCCTCCATTGTCTTCTCTATTCTCGAAGGGGCATTGAGCTACAAAGTGACTCTTGTCGTTGCAATTGTAACAAGATCTAGTCTTTGGAGTCTTCATGGTTGAGTTGAATCTTGGGTTGTCTCTTGACCTTGACTTCATGCCCGGTTTGTTCCAAAACTCCCTCGATGCTAGAGCCAAATGCTCATTGAAAGCATATTTGATGTCCTCTTGAGACCACTCACTTGAGTTGTCGTCTTCATCAACTTCCACCACTTGAGCTTTCAAGGCAAGGTTCAACTTTTGAGACCCATAAGCACGAGCACGAGCTGACTCCGCATTCTTCTTGGAAATGGTCATGGCAATAACTTCACTCAGCACCTCTTGAGAGGACATGGTATGGTAGTTGCTTCTCCCCTTGATAGAGTTGAGGTTTTGTTCCTCGAAGGGAAGAAGAGCTTGGACAAACTTCCTTTTCATAAACTTGTCGTCAACATAGGTATCTCCAAGGTCCCTCAAGGTACAACAAAGAACCTTGAGCCGGCGATACATGTCTTCGGGTGTCTCATCATCTTGCATAGCAAAGCCATCGGACTCATTGTTGGCTTCATCAAACTTGGAGCTTTGAATGCTCGCATTTCCAATATACAACTCGGTGAGATGATCCCAAGCTTCTTTGGCGGTGGTGAATTGGTGAATGTGAGCAAAGTCCTTGGGGGTCAATGCCTTTTGAATCATACCCAAGGCGGTGGCATTGAGTTGCTTATCCACTACCTCGGCCCGAGTCAACTTCTTAGCATCATATGGAGAGAAGCCTTCCTCAACAATCCTCATCAATTCAATAGAGGAGCTGGAGATATGAGATTGAATTAGATATTGCCAATTGGTGAAGTTAGAAGTATCTAGTATGGGAGGTGCTCCTTGAGGTATGATGTGCGGCATGGGAATAGGAGGATCCGCCGTATATTTGAACGGTGGTGGTACCGCCGAGTAATCCTTGACTCCCTCTTTGGAAGAGGAGTCACCTAGCCCCTCGGAGCTCTCGCTTGGGAGCTTGGTGGTTTGAGCCATAAAGCCTAGATCCAAGTGTTTTGGGGCTGCCGCGGGAATCACCCCGGGGGAAACCACTTGCACGGGAGCGGAGGGGGCTTCGGCCTCAAGAGATGCATCATGAGGGGTTTCTAGCATGGGGGTAGGCTTAAGGGATTGCAAAAGAGTCATCATTTCCTCAAACTTGGTCATCATGGATGTCTCCAACCGATTGAGGTCATCCATGGAGGCCAAGTTCTTGGGGGCTGCACCCACACTTCCCTCTTCGTCGGCCATAGTCTCTTAGGCGGTTAAGCCCGAAGTAAGAGCCGAGGCTCTGATACCAATTGAAAGGCCCAACTTAGGTCGACTAGAGGGGGGGTGAATAGGAGACTACCAATTTTTATACTTTTTAATCCACTTTTAAGGCTTGGCACAAAGTAAGGTTCACTAGAGATGCAACTACGTGAACAACCTAAATGACAAGTAGCACAAAGGAAAACAAGAGAGTAAATGCAAGAAGTAAAGGAGCGGAGCGAAAGAACCGGCTAGGGGACACGATGATGTAATTCCTGTAGTTCACTTCCAAGGAATCTATGTCTACGTTGGAGAGGTGTCGGGGCCACACAAGGTCTCCCGAGCGCCACAAAGGCCTCACCTTCTTCTCCGGTGAGCACCACCACAAAGGTGGCCTCACAATCCACTAACCGATGACCTTAAAGGCGCCAACCGAAAACCTTTACAACGAGGTTGAGGGGAGGCTTCACAACTCAATTGAAGGCCCTCAACGACACCCCGGAGCTTTACAACAAATGCCCCAGCTCCGAGGATGCCCTACACCGTCTAGGGTTCCAAGAACCCAAGAAACGAAATCCACGAAGGATGAGTGGGGGAAATCAAAATTCCTTTGGTGGAGGTGTAGATCTAGGTCACCTCTCCCAATCCTCAAAAGATAAAGAGATTTGAGTGGATGGGGAGAGAGATCTAGCAAAGTCAAGCTCTTGTGAAAATGGTGGAGAGAGAGAGAACAAAGAGATAAGGTTGGAGGAGGAAGAAGGGGGCTTTAAATAGCACCCCTTCAAACGGGCAGAATCTGCCCAGGCCCGACACCGTCGGTACTACCGGAGACTGACCGGTAGTACCGGCGAGCGAGCCACCACCGGTCCAGCCCAGGCCACGTAACGGTCATACGACTACCGGTGGACCCCGAAAGGGCTGGTCGGTAGTACCGGTCCAAATTCTGCCCTTATTTTCGCCAAATAGGCGGTCGTGAAGGTTATCTGACCCGCTTGCTTGGTCGGAAATATGACCGGAACTGGACCCGGAACTCCCGGTCCCCGAAGCTGGCCGGTACTACCGGTGAGGGAGCGGTACTACCGCTCAAGGGGGTAGGAGCTGGTCTGGCCGGTACTACCGGTCCAAGATCTGATGCTATTTCCGACAAATAGGCAAAGTTAGACAGAAGTCGTCGGAAATATTTTGGCCGGAAGTACCGCTCGAACAGCCCTGGGAAAACCCCTGGGCAGTACTACCGCTGCCTGGCCGGTACTACCGGTCAGGGCAGAAACCCCTCCAACATCTCAGAAAACACTCTCTCACTCCGGGATGGCTATGGAGGTGCATATATGGTATGTGCATGAAAAATTGATTTCCCACAACCTTCCTAGATGGACTCCCTCTTGATAGAACGGTAGCCTAAAATGTAAACAAGAGAAAGTAAAAAATAAAAGCTATCAACTACAAGCTCTTCCTTGAGAGACAACATCCACGAACACGTCCGAAGATAGAACCTGAAACTTGGACACATTAACCCACAAAAGGAGTTGTCATCAACACCAAAAACATAAGGAGAAAAAATAATCCTTTCAACGGGGGATTACCTCGTCGCCAGGCACTCGCGAGTCATATTCCACGGATGGAAGAGCTCCATCTTGACAAAGAAGATGCAGCTCGGAAGACTTGATGACAGACGCACGCCAGAAGCCGTTGGTGACACGGGTGCCCGCACCTTCTTCCCAGCGGCAGCGGCACTGGTGCCCACGGTGGTGGTGCCTCCCTTCTTCTTGGCAGCGGCAATGGTGGCCACAGATCCAGCGGCGACGCCTCCCTTCTTCTTGTCCATCTTTTGATGGAGGTGAGAACGAAGGAAGTAGCTGGGGAATACGCGCAGCTGGTCCAGTGCCAAGGATAGGACGAGCGTAAGGGAGTAGCAATGGCGAAGGAAGCACGTGCAAGAACAGAGATGGGGAAAATTACCGCAGCTGCGCTGCTACTTAACCTCCTCGCAGGTGTTATCCAATGGCCAACAAAAACCCTACTAAACGCGTGGCGCACATTGCCATCGACATGTGGCAAAGGTGAACCACGAACCGTCCCCCACTACTCCCATTACGTGCGGAAATCGAGGAGACATATTTAAAATAGAAGATTACGCACGTCCAGTCAAATCAAAGTCAGAAAGTGGGATCCACCGCTCGTCACGTCCCATCAAGGCTGCTCACGCGGGTAACTGAGGTCATCACATCATCATCACTGACATCATCGATTCCATCAGAAGAAGATTTTTACTACTTTACGTCTTGCTCGAGTCTTCGACTCAACCACGCACTCGGGGGCTACTCCTAACAGGAGCGCTGGCTGCGCACCCGAAAGAATTTTTTGCAGGTATATAAGTTCCACGAAAACCCATCACTCGAATCAACGATTCAATTGTGAAATATGGGTTACTCCCATAGGGAGCGCTGGTCGCATATTCGACGGAAACAAGCAACAAAAGACGACAATAGTTGCAAATGTTTTTAGTCCCCACTCGAGTCTACGACTCGAATAGGCACTCGGGGGCTACTCCCATAGGGAGTGTTGGTCGCGCACCCTATGATTATTTTTCCTTGTACATCGTACTGTGTGTTGATAACATCCACACTCGAAAGCCATGGCCACTCCACCATATGTTTCCCCTACAAAAGATATTACGTCTCCTGGGCCACCCGAATCATCTCCGCGATGATAAAAATTCAGATGCCGCGCTTACAACGTGAAGATAAGACCTGAACAAGGCCTGGCAACGCATCTGCCATGCACTGCCAAAAATCTATCCATGCCTGCAGGTACGATGAACATGCCTTGATGGACGTAGAGTGCTCACATTTATACACTGGAATTCGACTCCTATAAGACCTCCACGGCCTAAGTCAAATTACGCCAGCACTTTTCCGAATTCGAGTCTGGGGACTCGAGTTTGAGTAGATTGCGTTGTTTTTCCCTAAGGCAGTTACTGATACCGAAACATTGGATAAGTCAGGCACGTATATCAACAATATCTATGACACAAACATAACACTCGAAAAAATGCTCAGTTATGCACTTGAAAGACTTCATAAAGTCTCCAGTCGAATCTGTGATTCCATTGGACACTCGGGGGCTACTGACATGAGTATACCCTACAGGTACTCTAGTTTGTCATATACGGTCCAGCTACGGCAGAATCCCACGATGTTGTCAAGGCCCAATGTAGAATTCGGGTGACCCACGGACTCTTTGATTGCTTGTAGCGCAAGAAGAAGCTTATGATAGAAAGTTCAAAGGGGCAAACCCTAATCTGTAACCGACTCGACCTGCTACCCGAGACCTAGACTATCTATATAAAGGATAGGAGGAGGCGTCAAGGAGGACAATCACAACCCTAGTTTTCACAACCATCACCAGATTGCATCTGCGCACCCCTGTAACTTTCGACTCCCTCGAAAATTCTAAGAGAAGACAAGCAGGAGTAGGGACCTCTACGAGGCCTGAACCTGGGTAAACCTTGCATCCCTGTGTGCATGTTTTCTAGCTGATTGATGCCTCCAGCACTCCCTCCTTCTCCAAAACCCAAGTACATAACAATGGGCATTGACGAGTTCAACCCTCGTCACCGGTTCTTCCCGTACCTCCCATGTCGTGCCTCTTGCTCTAGTTCGCCCTGTCGCCATAGACCTCCGACCATCACCGGAGTTTCTTGCCGTGGAGTTGGTTCCGGTGACCAATAGTGGGCAATGCTGCCACCACTAGGTTCGCCACGAAATCCACTTTCCAACCAACCTAAGCCCAAGCCCGTGCGTGCAGTAAATCGACGAGTCCATCCTTGACAGGGAGTGAAGCTCCATTGGTGACGACACCATGATGTCATGGTGATGTCATATATATATATATTTCTTTTATTTTCAATAATCATTTCTATAATAAATATATTCCTGGAAATGACATGGCATAGGCCCAACTGGTTAGTGTCTTAGGGTAGAATAGGCTCGGTATAAAAAGTCCAGACCGCATGTATTGTGTCATGCTGACGTCAGTAGTGATGCAGTAATTCATTTAATAAATCCAAAAAATGATAAATCTTGTTAATTCAATATCTTTTATTTTATAATTCAGAAAAATATATATTATATATCAAACTGTTCAGAAAATGAATTCTATATTCTAAACATATTATCATATTTCATTTTCCAAATTAAATAAGATAATAATTATTATTAAAAAATAACATATTAGGGATAAATCTTAAATAAACATATTTTATTATTTAAAGTTCAGAAAATTAGTATATTATACCAAAATTCTCAAAAAGATAAATTATACATTTATAAACTTGTTACATATATTTTTTGTGTCATTTAACTAAATATTATTATTTATTAAGTCTTTATAAAATGATAAAACTGAAAAAAAATCATATCTTATTAATTAAAAATCATAAAAATACATATAATATACCGAAATGATCACAAAAATAAAATCTACACATTAAAAATATAACCCTTCACATTTGAAGTTAAATAAATGAAAACGTTTAGATAAGTTTTGTTTAAACCATTTTCTTTTATTTTAATTCATTGAAAATATATAAATCTTTACTATTTCCTTTATCATTATTTGTTTAAATTGATATTTAAGTGAAGTCAAAATAAGGTCTAACTATTTTAAGATGTATTTACTAAAACTATCATCTCAAATTAAGTGTATCTTAATTTTCCTAACAAGATTTTATGAATTATAAAATCAACTAAAATAGTCTATTGTTTATTACAAGGCTTCTATTCACTTATAAAATCATTAAGCTCAGATTTACTATTTCCTCTACTAGTTTGGAAAATGACTTAAATTTAAACCAAGTTTTTAAGTAATTAAAGTAAGGCATTTTCCATGTCTATAAAGTCTAACCGTTACTTCTAAAATTAAGTAAGTGATTCCATTCACTTATAAAGTTAAAAAAACACCACCCCATAAAAGAAACAACAGTTATCCACCACCTTCATTGATGTTAAGGAGTGAACCACCTATAATAAGATGCCTTATTCAAAATATATAAGTCTCCACTTACTAATGGAATAGCTATTCAAAAATGCTAATTATTTTCTTTTTTAATACTTATAACTAGTAAGTAAACCTTAAAGTGTTAACTTTAAGATTAAATGCTTTTACTTTGTAAAGTAATATTTTCCTCAAAATTTATTCTTTCAAGAAACATTAAAGGTAATCCTTAAGAATTTTTATAAAGGCTCTAATTGATTAATTATGTTGCTTAAGAAATATTTTAGATACCATGATCCATTTGAATGGTTTAGTATTGTATGATACTTGTTGTATTTACATACTGTTTCACACACACCCTCACAAGCCTTAATAAGAAGCACCCATGTGAAATTGGTATAAAAGTGCAACACATTCCAAAGAACTCATCACAAGCTTTAAACCTAGATCAGATACGATTAGTCTAGGGATTCGCGTTTATCAAACTGCATTACTTTACTTATGCATAATTGCATATTGCTTCCTTAACCATTAGTCCTTACCGGACCAATTATCTTACTTTCAAAATTTGGATTTTCTAGTGTCCTGAAGACCATGAGTGCATAATGTTGGAATCACAAAAGGCATGTTCACAACTTTCTCATGTCCTTTGATTAGTTTCTATGCTTGTAACTCAACTGTTGTCATCACCTACATTTCAAAAAGGTCGAAAACACTATTTTCATAATTAACTTGAAGTATCAGTTGCTGATCTAGGGTGATCAGCTAATCTATCATAACTGACAATGGAAACGCCATTGCATAGGAATGTATCATCTAGGATTTAACAATCAATGTCGCCAGTGATTCTAGCACCATATATTACACGTTAACCATGAGATTTGGAATGGGACGGAGAAGTCAGATGTATCCTTTTCCTTTCGTATGTATGGTAAGGCGACCTTAACGTGACGTTGTGATTCTTTGTGCCGATCCAACATATGGTGGGCACCCTTACGCCCAACGATTTTGGTGTCTAGATTATCTATGAGTGGCTGCCAGAGGTATAGCCGGACCTATATGGTACTTGCCAGGGGCATCACTAGCTCATAGAGTCTTCAGGAACTCATCAGGGTTGTAGCCTACACGAAATGGGGCTTAACGGACATGTAGTTAGCCCCAAAGGATCGTGCAGACATGTGGGGTCGCGAAGAGGGCAGTGATTGGCTTGGATCTTAGTCTGGGCCTCACACGAAGGAAGTGTGAACAAGCCTGCAACTCGGATGTGCAGCGAAGCTAAGATCTCTCATGGGAAAAGTAACGCACCTCTGCAGAGTGTAAGAACTGTGACATGTTACTCCCTGTTCCAGGAAGGAGCTACGAACATAGTAGGAAAGGAACTCCATGAAAGTTCTGGTCAACCTGTGAAGGCTATCGTACATAGTTTTCAGAATAAAAGCAACCTTTGAAGAAATGTTTACAAAAACCTGCATTGCCTATGACCTATGGTCTGTGGCTGTAGATAGTGCATCAAACACTCCTTTTTAGTGAACTTGCTGAGTACGCTCGTACTGAACCGTACCTTCTCAACTCTTGCTAGGTTCTAAGTCGTTGAAGACGATGTCAACATCAATTTCTCCTCAAGAAACCATCATCGGCAGCTCAAGTTCTTCAATAAAGTCGATGATGTGAACATATACATCAACCAAAGTGAAGACGAAGTTCTTGATTAGATAGGAGTATATACTCAAGCAATAACACCTATTTCTGTAGAGCATTGCACTAGCAGCAATTGCAAGCCAGATAGTTTAGATGCTAGTCTTATTAGCTAGATAGTTCTGAGTTATTATTTCGGGTTCTTCTTTGTAAGAAGTTTTTGTCTCTCTCTTTAACCTAGAGTGTTCTCTGGATCTTTTGTGAAGAGTCGAGTTGTAATCTATAGTCATGTCTTGGACCTGCTGTGTTTCTGTTGTACCACTCTAAGGGATGTAATACTAGTGAACGGTGTTTCATTGGTGTTATGTCAATGACTATAGTGTACTACATCATGCAGTGGTATTCTGGGTCACCACAGCTGGTATCAGAGCATATGCTCTGACCTTAGGAATAAAACCCGTTTAGGAAGATCTGTAGGTTGGATAGCGACTATAGGAGCCATTTTATCTAAACCAAGACTTGTGACGGATATCCACTTGAGGATAAACCTTGTCACACTTAAGTTGGATACTTTTGTTATATTTCATAAGGATTAGTGATCCATCTTCTCTAGAGAAATATCATCTTAGTGCAGCTCTAAATATGTATAACACCACTAAGACCTCTTAAGTGAGTTAAAATATCAAAGATAATTATGAGTGAGATTAGACCACCTTGAGGAGTAGTTTAATGGTGTAGTCTATCCATAGGATCCATGTAAGGTAGCAAAAATCTTATCATTGGATGGTAATCATAGGCTACATGATGAAGACCATTAGAACATGTATAGATGTAGTGGGAAGTAAATCATGTGGGATTCACTTGAGAATTCTACGTGATGAAGTAGCATTTGGTTTAGAATCAACAACAACAAGATAAAAAGAAGAGTTATCATGGTGGGATTATCTATAAGACCATGATAAGTTTGTAATTAGGACCAGTACTTAGTAAGTAATCTTGTAACAACAGTGTAGGTCTTGTTGGAATTATGCCCTAGAGGCAATAATAAAGATGTTATTATTATAATTCTTGTTCATGATAAAGTTTATATTCCATGCTAGAATTGTATTAAGCGGAAACATTAATACTTGTGTGGTTTGTGAACAACACCGTGTCCCTAGTACGCCTCTATGGACTAGCTCATTGATCAATGATGGTTAAGGTTTCCTAACCATAGACATGAGTTGTCAATTGATAATGAGATCATATCATTGGGAGAATGATATGGTGGACAGACCCAAACTAAGCGAAGCAATTAGATCGTGTCATTGTGTTCATCTTTGCGAAGCTTTTCCTATGTCAAATATTGTATTCCTTAGACCATGAGATAATGCAACTCCCTGGTATCGGAAGAAAGCTTTGAGGTCATCAAACGTCATCCTATGAGAGGGTGATCATAAAGGTGTCTCTCAGGTGATCGGAAAGTATCTATTGGGTTGTATGTATCGAGATGGGATTTGTCCCTCCCAAGTCGGAGAGATATACTTGGGCCCTCGTGTCGATATCAACACCGCTTGCAAGCATGTGGTTAAGGAGTTAATCACAAAGTGATATCGGATTACGGAACGAGTAAAGTACTTGCTGTGAACGAGATTGAACTAGGTATGACGATACCGACGATCGAATCACGGGCAAGTAAAATATCGCGAGACGAAGGGAATATATATATGGGATTGATTGAATCCTGGCATCGTGGTTCATCCGATATGATCATCGATGAATGTGTGGGAGTCAATATGGGTGCCTGCACTGTTGATTATTGATAGAAGATCATGTCTGCATATTCTCAAACCCGCAGGGTCACACACTTAACGTGTCTCGACGCTAGGATAGATTGGATACTTGGTTTATGAATTTTTGTTCGGAGTCTCGGATGGGATCCAGGATATCACCAGAGGTTCCGGAATGGTCCGGAGAATAAGATTCATATAAGGCAGTGCAGTTTTTGGAGTTCGGAATTGTTCCGGGTTAATCGGTATTGTACCGAAAGCTTCTAGAACCTTCTGGAAGGGGGCCAACGTGGTCCCACCTTCCGGGAGGGGGCATGGGCCTATGAGGGAGTGTCCTGGCCGCATTGGCCAGGTGCACATGGCCCCATAGGGCCCAGCCGATCCTAGATAAGTTTAAATCGTTTAAACTAGAGATAAGATAGGATTTCTAGAAGGGAGAGTTTAAATCGTTTAAACTAGAGATAGGCTTGGAGGATGGGCAAGGGCTGGCCGCACCCCCCTATATATATAGAGGGCTGGTGCGCCCCCTCCCTACCGACACACACCTCCCTCCAAACCCTAGTAGCCCTGCTGCCTTCCTCTCTCCCTCCCGACTGTTTGTAGGCGAAGCCCTGCTGCAGAAATTCTCCACCATATACACCACGCCATCGTGTTGTAGATCCAATCTATCTCTCCACCCTACTTGCTGGTCCGAGGAAGGAGGAGACGTCGAGGTGCTGCACGTGTGCATCTCACGGAGGCACCGCCTCTTGTGGTGCTAGATCGGATCGGATCGCGAGGAGGAGAAGCGAAATGCGACTACATCACCCACGTTAATTTAACGTTCATTGCGTGAATCTTCAAGGGTATGAAGATCTAATCCAATCTCTCGTTGTTTGCATCTCCTAGATTAGATCTTGGCTTTCCCTCTGTTCGCTTCCGTAGAAAATTTTGATTTACTATGCTGCGAAACCCTTCAGTGGTATCAGAGCTAGATCTATGCGTAGATGTGTTTCACGAGTAGAACGCAACATGGTTGATGCTCTCGTTTATGTTTTCTGTTGCAACCCTCTTGTTTGTGTTCTTCTTATGGCGGGATAGTGAGATTGAAGCGGTCCAGGCCAACCTTACGCTGACGTCGTCATGAGACCGGCTCCGCACTTGACGTGTGGCTTGTACCATACATGCGGCTGGTGGATGTCAGTTTCTCTCACTATAGTTGTCATGGGATTAACACCGGAGTTTGGCAACCATAATATCACCGTTGTGGCTTTCCGTAGGTAAGAATCGTTCTTAGCATCTACTCCCATAAGCCACGTAAAACATGCAACAACAAAGTAGAGGCGTCTAACTTGTTTTTGCAGTGAGTGTTATCTGATATGGTATGGCCCAAGATGTGATGTGTATATTGTATGCGATGATCATGTTTTGTAATGTTTCACGACTTGCATGTCGATGAGTACACAACCGGCAGGAGCCATATGGTTGTCTTTATAATTGTGTATGACCTGAGTCAACTTCTTATACCATGTAATAGCTTTACTTTATCGCTAAGTAGTTAGCAATAGTTGTAGTTGCTATTCGTGGTGGAGGCAATCATGGTGGAGTGATGGAGATCATGCCGGAACGCACAAGATGGAGATCATTGCGCGAAGATTGGCTATACCATGTCACATAAAGTTATATGCATGTGATGTTTATCCTTTTATGTATCTTATCATGCTTAGATCGCGACGGTAGCATTATAAGATGATTCCTCACTTAAAGATCAAGATAAAACTGTGTTCTCCCCAAGTATGCACCGTTGCGAAAGTTCGTCGTGTCCAAGCATCACGTGATGATCGGGTGCTATAGACTCTACGCTCACATACAACGGGTGCAAGCCAGTTTTGCACACGCGGAAATACTTGGGTCTAACTTGACGAGCCTAGCATGTACAGACATGGCCTCGGAACACAAGAACCGAAAGGTTAAGCATGAGTCATATGAATGATATGATCGACACTTCGTTGTCCACCATTGAAACCACATCTCTTCTCGTGATGATCGGATTAGGTGTGGTGAATTTGGATCATGTTCACTAAACAACTTGAGGGATGTTGAATTTAGTGGGAGTTCATCTAGTAATTTGATTAAAAGTTGAACTAGTTATCATGAACATAGTCTAATTTGTACTTGCAAATATTGTAGATCACATGGCTAAGTCCAACTTCAACTTCAACGTTTTTGCTGAGAAAGAAAAGCTTAAGAACAATGGGTCTAACTTCACCAACTGGTTCCGCAATCTGAGAATCATTCTCTCTGGCGGTCAAAAGGACTATGTCCTTGAGAAAGCGTTAGGTAACCCCCCCCGCTGCAACTGCGCCGGCTGATGAGAAAGCTGTCTATCAGTCGCGCAAAGATGATTATGGTGTGATTAAGAGCACCATGTTGTTTGCTATGGAACCGGAACTTCAAAAACGTTTTGAAAACTATCCCGGGCCCTTTGAGATTCTCGAAGAGCTGAAAACCATGTTTCAGACTCAGGCCCGTTCTGAGAGATATGAGATCTCTGAGAAGTTCTTTAACTGCAAGATGGAGGAAGGGAGTTTCGTTAGTGAGCACGCCATTAAGATGTCGGGCTACACTCAACGCCTTGAGCAACTGGACTGCAAGATTCCAGAGGAGCTTAATATTGACAAGGTTCTGCAATCACTCCCTCCCAGCTACAAAAGTTTTGTAGTGACTCATAATCAGATTGGTTCCACGATCGATCATCGAGCTCTTCGCAGCTGAAGGCTGCGAGGTGGACATCAAGAAGGATAATCATGTGTTGATGGTCAACAAGCCCTCCTTTAAGAAAGGTAAGGTGCAGAAGCCCTTCAAGAAAGGCGGCGAAGCGCGTTACCCTGCTGAGAAGAAGCTCAAGTCTGGTCCTAAACCGGACCTCGAGTGCTTCTATTGCAAGGGGTCAGTCCTGGGCGAATCTGTCCAAAGTACTTAGCGGACAAGAAGGCTGGCACCATCAAAGGTATATTTGATATACATGTTATTGATGTTTTCCTTACTAGCCCTCGTTGTAGTGCCCGGTATTTGATACGGTTCGTTGCTAATATTTGTAACTCAAACAGAGCTACGGAATAGACGGCTTGCAAGGGATGAGGTGACGATGCGCGTTGGCAACGGATCAAGAGTTGATGTGATGGCCGTCAGCACGCTCTCCTTAGTTTTACCTTCGGGATTAGTTTTAAACCTTAATAAATGTTATTATGTGCCTGCGTTGAGCATGAACATTATTTCTGGATCGTGTTTATTGCAAGACGGTTATTCATTTAAATCGAGAATAATGGTTGTTCTATTTATATGAGTAACATCTTTTATGGTCATGCACCCCTTGTGAATGGTTTATTTCTTCTAAATCTCGAAAGGGATGAACACACATCCATAACATTGAGGCTAAGAGATGCAAAGTAGATAGTGATAATACTACTTATTTGTGGCAATCGTCTAGGTCATATTGGTGTAAAGCGCATGAAGAAACTCCATTCGATGGACTTTTGGAGTCTCTTGATTTTGAATCATTTGACACATGAACCATGCCTCATGGGCAAGATGATCAAAACCCGTTCTCGGTATGATGGAGCGAGCAACGGACTTGTTGGAAATCATACATACCGATGTATGCGGACCGATGAGTGTTTCGACGCGCGGTGGATATCGCTATTTTCTTACTTTTACCGATGACTTAAGTAGATATGGGTATATCTATTTAATGAAACATAAATCTAAAGCGTTTGAAAAGTTCAAAGAATTTCAGAATGAAGTGGAGAACCATCGTAAAGATTAAGTTTCTACGATCCGATCGTGGGGCGAATATTTGAGTTATGATTTTCTCACGCATCTCAAAGCAAGTGGAATTGTTTCACAACTCATGCAACCAGGAACACCACAGCTCAATGGTGTGTCGAACGCCGAATCGAACCCTATTAGATATGGTCGATCGATGATGTCTCTTACTGATTTGTTATCATTTTGGGGTTATGCATTAGAAACCGCTGCATTCACTTTAAATAGAGCTCCATCTAAATCCGTTGAGACGACACCGTATGAACTGTGGTTTGGTGCTAAACCTAAGTTGTCGTTTCTTAAAGTTTTGGGATCTGAGCTTACGTCAAGAAGTTGATGCGGACAAGCTCGAACCCAAAGCGAATGCGTCTTCATAGGATACCCTAAGGAAACTATTGGGTATACCTTCTATCACAGAACCGAAGGCAAAGTGTTTATCGCAAAGAACGGTTCCTTTCTTGAGAAGGAGTTTCTCTCGAAAGAAGTGAGTGGGAGGAAAGTAGAGCTAGACGAGGTTATTGAACCTTCTCTTGAATTGGAGAGTAGCGCAGCACCTGAAATTGTTCCATTACGCTTTGCACCAACAATAGAGGAAGCTAATGACAAGGATCATGAAGCTTGGACGATCACTCTTGAGCGTCGCGGTCGACAAGGTCGCGTGCCCCTCTGAGTGAACGACAACCTGTCTTGACTGTCTTGTTAGTAGAAGACAGCAAACCTACGAACTATGAGGAAGCGATGATGAGCCCAGACTCTGAGAAATGGCTAGAAGCCATGAAATCCGAATTGGGATCCATGAGCGAAAACCAAGTATGGACTTTGGTGGACCCTCCTAGCGACCGAAAGGCCGTTGAGTGCAAATGGATCTTCAAGAAGAAAACGGACGCGGATGGTAATGTTACCGTCTATAAAGCACGGCTTGTTGCGAAAGGTTTTCGACAAGTTCAAGGTGTTGACTACGATGAGACTTTCTCTCCCGTAGCGATGTTTAAGTCCATTCTGATTTTATTAGCAATTGCTGCGTTTCATGATTATGAAATATGGCAAATGGATGTCAAGACTGCTTTCCTCAATGGCAACATTGATGAAGAGTTGTATATGATGCAACCCGAAGGTTTTGTCGATCCTAAGGATGCTGATAAAGTATGCAAACTTCAGCGTTCCATTTATGGATCAAGCAAGCGTCTCGAGTTGGAACCTTCGTTTTGATCAAGTGATCAAGAGCTTTGGATTTGTTCCAAATTGCTACGAAGCTTGCATCTACAAGAAAGTGAGTGGGAGCTCGGTGACGTTTCTGGTACTATATGTGGATGACATATTGATTATTGGAAATGACATCGACATGCTTAACGATGTGAAGAGTTATTTGAACAAGTGTTTTTAATGAAAGACCTAGGTGAAGCTGCTTATATATTGGGCATAAAAATCTATAGAGATAGACAAAGACGCCTGATAGCTTTAAGCCAGAGTACATACCTAGACAAAGTTCTGAAAAGGTTCAGAATGGATAAGGCATTGAAAGGTTCAGTGCCTATGTTGTCAGGTAAGATATTGAGCAAGGCTCAGTGTCCAGCTATGGTAAATGATAGGGAAGCTATGAGCAAAGTGCCTTATGCCTCGGCCATAGGTTCCATCATGTATGCCATCTTGTGTACTAGACGGATGTGTCCAATGCTCTTAGTTTGACGAGCAGATATCAAAGTGATCCAGAGTGGAACATCTGGACAACCGTGAAGAACATCCTAAGGTACCTAAATAGGACTAAAGAAATGTTCTTAGTCTATGGGGGTGATGAACACTCGTTGTAAAGGTTACGTCGATGCTAGTTTCGACAATCGACAAGGATGATGCTAAATCTCGACGGATACGTGTATATTTTGAATGGAGGAGCTGTGAGCTGGAGAAGCTGCAAGCAAAGCGTGGTCGCGGGATCTACTGATGAAGCGGAATACATGGCTGCTGCGAGCGTCAAGTGAAGGAGTTTGGATCGAAACTTCATCATTGAGCTTGGCGTGGTTCCAAGTGCATTGGACCCATTGGAGATATTGTGACAACAAGCGCCATAGCACTCGCTAAGGAACCAAGATATCATCCAAAGACCAAGCATATCAACGCAAGTTTCATATAATCCGAGATTATATAGCGGATGGAGATCGAAGATCAGCAAAGTACATACAGATATTAATGTCGCAGATCCAATGACTAAACCTCTACCACGTGTAAAACATGATCAGCACCTCGATTGTCATGGGTGTGAGATTGTTGCCAAATGTAAACTAGATTATTGACTCTAGTGCAAGTGGGAGATTGGAATTATGCCCTAGAGGCAATAATAAAGATGTTATTATTATAATTCTTGTTCATGATAAAGTTTATATTCCATGCTAGAATTGTATTAAGCGGAAACATTAATACTTGTGTGGTTTGTGAACAACACCGTGTCCCTAATACGCCTCTATGGACTAGCCCATTGATCAATGATGGTTAAGGTTTACTAACCATAGACATGAGTTGTCAATTGATAATGAGTTCATTTCATTGGGAGAATGATATGGTGGTCAGACCAATACTAAGCGAAGCTATTAGATCGTGTCATTGTGTTCATATTTTCGAATCTTTTCCTATGTCAAATATTGTATTCCTTAGACCATGAGATAATGCAACTCCCTGGTATCGGAAGAAAGCTTTGAGGTCATCAAACGTCATCCTATGAGAGGGTGATCATAAAGGTGTCTCTCAGGTGATCGGAAAGTATCTGTTGGGTTGTATGTATCGAGATGGGATTTGTCCCTCCCAAGTCGGAGAGATATACTTCGGGCCCACTCGGTAATCGATATCAACACCGCTTGCAAGCATGTGGTTAAGGAGTTAATCACAAAGTGATATCGGATTGCGGACAGTAAAGTACTTGCGTGAACGAGATTGAACTAGGTATGACGATACCGACGATCGAATCTCGGGCAAGTAAAATATCGCGAGACGAAGGGAATATATATATGGGATTGATTGAATCCTGGCATCGTGGTTCATCCGATATGATCATCGATGAATGTGTGGAGTCAATATGGGTGCCCAGACCCCGCTGTTGATTATTGATAGAAGATCATGTCTGCATATTCTCGAACCCGCGGGGTCACACACTTAACGTGTCTCGACGCTAGGATAGATTGGATACTTGGTTTATGAATTTTTGTTCGGAGTCTCGGATGGGATCCGGGATATCACGAGAGGTTCGGAATGGTCGGAGAATAGGATTCATATAAGGCGTGCAGTTTTGGAGTTGAATTGTTCGGGTTAATCGGTATTGTGGAAGCTTCTAGAACCTTCGGAAGGGGCCAACGTGGTCCCACCTTCCGGGAGGGCATGGGCCTATGAGGGAGTGTCCTGGCCGCATTGGGCCAGGGCACAAGGCCCCATAGGGCCCAGCCGATCCTAGATAAGTTTAAATCGTTTAAACTAGAGATAAGATAGGATTTCTAGAAGGGAGTTTAAATCGTTTAAACTAGAGATAGGCTTGGAGGATGGGCAGGGCTGGCCGCACCCCCTATATATAGAGGGCTGGTGCGCCCTCCCACCGACACACACCTCCCTCCAAACCCTAGTAGCCTGCGCCTTCCTCTCTCTCCTCCGACTGTTTGTAGGCGAAGCCTGCTGCAGAAATTCTCCACCATATACACCACGCGTCGTGTTGTAGATCCAATATATCTCTCCACCCTACTTGCTGGTTCGAGGAAGGAGTAGGCGTCGAGGTGCTGCCGTGTGCATCTCAAGGAGGCACCACTTGTGGTGCTAGATCGGATCGGATCGCGAGGAGGAGAAGCGATGCGACTACATCACCCACGTTCCGACAAAGCGTTCACATGCGAATCTTCAAGGGTATGAAGATCTAATCCAATCTCTCGTTGTTTGCATCTCCTAGATTAGATCTTGGCTTTCCTCTGTTCGCTCAGAGAAAATTTTGATTTACTATGCTATGAAACCCTTGATTGGTATCGAGCTAGATCTATGCGTAGATGTGTTTCACGAGTAGAACGCATAACATGGTTGTTGCGTTGATGTTGATGTTTGTTGCAAGCCTCTTGTTTGTGTTCTTCTTATGGCGCGGATAGTGAGATTGAAGCGGTCCAGGCCAACCTTACGCGACGTCGTTGAGACCGCTCCGCACTTGACGTGTGGCTTGTACCATACATGCGGCTGGTGGATGTCAGTTTCTCTCACTATAGTTGTCATGGGATTAACACCGGAGTTTGGCAACCATAATATCACCGTTGTGGCTTTCCGTAGGTAAGAATCGTTCTTAGCATCTACTCCCATAAGCCACGTAAAACATGCAACAACAAAGTAGAGGCGTCTAACTTGTTTTTGCAGTGTTTTGTGATAAGGTATGGCCCAAGATGTGATGTGTATATTGTATGCGATGATCATGTTTTGTAATGTTTCACGACTTGCATGTCGATGAGTACACAACCGGCAGGAGCCATATGGTTGTCTTTATAATTGTGTATGACCTGTGACTCAACTTCTTATACGCCATGTAATAGCTTTACTTTATCGCTAAGTAGTTAGCAATAGTTGTAGTTGCTATTCATGGTGGAGGCAATCATGGTGGAGTGATGGAGATCATGCCGGAACGCACAAGATGGAGATCATTGAGCGAAGATTGGCTATACCATGTCACATAAAGTTATATGCATGTGATGTTTATCCTTTTATGTATCTTATCATGCTTAGATCGTGACGGTAGCATTATAAGATGATTCCTCACTTAAAGATCAAGATAAAAACTGTGTTCTCCCCAAGTATGCACCGTTGCGAAAGTTCGTCGTGTCCAAGCATCACGTGATGATCGGGTGCTATAGACTCTACGCTCACATACAACGGGTGCAAGCCAGTTTTGCACACGCGGAAATACTTGGGTCTAACTTGACGAGCCTAGCATGTACAGACATGGCCTCGGAACACAAGAACCGAAAGGTTAAGCATGAGTCATATGAATGATATGATCGACACTTCGTTGTCCACCATTGAAACCACATCTCTTCTCGTGATGATCGGATTAGGTGTGGTGAATTTGGATCATGTTCACTAAACAACTTGAGGGATGTTGAATTTAGTGGGAGTTCATCTAGTAATTTGATTAAAAGTTGAACTAGTTATCATGAACATAGTCTAATTTGTACTTGCAAATATTGTAGATCACATGGCTAAGTCCAACTTCAACTTCAACGTTTTTGCTGAGAAAGAAAAGCTTAAGAACAATGGGTCTAACTTCACCAACTGGTTCCACAATCTGAGAATCATTCTCTCTGGCGGTCAAAGGACTATGTCCTTGAGAAAGCGTTAGGTAACCCTCACAACTGCGCCTGCTGATGAGAAAGCATCTATCAACAAGAAAGATGATTATGGTGTGATTAAGAGCACCATGTTGTTTGCTATGGAACCGAACTTCAAAATCGTTTTGAAAACTATCCGGGCCCTTTGAGATTCTCGAAGAGCTGAAAACCATGTTTGAGACTCGGGCCCGCTCGAGATATGAGATCTCAGAAGTTCTTTAATCGCAAGATGGAGGAAGGGAGTTCCGTTAGTGAGCACGCCATTAAGATGTCGGGCTACACTCAACGCCTTGAGCAAGCTGGATCGCAAGATTCGGAGGAGCTCAAGATTGACAGGGTTCTGCAATCACTCCCTCCCAGCTACAAAAGTTTTGTAGTGACTCATAATCAGATTGGTTCCACTGATACGATCACCGAGCTCTTCGCAAAGCTGAAGGCTGCGGTGGTGGACATCAAGAAGGATAATCATGTGTTGATGGTCAACAAGCCCTCCTTTAAGAAAGGTAAGGGTGCAGAGAAGCCCTTCAAGAAAGGCGGCGGCAAGCGCGTTGCCCCTGCTGAGAAGAAGCTCAAGTCTGGTCCTAAACCGGACACTGAGTGCTTCTATTGCAAGGACAGGGGTCACTGTTAGCGCAACTATCCGAAGTACTTAGCGGACAAGAAGGCTGGCCCCATCAAAGGTATATTTGATATACATGTTATTGATGTTTTCCTTACTAGCCCTCGTTGTAGTGCCTGGGTATTTGATACCGGTTCAGTTGCTAATATTTGTAACTCGAAACAGGAGCTACAGAATAGCGGCTGACTTGCGAGGATGAGGTGACGATCTGGCGTTGTAGCGGATCAAGAGTTGATGTGATGGCCGTCGGCACGCTCTCCTTAGTTTTACCTTCGGGATTAGTTTTAAACCTTAATAAATGTTATTATGTGCCTGCGTTGAGCATGAACATTATTTCTGGATCGTGTTTATTGCAAGACGGTTATTCATTTAAATCGGAGAATAATGGTTGTTCTATTTATATGAGTAACATCTTTTATGGTCATGCACCCCTTGTGAATGGTTTATTTCTTCTAAATCTCGAAAGGGATGAAACACACATCCATAACATTGAGGATAAGAGATGCAAAGTAGATAGTGATAATACTACTTATTTGTGGCACTGTCGTCTAGGTCATATTGGTGTAAAGCATGAAGAAACTCCATTCGATGGACTTTTGGAGTCTCTTGATTTTGAATCATTTGACACATGCGATCCATGCCTCATGGGCAAGTTTATCAAAACCCAGTTCTCCGGTATGATGGAGCGAGCAACGGACTTGTTGGAAATCATACATACCGATGTATGCGGACCGATGAGTGTTTCGACGCGTGGTGGATATCGCTACTTTCTCACTTTTACCGATGACTTAAGTAGATATGGGTATATCTATTTAATGAAACATAAATCTGAAACGTTTGAAAAGTTCAAAGAATTTCAGAATGAAGTGGAGAACCATCGTATGAGAAGATTAAGTTTCTACGATCCGATCGTGGGGCGAATATTTGAGTTATGATTTTCTCACGCATCTCAAAGCAAGTGGAATCGTTTCACAACTCACGCCACCGGAACACCACAGCAATGGTGTGTCGAACACGGAATCGAACCCTATTAGATATGGTCCGATCGATGATGTCTCTTACTGATTTGCCGTTATCATTTTGGGGTTATGCATTAGAAACCGCTGCATTCACTTTAAATAGGGCTCCAACTAAATCCGTTGAGACGACACCGTATGAACTGTGGTTTGGTGCTAAACCTAAGTTGTCGTTTCTTAAAGTTTGGGGATGCGAAGCTTACGTCAAGAAGTTGATGCCGGACAAGCTCGAACCCAAAGCGGAGAAATGCGTCTTCATAGGATACCCTAAGGAAACTATTGGGTATACCTTCTATCACAGAACCGAAGGCAAAGTGTTTGTCACAAAGAACGGTTCCTTTCTTGAGAAGGAGTTTCTCTCAAAAGAAGTGAGTGGGAGGAAAGTAGAGCTAGACGAGGTTATTGAACCTTCTCTTGAATTGGAGAGTAGCGCACCTGAAATTGTTCGATGCACTTTGCACCAACAATAGAGGAAGCTAATGACAAGGATCATGAAGCTTCAGACGATGCTGCTACTGAACGTCGCAGGTCGACAAGGTTGCGTGCCCCTCCTGAGTGGTACGGCAACCCTGTCTTGACTGTCTTGTTAGTAGAAGACAGCGAACCTATGAACTATGAGGAAGCGATGATGAGCCCAGACTCTGAGAAATGGCTAGAAGCCATGAAATCCGAATTGGGATCCATGAGCGAAAACCAAGTATGGACTTTGGTGGACCCTCCTAGCGACCGAAAGGGCGTTGAGTGCAAATGGATCTTCAAGAAGAAAACGGACGCGGATGGTAATGTTACCGTCTATAAAGCACGGCTTGTTGCGAAAGGTTTTCGACAAGTTCAAGGTGTTGACTATGATGAGACTTTCTCTCCCGTAGCAATGTTTAAGTCCATTTGGGTTTTATTAGCAATTGATGTGTTTCATGATTATGAAATATGGCAAATGGATGTCAAGACTGCTTTCCTCAATGGAAACATTGATGAAGAGTTGTATATGATGCAACCCGAAGGTTTTGTCGATCCTAAGGATGCTGATAAAGTATGCAAACTTCAGCGTTCCATTTATGGACTAAAGCAAGCGTCTCAGAGTTGGAACCTTCGTTTTGATCAAGTGATCAAGAGCTTTGGATTTGTTCCAAATTGCTACGAAGCTTGCATCTACAAGAAAGTGAGTGGGAGCTCGGTGACGTTTCTGGTACTATATGTGGATGACATATTGATTATTGGAAATGACATCGACATGCTTAATGATGTGAAGAGTTATTTGAACAAGTGTTTTTCGATGAAAGACCTAGGTGAAGCTGCTTATATATTGGGCATCAAAATCTATAGAGATAGACAAAGACGCCTGATAGCTTTAAGCCAGAGTACATACCTAGACAAAGTTCTGAAAAGGTTCAGAATGGATAAGGCATTGAAAGGTTCAGTGCCTATGTTGTCAGGTAAGATATTGAGCAAGGCTCAGTGTCCAGCTATAGTAAATGATAGGGAAGCTATGAGCAAAGTGCCTTATGCCTCGGCCATAGGTTCCATCATGTATGCCATCTTGTGTACTAGACGGATGTGTCCAATGCTCTTAGTTTGTGACGAGATATCAAAGTGATCGAGTGGAACCTTTGGACAGCCGTGAAGAACATCCTAAGGTACCTAAATAGGACTAAAGAAATGTTCTTAGTCTATGGGGGTGATGAACAGCTCGTCGTAAAGGTTACGTCGATGCTAGTTTCCACCGACAAGGATGATGCTAAATCTCAGACAGGATACGTGTATATTTTGAATGGAGGAGCTGTGAGTGGAGAAGCTGCAAGCAAAGCGTGGTCGCGGGATCTCTGATGAGAAGCGTAATACATGGCTGCCGCAGCGTCAAGTGAAGGAGTTTGGATCGAAACTTCATCATGAGCTTGGCGTGGTTCCAAGTGCATTGGACCCTTGGAGATATTGTGTGACAACATCGGCGCCATAGCACTCGCTAAGGAACCAAGGTATCATCCAAAGACCAAGCATATCAATCGCAAGTTTCATATAATCCAAGATTATATAGCAGATGGAGATCTGAAGATCAGCAAAGTACATACAGATCTGAATGTCGCAGATCCATTGACTAAACCTCTTCCACGTGTAAAACATGATCAGCACCTCAGTGCCATGGGTGTGAGATTGTTGCCAAATGTAAACTAGATTATTGACTCTAGTGCAAGTGGGAGACTGTTGGAATTATGCCCTAGAGGCAATAATAAAGATGTTATTATTATAATTCTTGTTCATGATAAAGTTTATATTTCATGCTAGAATTGTATTAAGCGGAAACATTAATACTTGTGTGGTTTGTGAACAACACCGTGTCCCTAGTACGCCTCTATGGACTAGCTCATTGATCAATGATGGTTAAGGTTTCCTAACCATAGACATGAGTTGTCAATTGATAATGAGATCATATCATTGGGAGAATGATATGGTGGACAGACCCAAACTAAGCGAAGCAATTAGATCGTGTCATTGGGGTCATCAAACTATTGTTTTCAGACTAAGCGAAGCAATTGGACAGACTCCATGAAAGTTCTGGTCAACCTGTGACGACTGTCGGACATAGTTTTCAGAATAAAAGCAACTTTGAAGAAATGTTTACAAAAACCTGCATTGCCTATGACCTATGGTTTATGGTTGTAGATAGTACATCAAACACTCCTTTTTAGTGAATTTTCTGAATACGCTCGTACTCAAACGCACCTTCTTAACCCTTGCTAGGTTCTAAGCTGTTGAAGACGACATCAACATCAACTTCTGCTCAAGAAACCATCATCGGCAGCTCAAGTTCTTCAATAAAGTCAATGAAGTCAACATATACATCAACCAAAGTGAAGAAAAAGTTATTGATTAGATAGGAGTAGATATTCTAGCCATACCACCTATTTCTGTAGAGCATTGCACTGGCAGCAATTACAAGCTAGATAGTTTAGATGCTAGTCTTATTTGCTAGATAGTTTTGAGTTTTTATTTCTGGTTCTTCTTTGTAAGAAGTTTCTGTTTCTCTCTTTAACCTAGAGTGTTTTCTGGATATTTTATAAAGAGTCAAGTTGTAATCTATATTCATGTCTTGGACCTTCTGTGTTTCTGTTGTACCACTTTGAGGGATGTAATACTAGTGAACGGTGTTTCATTGGTGTTTTGTTAATGACTATAGTGTACTACATCATGCAGTGGTATGCTGGGTCACCGCAATCTTGGTCTTGATCAGGTAAGTTACTTGAATGGCTTTGAGATGATCTTGTAGTTGATTGAATAAATATACCTTGGGCAACTGACTACGCAGGGCTGGACAATCCAGTCAGTCGAGAGAGTGGACAATTCATCCTGGAGCTTCCTACCTGATCAACATGGTGAGGTTTCTCAGCTTGTCTTTAGCTTGGGTCATCATTGCCCTCAATAATAGGAGTGTGTTGAAGTTGTGAAGATGAGGGCTCCACTTGAGTAGAGCATATTTCTTCTTGATCCGCCACAAGGGGTTCCTCAATGGGGAGGATCAATCTTGCACCCATTCTTCTTGTGGCATCTTGAGGTATTTCATCATCTACATCACAAGCATCAACATGACCCGCTTGGGGTGATACATTGTAAACGTATCTATAATTTTTGATGTTCCATCCTTGTTTTATATCTACTTTCTTATGTTTTGTCCACACTTTGGAGTATTTTTACACATCTTCTGGAACTAACCTATTAACAAGATGCCATAGTGCCAGTTGCTTGTTTTCTATTGTTTTTGGTTTCAGAAAAGCTAGTAAGGAAATATTCTCAGAATTGGACCAGAAAAAAGCCCAAGTCAATATTTTACCCGAAGCAATACGGAGTCCGGAGGGGAGACGAAGAGGGGAACCAGGGCAACCACATCCTAGGGTGGCACGTCCAGCCCTAGCCGCGCCGCCACCTAGTGTGGGCCCCCTGGTACTCCACCGACCTTGCCCCTTATCCTTAAAAGTCTCCCGAGACAAAACCCCTAAGTACCCGATCAAAATTCCATGAAAGAGTTTGTGGCCACCGCCATCTCCATCCCTAGATTGGGAGGGATCTGAAGCTCTTCCCGGCACCCTGCCAGAGGAGAGACATCACCCTGGAGGCCTTCTTCATCACCATGACTTCCTCCTGTGTGATGCGTGAGTAGTTCATCCCTGGACTACGGGTCCATGTAGTAGCTAGATGGTTGGTTCTCCTCCTTTGTGCTACCATGTTTAGATCTTGTGAGCTCCATTCATGATCAAGATCATCTATTTATAATCCTACATGTTGTGTTTGCGGGGACTCGATGGATATTGAGATGCTATTTCAGATTTATTATTGATTCTATCATGTCTATGTTATTTGTGATCTTGCATGCTTTCCGTTGTTAGTAGCTATCTTGGCCGAGTAGATGCTAGCAACTCCAAGAGGGAGTATTTATGCTCGATAGTGGGTTCATGCCTCTAGGAATCCGGGGAAGTGACAGAAATCTCTAAGGTACTAGATGTGTTGTTGCTACTAGGGAGAAAACAACAATCCTTTATTCATGGAGCAATCGTATTGTTTACTTTACACACTTTGCTTAATGCAATTATCTGTTGCTTGCAACTTAATACTGGAGGGGGTTCAGATGATAACTTGAAGGTGGATTATTAGTCTTAGATGCAGTTGGATTATGGTCTATGTATAATGTTGTAATGCCCAATCAAATCTTGTAGGAGTCAAGATGATTAGTGTATGGATGTACGCTTTCTTAGTGTCTGTCAATTGCCCTGCTGTAATTTGTTCACCCAACATGTCATATATCTTAAGGAGAATCACCTCTAGTGAACTATGGACCCCAGTCCATTCTTTTACGATCAATCTACAAGCTATTTACTGTTTTCTATTTACTTTCTACAAGCAATTACTATCTTACACACAATACATTTAATCCTTTGTTTTCAGCAAAACTGGTGAGATTGACAACCTCACTGTAAGTTGGGGGCAAAGTTCTGTGGTTGTGTTGTGCAGGATTCCAAGTTGAAAACAACACCTTGGAGGTGTTTCCTTGCTCCTACTGGTTCGATAACCTTGGTTTCATAACTGAGGGAAAACTTGCTATTGTGCTCCTCATACCTTCCTCTTGGGGTTCACCAACGAGCTCGATACATTTTGAGCCATCAAGCACTTTTTCTGGCGCCGTTGTCGGGGAGTCAAGGACATCTTCACAAGGGGAGTCCCTCATAACCAATGTCTTTACTTTGTTTTTTTGTTTTTCTTAATTTCTCTACTTTGTTTGCTTGCTTCTTTTTATCAAAAATACAAAAAAATAGTTCTTACTATAGTTGTTATTTTCGTTGGTCTGTTATTGTCTTGCTTTATCATGCTTTCTATCAATGGTTGGTTTCTTTGAAACTGAATCTTATTGGCAAGGTGGGTTCACGGAAGAACAAAAATATTATTATAAGGAACACCGCTTGTCACAAAAAGGGAAAGACTTATGGGAACAAATTGATAAACTGTATACCATTGCTAGAAACGTGTGCTCTACTTATAATGTTACTTATTGCTTTGATAAATCTTGTTGCCGTAAGTGGTATAAACACCTCCCTTTTCAATGTGAGTATAATGATGATGTTACCATATCTTATTATGTTAAGGGAAATTATGACTTTTATGATGTGGAACAAATTGAAGAATTTATTACTTGGAAGGGTGCATTCGAACTTGCTTATTTGCTTGAAAGTACTGATGATGCACCTTATAAATATGAGGTTTATGATATACTTAAATTTTGCTTTGATAATTACAAGGAATAAAATGGCTATATTCTTGAATATCTTAATAGATGCTCTCCACCAATGGAAGATATTAATGCCTTACAGGAGCCTATGGAAGAAGAAATTGCTGAAACTAGAAGCTCATGTGATGATTAAGAGGAGGAAGAATGGAGCAACTACCCATGTCTACCTCCCATTAAGAGTAACTCTTTAACTAATACTTTATTTGATATCCCTCCATGCTTACCAAAGGAGGATGAGTGCGATATTTATATTATTAAGTTCGTTCATGATGCTACTGAAAATCATTATAAGAGAGGAAAATATGGTTGTTGGAATTCTCATGTTACTAAAACACCTCTCTTTATATTGAAAGTTCCAAAGTTGCTCTTATTTTATCTATCCATTCTTGTTACTATGTGCTTCTTTTATTTATTTTCTTACAAGATTCCTATGCATAGGAAGTGGGTTAGACTTAAATGTGTATCATATTTTCTCCTTGATGCTCTCTTTTTCTTCAATTCATATTTCTTATGTGAGCATCCTCTCAAATTACTGAGCCTAGCTGAAAGGCGTTAAAAAGCACTTATTGGGAGATAACCCAAATTTCTTTAGGAGTCTTTTGTTGAGTCTCGAAAGTTATTGCTTCAGTAATAACCTCTCTTTATCATTTTTGTGTGGTTTTTGTGCCAAGAGTAACCTCTAATGAGAGAGAAGTAAGATTTGGGAAAGTTGCTGTCCCGAAACAGATTTTTTTGCTTCACTATAAAATTTCATGAAAACTCTCTGTACATCAGTTTGAGATGTAATTTTTTGTGCTTCTGCCCCAGGTTGTTATCTAACTTTTGTTAGTTCAACGTGTTTTGATTTCAGCAACAAAAGGTCTTTGAAAGAATTGGGTTTTGCCTGTTGGTCTGTTTTGACAGATTTCTGCCATTATTTGCATTTGCCTCTTAATCTCTTTGAGTTCTCTTTGATCACTTGAACTTTTTAAAGGAAGTGCTACAGTATCTTGTGTTTTAATGGAAGTTTTACTTGTGTTGAAACTGAACCAAAAGACTTATTATCTTGAGTACACTAATGTTGCTAATGAAGATTGTGTGAAGTTTTGTATGAAGGAAATTTTAAAGTGTTGGGAAGAGTAATGTAATAAGATGAAGTATGGATAAAAGCTTAAGCTTGGGGATGCCACCCATGTCACCCCAAGAAATATTCAAGAAGTACAAGCGTCAAAGCTTGGGGATGCCCAAGGCATCCCCTTCTTCATGAATAAAAATTTCAGGTTTCTTCCAAACACTTCATTTTTATTGTTTCATGCATAGTTGTGTTGTTCTTGGAGCGTCTTTGTTTTCGTTTTCTTAGTTTGCTTGAATAAATTGGTTGGACCCCCTCATTCATGCATTAGTTTTCAAATAAAGTTGATTTGGATAGGAAAAGAGTAGGAAAGTTCATGCTTAAGGGTAAAAAGGAGCTTGTTTTTGAGTGTGACTTAGACTTTATCATGTCATGCTTGATATTTTTTCGACTCTATACTTAGTGATTATTGTTGTAGCATGACTTGTTACAAACAATTGAGATTTCTTAATGTGCCTTGAAAGAATCATGCTATGTTTTAGCATGTAAAAGCATAATATTGTGGTATCCTCCTTTGACGCTTTATTTGGGTTGACTTGGCGCATGCTCACACCATGTTAAGACTATACCAAGTCACCATAGCCTCTATGATCATTTAGTTTTCGACTTGTAATATCACTTTATGCTTGAATTAATCATGTTTTGTTGCTTTGCATGATTATGGCCATTATTGCTCTCTTAGTTGGTCGCTCCCAGTCTTTTGCTAGCCTCCATACCAAGTATGAGTTCCACTCATGCATCCAACTCGAAATAAAACCAAGTTATTCCAAAGATTCCAGCATACCTACCTATTAGCATTTGCTATTCCAAGTATATTCATGTTTTTATCTACCTTCTGAATTAAACTTGTTATGTGAAAACTTGAACCATTGTGCCCATCTATGTTGCGTATGTGCTTGCGTTTTGTAAGTTGTGAATTAGCAGAACCATGTTATCATGGGGAACGCTTTCAACATTGCACTTTATTTAGTTGATATCATGTTCTTTTGCTCATGGGTCCCGGCGGTGTGAAATCAAAGGGGAGCTTGTAAGGCTCATGCAGTTTGTATATATGTTAGAGAAACGACTGGGCGGCTGGTCTAAGCCATGCCTAATCATGGTGGAAACCTACAGCGTAACCATAGTGAGCAATCTATGAAGCATCGTCTATAAAAAAACCTATGCAAATAGGAAAGAAAAAAGAAAGAAAAAAAGATAAAAAAAGATGCCTATGCAAATAGGAAATAAAAGAATGCTGAGATGCTCATTGTCTGCTTGCCTTGTCATTTTGATATGGGGAATCTTCCGTATCATCGGGCATGGGGTACCCCGTTGGCGGTTGTCTATGATACACATGTACTTACAATGACAAGAACTTACCTGTGACTAAACTTGAGTAGCACGAGGAATGGTACTCGTAAGTAAGGGGCATGAGATTTTCAGCTTATAACTTCTCAAGCATATCCTCATATTTGTTCACTTTAACCTTAATCACCTAAAGATGCTTATGATAGGGGCAGTGAGAGCTGAAAGCTAATAAGTACCATAATTTTTGGAAGCTCTTTATGAGACTTCAATCCCTGCTTCCTTCTATGAAGGGCCTTTCTTTTACTTTTTATGTTGAGTCTCCATCTTCTATCTTTATGCACCTATTGAGAGAGAATAGTGGCCATTCTTAGTTTAATATGCATTGTCCCAAGACTTGTTGATTGATTCATAACTTTGATATTGCTTTTCCTTAAACTATTTGTATCTAGTCACCCTTATGAACTTTGAAGGTGTCCTATGCATTCATGTTTTGCTACAATATGAGGGACAAGCTGAATACCATTCTCATTATGTTTTCTATATGTGAAACAAACAAACGTCTTTCAAAGCATTATTATTCATGAATCTTTTGTTTGTAACTTTTCATGTTATAACATAGTTGCTATGTCTTATTGTTAGAACTATATCTTTCATGCTATGTTAAAGTACTATTATCCCAGCTATCTATGTTTTACAAATACTTTGATCAAAATTATGATGGTGCACGTCACCTCAAAAATTATTCTTTTTTATCACTTACCTACTCGACGACGAGCAGAAGTTAAGCTTGGGGATGTTGATATGTTGGAAACGTATCTATAATTTTAGATTTTCCATGCTTGTTTTATATCTACTTTCTTATGTTTTGTCCACACTTTGGAGTATTTTTACACATTTTCTGGAACTAACCTATTAACAAGATGCCATAGTGCTAGTTGCCTGTTTTCTTCTGTTTTGGTTTCAGAAAAGCTAGTAAGGAAATATTCTCGGAACTGGACCGGACAAAAGCCCAAGTTAATATTTTACCTGAAGCAATACGGAGTCCGGAGGGGAGACGAAGAGGGGAACCAGGGCGTCCATACCCTAGGGTGGCATGGCCATCCCTAGCCATGCCACCACCTGGTGTGGGCCCCCTAGTACTCCACCGACCTTGCCCCTTCGCCTATAAACGTCTCCCGGGATAAAAACCCTAAGTACCCGATCAAAATTCCACAAAAGAGTCTGTAGCTGCCGCCATCTCCATCCCTAGATCAGGAGGGATCTGAAGCTCTTCTCGGCACCCTGAGGAGGAGATCACCACAGGCCTTCTTCATCACCATGACTGCCTCCGGTGTGATGCGTGAGTAGTTCATCCCTGGACTACGGGTCCATGTAGTAGCTAGATGGTTGGTTCTCCTCCTTTGTGCTACCATGTTTAGATCTTGTGATCCGTTCATGATCAAGATCATCTATTTGTAATCCTACATGTTGTGTTTGTGGGGACCTGATGGATATTGAGATGCTATTTTCAGATTGATTATTGATTCTATCATGTCTATGTTATTTGTGATCTTGCATGCTTTCCGTTGTTAGTAGCTATCTTGGCCGAGTAGATGCTAGCAACTCCAAGAGGGAGTATTTATGCTCGATAGTGGGTTCATGCCTCTAGGAATCTAGGGAAGTGATTGAAATCTCTAAGGTACTAGATGTGCTATTGCTACTAGGGAGAAAACAGCAATCCTTTGTTCATGTAGCAATCGTATTGTTTACTTTAAACACTTTTTTTAATGCAATTATCTGTTGCTTGCAACTTAATACTAGAGGGGGTTCGGATGATAACATGAAGGTGGATTATTAGTTATAGATGTAGTTGGATTACGGTCTATGTATAATGTTGTAATGCCCAATCAAATCTCGTAGGAGTCAAGATGATTAGTATATGCATGTATGATTTCTTAGTGTTTGTCAATTGCCCCGCTATAATTTGTTCACCCAACATGTCATCTATCTTAAGTAGAATCACCTCTAGTGAACTATGGACCATGGTCCATTCTTTTACCATCAATCTACAAGCTATTTACTGTTTTTTGTTTACTTTCTGCAAGCAATTACTATCTTCCACACAATACGTTTAATCCTTTGTTTTCAGCAAAACCAGTGAGATTGACAACCTCACTGATGTTGGGGGCAAAGTTCTGTGGTTGTGTTGTGCAGGATTCCAAGTTGGAAACAACACCTTGGAGGTGTTTCCTTGATCCTACCGGTTCGATAACCTTGGTTTCATAACTGAGGGAAAACTTGCTACTGTGCTCATCATACCTTCCTCTTGGAGTTCCCCAATGAGCTCGATACATTTTGAGCCATCAGGGGGCCATCATATTCTTCGAAAACCACAGTACAAGATTCTATGACAATTATAGAGAGTTTATCGTAGATTCTATAAGTGTGAGAATCGAGACCATAGCCAACAAAAATACCCTCTAAAGCTTTGGAATTAAATTTGGACAAACAAACACCTTTTATGAGATAGAAACACTTACAACCAAACACTCGGAAGTATGAAATGTTGGCCTTGTTACCGGTAAGTATTTCATATGGCGTCTTGATCAATTATTTGCGGAGGTATATCCGGTTTGATGCATCGCATGTAGTGGAGATTGCCTCTGCCAAAAAATTGAATGGAGACTTAAACTCAGCCAACATGGACCTTGCCATATCCATTAAAGTCCTGTTCTTCCTCTCAGCTACACCATTTTTTGAGGGGTATATGCAGCGGAATATTGATGTTTTATCCCCTCATCACTAAGAAAACTATTTAAAGTGTAGTCATTGAACTCTGTGCCGTTGTCACTTGTTATTGTTAGCACGGGCAAATTGTATTGATGTTGAACCATATTGACAAAGTCGATGAAATATTGTTGGGTCTCACACTTCAACTTGAAGAAGTAAAGCGATGAATATCTTGAGTATTCATCAACAATCACCAAGCAATATTTCTTCCCACCAAGGCTAGAATGAGAAGGAGGACCAAAGAGATCCACATGAAGGAGCTCCAAGATCCTCTTTGACTTTATAATGGTATTTGGCTTGTGGGAAGAATCATGCATCTTTCCTTCAACACAAGTCCTACAAACACTATCTTTGGCAAAACAAACATTGTCCTTTAGTCCCACGATATGGACACCCTTAGGGAGGCTTTGCAAAGTTCTCATATTAACATGGGCTAGTCGGCGATGCCATAACCTGTTGGGGAGATAATCCTGGGTAGGGTCAAGCCGGCGTATAAAGGCCGTAATAGCCGAGGTACGGCAAGGTCAAAGCATAATACCGAGTTAACTCAAGGCATGCCGACTTACAACAGACCCGGCTCAGATGGAGTTCATCCAACGTTACCTCGGTCGACATAAAGTATATGTCGGCAGTCTCTTTGTAACTTGTATGCAGGTACCCACATGGCCGAGTTAACCAGGACCGAGCCGAGTTACGACTTGGCTTACAAGAGAAGGAAGGAATCTCCTTGGTCAAGGGTTTTCTCTCTCCACTGTAGCATGAACGTAGAGGACAGAGGGAAGGACCAATGGGTACGTGCCGACAAAGGTGATGTTGCCTATGTCGGGTGATGTTGCCTATGTCCGGTGACACCGCGCCGTAGAGGGGCTCAGAGAGGCTTACACCATGAGTCCGGATCACCTAACGAAGAAGAAAAGAGGCGCACTGTTTTGCTATTTTGGGAGAGGCATATTCAGAGAATATGCCTTCCACTTATGCCCTAGATTGTAACCTGGGCTCCCCTATAGAAGGAGCACCAGGACCTCCATAGAGAGGGTCGGCCATTTTTACTAAGGGAAGAACCCTAGAGAGAGGTGGGCTAGTAGAGAAGTTCATCCTCTTCCTCCCCATGAACAGATCAAGGAGCACTTGTAATCCACCATTGATAAGAGAGAATACAAATCTTCCGTGTGTGGAATCACCACACCTTCCCTTCCTAGATACCTCTAGCGCACTTTGGCCCCATCTTTAGCCTATACATGGCATCTGTCGTGCCACCACCACGATAGTTGGCGCCCACCATGGGGCCAGCAACGACGCTAGCTGGAGTGAAGATCCAGACGGGAAATATCATCATCGCCGGCGAACGCATCGTCTCCGGGCTCATTCAACGCTTTGGAGCACTGGACCATGTCAGCAACAACGCGCGCAGCTTCGGCAACCTCCCTCCTACACGCAATGGCCTCTTCATCTGCCTCGGTGCACACAAGATCTACGTGGGTGTGGATGAGTCCTGCGCTCACCCGTTGCACATTGTAGAGGGAGGCGAACCACCTTTCAGCATGGCTTGCGGCCTGCATATCACTGTCCCCGCTAGCTGTGTTGAGGTCATGATGATGGCACCAGATGCAGGAACACACAAGGACCTGGCACCAAACCCGGACGCTACCCCAAAGGTAGCTAGGTCAAGGTTTCCTCCACAAGAGAGGCCAGAGAACGTATTGCAGCAGGCAATAGATAACTTAGCAACTCCCATAGCACCTATAGAAGATCCGGCTTAGGCACAGGCCGAGCTAGAGGAGACCTGGCAGAAAATGTTAGCAGGGGCAAAGAAAGTAGCTGATTTGCAGTAGTCACTGAACATTACTCTGTGTGAGTACGCAAAAGCAAACCAGATTAGCCCAACTCATTTGGACGGACTAAAAATTAGGGGTAGAAACTTGAGCAATGAGATAGACAAAGAGTATGTGCCTAAGCCGGGGCATTCAGCTACCCTTGTGACAACTGGGCTGGCGAGATATAGCACCCCGTCGAAGAACCTTAGGGCTACAGTGGTAGCAACGTCCGAGTTAGAGGGTCTGACCGGAGAAGCCCGGGAGATACAGCAAGAGAGAGTAAACCACTTAGTGAGAGTGGCAAATAAGCAGAATGAGGAAATACTCAAAGCAAACCCGGCGATAGCAGGAGGCTCACATATAGTTCATTCGGCAAGGGGTAACCCGGTGAAATCCACCGTGGAAGCATCATCACCTCATGATGGACCTAGAAGAGAAGAGGTTGTTACCTCGGGGAGAAACAAAAAAACAGATAGTCCCATATGACCTGGCAAGGGCAGGGAAAGGAAAAGCAGTGGAAGTTGATGATGATTGTATCAGTGCCAGCCGAGGAGAAGCTGGCCGAGGTAACCGCGACCAAGGCAATGTCGGTCAGGGAAACGCTAGGAACGGTGATGCCGGACAGCGTAACTCAGTGGGAGGAGGGCAAAAACCACCTCGGCTACAGCAACAATAGTACATACCTAGACAAGAGCAAAGTTCTGGCCCGATAATGCAACAACAATACGCTCGTTTGTGTCAAGATAGGTACAATGATGGTTATTCGGCAATGGCCGATGCTAGGTTTCCTAGGCCGGAGTACCATGTGATAGGATCAATATTGGGAAACAGGAATTTGCAGCCAGATGATGCAAGGATGAAGTTGGACCGAATCTATAGGTCGGAGATGATTGAGGGACAAGGTCCTCTGGGTCCTGCATTCTTTGGACCTCAGATCACGAGAGAGCCACCTGTGCCAAACCTCCAGCTGGCCAGAGGAACAAAGACATATGACGGTAGCACCAAGCCGGGGGATTGGCTCATTGATTATGCAACAATTGTGAACATTGCCACAGGAAATTTGAGATGGGCTATGAGATATGTACCCCAGATGTTGGAAGGGCCAGCAAGATTCTGGTTGAACAATTTGCCGCCAGAAAGTATTAACTGTTGGATAGATTTTGAGGAGTTGTTCATCAGTAACTTTGCGAGCACATATAAGAGGCGAAATAGGCCACAGACACTAGCAATGTGCAAGCAAAGGCCGAATGAGACTGACCAGGAGTTCTTAACTCGCTGGTGCAATGTGCGTAACTCCTGTGAAGGGGGTAATTGAGTCACGGGCCATTGCTTGGTTTGCGCAAGGGAGCAGGTACACGAGTATGCCGTGGCAGAGGCTGCAAAGGGATATGCAAACTACCTTGGCAGAAACAATCTGGATAGCTGATTCGTATGCGTTGGGTGATCCGACCCAACCTCGGCTCGTGTTAAACGAGTCGAATGAGGAGTACTATAACTGAGATAGAACCGGGTCATTCAGGCGAAATGATTTCCAAGGAAAAAGAAGAGACGAGCGGCTGGATTATAGATAAAATTCTCAAAAAGTTGCGGTTGTGGATCAGGATCAACCAAATGCAAGTGCTAGCCAGCATCAGAAAACTGGAGGACAATAGTGGACTCCGAGAAACGATGGCAAGAAAACTTGGAGCCAGAGCAGAAGAAATAGTGGAAGGAAAAGAAGGATAGGCCGAGGTACACATATGAGTCTATGTTGGATCAGCCGTGTAAGTTTCACACGCCAAATCTGAGTAACCCGGCAAATAACACGACTCTACAATGTGAGTGGATGAGGAAAATAGAGCAAGGTGGCTCGAGGAATGCTCAGGCACCTCGGCACGATGCACCTCGCCATGGTGGACCTCGGCACGATGCACCTCGACACGATGCACCTCGGCAGTAGCAGCTCACTGGAGCAAATGGGAAGCAACTGATGCTACCACCGCCTCCTCTGAGGTATGAGAACCATGAAAGAAGGCATGGAGTGCATCAGGTGGACATTCAACAATAGTAGAACCAAAGGTATCCCGACAATGACGAGAGAAACGAATACAAAGAGCACCACCAGAGTGCTATGTGGTCAGCACATAGGAAACTGATAGAAAGAGCTTGCAACACCAACATATGGAGGTCAATGCGGTTATGCCGCAGTGATGAGGTATATGCCTTGGGCGGATCAGGAAATCACTTGGAGTATCAAGGATCACCCCAAGCTCATGCCGAGTCCTGGATCATATGCACTAGTGATGGATCCGACATTCATTGGGCCGAATATCAACGTGAGATTCTCCAAGGTGTTGATCCACAATGGCAGTAGCATCAACATCATGTACAAGGACACCATGCACAAGTTGGAATATCAAAGAACATGCTCCAAGCAACAAGGACAACTTTCCACGGCATTGTGCCGGGTATCTCCTATGAGCCCATTGGCAAGGTCCGGGCTGATGTGTTATTCGGCATAAGGGGGAACTGCCAGACTGAGAATTTGGAATTTGAGGTTGTGAATTTGGAAAGCGCGTATCAAGCGTTACTCGGCAGACCTGCTGTCAACAAGTTTATGGCGAGTACCAACATCAGCTTCTTGAAAATGAAATTTCCTGGGCCAAATGGAGTTATCACCATAACTAGCGACTTAAGGCGCTTCATAGAATGTGCTTCGCCTAGATCAAACTTGGCTGAGTCACTTGTGATTGCACAAGAGAAAAGAAAAATCCAAGAAGTGGTAGCATTGGCTCAGTCCGCATAGCTGCATATGCCGGTGCTGACTAACCCGCATGGAAGTGTCTCATTTCAAGCAACAAAGGATACCAAGAAAGTGCCCATTAACAATCAGTTCCTAGAGCGCACTATAACCATTGGTTCCGGGTTAAGCGACAAATAGGAAAGCGAGCTTGTCCACTTCCTCTGTGAGAATCGGGACATCTTTGCTTGGTCCACCCAAGACCTGCAAGGTATACCGAGGGAGTTGGCCGAGTACTCTTTACATGTGAGACCCGGGGCTAAGCCGGTGAAGCAACCTCTCCGCCGCTTCGCCGAAGACAGGAGAAAGGTGATTGGTGATGAGATAGCTCAGCTCCTTGTAGCCTGGTTTATCATGGAAGTACTCTATCTAGATTGTCTCTGTAATCCGGTGCTTGTGGAAAATAAAAAGTATGCTCTGAATGTAGCAGTGGTGTGGCGTATGTGTATCGATTACACGAACCTGAATAAGGCGTGTCCAAAAGATCCATTCCCACTGCCAAGGATAGATCAGGTCATAGATTCGACCGCTGGGTGTGAGTTGTTGTCATTTGTAGATGCGTACTATGGTTTCCAACAGATACCCCTAAAACCATATGATCAAATAAAGACTGTGTTTATTACCCCATATGGGGCTTATTACTATCGCACCATGCCATTTGGCTTACGTAATGCAGGTGCAACGTATCAGAGGTGTATGAAAAAATGTTTACATCATCAGATAGGGAAAATGTCCAAGTATACTTAGATGATGTTGTGATAAAAATAAAGGAAATCAAAACGCTCCTAGAGGATATCCAGTAAACATTCACAAACCTAAGGAGGTTCCGAATGAAGCATAACCCGGAGAAATGTACATTTTGTGTGCAAGCAGGGAAGTTACTTGGTTTTCTCGTGTCCAGCCTAGGTATCTAGGTCAACCCCACTAAAATCTGAGCTATAGCAAGAATGGAATTGCGGAAGTTCCTTAACAATGTTTAGAAGTTCACGGGTTGCCTGGCATCGGTAAGTCAGTTTGTATGTCGGCTGGGAGAGAAGGCATTACCCTCTATCAGCTAATGAAGAAGGCAGATAAATTTATATGGACACCACAAGCTGATAGTGCGTTTCATGAACTGAAAAAGATGCTTGCCTCTACACCAGTGTTAGCTTCACCACTATCCAAAGGGCCAATGTTGCTCTATATAGCAGTGACCAACCGAGTCGTAAGTTTCGTGGTAGTGGTGGAGCGTGATGAAGAGGGTAAGTCGGTGCAGAGGCTAGTGTATTACCTAAGCGAGGTATTGTCCACTTCGAAGCAGAACTATCCTCACTATCCGAAGATGGCCTATGGCGTGTACATGGCAGCAAAGAAGCTCAAGCATTACTTCGAGGAACACCCCATAAAAGTGATATGTGAAGCGCCCATATCCAAAATAATGAGTAACAAAGATGCAAGTGGTCAGATTGAAAAATGGGCAATTGAGTTAGCCCCTTATGCACCACAATTTGATAGAAGGGATGCCATCAAGTCTCAAGCAGTGGCTGATTTTTTCATGGACTGGGCCGAGATGCAATACGAACCACCTTTGTCAGAATCTAACTATTGGAGGATGCATTTTGATCGATCAAAGATGAAGGAAGGATTAGGGGTCGGGGTAGTACTTACATTGCCCAAGAAAGATCAGCTGAGATATGTTCTCTAGATCCATTTTCGAGCATCGAATAATGTGGCCGAACATGAGACGCTCCTGCATGGACTCAAAGTAGCAAAAGAGGTTGGGATATGTCAGATACAATGTTTTGGTGATTCGGATTTAGTGGTGCAGCAAGTATCTGGTAATTGGGATGCGCTGGATGCAAACATGGCCCTTTACAGATTTCATGTCTAGAAGATATGTCGGTACTTCGTAGGATGCGAATTCCATCATGTACCTCGGCTTGAAAATGAAGCCGCCGACATATTGTCTAAACTGGGCTCATATTGGCAGGCCATCCCACCAGGAGTTGCTTTGGAACACTTCAGAAAACCGTCCATCACACCTTCGCTAGAATCTTAGTCAATCTATATCCTGGCAAACCCTAGATCAGAAGCTACCCTTATGGACATTGACTGGAGGGAACACCTCAGCAAACCCGGGGACTGCCTCGTAGAACCCGGGGATGCCTCGCAGAACCTAGGGACTGATCAGCTTGATCCGATGGGAGTTATGTTGGTGGATGCATTGGAAATTGACAAGTGTTGGGGATATGCTATATGGGTATCCTCATAGCATGTCACCAATCCACCTAACCCGGGTGGCCCATAATTGGTAGCAAGGCCCATGGGGTGCTGGGCGGCCTAGTTAGACGAATCCTAAAGGGAATCCCATGTCGGATAAAGGAATGATACACAGGAGTCATCGACATACTCGTAGCCTTGGAGTATAAGACACGGAAGACTAGTTCGTGTAGGTGTAGGACACTTTACCTTGTCCGGCAAGGACCTTTCCTTGTAAACCCTAGGTCTTGGCGCCTTTATAAGCCGGCCTGCGGGAGCCTTTAGGGCATAACTTCTCTGATTGCAGCGTAAAACGTGCAACACCTCGCACAGCAAACCTAACTCTGTTACTTAGCATATTGCCATTATAGTGATTTATAGCAGGAGTAGAGTTCCGCCACCGTTGTGGGACTTGAACCTGAGTAAGCTATGTTATCTCGTACCCGCCAACTCTCCGCCTTACCCCACGTATCTAAACACGCACTGTGATGACACCTCCATGGTGTACTCGTCGACAATACCATGACAGTTGGCGCCCACCATGGGCCAAGAGGCGCTTCGAGCTCTACATCGAGCGAGGTCCAATCTCTTCACGGGAATCGGCAACACCGTAGCCATCGGTCGCGTTCTATTCTCCGGCAGCATCCTGATCATCCCTCCAGATGAGTTCTGGGTGCCGGCGAAGATGAACCCCACGCGCTGCTCCGTCATCTCCTTCGGGGATATCCACATCTTCATAGGAGAAACTGACTCGGGTCGTAGCTCCTAGGAAGTCGGAAACTCGTCAAGCCCCGCACAGACCGCCTTTGAGAAGGATACGTTTGCGGAAGGATCTGGGCCATACCTCTCTTTGGAGTATGGTGGCTCAGATCAGGAAATTTCAAGGCCCACCCAAACCGCCACTGTGCAAGATATAAAGGTGGAAAGACCCCACAAATCCGCTTGGCTTCCCCGAGCGTTAGAGATGCGCAGGTCACACTTTGTTGGCGTCGTCACCATCTTCGATCTAGCCAGATGCATTCAGAGGGATGGAGAATCTCCTCGCGAATACCTTGCTAGATGGATGAGGGTGAGGGATAGCCTAGAGGGGATCGTGCCGACGAGCTCGTGTACCACTTCGTGGAAGGCCTCACACCTGGAACCCTCCTCCGACATACCCTCCAAAGGCGGCAGGCCGCATGCCCTCTCACCCTTGGTGAGATGGTTACCATCGTCAACGAATACGCGGACGCCAATGAAGAACCCAAGGCGGCGATTACCATCAAAGTCATAGGAGGTAACAACAACAACGACCCCCCTCCATCACCCTCCACATCCGCCATCGCCAAGACCGAAGACAACTCTGACTCCGTCCTCGATGCACTCTACGCCGACATCAATATGGATGCCAGTGGCTCGGATGTCAACTCGGAGGAATACGATGCTATTATGAGGGAGATCAAGCAGGAGATCGAGAAGGATGAGCACGCCGAGAAGACCAACACTTCCCACCAGGTGCTAGTCGCCATTGGGAGCGTGGTGGAAGAAGACGGGCAGGACCGGGAACGTGAGAGGGCTCCACCCACGCCAGCGGTCACAAGAGCAGCTGTAGCTAGAAAAAGCTGCCGAGCCTCCGGCTCCGGCCAAGGATGCACCTCCTCTGGTTACCCGCCAGCCACCGGCCCAGGAACTTACCACGGCCCCAAGATGGACCAACAATCGAATCAACCGCCAGTGCCACCGTCAATGTCTTCAGCTGGCAACCCACTAGCCACTCCTGCTGACAAAGCAATCTATGGTGTACTCCTTGTTGAGCCAATCACCGTCGCCCATATCCGGAGTGTTACGGAGGTTGATGAGAAGCGTGCGGAAATCTTGGCTGAGGCCAAGTGCATCGCGGAGCAAGGTGCTAAGCTGGACGAAGACATGGCTAAGGCGCAGCAATCTATCAAGGCAGCAAGAGCTATGGAGGCCGAATATAAGCAATTGCTATTGAAGCATAAAGCAAAGAAGGTACCAGCTCACATCGCTATCGATCTCTCGACCTTCCTCGTCTATCTTGGGAAAACCGGAAGTCACCAGGTCGATGTCGGTGTTGTCATAGTGTGCCTTGACCAAGGACAGGGTCATCCATGCACCAGCCCGGATGCAAGAGGCTTTCCAGTCCTTGACTTTCTCGGGGGCTCGGCGCAGGATTTCCGCAAACTTGGCTGCTGAGTCTGCCGCCTTGATATTTATACCCAGAGGTTAAGCTATCTCCTTGGCTTGGGCGATGGCGGTGCTGACGAAATTGCCAGCAAGAATCATGCGTTCCTTGGAGCTTGGAGCACCCTCACCCAAGTTGGCTAAGCCAATGGGAGCTGCTGTTTGCACAAAACACATGGACCATGAGTACAAACAAGTAAAATGGTTGTCCAACTTACAGAAAAGACCAAGACGGAGAAAGGTTACCAAAGATGCTCATTTCCACTTGCATGCATGTCTCCGCCAAGACATCATGTTCCTTCTGGACTGACTTGAACATCTCAAGACTCCTAGCATTTTGCTCTTTGACAACTTGGTTCTGGTCTTTGAGCTGTGCATTCTCATCCTTCAGGCGCTACATCTCGACATCCGCAGACTCTTGCATAGCCTTCATCGTTGCCTCATGTCCCTTGACGGCCTTGGCCAAGTCCTTCTTCAGAATCTTGTTTTCATCATCGAGCTCCTAGATATGCGTGGATTGCTCGATGATGCTCTTGGCCTTAGCAATGGCTTCTATAAGATGGAAATCAGAAAGTTCTATTAGAAGACGAAAAAAATGACTCAATGGGAAAGCAAGTAGCTGTCATAGGAAACAGACTCTAGCTATTTTTGATCCGTTCCTTCAGGAATTTGGTTTTACCCTGTTTAAGGTCCATCTCTTTTCGAAGAGCAGCAAACCTCTCATTGGTGGCTATCCTCCGATTATTCTCATTCTGCACATGATATAAGCATGCTTAGCTTCTCTAGAGCATCTAGTCGGAACTATTCAAGTTTCAACTAAACGCTCGGGGGCTACAGTACATGATCTTAAAGTAAGCTAGTTTCTCTAGAGCATCTAGTCGGAACTTTTTAGTTTCAACTAAATGCTCGGGGGCTACACAGACAGGTTCTATCCACTAACTATTAACTTATCTGCCTAAGAGCTCGGGGGCTACAGTGGGATATACTACACAAAGTAAAGCAAGTGAAGTTCAAAAAACTTACGATGGCAATGATCCTGAGATTGTTGGCCAGATGAGCGTAGGAATCATGAAAGGTCCCAGCATTCTTATAGATTGCGTCGGCCTACTTGATGAGATCATCTAGGCTCAACGTCGGAGGAGTCGCAGCCAATGGAGAGGTTGAAGCCAGAGGCATGGATGAAGCCCTAGTTGCCTCCTGCACCTTCAAGGCAGTAGATGGCGCGGAGGCTCCTGCCTCAATCGTAGCTTCCACGTCCACCTCTTCCACTTCCTTCCCCTTCTCGGTGGCATCCTTAGCCGCAGCTTCAGCCACTTTAGAAGAGGTGCTCTCCTGCGTCTCCTGGCCGCTGGGAGCAACGTCTGCCTGGACAGAGCCTGAGACATCAAGGCTTGGATTGATATCTATCTCCATGGCAGAGGTCTTAGGGATGACGAGAGATGATGGCCCAGCGGGACCAACAGAGGGAATGGCGGCAGGAGTAGGGGGATCGGTGGCAGGAGAGGGCTTGGCGGACGAACCCTTGGTCAACTTGTCACGAATGTTTTTTGACCCTCCAATATCTTTGGAAGATCGCTTTAAACTAACACCGGCTTTCCTCCTGAAACATACAAAGTATAAGTACAAGAGTTGAAAAAAGGTATGGGATGAAAAGCATAAGTCGCAGAATGAAAATACTTACTCGACTGTAGGAGCCTTGGTGAGGGGAATGCTAGTGGGCTTCTTCTTCTTCTCTGCCTCTAAGGCAGCAGTGGAACGTTTGGAGACTCCACTCTCTGATTTCTTCTTCTTGGCCTCGGCAGCAGCGTTAGAGGTGGAGCTCTTCCGCTTTCGCGCTACCGAAGCTGATTGATCCTTGGAGGCGTCGTCGTCGGACACCACCTGGATATCCTTCAGCTTAGGATCATAGACCTGGGAGGCCATTTGATCTGCCGCCAAGGTCGCCGGCTGGGATACATGGCAATGTTAGACGAACAAAACTTCAAGCCAGAAAAACCTTAGAGCATATAACGAGCAACAAAGGAAACAGAAGCTACCTCTGGGCACTTACCGCAATCGAACATGTTGAAAGTGATCTTAAAGGCACGCTTCTTGTCCTTCACTCTGACGATGTCCTTTAGCCGGAGCTTGATGGAGTCAGTTGAGAAGTTATCCCGCAAAATTCGCATGGGATCCCTCCTGTCTTGGCTATATTTGCACATCAGCTAGGCGCGGTGCTGCAGAGGCTGGATCTTCCTAATGTCCCAGCACATGGAAAGATCCAAGCCCGTCAGACCTCCATCTACGAGCCATTCGATCCGCCTTATGGCACGATTGGCTTCGTCTTCGGAAGGAAGAGAGGCTAGGGTCTGCCATGTGGGCACTTCGGTGGCAGCTCCATCGACGAAGTCGGTTAGATCTCAAGGCGGTCTGGCAGAGGGATATCTGGCCCATAGAAATCCGTGCGCTACCAGTTCTTGCAAGACTCCACGGACTAGGCCAGATCTTAAAGCTAATGGTTCCGCAGATCCGCAATTCGTCCTTGGACTCCACGGACTCTCTCTTGACGGTGAAGAAATATACAAATATATCTAATCTAGGTTTGATTCCTAGATATCCTTCGCACAGAGATACAAAGTTGCTAAGGACTAGGATGCTATTGGGAGAGAGGTTGTGGGGTAGTACCCAGAAGTACCGGAGGATATCCAAGAAGAAGTCGGAGACTGGTAGGCTAACGCCGCGTACCAGCTGAGATTTGAGGTACACCTTCTCTCCGGCTTGGGGAGAAGGGACCACCTCGCCGACCAGCGTCGCCTGCCATACGAACATCTCCGCCGTAGGGAGATAGCCCTCGTGGATCAGCTCTTGGAGATCTTCGGCAGAGAGATCAGAACCTCCCCACACCTGTAGCACCCCGGTAAAACCACTACTAGAAAATCGCTTGGTGTTTCTGTTTTGTGCGTCATCATGACCGCATGGTCATGTCATCATGCCACATTGGATTTGAGCATCATCATCATCATGCATATGTTTGCCTAAAACTATTTTTTAAAAGCCTACCTTTGTTTTCTAAATATCCCCGCCTTAATTTCAAATCAAAACCCTGGGCCTCTTCTGGATATTTTGTTTTGTCTAAACTATTTTACCGGGGAGGCAGCCCCGCCCGTAGGCCATGCCACCTACTACCCGGCAGACCAAACCCTAATCTAAAATCCATCCAACCCTAACCCTAGACCTAATCTCCACCCTACCGCCACACTCACCTAGCTACCCGCCCCTGACCAAGCTGACACGAGCCACCCGCATGGTTCCCCCCGTGCGCAGAGGCACGCTCATGCGAGGAAGCCACGCATGCGACCAACCGAACCAAACCAGCTAGCCTTGATCACTCACGCTCCTCTCCTGTCCCCATTTCCCACACGACCGAAACCCACGTCGCTCTCCCCGTCGAGACCACCCTGGCCCACCCGCGCGTGACGCGTTCCCTGGAAGCAACCCTGGCCCCAAGATCTCCAACCCCGCCTCGCTTCCTCTCCTCTACCTCGATATCCCGAAGCCGCCTCCTCCCTGCATCAATTACGAGCCCTGCCGGCCCACCGACATCGCTAGGCACCGGCCCGTCGACCCCGGGAACTTCCCCTTCCCTGAACGCCTCCTTCGTCACCGGCCGCCACGGGTCCTCTCCGCCTGGACCACCTCTGCACCTCCCCGCGTCCCTCGCAAGCTTCCTCTCGTCGCCTGCGCTGTGCGTGAGCGCGCGAGCCTGGTACCACCATGACGCTCCATCCTCCGCTGCCTGGCCGGGCAGAGCCCCGCCGCTCTCGTTCCCGATCCCTAGGGCGCCACCTCTGTCGTCCTGTGAGCCGGCCCTAGCGTCACTACCCTCTGTCGCCAGGCCTCCCCACATGGCCTCTCTGCAACAACGACAACCTCCATGGCCCCTGATGCCCTTCTGCTTTGCCCGTGGCCGTGTCCTCTCTACATCCTCCTTGGGGCCGCGTCTGGTCACTGATGTCCATGCTGCCGCCAGACTTCCTCCGCGTCGCTCATTCCGCGAGGTCCATCATCATGTGTTCCTCCTATAGTGACCCGCGATGCCCAGCTATGTTTTGATTTTCAGATGTTGTTGCTTTCTGTCAGGCACCGTATTCCAAGAACTCCTGTATTCAAGTTTGCCTCGCGGCATCGTTTTCGTCGTCTTCTATGTACAAGCACGGTGTCACTCAGAATCTCAAGATCTTCGTACATGGACGCGCACCGACAAGACCGGATCAATGTCAATGTTTAGAAGAATGTGCATGGTGCCACTTTTAAGGCCACCGACACCCCAACCCTAATTCATCACCGACCAATAAAGCTGGAACCCAAAGTTCTTCTCCTCGGGTCCGACGGCTGAGACCCTGAAGACCGATCCCATTGAACCCCCTCGGCGAACACCAAGATCGTTGATACCCTAATGCGATTCCCTTCTCGAGACCCCTATTTTTATAATATATCACATATACTTGTTGCATTTAAATTGTTTATGTTGCATACATATTTTGTGGTTTGGGGCATTATGTCGATTCACCTCAATTAAATATGGAGGCTATATGCGGGCTAATCTAGTCCTATACTGGCTCTATTTAAATTTGTGTAGTGAACCGATGCCATGTTTTGCCTTGTTAATACAACATTTAAATTGCGGGATATCTAAACAACTTGTACCTTCTAATTAATTGTTGGGACTCCGGTTCCGCTTAATATTGCCTAGTTGCATCGCACCATGTCATGTCATACATCATACAAGCATCATGCCCGATGTTCTGCCATAGTATTAAATAGTGCATCCGGTGTTTCTTTTAGTGCTTTGCTTCTTCGCGGATTAGGCTGATGAGTTGATGCGAGTGTCGACAAGTCTTGCGGATAATATACCTTCGGCAACATTTCCCAGGCGAGCAATATCCCCCTTTCTACCTATTTTGCGTTTATAATTTTTACATCCTACTGTTGATCTATTGCTATCCTTGTTGCGATGCTTTAGTTTCCGTGCACCATTTATATTCCCTGAAGCCTCTATATTGCCTTGGACATATCCTATTGCATGTTGTTTGATAGACATTCGACCTTGCGAGTCGTAGTTGCTTGCTTAGGTGCTGCTTCGCGTTGTTGTCGTTCCACCGTTTATGGAATGTTCGCACATGCTTAATGGTGGAGATGATCATAACTTTAATTACAACTTGATATTAAAATGCTGGGAATAGATATAACTAATGCAGAGGAACCGGTGGGCAATAGCTAATATTTGGTTCTTCCACGCTCACTTGTGTCCCGTAGGCCCCGAGTACTTGATACCTATTCCTTTACTATTCGCACTATCCACATACGGGAGACTATGAATCTTCCTTTGCTTGAGCTTGATTCGCACTTTATTTCATGGGGCCACAAACTAGTTTGGGGCTTTATTACTATCCTGTACCTATGCCATGCTTTACTGCTTTATTTACGATTGTGCGTGGAGCACTGTATCGCTTTTGGATCGTGACACATTTTCGCTCTATCGACAAGCCTAGTCACACGTTCGGGTTCACAGTCGTTTACCGCAGTCTACACAAACCCTGGGTCCATCTCGGAGCCGGCCAACTTCGTTGCGGGTAGCTTAGTGGGGTGGCCCCCTGAAATAATTTATGAATCCTGTGAATGCATTATCGTGAGGCCTCGTTGCTTTTTATTTGGTTCTTCCCGAGGTTAATCGTGTGTGTGTTGCTATTTGTGCACCCTTGCAGGGTACAACTTTCTGAAAGCCGTGTCTGCGGTTATGGACGACTCAGAGCACAATATCTCGACCATAGACAACTATAAATAAATTAGTGCTATAAATTTGACTTTGACATGTCTAGTAATCAGTTTCACTACAACGGAATGAGTAAATAAAAGTGCTAACAACTGCTAGAGTCAGGATGTCTCATGCTAATTGTATCTGACTAGTAAGTATTGCAACTACAATGGAATGATCAACTAAAACTGCCCACTGCTTATGATATCGGGACGACTCATGCTATCTATATCTGACTAGTAATTGCTGCAACTATAATGGATTGAATAAAACTGCCAACTGTGTGAGTTCCTCGGTTTGACTTCCTCGTGTGGTCTCGAGGGGGAAATACCAGGATGGATATGTTTTGGTGTTACTATTAGGTTGGATCCGAATAGGTCTTTCTTATGCCTCTCTAATAGCCGGCAGTTGAATCGAGTCTCTATAAGTTGTTTAGTGCATGCTGCGCTGCCGCTTCAGTCCACCATACCTATGTAGGCGAGAGCCGCCGAATTCTAGACTCGCTGTGTACTGGCCTTAGCATTGACTGCTCCCTTTTTCCTTTGCCCTTTGTCAGCACCCCTTTTGTTTAACAGGTATAAGTTCGATATTGTTAGCAGGGTTACCCTTCCGGCTTGTCCTGGGCAGTGTTATGGACGCGATTGGTTATTCTTTAGGACTCTTAGCCCCATTTGCATCTTATCCGTACTCGGATGTTGTATCGTTTCAAGGTGATTTGGATCTTTGTATTGTATATCTGTATTTTTGACTCATGGAGTCGTTGTTGTATATATATGTTTTTGTGGGTTCCATCGTGGACTATTGTGTAATGTTATTACTTCGTTTTCCACCCGCACGCAAGTGCCTGGTGGGCATATTTGAATCATTTCTATGCGGGTTTGGCGGGAATCGCTAAAACTTGCATAGGGCCGATTCGAGGATGTTACAAAGTGGTATCAGAGCTCAGCAGTTGCGATAACCCACTAGCTAACATGTAGGATAACCTAGCTAACGGACGAAGTAGAGTGTCAAAACTATTTGGAAAGATCAGTTGGTTAGATCTGATTAGGTCTGTTTTTACTCCTTACCCCTATGCTATTCTCCTCTTACCTCTGCGTGTTTTGAATCTACTCTATCTTTTCTTCGAGTCCAGGATTTCTCGTTTTTGAGTTTCCATCGTACCTTTAGGGGTTTGCTTCCTTCCTTTTATAACGGTGGATCTACAATCATCTAATTTGCATCTCGTCTGTTATACCCTTCATCCAATCTTTTTGGTCCTTGAACTCTTTATCTGTATCTGCACCTTGACGGATATCCGTATCGTTAAAAAACATATGAGAGGGATGACCATTGGTGAAGTTGGATTATACCTTGAGCATGTGTTGTTCATGCCAAGGGAACCATCGCGGAGCCTAATCATTGTGCCTTTTCATATGATTTCTTTTGTATCTTCCGGTGGTTTCCAAAACAACGACATCATCTACATCAGATCCTACATCGATCCTTTGTTTCCGAACATCGCTTGTAAAGATCCTCAGTCTAGATTCCGAGAGTTGGTTGCACGATTCTTTGGTTCATGTACAGAGTAATGTTTTGAGTGCGGGATGGAGTAGCTACCATACCACTACTCTTATCATTCGCTTTTGTATGCTGAATGGTGGATCAATGCGATTTACTCCTTCCATGGAAGTTAAAGGTGGCCATAGCTTTTGAGACCTTTAACTTCATCCTTTGTCTCTCTGGAGTGATCCCTCAATGGATGGGAGGAGCGCCCCCTTGTTGGTGGTGTCACCGATTTCAAGATGGAGGAAGAATCTTTGTTAGTGGTGTCGTGAAGATCTACACGAAACGAGAAGATTCAGATCTTCGGCCTTCTTCCCCGTACCATGAGGCGAATCTCGAGGGCGAGATCCATTGTTAGTGGTGTCGAATTGTAGCACCCCGGTAAAACCACTACTAGAAAATCGCTTGGTGTTTCTGTTCTGTGCATCATCATGACCGCATGCTCATGTCATCATGCAACATTGCATTTGAGCATCGTCATCATCATGCATATGTTTGCCTAAAACTATTTTTTAAAAGCTACCTTTGTTTTCTAAATATCCCTATCTTAATTTAAAATCAAAACCCCAGGCCTCTTCCGAATATTTTGTTTTGTCTAAAAATATTTACAAAAGGATTTTAAAAGAAAATAAATATATAAAACTATTTTACCGGGGAGGCAGCCTAGCCCGTTGGCCAGGCCACCTACTACCCGGCATACCAAACCCTAACCTAAAATCCATCCAACCCTAACCATAGACCTAATCCCCACCCTGCCGCCACACTCACCTAGCTACCCGCTCGACTCAAAGTTGACATTTAGCCACCAAGATGGTTCCCCTGCAGTGGCCACGCTCACGCGAGGAAGCCATGCACACTCCTAGACGAACCAAACCAGCTAGCCCTGCTCCCTCACGCTCCTCTCCCGTCCCCATTTCCCACGCGACCGAAACCCATGTCGCACTCCCTGTCGAGACAACCCTGGCCTACCCGCGTGCGACGCTTTCCCTGGAAGCAACCCTGGCCCCACGATCCCCAACCCCGCCTCGCTTCCTCTCCTCTGCCTCGATGTCCCGCTGCCGCCTTCTCCCTGCATCAATAGCGAGCACCGCCGGCCCACCGATGTTGCCTGGCGCTGGCCCGTCGACCCCGGGAGCTTTCCCTTCCATGCTCGCCTCCTTCGTCACCGGTCGCCATGGCTCCTCTCCGCCTGGACCACCTCTGCACCTCCCTGCGTCCCTCGCAAGCTTCCTCTTGTCGCCTGCGCCGCGTGCGAACGCGCGAGCCTGGCGCCACGATGCCGCTCCATCCTCCGCCACATGGTCGAGCAGAGCCCCGCCGCTCTCGTTCCCGAGCCCTAGGGCGCTGCCACCATCGTCCTGCGAGCTGGCCCTAGCGTCGCTGCCCTCCATCACCAGGCCTCTGTCTCGTGGCCTCTCTGCAACACCGACAACCGCCATGGACCCTGAGGCCCTTCTGCTTTGCCTGCGGCCGTGTCCTCTCTACATCTTCCTTGGGGCCGCGACTGGTCACCGATGTCCATGCTGCCGCCAGACTTCCTCCGTGTTGCTCATTCCACGAGGTCTATCGTCGTGTGTTCTTCCTATAGTGACCCACGAGCCCCAGCTATGTTTTGATTTTCAATTGTTGTTGCTTTCTGTCAGGCACCATATTCCAAGAACTCTTGTATTCAAGTTTGTCTCGCGGCATCGTTTCCGCCGTCTTCTATGTACAAGGATGGTGTCACTCAGAATCTCAAGATCTTTGTACATGGACGCGCACCGACAAGACTGGATCAATGTCAATGTTTATAAGAATGTGCATGGTGCCACTTTGAAGTCCACCGACACCCCAACCCTAGTTTGTCACCGACCAATAAAGCTGGAACCCAAAGTTCTTCTCCTCGGATCCGACGGCTGAGATCCTGAAGACCGATCCATTGAACCCCATTGGCGAAACCCAAGATTGCCGATACCCTAATGTGATTCCCTTCCCGAGACCCCTATTTTTATAATATATGACATATACTTGTTGCATATAAATTGTTTATGTCGCATAAATATTTTGTGGTTTGGGGCATTATGTCAATTCACCTCAATTAAATATGGAGGCTATATGTGGGCTAATCTAGTCCTATATTGGCTCTATTTAAATTTGTGTAGCGAACCGATGCCATGTTTTGCCTTGTTAATACAACATTTAACTTGCGGGATATCTAAAAAACTTGTACATTCTAATTAATTGTTGGGACCCCGGTTCCACTTAATATTGCCTAGTTGCATCGCACCTTGTCTTGTCATATATCATACAAGCATCATGCCTGATCTTCTGCCGTAGTATTAAATAGTGCATTCAGTGTTTCTTTGAGTGCTTTTCTTCTTCGTGGATTAGGCCGATGAGTTGATGCGAGTGTCGACAAGTCCTTCGGATAATGTATCTTCGGCAATGTTTCCTAAGCGAGCAATCTCCCCCTTTCTACCTATTTTGCGTTTACAATTTTTATTTCCTCCTGTTGATCTCTTGCTATCCTTGTTGCGATGCTTTAGTTTCCATGCACCATTTATATTCCCTGAAGCCTCTATATTGCCTTGGACACATCCAATTGTCTGTTGTTTGATAGACAGTCGACCTTGCGAGTCATAGTTGCTTGCTTAGGTGCTGCTTTGTGTTGTTGTCGTTCCATCATTGATGGAATGTTCGCACATGCTTAGTGGTGGAGATGATCATGACTTTAATTACAACTTGATATTAAAATGCTGGGAATAGATATAACTAATGCAGAGGCACCAGTGGGCAATAGCTAATATTTGGTTCTTCCACGCTCACTTGTGTCCCGTAGGCCCCGAGTACTTGATACCTATTCCTTTACTATTCGCACTATCCACATACGGGAGACTATGAATCTTCCTTTGCTTGAGCTTGATTCGCACTTTATTTCATGGGGCCACAAACTAGTTTGGGGCTTTATTACTATCCTGTACCTATGCCATGCTTTACTGCTTTATTTACGATTGTGCGTGGAGCACCTGTACTGTTTTGGATCGTGACACATTTTCGCTATATCGACAAGCCTAGTCACACGTTCGGGTTCACAGTCGTTTACCGCAGTCTACACAAACCCTGGGTCCATCTCGGAGCCGGCCAACTTCGTTGCGGGTAGCTTAGTGGGGTGGCCCCCTGAAATAATTTATGAATCCTGTGAATGCATTATCGTGAGGCCTCGTTGCTTTTTATTTGGTTCTTCCCGAGGTTAATCGTGTGTGTGTTGCTATTTGTGCACCCTTGCAGGGTACAACTTTCTGAAAGCCATGTCCGCGGTTATGGACGAGTCGGAGCATAGTATCTCGATCATAGACAACTATAACTAAAGTAGGTTTATAAATTTGACTTTGACATGTCTAGTAATCAGTTTCACTATAACAGAATCAGTAAATAAAAGTGCCAACAACTGCTGGAGTTGGGATGTCTCATGCTAATTGTATCTGACTAGTAAGTATTGCATCTACAATGGAATGATTAACTAAAACTGCCCACTGCTTATGTTATCGGGATGACTCATGCTATCTATATCTGACTAGTAATTGCTGTAACTATAATGGAATGAATAAAACTGCCAACTGTGCGAGTTCCTCGATTTGACTTTGTCGTGTGGTCTCGAGGGGGAAATACCAGGATGGGTATGTTTTGGCGTTCCTATCAGGTTGGATCCGAATAGGTCTTTCTTATCCCTCTCTAATAGCCGACAGTTGAATCGAGTCTCTATAGATTGTTTAGTGCATGCTGCGCTGCTGCTTCAGTCCACCATACCTATGTAGGCGAGAGCTGCTGAATTATAGAATCGCCGTGTATTGTCCTCAGTTCTGACCGCTCCCTTTTTCCTTTGCCCTTTGTCGGCACCCCTTTTGTTTAACATGTATAAGTTTGACGTTGTTAGCAGGGTTACCTTTCTGGCTTGGCCTGGGCAGGGTTATGGACGCCATTGGTTATTCTTTAGGACTCTTAGCCCCATTTGCATCTTATCCGTACTCGGATGTTGTATCATTTCAAGGTGATTTGGATCTTTGTATTGTATATCAGTATTTTTGACTCATGGAGTCGTTGTTGTATATATATGTTTTTGTGGGTTCCATCGTGGACTATTGTGTAATGTTATTACTTCGTTTTCCACCCGCACGCAAGTGCATGGTGGGCATCTTTGAATCGTTTCTATGCGGGTTTGGCGGGAATCGCTAAAACTTGCATAGGGCCGATTCGAGGGTGTTACAACACCCGCTTATGGGAGTCGCTTTCCTCTTCAGCGGCTTCGGGCGCTGCTCGTTCTTGGTCATCGTCGGTGGACTCTGTCACGGTGGAGATGGGGACGACCACCCCCTCCGGTGGAACGATAACTCCCTGGGATGGCTCCATTGTAGCCTCGGGAATCGCCGCCGTGGAAGGAGTAGAGTTGCTGGAGGCCATTACGGCGAGGAGTGTGTGGAGAAAGAAAGGGCTCTGGTTAGGGTTTTCACAGAGGAGCTCGAACGGTCGCGTGGCTGGAGGAAGACGAAGACTGGGAAGAAAATGCGGGTAAAAAGAAATAAATTAACTGCGGATGAAATATATAAGCCTCACGTCAAGATTCGTGCAAAAAAGATCTAATGGATGGAACATTGCTGACGTGGAAGTGAACGAGCGCGGTAATTTTGCCATGTCCTCCGTCTTTTGCCGCTCCACCGTTTCAGATTTCACGCGCGTGAAAATACCTAATGATTAATTCTTTGCTTCTGTGAGTTTCGAGGTAGCATAGGCTATACCCTTCGTCATCCTCCTGACAGTTGCAGTGAAAGGTCACGTCCGAAGATTCCATCAAAGACGGAAATCGTCCGACTTTGGAAACGAAGACTCAAGGAATCTCTGGTTACATTGCAAAGCCGGAGAGGATTGCAGGGTTCTTTGGGAGACCTTTGAGATATTGCTTGACAGATTGCTGGCATCACTTAGATGGGATATTCAAATATCAACGAGCAAGACAGTGCAAGATTTCAAAGTCCTCCGGGGCTACTGTTGGGGATATGCTATATGGGTATCCTCATAGCATGTCACCAATCCACCTAACCCGAGTGGCCCATAGTTGGTAGCAAGGCCCATGGCCTGCTGGGTAGCCCAGTTAGACGGATCCTAAAGGGAGGCCCATGCCGGATAAAGGAAGGCAACACAGGAGTCATCGACATACTCGGAGCCTTGGAGTACAAGACAGGGAAGACTAGTTCGTGTAGGTGCAGGACTCTTTACCTTGTCCGGCAAGTACCATTCCCTGTAAACCCTAGGTCTTGGCGCCTTTATAAGCCAACCTGCGGGAGCCTTTAGGGCACAACTTCTCTGATTGCAGCGTACAACGCGCAACACCTCGCATAGCAAACCTATCTCTGTAACTCAGCGTATTGCCATTATAGTGATTTATAGCAGGAGTAGAGTTCTGCCACCGTTGTGGGACTTGAACCTGGGTAAGCTGTGTTACCTTGTACCCGCCAACTCTCCGCCTTACCCCATGTCTCTAAACACGCACTGTGAGGACCCCTCCATGGCGTACTCATCGGCAATACCACGACAACAAGGTACTTCTCCCAGTTCATGCTGTACTAACATGGGTAGAGCCAATATTTGGGTATTTGAAGGATGTAAGTTTTCCAAGTGATGAGATACTTCCAAGGAAAATTTAGATGAGAGAAAAGGCGTACACCATTATTAACACCAAACTATACAAGAGAAGTGTCACAAGCGTTCTGCAGTGATGTGTTGACCTGGAAGAAGGGCTTGACATCCTCCGAGATATACATCAGGGGGAATGTGGGCATCAAGCATCCTCTCCGGCTTCGCAATGTAGCCGGAGATTGCTAGAGTCTTCATTTCGAGAGCCGGACATCTTCCGCCTTCGATGGAATCTTCAGACGTGTCCTCTCCACTACAACGATCAGGAGGATGATGTAGGGTACATCCTATGCTACCTCGAAACTCACATAAGGCAAGGAATTAATCATTAGTTCTTTTTACCCGCGCGGAATGCAAAACGGTAAAGAGGCAAAAATGGAGGACGTGGCAAAATTTCCGCGCACGCTCATCTCCACATCGGTAACACTTCGTCCATTGGATCCTTTCGCATGAATCTTGACACCAGGTCTATATATTTTGACTGCGGCCAAATTATTTTCTTTTACCCGTATTCTCCCATGTGTCTTTGTCTTCCTCCAGCCGCATAGCCGTTCGAGCTCCTCATCGTAAAACCCTATCCAGAGCTTCCCCCTTTCTCCATCCACTCCTAGTTATGCAATGGCCTCCGACAACTCTGCTCCTTCGATGGCAGCGACTCTCGAGTCTACAATGGAGTCAATTCAGGGAGTGACGTTCCCACCAGAGGGGGTCATCGTCCCTGTCACTACCGTGGTGGAAACCACCGGCGACGACCAAGGATGGGCAGCTCTAGAAGCTGCTGAAGAGGATAATGACTCCCACAAAGGAGTGTGGAGGGGCTCTAACCTCTCCACCGAGGATCTACCAGAACTCATCGCTGAGGGGTATCTCCCTGCGATGGAGGGTTTGGTCTAGCTGCCGGCTCTGGCCAGCGAGGTGACTCCTTCTCCCCAAGCTAGACAGAAGCTATACCTCAAAGATCAACTGGTACGTGGCGTAAACCTGCCAGTCTCCGACTTCTTCCTGGATGTCCTTCGCTACTTCCGGGTACTTCCCCACAACCTCTCTCCCAACAACATCCTTGTACTTAGCAACTTCATTGCTTTGTGCGAAGGATACCTAGGAAAAATCCTAGGTTAGATCTGTTTGTTTACTTTTTCACCATCAAGAGAGAGTCTGTAGAATCAAAGGATGAGTTGTGGATATGCGGAACAATTATCTTTAAGATCTGGCCTAGCCGGCGCTTCCCCGACATCGTGGGTCGCGAATCTTGCAAGAACTGGCAGCACACATACTTCTATGGCCTAGACGTTCCTTTGCCTGACTGCCTTGAGACGTATCCCGACTTCGTCGATGGAGCTGCCGCCGAAGCATCCACCTGGAGGTCCCCAGCCTCCCTTCCGTCTGACAAGGAAGCCAATCACGCTGTAAGGCGGATCGAATGGCTCGTAGATGGAGGTCTGACAGGCTTGGACCTAGCCATGTGCTGGTTCACTAGGAAGATCCAGCCTCTTCAACACCGGGCCTAGTTGATGTGCAAGTACTCCAAGAGCTGGAAGGATCCCATGTGTATTTCGCACGACAACTTCTCCACTGACTCCATCAAGCTCCGGCTAAAGGACATAGTCAAGGTGAAATATAGGAAGCATGGCTTCATGATCACCTATGACATGTTCGAATGCGGCAAGTGCCAAGAGGTAGCTTCTTTATCCTTTGTTGCTCGTTACATATATACTCTAAGGCTTTTTTGTCTTGAAGTTATCAGTCTAACACACCTTTGCTTCCTAGCTGGCAACCTTGGCGGAGGATCAAATGGCCTCACAGGTCTATGATCCCAAGCTAAAGGATATCCAGGTGGTGTTCGACGATGACACCCCCAAGGATCTCCTAGCTCCAGTAGCACGAAAGTGGAAGAGCTCCACCTCTAACGCTGCTGCCGAGGCCAAGAGGAAGAACAAATTGGAGAGTAAAGTCTCCAGATGATCCACCGCCGACTTAGAGGCGGAGAAGAAGAAATCCACCAGCATCCCCCTAACCAAGGATCCTGCCATGGAGTAAGTGTATTCATTCTCCGACTTGTATTCTAGCTCGCACCCTATTCAACTCCTGTACTTATACTTTATACGTTTCAGGAGGAAAGCCGGTGTTATCCTGAAGCGATCCTCTAGAGATGCTGGAGGGTCAAAAAACATTTGCGATAGGTTGACCAAGGACGTGGCCGCCAAGCCCTCTCCCACCACTACTCCTCCAACTACTGCCGCCAAGCCTACTACTGGCCCCACTAGGCCTTCGTCCCACGTCATTCCTGAGATCTCTTCCATGGAGACAGATATCAATCCAATCTTTGATGTCTCAGACTCTGCCGGGTTGGACGTCGCTCCCAGTGGACAGGCAACACAAGAGAGTACTTCCTCCAAAGTGGCTGAAGCTCCGGCTAAGGATGCCACCGAGAAAGGGAAACAAGTAATGGAGGGAGCGAAGGCAGAGGCGATTGTAGCAACGGACAAGGTGGGAGCCACTAGTCCATCCACTGCTATTATCACGCAGCAGGTGACCAGGGTGTCATCCATGCCTCCGGCTTCATCAACTCCTTTGGAAGCAACTCCTCCGACATTGTGCCTGGATGACCTTATCAAGCAGGAGGATGCCGTGTATCACAATGCTGGTGTTTTCCATACTGCATATGGTTTTAAACTTGATATTTTATCACATAACATATCCCACTATAGCTCCCGATCTCTTAGGAGGATAAAAAATAGTTATTGGCCTAAGTGATCCAAATAAATAGGAGTAGAACCTGATAGTGTAACCCTCGAGCGTCTAGGTGAAACTAGAAAAAGTTCCGTCTATATGCTTTTAGAGTAGCATATTTGTCTTTGAAATTTAATCCTGTAGCCCTGACCTTGTAATTGAAACTTTAGTAAAGTTCCCACCAGATGCTCTGGAAAAACTAACCATAGATCAAAATATCATATTGTAGCTCCGAGCTTCTAGATGAAACTAAAATAGGTCTGGCTAGAATCTTCTAAGAGAAACTAAATGCCTTTGTTTTCATAGAATGAGAATGCCCGGAGGAAGAAGGCCAATGAGAAATATGACAAGTTGCAGGCGAACCTGGATGCTGAAAAGGGTAAAACAACTTTCTTGAAGGAATAGATCACAAATAGCTAATCCTCAATTTAGGGTTGTTTGTGCATTCATGAACATCATCTCTTAAAAATGTATGCAAAAAGAAATAAAGTGAAACCCTAAACCCTAATCTCCCTCTCCCTCTTGGAAACAATTCAAAATGGGTTTGAATATTTTGAAAACCATCAAAACTTATGGAGCCCAAATTGTTATAAGGGTCCCTTAGTATTTTCAGATATTTTACAAAGTCTCTTGTATTTCTAAAACTATTCAAAACAGATTTGAAATGAAATACAAAGAGAAAAAGAAGAAAACAGAACAGGAAAAGATTTTTTTAAAAATGAGGTAGAGAGCAGCCAGGCCGCGACCCAACTCCCTCCCCTCTCTCCCTGCCGCTCACATGCACACCTGTAGCCGTCCCAGCCAGCACATCCTCGGCCTAGTACCTCTTCACCGTCTGTTTCTTTTCTTCTTCCGCGTGACAAAGAGAGAGCGAAGCTGCTCGCTGGCGTGTTCGCCGCCGCTCGATACCGCAGCCTCGCCAAGATCCCCGCCACCGCCTGGAGCTGGCTAAGAACCGCGTCGCACGTCTCTCTCTCCCGATGGTCTTATCCCCTCCCCGTGCATTCTCTCTTGCTCTTTGTCTCTGAGGCCGAAACCATAGCCAGCCAGAGTCGCCCGTCACCGTTGTTCTGGACCTCCCTGCAAGCATTTGAGGACACCGTTGCACTCACTATGCCCTACTTGGTCCTCCTCGTCGATCCAATCAAGCCGGCAAGCTCCCCTTCAAGCCAATCGTCCCCTCCATCCCGAGCACCGGCCGCCTCGTTCACAACCAATTCCGGCCACCCCGCTCCCTATCATCGCCTCCGTCCACCCCGTGGTGAGCCGTTGGTCCCGCTGGACCCGTCCTTCCCCTCCCTCTTGCTTTCCTTCGGCCTTGCGTCGAGCACCACCAGGCGTCGCTGCAGTACATGGCCGCCGGTGATGCTCCGGCTACCAAATAGGAGCGGAGCCACCTAGGTTGGGTCCCCGCATCACGCTGTAGCTAGCCAGCTCCCTCGCATGTCCCAATTCGCTGCTAATCGCCGTCCCTTCCATCGTCCTGGCAGTTCCCTGTCGTCGTGATGTCACGCCAACGTCACCATGACGTCAGGCGCACGGTCTGCACCAGTTAAACCCAGCCGGGCCCCACTTTGCTTGTGTGGCAGCTGAGGTGGCACTAGGCCCATCTGTCAGCTGTAGTTGCTAGCCCAACCCTAGTGAGAAAAGTGTTATACGCCCACACTGACGTCATGCTGATGCAGTAAGTCCTTTTTAAATTGGTTAAATAATTTCAGAAATTGATATAATCCTATAAAATCAAGATATTTTATTTTATAAATCAGAAAAATATGTGTAATATATCAAAATGCTCAGAAAAACAAGATCTACACTTTATCGTCAATATCATGCATTGTTCAACAACTTTAATTAGAGAATGAAGTGAACCCCCACAGGTGACTCCGAGGTTTCCCCTGTTCTAGGGTTTGCTACCCTCGGACCCTGTTTAAAATGGTCAAGCATGCTTTAGGGTTACATTTCAACTCCATTTAACTTGTCATATCATCATGCTTGCTTGAGCATTGCATCGATGCCATGTGTTAATTGTTTCCCTCTCTTTATGGTGTTTTGCTTCTTCCCGGTAGAATACGATATCGAGATCAAGATCGAAGACCAAGGTTAACACCATCAAAGATCGACGAACAATACCTGACCAACTGTAACCAAGTCAAGTACAAGATATCCGAAGATCTGCTTTCTGGGTATCAACAAACAAGGCAAGCATAGCCCCACCATGATACAATCCTATGCTTTCAAAGTATTTTACTTCTCGCCATGATGCATACGATTCCACTTTGGTCTTTTATCGATAGATAGAGTACCCTATCTGTTGCATTACTCCCTTTGAGCTTATATTACCTGATCCACTCCTCCTAGCATAACTAGGTTTGGCTTGTGTGCACTGCTAGAGCTTTTATCTGTGTCTTGCTTAGCCATGCATAGCTGTCAGTGCTGGTTCATCCAGAAGATGTATCAGATGCAGAGAATCTATTATGACAGGATAACGAGGTATACTGATGAGGTAAGATCAGTGGTAATGGTTAAACATACTAAGGCTTGTATGGGACGCCACGGTGGGATGTGGTTTTTGTAGTCCCATGCTCGCCACCACTAGGACCCGAGTTCTAGCCTCTTGAACCAAGACGAGCATACAGCCACACGGGGTTTATGGGGACCCCTCCGCTGATTAACTTTCCTAGTAGATTTCATGGATCACATAGTTCGGGCGTTCCATTCGACATGCATTCTGAGTATTCACAAAGGTGGTGAAGGAGGTGCATTCATACAGGTAGGTAAGTGTGGTCGGGGTTGGGGAGGCGGTTCCTCTGGGTAAACTAACCTCGCCCACATCTCTAGGGACCAACTTCGGGATTTTACCCGTTACGGCAGAACCATCCTTAGGGTGTGCTCATGGTCTCGACGAAAGCAAGGTAAAGGTAGTGGCCAACCACCCTCTGCCAGCCTTCCAAGGAAGAGGGCTAAAACCTTGGCATTAAGAGTCGTTTGGTACGTGTGGGTAAAGTTGTACACCCCTGCAGGGTTTAATCTTTTCAAAAAGTCGTGTCCATGGTTATGGACGACTTGGGAACGGACGTGAAGATCATAGAGAACATTAACCTAATCGTAAAACTTGGTAGTTCAACGTATTCTTAAGGATGCTTCCTCATGGGTACGAGGGGGTGATCCTAGTTGTGAGATGAGGATTACCTTGGTGGATATCCATATGATGATAAATTCTTCGGAGATGTCGCTCTCTTATCCCCTTTTAAAATAATCTGATTAGACGAGCTTCTTCTCCCTCTTGTTTTATAAACAAATATGGCTTTATGCAAAATAACCCCACCAGCCATAAGTCTTGTGGAGTACACCCTGTACTCACCCTTGCTTTGTTGATACTTTTTGTAGCAGAATAAGTGTTCCCTTGAAGACAAGTTTGGTACGACAACAACACTGACGAGTAGCTTGGGGTTCCCGGTCGGCAGCCTGGAATCTATGGGCTAGGACGTCGTCGTTATGCTTTAGGCCTCTTAGTCCATTTGTTAAGTTTGCTATACTTAATAGCATAATTTTCCTTCCGTTTTTTGATGTTTGTGGTCAGTGACCTCTGCTTGTAATATTTTGGTTCCTCGCTCAGTTATGAGCTTGCTGTAATAATTTTTGTGTCGCAGGGTTACTGTTGTGTTACCGATTTGTCACTAGATGTCCTCGAGATCTAGGTTAAGCTTATGTCAGGCTAAGGTCTAGGATTTGTTTAACCCTGATCCCGGGGGTGTCACAGTTCTTGGTATCAGAGCAGTACCGACTGTAGGAAAACCTTGCTTTTGGTCGATGTTGAGTCTAGTGCTTATGAAAATTATTTCAAAGATGAAAAGTATTTTCGAAAACTCTATTATGCTTGGTTTTCTCCTTATCTGGTATCACTCTAACTCCGGGTCAGCTTATCTTGTGTTGACTTTGAAAAAAGTTTTGATATCTCTTCTAGTCTTTCAAAACTTAGGCGCCTTCTTGGCAGGTCATTTCTTAGCTAGTTGACCTAGTGTTGAGTTCTCTAGAGTCAGTTGTGTGTGTTGTGTTCCTCGTTTACTCTTGCTCTTTTTTGTCTGAGAGATTCCTTTCTATCATGATATCTCTGCCATATGGACCCACAATAATATATTGTCGGATCCATAGTGTTCTGTTCTAGGCTTCGAGGTATCCTTTCGTCTCATGTGCCTCCTTTTTGTTTGTTTGGGTACTTCAGAAGTCGTTTCTTCGCTTGGAAACTACCTCGTGATTACTACCTTGCAGTGTATGTTGTGTCACTCAAGTAGTAGTTACTTATTTCTCGGGTTTTAACCCTTGGACTTTAACTGAAGGTCCTGGATTGTACGAGATTCTAGCGTTGTGAATCTTGTACATGAAGCTGATCTTTAACCCAAGATCCATTCCTTTGACCCCGTCATTAATGTTCAAACGTTACCTCAGTATGGCTGGTACTACCATTCTAGCCTTCAAGCTTGTGGTATTTGTCGCGATTGAATTATGACAATTAATGACTTCCCCTACCACTAGTTATAGCAGATGTTCTTTAATGGAACCAAATAGATCACGATAAGAGTACTTATCATGAGTTTTATATCTATACTCGTGACTCTGCCACACCCTCCCTTCTATGCATTGGTTTTCAGAAGAATGATAAACTATGCATCCACATCTTAGGATTTTATCCTGAGCATGTTCTTTTTCCTTTGTTGTTTCTGACCTTTGTCTACCAGTTGGTAGCCAAGTAGTAAATGTGCATCGGTGTCTTCTGATGCAAGATACTCTTGTGGTCCGTCAAGACAAACCATATCGGGATGTCAGGAGAAAAAAACTCCAGTACCTCGTCATATCTAGGACTGGGTCAATGTGTTGTAACTCACAGATTAAGATGCATTAGTTAGCTTCTATATGTTCTACCTTAGAGTAACACACCCTTTTATACTAAGAGGTCATGCCGAGTTTCATGGCCTTCTTAATGAAGTGATGCTCTCACACATATTTACCCACCCTTCCTCCGAGCTTACGCGCTCGTGAATGATGCGTGTGCGTAATAATGTGGTCATCTGAGATTCTTAGCAATTACTATTGCTTTGAACTCCAAGGTCGTTTATGTAATTCTTAGCGTGATGGTTAACCCTATCACTAAGCGAAGTTTGACTATGCTACCAAGTCAGTTACCCTGGTACACTCTCTTCGGTCAAAGAGTTAGGATCATGCCGAAACTCTGATACTATGTCTTCTTGCCTTATCAAGCAAGTGTCCTCTCGAACTCTGTGACATATCGGTGGTTCGTGATATTCTGGATGTCTTCCTAGAAGTATCGCCATGTTGCCACATGACCATGTTTGTCAACTTCTTGAGCAAGCAAGTTCTCTGAACTGCTCCTTTCTCCAAGGATCCGTACCGGATAACCCTGAACTAGTTGGTTGAGCTTAAACAACAACTTGAAGAGTTGTAAGACAAAAGGTCTATCTGACTTAGTACATATTAAAGGGATGTCTAGTTTTGTTCGTGCTAAAGAAAGATAGTGTTTCCTTCGTGGAAATGTTATCGTCCCCACCTTTGATTTGATTTGGGTTATCGTCAAATCAAACTCAGTTCCAAGGACTATCTTGATGATGTTGCTACTCATGATGTTTCACTTGAGTACGTACTCTTGCCCTTTGGTATGACTAATATTGTTGTCTTGTTCGTACGACATATGAGTCCATCTTCTTGGACTATCTCGATAAGTTTGTTGTTGAGCCCATGGATAATATCCTTATCTTCTCCATGCTAGAATAGATTCATATGGAACATTTGGCATTAATGTTGGAAAACTTTTAAGAACCGTCTTTGAGTCATCTTGAAGTATGTGTTCTGGATGTCAGAAGTAACCTTCTCCGATTCATGTGTAATTGTTGAAAGATGTCGCCATGGATTCGAGTAGAGTTAACTCCGTATCTTAAGGACACAGTTGTATTTTGTTGCAAGTTCTTGATGTATGAGAAGTTGTCTTCTAACAAGTTGCTAATACATGGGTCTAACAATCTAGCTCAGTCTATTGGAGCTTTAATACTGTAGTCCATGTCTTGAGAATCCAGTAACTTTACCTTCGTGGTAAATGTTGCAAACTTTCTATTCGGACATGCTGAGTTTGAAGTATCATCTCACCTAACCAAATCTAAATCTCAAGCAGATATGATGGTTTGTGATCTTCAAGGTTTGACATAGGTCTCCTTGTAAACCCGGCAAGATTGATGTAATGGTTGACACAATTAGTCGGAAGACCTATTGCCACATTCTCTTGATTCAGCAATAACAACCACTCTTCATGAGGCTCCTTCTATGATTTATTATAGGAGTTGTGCTTATGGTTTCCTTTGTATCCGAAGTCCGACCTTTACTTGATGTCTGCCACCTCGAACATCAAAGAGAACATTTAAGGTAGTGTTGCCAAATGTTTCTCAGTCGATCCTCTAGACCCTTTTATGTTGGCAAGCCTTCCCTTGTGCCAAGTAACTAAAGTTTGAGAATGAAGTTTCTTTTTCCTCGTGTCATCATAAATCTTCTTACCTATTCATCTGGTGGTGTAAAGTGATATCACGATCTTTGGCAAAGATTTTGATAATCCCGGATGAATAAATAGTTTCCTTCGTACCTCGGTCATGTTCATAGAGTGACAATGATTTTGCTAATCAGAAATTTCTCTTGTGACATGTTCCTTGTGACTCTTATGAGTCCTCGCCACAAAAACACCTTTCTGTCTTGACCTTCTGTTAAAAGAAGTGATCCTTCTATATCAAAAATAGTTCAACTAGCTTGGTTATCCGTATCTTTGTATCCCTGGAAGCTCTACTTAAGCTGTCTAGTGGAGTTTCATTTCTCGAAGTCTGTGGTTTTGTTCTTCTGTTGTAAGATCTCCCTTTAGAAGCTTAAACTCTTCTGAAGCTCCATGGTCTCAATCCTTATGAAGACCAGTTATCTATCAACTTGAAACCTATCTCCTTTTGTTTTCCTCCGTTACATTGATGTGTTTCGTGTCGTCGTCTTAGAGTTGTTTTTGAACACTCGTTCATGAGTTGACCATGAGATACTCCGTGTCTTGTTAGTGTGTTTCCCTCTTATCCTTAGAAGTGACCCTGTTTATCTTCCTTCTTCCTACCTACGGAATCTCGGGTCGAGATTCTCATAAGGGGGATAGATCTGTAATGCCCCAGTTTTAGGTAATCGTCAATTTAGGGTTGTTTGTGCATTCATGAGCATCATCTCTTAAAAATGTATGCAAAAAGAAATAAAGTGAAACCCTAAACCCTAATCTCCCTCTCCCTCTTGGAAACAATTCAAAATGGGTTTGAATATTTTAAAAACCATCAAAAATTATGGAGCCCAAATTGTTATAAGGGCCCCTTAGTATTTTCAGATATTCTACAAAGTCTCTTGTATTTCTGAAACTATTCCAAAAAGATTTGAAATGAAATACAAATAGAAAAAAGAAGAAAACAGAAAAGGAAAAGCTTTTGTTAAAAAAATGAGGTAGAGAGCAGCCAGGCCGCGACCCAACTCCCTCCCCTCTCTCCCTGCTGATCACATGCGCACCCACAGCCGGCCTAGCCAGCACATCCTCGCCCCAGTACCTCTTCACCGTCTGTTTCTTTTCTTCTTCCTCGTGACACAGAGAGAGTGAAGCTGCTCGCTGGCGTGTCTGCCGCCGCTTGATACCGCAGCCTCGCCAAGATCCCCGCCACCTCCTGGAGATGGATAAGAACCACGACGCATGTATCTCTCTCCCCATGGTCTTATCCCCTCCTCGTGCATTCACTCTCGCTCTTTGTCTCTGAGGCCGAAACCCTAGCCGGCCAGAGCCGCCCGTCGCCGTTGTTCTGGACGTCCCTGCAAGCATTTGAGGACACCGTCGTGCTCACTGTGCCCTACTTGGTCCTTCTCGTCGATCCAATCGAGCTGACAAGCTCCCCTTCAAGCCAGTCGTCCCCTCCACCCCGAGCTCCGGCTGCCACGTTCACCACCAATTCCGGCCAACCCGCTCCCCGTCGTCGCCTCCATCCACCCCGTGGTGAGCCGCTGGCCCCGCCGGACCCCTCCTTCCCCTCCCTCTTGCTTTGCTAAGACCTTGCATCGAGTACCACCACGCATCGCCACAGTACATGGCCGTCGAGGATGCTCCGGCTACCAAATAGGAGCGGAGCCACCAGGGTTAGGTCCCCCGCATCACGTTGTAGCTAGCCAGCCCCCTCGCATGTCCCAATTTGCTACCAATCGCCGTCCCTTCCACCGTCCTGGCAGTTCCCCATCGTTCTGACGTCACGCTGATGTCACCATGACGTCAGGCGCACGGTCAGCGCTAGTTAAACCCAGCCGGGGCCCACTTTGCTAGTGTGGCAGCTGAGGTGGCCCTAGGCCCATTTGTCAGCTGAAGTGGCTAGCCCAACCCTAGTGAGAAAAGTGTTATACGCCCACGCTGACGTCATGCTGATGCAGTAAGTCCTTTTTAAATTGGTTAAATAATTTCAGAAATTGATATAATCCTATAAAATCAATATCTTTTATTTTAAAAATCTGAAAAATATGTGTAATATATCAAAATGTTCAAAAAACGAGATCTATACTTTAGCATCAATATCATGCATTGTTTAACAACTTTAATTAGAGAATGAAGTGAACCCCCATAGGTGACTCCGAGGTTTCCCCTGTTCTACGGTTTGCTACCCTCAGACCCTGTTTAAAATGGTCAAGCATGCTTTAGGGTTACATTTAAACTCCATTTAACTTGTCATATCATCATCCTTGCTTGAGCATTGCATCGATGCCATGTGTTGATTGTTTCCCTCTCTTTCTGGTGTTTTGATTCTTCCCGGTAGAATACGATATCAAGATCAAGATTGAAGACCAAGGTTAATACCATCGAAGATCGACGAACAATACCTGGTCAACTGTAACCAAGTCAAGTACAAGATATCCAAATATCTGCTTTCTGGGTATTAACAAACAAGGCAAGCATAGCCCCACCTTGATACAATCCTATGCTTTCAAAGTATTTCACTTCTCGCCATGATGCATACGATTCCACTATGGTCTTTTATCGATAGATAGAGTATCCTATCTGTTGCATTACTCCCTTTGAGCTTCTATTACCTGATCCAATGCTCCTAGCATAACTAGGTTTGGCTTGTGTGCTCTGCTAGAGCTTTTATCTGTGTCTTGCTTAGCCATGCATAGCTATCAGTACTGGTTCATCCAGAAGATGTATCAGATGCAGCAAATCTAGTATGACAGGATAACGAGGTATACTGATGAGGTAAGATCAGTGATAATGTTTAAAAATGCTAAGGCTTGTATGGGATTCCATGGTGGGATATGGTTTTTGTAGTCCCATGCTCGCCACCACTAGGACCCGAGTTCTAGCCTCTTGAACCAAGACGAGCGTACAGCCACGCGGGGTTTATGGGGACCCCTCCGCTGATTAACTTGCCTAGTAGATTTCATGAGTCACATAGTTCGGGCGTTCCATTCAACATGCATTCTGGATCTTCTCAAAGGCGGTGAAGGAGGTGCATTCATATAGGTAGGTAAGCGTGGCCGGGGTTGGGGAGGCGGTTCCTCTGGGTAAGCTAACCTCACCCACATCTCTAGGGACCGACTTCAGGATTTGACCCGTTACGGTGGAACCATCCTTAGGGCGTGACTCATGGTCTCGCGAAAGCAAAGTAAAGGTCGTGGCTAACCACCCTCTGCCGACCTTTCAAGGAAGAGTGGTAAAACGTTGGCATTAAGAGTCAGTTGGTACGTATGGGTAAAGTTGTACACCTCTACAGGGTTTAATATTTTCGAAAAGCCGTGTCCACGGTTATGGACGACTTGGGAACGGACGTGAAGATCATAGAGAACATTAACCTAATCGTAAAACTTGGCAGCTCAACGTGTGCTTAAGGATTCTTCCTCATGGCTACGAGGGCGTGATCCTAGTTGTGAGATGAGGATTACCTTGGTGGATATCAATATGATGATAAATTCTTCGGAGATGCCGCTCTCTTATCCCCTATTAATATATTCTGATTAGACGAGCTTCTTCTCCCTCTTGTTTTATAAACAAAGATGACTTTATACAAAATAACCCCACCAGCCATAAGTCTTGTGGAGTACACCCTGTAATCACCCTTGCTTTGTTGATACTTTTTGTAGCAGAATAAGTGTTCGCCTGAAGACAAGTTTGGTACGACAACGACACCGAGAAGTAGCTTGGGGTTCCTGGCCGGCAGCCTGGAATCCATGGGCTGGGACGTCATCGTTATGCTTCAGGCCTCTTAGGCCATTTGTTAAGTTTGCTATACTTAATAGCATAATTTGCCTTCTGTTGTTTGATATTTGTGGTCAGTGACCTCTTCTTATAATATTTTGGTTCTTCACTCAGTTATGAGCTTGCTGTAATAATTTCTGTGTCGTAGGGTTACTGTTGTGTTACTGATTTGTCACTAGATATCCTCCAGCTCTAGGTTAAGCTTATGTCAGGCTAAGGTCTAGGATTTGTTTAACCCTGATCCCGGGGCTGTCACAGTTATTGCTTGCAGCCGATTTCTACGTGGTCTCATACTATAATTGTTTTGTCATCTTATAGAACTTATTTCCAAGGCCAAGGGTATTGTCGAGCAGTCAAGCATATTCAAGAGCTTGACAGTGAAAACAAGATCTTGAAGAAAGACCTGGCCGAGGCGGTGAAGGGACACAAGGAGGCGATGAAGGTCCTGCAAGAGTCTGTGGATGCTGAGATGCAGCGTCTGAAGGAAGAAATTGAACACGTCAAGGAGCAAAACCAAGCTGCCAAAGAGCAGAACTCTCGGAACATTGAGGCGTACAAGAAACTTCAGGAGGAGCATGGCATCTTGACAGAGACATGCAAGCAAGCCGAATCCAACATCTTCGGTCTGTTTCCTCCGTATTGATCAATTTTGTACCTTGGACAAATGTTTGATGTATTTATACTCATGGTTCTTGTATCTTATGCAAACCATAGCTCCCATTGGCTTGACCAACTTGGGTGAAGGTGCTCTCGAGCCCATGGAATGCATGATTCTTGCAGGAAACTTCGTCAGCACCGCCATTGTGCAGGCCAAGGAGACAGCACAACCCTTAGGGATAAACATCAAGGCGGCAGACTCAGTGGCCAAGTACTCGGAAATCCTGCGCCGAGCCCCCGAGAAATTCAAGGACTAGAAAGCCTGTTGCGTCTGGGCTGGTGCAAGGATGACTATGTCCTTGGTCAAAGCACACTACGACAACACCGACATCGACTTGGCGACATCCGGCATGCCCAAGCTGGACGAGGAAGGAAAAGTGATTGATAGCGATGCTATTTGGAACTCCCTCGCTGGCTACGACACCAGAGTTGCCAAGATGGTCAAGGCAAACGTCTTCGTGCCTGCCGAGATACTAGATGATGATGTGGCGTCTTCTGAGTCTAGCCCCTCTCCTTCCGAGTTTGATGAGCTTTCCTGGCCTGGCTCTCCTGTTGCTGATGATGCTACCATGAAGTCTGCTGCAACAGAGGCATAAAAACTGATGAATTTGTAAGGTGGAAAAACTTATGCTCAAGTTTCCTGTTACTTATCTGCTTCTAGCATGTATATATTTTTTAAGCAAGTGCTGGCTTATCCATTATTCTAGTTCATATGCTTGACGTTTTGTGAGACGGAAGACTCGCAACATAGAACTATGCTCTCAGGTGATGATGCTTAATAGCACCGTCAAAAACCTAAGTGCAAAATCGCCGGTTTTGAGTGCCGAGATGTCACTACTCCGGAATCCACATAAAAACTTCAGAAAACGTGTAGACCAGAAAACTTAAGATAACGCCCGTAGGAGGAACTTTCACAAGTGCAAATGCAAACTTGCACATAAAGGGTTTATATGATCCAAAAATGAACAACTAAAGGAGGTAAAAGACTCAGGGGGTATGAGTGAACCAAATGCTTTATTTCATTGATCATATAAGAAACTTATTACATAATATAAAATAAGCTAAGTGTATAAAGGAAGTAGCCGTGCTATGTTCCATGGCCGATCTGTCTCCGGGTAGTCATCATCGGATTCACGTTGCTTACTCTTGCGATTTTTAGGCCTATCCTTCAACTCGCGAATATCGACGAGGTAATAGGAACCATTTAGCAATGCTTTGCTTATGACGAACAGTCCTTCCCAAGGTGGGGATAGTTTGTGTGATTTTTCCTGCTTGAGTCTAAGCACCAGATCCCCCTCTTTAAATGAGTGATGCTTAACACAGCGACTATGGTAGCCACGTAGCTTCTGCTGGTAGATGGCGGATCTCTGCCATGCCAGCACGTGCTCTTCCTCGAGTAGGTCCACAGATAGGCGTCTAGATTCTTCGGCATCATCTTCCTCATAGGCGGTGACTCTTGGTGCATCGTGGAGGATATCGTATGGTAGGATGACTTCTGCTCCATAAACCATGACGAAAGGAGTCAAGTCGGTGGATTTGTTGGGTGTTGTTCTTAAACTGCACAATACAGGTGGCAATTCCTCTGCCCAGGCTCCAGCTTCTCTATGTAGCAGTGCCTCTAAGCATGGCTCGATTCCGTGTAGAATTAGTCCATTGACCCGTTCAACTTTTTAATTAGACTATGCATGTGCCACAAATGCTAGGTCAAGGCGGATGACTTTTTCATGACAATATTCCTCAACTTCTCTAAGAGACAAATTTCTGCCGTTGTCGGTGATGATGCTATGTGGGAGACCAAATCTCACCACTAGATCCCGAACAAATTTTAGGGTTGTTGCCCATCAAGATTTCTAGTGGGTTTAGCATCAATCCATTTTGTGAACTTATCCACTCCTACTAGCAAGTGTGTAAATCCACAACGTGCTGTCTGCAAAGGTCCCACCATGTCCAGCCCCCAGACTGCAAACGGCCAAGTTATTGGTATGGTTCACAATTCTTCAGCTGGAACATTTGGTTGTCTTGCGTAGAACTGACACCCAAGAAATTTTTGTATCAACTTGTCAGTGTCCGCCTTGGCAGTTAACTAGTAGAATCCTTGTCGGAAGGCCTTAGCCACCAACGATCGGGGAGCGGCGTGATTCCCACAATCTCCAAGATGTATTTCTCTAAGGATATCAATACCTTGCTGCTGGGAGACGCATCGAAGGAAAACTCCTGTGGTACTTCTTTTGTATAGATGGTTGTCAATGATGACGTAGCCTTTTGCTTTACATACTATTTTCTGGCTTTCGACTTCATCGGCGGGCAAAGTTCCGTCTTGTAGATAGTCCATGAACAGTTTCGTCCAAGCCAGAGAGGTCATTGTTACTGCGTTAACAAATGAATCCACTCTATCCGGGTTGTTGGGGTCCACTCCCTTCATGAATGGGGTCCATAAATGTTCCAGGAAAACGCCTAGCGGAATTGGTTGGCAAGCTGATCCAAGCTTTGATAGCAGATCTATCGCCTCATTCTCCTCCCTTTTGACGTACTTGACATCGTAGCCATCGAAGCACTTGGCGATCTCGTCTACTTCATCTCGATATGCCGCCATCATAGGTTTCCGCATGTTCCAGGTGCCAGCTACTTGTGGGGTGATATGTTGTAAACGTATCTATAATTTTTGATGTTCCATGCTTGTTTAGTATCTACTTTCTTATGTTTAGTCCACACTTTGAGGTATTTTTATACATTTTCTGGAACTAACCTATTAACAGGATGCCACAGTGCCAGTTGCCTGTTTTCTTCTATTTCTGGTTCCAGAAAAGCCAGAAAATGAATATTCTCGGAATTGGATCGGACAAAAGCCAAAGTCGATATTTTACCGGAAGACTCACTGAGCCAGAATACGAGACGAAGAGGGGCCAAGGAATGTCCACACCATGTGGTGGCACGGGTCCCCCTGGCCGCGCCACCAGGCGGTGTGGGCCCCTGGTCCACCCTCGGACATCGCCCCTTCACCTATAAGAAGCCTCCCAATGAGAAAACCGTAAATCATCCAGCCTCCAGCCACAAAAAGTTCCGCAGCGCCGCCGCCACCGAAGGGGAGATTCGGGGGACAGAAAATATCTATTCTGGCACCCTGCCGGGACGGGGAAGTGCCCCCGGATCCATGTCCATCGACTCCATCGCCATCTCCATCGCCGTTGCTGATTCCCATGATGAGGAGGGAGTAGTTCTCTGTCGAGGCTAAGGGCTCTACCGGTAGCTATGTGTTCATCTCTCTCTCTATGCATGATCTTATTGAGATCATGAGCTTTGTAATCTATAGATCTATTCTTATACTTAAATGCTTTAATGAATCTCTACTTATCCCCACGTGTGTGAAGTTGACAGTGTGCACACCATGTGGCACTTTGGCTAAGGTTACATAAATACTTTTATGAGTTATATTAGGAGTTGGATGTCTATGAAATTGTGGTGTTTGTTGGAACCATCTAGCGCTCAAGGTGACAGTGTGGGGTTATATAGATGGGAAAGGCGGACTTTGAGGAGTGTTGTTATATCCCTACCATGGATTAGAGTGTCCAACCGGAGAGTAGTTCAGAGTAGTATCATAAAGAGAAGATATTTATATGAGAGTGTTCACTAGCGAAAGTATGATCCCTAGGCCTTGTTTCTAAACATTGAAACACCGTTTGCAACTAGATCTATTACATGTTTGCTTGCTGCCATCTTTATTTCAGTTTGCCTTTAGTCTCTTCCACACCATCAAGCTATTTTCTGGCACCGTTACCACTTATAATTATCCATACCACATGTATTTCACTATCTCTTCGCCGAATATTGCACCTATACACCTGACAAGTGTATTGGGTGTGTTGGGGACACAATAGACTTCTTGTATCTTGATTACAGGGTTGCTTGAGAGGGATACCTTTGACCACTTCCTCCCGGAGTTCGATAAACCTTGGGGGATCCACTTAAGGGAAACTTGTTGCTGTTTTACAAACCTCTGCACTTGAAGGCCCAACAATTGTCTACAAGAATAGAAGTGCGTAGAAATCACTGGGCAACAAGGTCGGAATCTTCACAGCAAACTATGAGCTTGATGCCAATATCCTTGGCTACTCGAAGTGCGTGAATGAGGTCCTCATACTCCGCCATGTTGTTGGTAGCGTCGAAGTGGATCTGCAGGACGTATTGCAACTTCTTCCCTGTTGGTGATTGTAGTAATACACCAGTCCCCAACCCACTAAGTAGCTAATAGCAATGTTATTAGTATGAATTCTTTGAACACCATTATTGCTAATGCTATGGAAAAGTCTAACCTTGGGGAAGCTGGTTTTGATGAGCATGATATTTTTAGTCTCCCAAGCATGGAGGAGAAAATTTACTTTGATGATACTATACCTCCGATATATGATGATTACAATGATGAGTATGATATTTTCAATCCACCTACTATTGAGGAGAAAATTAATTATGATTACAATATGCCTCCTATATTTGATGATTATGGTGATGAGAATAATATTGATAGCTATTTTGTTGAATTTTCTCCCACTACGATTAATAAGAATGACTATGTTTATGTGGGGAGTATTAATTCTTTTATGCACATGGATCATGATAAGAATGTTTTATGTGATAGTTATATTGTTAATTTTATTCATGATGCTACTGAAAGTTATTATGAGAGAGGGAAACATGGTTTTATGTGTCTCAACAATATTAACTTTCCCCTGTTTATGTTGAATGTCTTGAAGTTGCACTTGTTTTGCTTTCCTATGCTTGTTGCTTTGTGCTTTCATGACTTGTTTATTTACAAGATTCCTATGCATAGGAAGTGGGTTAGACTTAAATGTTCTTTGAATTTTCTCCTTGTTGCTCTCTTTTACTTCAATTCATATTTCTTATGTGAGCATCTTCTCAAACTATCATGCCTAACTTAAAGCCGTTAAAGAAAAGTACTTCTTGGGAGATAACCCAATAGTTTTTTTGAGTCTTGGAAGTTATTGCCTCAGTAATAACCTTTCCTTATCATTTTTTTGTGGTTTTTGTGCCAAGAGTAACCTCTAATGAGAGAGAAGAAAGATTTGGGAAAGTTGCTGTCCTGAAACAGATTTTTTTTGCTTCGCTGTAAAAATTCGTGAAAAATCTCTGTACGTCGGTTTGAGCTGTAATTTTTTCTGCTTCTGCCCCAGGTTGTTATCCAACTTTAGTTAGTTCAACACTTTTCGATTTGAGCAACATATGGTCTTCGAAAAAATCAGTTTTTACCTGCTGGTCTGTTTTGACAGATTTCTACCATTATTTACATTTGCCTCTTAATCCCTTTTTCTTTGAGTTCTCTTTGATTATTTGAACTTTTTAAAGGAAGTACTACAGTAGCTTTTGTTTTAATGGAAGTTTTACTTGTGTTGCAACTGAACCAAAAGACTTATTATCTTGAGTGCACTAATGTTGCTAATGAAGATTGTGTGAAGTTTTGTATGAAGGAGATTTTAAAGTGTAGGGAAGAGTAATGTGATAAGATGAAGAATGGACAAAATCTCAAGATTGGGGATGCCACCCGTGTCACCCCAAGAAATATTCAAGAAGTACAAGCATCAGTGCTTGGGGATGCCCAAGGCATCCCCTTCTTCATGAATAAAAATTTCAGGTTTCTTCCAAACACTTTATTTTTATTGTTTCATGCATAGTTGTGTTGTTTTTGTAGCGTCTTTGTTTTCGTTTTTAGTTTTCGTTTGCTTAGTTTTCTTTAATAAATTGGTTGGACCCCCTCATTCATGCATTAGTTTTCAAATAAAGTTGATTTGGATTGGAAAAGAGTAGGAAAGTTCATGCTTAAGTGGTAAAAAGGAGCTTGTTTTTGACTGTGACTTAGACTTTATCATGTCATGCTTGATATTTTTTTGGCTTTATGCTTAGTGATTATTGTTGTAGCATGACTTGTTATAAACAACCGACATTGCTTAATGTGCCTTGAAAGAACCATGCGTTGTTTTAGCATATAAAAGCATAATATTGTGGTATTCTCCTTTAATGCTTTATTTGGGTTGACTTAGCGCATGCTCACACCATGTTAAGACTATACCAAGTCACCATAGGCTCTATGATCATTTATTTTTCGTCTTGTAATATCACTTTATGCTTTAATTAATAATGTTTTGTCGATTTGCATGATTATGGCCATTGTTGCTCTCTTAGTTGGTCGCTCCCAGTCTTTTGCTAGCCTCCATACCAAGTGTGAGTTCCACTCATGCATCCAACTCCAAATAAAACCAAGTTATTCCAAAGTGTCCACCATACCTACCTATTATCATTTGCTATTCCAAGTATATTCATGTTTTTATCTACCTTCCGTATTAAACTTGTTATGTGAAAATTAGTGATTAAAGCTCTCACGAACTTGATGGCACAATTTACTTTTTTTGCCCCTAATAAACTTGAACCATTGTGTCATCTATATTGTATATGCTTGCACTTATATGTTGGGAATTACCAGTACCATGCTATCATGGGGAACGCTTTCAACATTGCACTTGTACATTGTACCCAATCGATATCATGCTCTTTTGTTTATGGATATCGTCGGTGTGAAATGAAAGGGTAGCTTGTAAGTCCATGGAGTTATTTATGTGTGTTAGAGAAACGCCTGGGCCGCTAGCCTAAGCCATGCCTAATCATGGTGGAAACTTGCAGCATCACCATAGTGAGAAATCTATGAAGCATTCTTCTTATAAAGAAAAGAGATAGAGATTGAGAACAAAAAGAGATGAGAAAAGTGGAAAGAGAGAAAAAAACACCATTTTCCCATGGTAAATAAGAAGATTGCTGAGATGCTCATTGTCTACTTGCCTTGTCATTTTGATTATGGGATAGCTCCTGTATCATGTGCAAGGGGTACCCGGTTGGCGGTTCTCTATGATACACATGTACTTACTATGACAAAAACTTACCAGTAACTAAACTTGAGTTGCATGAGAAGCGGCCCTCGTATTCAAGGGACATGAGATTGCCAACTTATACTTTGTCAAGCATATACTCCATAGTTTGTTCACTTTAATCTTAATCACTTCAAGATGCTGATGATAGGGGCAATGAGATCTGAAAACTAACAAGTACCATAATTTTTGGAAGCTCTTTATGAGACTTGAAATCCCTGCTTCCCTTTGAAGGGCCTTTCTTCCCCTTTTATATTGAGTCTCCACCTTCTACCTTTATGCACCTATTGAGAGAGCATAGTGGCTATTCTTAGTTTAATGTGCATTGCCCCAAAACTTGTTGATTGATTCATAATGTTGATATTGCTTGTGGTTGAACTATTTGTATCTAGTCACCCTTATGAACTTTGAAGGTGTCCTATGCATTTATGTTTTTCTACTCCATGAGGGACAAGCTAAATGCCACTATGCTATGTTTTCTATATGTGAAACAAACAAACGTCTTTAATGAATTGTTATTCATGATGTTTGTTTGTACCCTTTCATGTTACAACATAGTTACTATGTCTCATTGTTAGAACTATGTCTTTCATGCTATGTTAAAGTACTATGATCCCAGCTACCAATGTTTTACAAATAATTTGATCATGATTATGATGGTGCATGTCACCTCCAAAATTATTCTTTTTTATCACTTACCTACTCGAGGATGAGCAGGAGTTAAGCTTGGGGATGTTGATACGTTGTAATCGTATCTATAATTTTTGATGTTCCATGCTTGTTTAGTATCTACTTTCTTATGTTTAGTCCACACTTTGAGATATTTTTATACATTTTCTGGAACTAACCTATTAACAAGATGCCACAGTGACAGTTGCCTGTTTTGTTCTGTTTTTGGTTCCAGAAAAGCCAGAAAATGAATATTCTCGGAATTGGACCGGACAAAAGCCAAAGTCAATATTTTACCGGAAGACTCACGGAGCCAGAAGACGAGACGGAGAGGGGCCAAGGGCTGGCCATACCATGTGGTAGCGCGGGTCCCCCTGGTCGCGCCACCAGGTGGTGTGGGCCCCTGGTCTACCCTCTAACATCGCCACTTCTCCTATAAGAAGCCTGCCGATGAGAAAACTCTAAATCATCCATCCTCCATCCATGAAAAGTTCCACAGCGCCGCCGCCACCGAAAGGGAGATTCGGGGGACAGAAAGTCTTTGTTCTGGCACCCTGCCAGGACGGGGAAGTTCCCTTGGATCCATGTCCATCGACTCCACCGCCATCTCGATCGCCGTTGCTGATTCCCATGATGAGGAGGGAGTAGTTCTCTCTCGAGGCTAAGGGCTCTACGGGTAGCTATGTGTTCATCTCTCTCTCTATGTATGATCTTATTTAGATCATGAGCTTTGTAATCTATAGATATATTCTTCTACTCAAGTACTTTAATGAATCTCTGCCTATCCCCACGTGTGTGAAGTTGACAGTGTGCACACCGTGTGGCACTTTGGCTAAGGTTACATAAATACTTGTTATGAGTTATATTTGGAGTTGGATGTCTCTATGAAATTGTGGTGTTTGTTGGAACCATCTAGCTCTCAAGGGGACAGTGTGGGGTTTTCTAGATGGGAAAGGCGGACTTTGAGGAGTGTAGTTATAGCCCTACCATGGATTAGAGTGTCCAACCGGAGAGTAGTATCATAAAGAGAAGATATTTATATGAGAGTGTTTACTAGCGAAAGTATGATCCCTAGGCCTTGTTTCTAAACATTGAAACACCATTTGCAACTAGATCTATTACATGTTTGCTTGCTGCCATCTTTATTTCATTTTGCCTTTACTATCTTCGATGCCATCAAGCTATTTTCTGGCACCGTTACCACTTATAATTATCCATACCACTTGTATTTCACTATCTCTTCGCCGAACTAGTGCACCTATACACCTGACAAGTGTATTGGGTGTGTTGGGGACACAAGAGACTTCTTGTATCTTGATTGCAGGGTTGCTTGAGAGGGATACCTTTGACCACTTCCTCCCGGAGTTCGATAAACCTTGGGGGATCCACTTAAGGGAAACTTGTTGCTGTTTTACAAACCTCTGCACTTGAAGGCCCAACAATTGTCTACAAGAATAGAAGTGCGTAGAAATCACTGGGCAACAAGGTCGGAATCTTCACAGCAAACTATGAGCTTGATGCCAATATCCTTGGCTACTCGAAGTGCGTGAATGAGGTCCTCATACTCCGCCATGTTGTTGGTAGCGTCGAAGTGGATCTGCAGGACGTATTGCAACTTCTTCCCTGTTGGTGATTGTAGTAATACACCAGTCCCCAACCCACTAAGTAGCTTTGATACGTCAATGTGCATGACCCAATATTCTGGCTCTGGCATAGGAGTGTTTTCTGGCAGTTCTGTCCAATGTGCAATAAAATCCTCTAATGCTTGTGACTTGATAGAGTCGCGTCTCTTGTAGGTGATTTCAAAGGCAGCAAGTTCAATGCCCCACTTTTCCACTCTTCATGTAGCGCCGCTGTTGTTGATGATGTTGGACAGTGGAGCTTTGCTCACGACTATGATGGGGTGCTCTTGGAAGTAATGCCTTAGCTTTCGTGAAGCAAGGAAAACTCCGTAAGCTATCTTCTGGTAGTGCGGGTAATGCTGCTTGGATTCCATCAAGACCTCTCTTACGTAGTAAACTGGTCACTGAACTCCGCATTCATGTGTTGGCTCCTTGCGCTCCACCATGATGACGATGTTGATTACTCGGTTGGTTGCCACCATGTAAACTAACATAGGATCCCTTGATACCGGTGCTGCAAGTATGGTCGCAGAGGAGAGTATTCTCTTCAACTCCTAAAGTGTTGCGTCAACATCGTCCGTCCATACGAATTTATCCGCCTTCTTGAGCAACTTATAGAGCGGCATAGCCTTCTCTCCAAGTCGGTGATGAACTATCTTACTGCTGCTATGCAGCCTGTGAGCCTATGTATGTCCTTCAAGAACGTTGGGTGTTTGATGTCAAGGATGGCCTTGATTTTCTCCAGATTGACATCAATTCCACGGTGTGAAAAAATGAAGCCCAACAGCTTGCCGGATGGCACCCCGAAGACAAACTTCTTGGGGTTAAGCATCATGTTGTATTTTCGGAGATTGGCGAAGGTTTCCTACAAGTCGGTGATAAGATCGTTTGATTTGTTTGACATTACCGCGGTGTCATCCACATAAGCGTGTACTATGCGACCTATTTGGTCATGTAGGCAGCATTGCATTGTCCGCTGGTAAGTAGCACCAGCGTTTTTTAGCCCAAAGGGCATCGTGACATAGTAGTACGTGTCGTCGGGTGTGGTGAACGAAGTGACCAACTGGTCCGACTTTCGCATCTGGATTTGGTGGTAACCTGAGTAGGCATCGAGAAAACACAGAAGTTCTGAGCCAACCATCGAGTCAATGACTTGGTCAATGCGAGGCAAAGCAAACGGATCCTTCGGACACACTTTGTTCAAGCCAGTGTAATCAACACGCGTTCTTAATTCATTGGTTCCCTTTTTGGGGACAAGTATAGGATTTGCCACCCATCGGGTGTGAATAACTTCTCAGATAAAGCCAGCCTTAAGTAACCTAGCTATTTCTTTGCCTATAACCCTTTGTCTTTCGTCACCAAAGCGTCGTAGAGGTTGTTTCACCGGTTTAGCATTAGGATCAATATTCGAGCTGTGCTCAGCAAGTTCCCTAGGTACACCCTTCATGTCGGCAGGTTGCCAGGTGAATATGTCCCTATTCTCACGGAGGAACTCAACAAGCATGCTTTCCTATTTGGGATCTAGGTCCGTGCCAATGGCAGTGGTTTTGGAGGAATCTCCTTCATAAAGCTCCACCTTCTTGGTCTTGATGGCGGCCTTGAATACGGGTTCGGCAATAGTGACTTGCTTCCTCAAAGCCAGCATCTCTGAGGCATCGACCTTGCTCTAGATATCCTTGAACTCCTCGCCGTAGAGGATTGTTTTGGCGAAGGTGGCTACGCTGAGCACACACTCATGTGCCTTGGTGAAGCTTCCGTCAACGGTGATGATGCCATTTGGTCCGGGTTTGTTGAGTTTGTTGTAGACAAAGCATGGCCTTGCGAGGAAAGAGTGGAAGATGTCGCGTCCGAAAATGATGTGGTACACGCTCTTTAAAGACACCACTTCAAAGGTCATGCGTTCTTGGTGGTAATTGTTGAGATCGCCAAAAGCAACCGGAAGGGTGATGCAGTCCAGGGAAATAGCTTGTCGGCGAGGGACAACACCATGGAACACGGTTTTGCTCTTCCTTAGCTGGGTCTACGTCAAGTTCATCTTGTGTAGTGTATCCAGGTACATGATGTTGATGCTGCTTCCACTGTCCACGAGGCACTTGGTGAATTCTGTGCCGTCAATCAAAGGGTTGATGACCATGGCATACTGGTCCTCTGGTGGGATAAGATCTGGATGAACCTTCCTATCCAAAGTGATTGGAATCTCTGACCACCTGACGTACTAGGGAACTGGAGGAAGGGTGGCCATCAGTATCCCAGGGAGGTTTTCTGGGCCTGGATGATGGGGGTACCAAGGAAAGTGTGGTAGCCTGGAGCCTTCTTCTCGAAGGGGTTTTCCCTTTACCCTCGCCCTTGTCGGTGAATTTGGGTTCCACGTCTTCATCCATATCGCTTGAATCCTTGGAATCTTCCTCCTTCTTCTTCCCTTTGCCCTTTCTGCAGGGTCTGTTCTTCCTGCTTCGCTTGTAGCCAGACTCAGGGTCTTCCTTGAGGTCATTGACAAACTTGCATTGGCAGTTGGTGTGGGTGGCTTTGCTGTTTGCGACGAGGTGGATACAACACGGCATATCACGGTACTCTTCATACGTTTGGGGAACGCGGGGTGCTGAGGGTGTAGAATCACTCCTCTGCTAACCATGGCTAGCCCCCCGACCACGACCATGTTGTCCGCCTCCGCCTCTGCCAGTGAATGTTGTGGTGACCATGTCGGTTGTTTTCTTCTCTTCAGGCGGAGTCTTCCGATTGTTATTATTTTTCTTCCTATCCTGAGTAGGGATTGCTATTGCCGGCAACGATCCGCACGCATCGTCATCAGCAGCGGCGAACTCTCTAGACATGGCGATCATTGCGTTGAGATTGAGCTCATTGTTGTCTTCTTGCGCTTCAACGTATGTTGGAGCAAAGTTCCCTTCTCCAGACCGTCGATGAAGGAGGCCATGGCGGTTTGTTCGTGCACCCCTACATAGGAATTTTTCATATCCAGCCAGTGAGAGAGGTAGGCACGAGATGTTTCATACTTTTCTTATATGCACCGCTGTAGGTATCTGGCAGTGTAGGGACGTTTGTACGTACCCTCAAATTTTTGGTGGATTCTTCATGCATGTCCAACCAATTGCATATTTATTTCTCCGGCAAGTCGTCAATCAATTATCGGGTGGTACCAGTGAGCATAAGTGGGAGGTACTTGACAGCGATATTAGGGTTTCCCCCTGCAATGTGAATCGGTTTGCTGTAGTCCTGCAACCATGTAACTGGCCTTGCGGTGCCGTCATAGGGCTTGATAGTCTTGTCTATCTGGAGGCCCTGGGGGTATGTGGTGGCCCGTATTACTGGTCCAAAACAATGTGGCCCAAGGTATGGGAGCTCCCGTGCTTCTTTGATCTTGTTTAGCCATGAACGTGCGTCATACGGCTCTGGTTGCTTCCATTTTCTATCATGGGGAGGGGAGTTGTGGCACGATTTATGAGATCCACTGTCAACGCCCGGATTTTTAATCCCAGATGCCCGTTATGCCATACCTCGCAATCCCAAGATTACCATTTTTGTGAGACATAACGGATTGGATATCATAGTACATCATCCATTACAAACCATACATAAGGTCTTACACAAATAAGGATCTCATGATCCAGTGTTTAATACAACAAGCAGCAAAAATAAAAGATAAGCGTAGCGCTGGGGTCCATCTTCAAGGGCACAGACAATGCTGACGAAGGCAGATAGTCCTAGTTATCATAGTCATCCTGATGACCATCTTCTTGATAATCTCCTTCATAGTCTGGCCATGAGAATACCCAGGGATAAAAGCCATGAGTACTCTTTAAGTACTCGCAAACTACTATTAATAGGTACTATAGTTCTAGGTTAAAGTGCTAAATCTAAGTTTAACTACAAAGTTAAGTTTGAAACCTAAGCTGAGTTCTGAAGCAAAGAAAGATAAAGTAAAGTTCTAGAATCACTTATGTTGGGAAGCTATTATCATAAACACAACCCTGTTGTGGTCAAGTCAAAGTTCATCATTCATTTCAAGTTATTTGGAAAACATCTGACAACGAAACAGTATGGCCATTCCAACTGTCCATAACCGCGGATGCGGCTATTCGAATAGTTTGACACTCTATAGAGGTGGTACACTTTCACCACAAGATTTGATACATCTGTCAGGGATAACCCTAAGTCATCATACTTAGTATGCAGATAATCAAACTTAACCCTCCCTTTACACACCCTAGTATAAGCACCTCTCCTATGAGCATGGCCTCCCAACCATGACCATCAGTCATGTTGGGCACTACATAGGTGGACATCATTGAGAGGTAGCCTCAGCTCAAACCTCTCCCGCGAGGGAACTAATGCTAATGCATATAAATTTCCAGCTAAGCCTTACCCAATTCAGATAATGTGGTTGTACGGTAAATTTGGAATGGTATCGCATCCGAATCCAACCATCAGTTTTATAAAAGGGTTAAGGCTCATGCCTCAACATTTTCATCATCATAAACCAGTTGTGTTTCTCAACACATGTCAAAACATCTCAATAGAATGACTCATCATTCCAAGGTTTTCACAATTCATTTTCACCAAGTTTTCCCATCTAAAGTGACTCAAGTTTTTGATCTACTCTAAAATACTAAGTTAAGAGTGTTCACTAAGGTGGAAGTGATGGGTTCAATCTCATGCCATAGAATGACATCTAAAGGTTTCTAAATAGGTCAAGTTTTATACTTTTTATGCTACCTTCAAAACAAGTTAAGAACTTGGGTAAAGTAAAGGAGGTAAAGCTTGTAAACCAAAACTTGGGTTAACTAATACTCAAAAACGGGTGCTCAAAACATGCTTAAGGCATCTTTGCTAAACCATCTAGTTTGATTCTAGTTTGCTAAGCACTAAACTTGCAAGGGTTAGCCTGAATTGTTAATGGTGGCTTGCAAGTATAACATGCAAGGGTTAATCTTGGATAGTGCTAGCTTGCCTTGGTTGGTGCAGTGGTTGAAGTTTTCTTCTTCTTCGTCTTGATAGCACTCCTCCTCTTCGTAGACTTGGTCGGTACTATTGTCCATAAGAATACATATGGAGTACACAATCACCAAACAATACTTAACTAGGCTAAGTAGCATTCTAAGGCACACATTTTATGATCTATTATCCTCACAAGCATCACAAGTTTAATTCACTAGTTTCATTCTTTTTAATTTAGAAAAGTAATTTCTACTCATTGAAAAATTAACTAAGATTTAATATTCACCACTTAAAATATGGGATCATGTTGACACATGTCATCACCATATATTCTAACATGTGGGAATGAGATTTAAAGGTTGGATCAATATTACTTTGGTTTAAGTTCATTATTTAATGATTTAAAGTGACTAGAAATGCCTATATAGCATTATTTTGGTACTAGTCCAAAGTTACTGCCGGTAAACCTTAATATTATTACATATTCAGATAGGTATGATGAAATGTGATTTTTGAGAGTTGGAATCAACTCAAAAGCTATCTTGGTTGATTTTATGAAAATGTTGCAATGTGTAAATACTTCTGTTTTGTTATTTTTATTAGGAGAGATCTATAACTCTAATTGAATGAAATCCAACGGGCTTGGATAGCTCATCTCAATACCTTTCAGACAAAATTGGTTTCATGCAATTTTGATTTATGAAACTCTCTGAATTGAATTTTAAACTAGTGGACAGAAACTAGATTTAACTAAAAAGAAAAATCCAGATTTGAACGGGTGGGCTAGCGCGGGAAAGAACTTGGGCCGGCCCAGTGGCGCTCCGCGGCACGGGGCTCAGCTGACAGGGGGTCCCGCTTGTCAGTGGGTTTTAACGCACGAAACGGTACACGCGCTGTGGGTCGTAGGATTAGAAGGGGGATCTACAGCTGAGGGTCGTCGTCGACAACGAACAGGTCGTCGGCGAGCTCGAACCCTAGCGGCTCGGTGGGGGTCTGCTGGGGACATACTAGGGCTCCAGCGGGGTAGGCGAGGTGGGCAAACAAACTGGAAGACGACGGCGAGGAGAGGCACGGTTGCGGCGGAGCTTGGGGTGGTCGCAATCAGCGGTGCCCTTCTCGTCCTGCTACGGCTGCTCTGGCTCCAATTCCGGCGAGGCAGAGCTTGCCTTGCTCCGGCTAGAGGTGGGTGAGGTTCAGAGAGGTGAGGGGAGTGGAGTGGTGTGGACAGAAGAGCTGGGGAGGCCTCCTTTTATAGGCCCGACGGTGATACCGAGCGGGATGGGCAGGCGACTCTAGCGACACGGCTACGAGCGGCTAGCGGCATGGCGGAGGGTGGCGATCGACAGGCGGTCTCCTGGCGGTGCTCTAGGAAGTGAATCTGAAGGCGGTGGTATCGAGGTGGCGCTCTGAGCGGCAGAGGCGTCGGTGTCCCCGGCGAGCGGTGGCTATGGTGAGTTGGGTGGCGAACGAGGGTGTCTGGGGTGTTACCTGGGTCGTGGCGGAGCGGTAGGCACGGGCTGCGGTCGAGCGGCGGCTTGTGCATGCGGGGACAGAGCATGCTCTACGGACGGCATCGGCATGGTGCGGTGGCACTAGGCGCGTTGTTTACTCGGTGGTCCACTACAGGGCTTGGCTCGGGCAGGGGACAGAGGGTGGCGGTGAGGTGCTGGCTACCTCCTAGACATGGTGAGAGGGGGGAGATGGTCTGCTGCGCTGAGGGCAAGGTTGGCCGGCGAGGGGTGATTCGGCATGGCATGGCAATTCCACTAGGGGCTAGGGGAGTGGGTTTAAAAGGCTTTTCTAGATCATTTAGAGACAAAGGGAGTAAAAAAGGGCCAAATGGGAGACAAGTTTGGCCAGAACACTATTTAAAATACTGAAATTTGTTTTGTTTGAAATCTGCCTGCCAAGTGTTTGATGAAATGGCCGCATGAAACAAACTTTTGAATTTTGGTTTCAAATTTTTTTGGGTGTTCTCCACTATTGCTAGATAGACTCTGGTTGCAAGGGTTTTGAAAGTGGAGCTCAAATAGATGGGTTTTGAAATAGGGGTGATCTATGCATATGCATTGGATTCAATTTTCAAATGCCAATTAAAATAGTTAACAAAATGTTTTTGGCAGATCCAAAGGTGGGCCTTGGTACCTCATTATGAGTACTAGCAAGGGGTACAAAGATCAAGAATTGTTTCTGTTAAGAAATGAGTGCTAGGAACACTCAAAGTAGTGTAGTGGATTAAAATGGCCAAAATGACCATTCCTCCTTTTTAATTCTTTTTGGTTTGATTTTCTTTAGAAAAAGTTTGGGAATGATGTAGATGATGTTTAATTCACTTCAGAAACATTTTAGAAGCAAATGATCACACAATCATGGCAATTCAAAACAACTCCTATTTTAAATGCACACATATATGAATGCTTTTATTTTTAATTTTAAAAAGTTTTTGTTAACCCCAAATTTGATGATTTAGATCTTGATAAGCTTGGATTGAAGTTTTGGGATGTTACAAACCTTCCCCCCTTAAACAAAATCTCGTCCCGAGATTTACAAAGAAAACTAGGAACTAAAGAGATCTGGGAACTCTATCCTAATGTAATCTTCGCGCTCCCAAGTAGCTTCCTCCTCGTTATGGTTGCTCCACTGAATCTTAAGAAACTTGATGCTCCTGGTCTTGGTGGTTCTGTAGGCTTCTTCTAAGATACGGATGGGTACTTCCCGATAGGTCAGGTCATTGTTGATTTCCACAGCTCTGTGATCGATGTTCTTGAAAACATCAGTCTTCTCGGGCACTTCCAAGCATTTGCGAAGTAACGAGATATGGAACACATTGTGGATGGCTGACATCTCTTCAGGCAGTTCTAGTTGATACGATACTTCTCCTCGATGGTTCAGAATCTTGGAAGGTCTGATATATCTGGGGGCTAATTTTCCCTTTAGACTAAAGCGTTGAGTTCTCTTCGATGGTGAAACTTTGAGGTATACAAAATCTTCGACATTGAAAGTCAGGTCTCTTCTTCTCTTGTCAGCATAACTCTTCTGTCTGGATTGGGCGGTCTTGAGGTGCTCATGGACTTTGTAAACTTTCTCTTCTGCTTCTCGGAGAATGTCGGGTCCGAAGATCTGACTCTCTCCTACGTGCGACCAATTCAAAGGGGTACGATACTTTCTTCCGTATAGGAATTCAAATGGTGCCATCTGCAAACTAGCTTGACAACTGTTGTTATATGAGAATTCTGTGAAAGGCAGGCAGTCTTCCCATTTTGATCCATATTCCAAAACACAAGCTCTAAGCATATCCTCTAGGATCTGGTTGACTCTCTCAGTCTGTTATCTATTTGCGAGTGATAAGCGGTACTGAAGTTCAACTTGCTTCCTAAACCTTCCTGAACTTTCTGCCAATATCTCGAGGTAAACTGGGTTCCTCGATCTGATACGATGGTCTTGGGGGTTCCATGCAGACTAACAATGCTAGCAATGTACAGCTCTGCTAGCTTTTCACTCTGGTAGGTAGTCTTGACAGGTATAAAATGGGATACCTTGGACAGGCTATCAACTATGACCCAGATTGAGTCATTCCCCCTGCTGGAGGTAGGCAAACCGGTGATAAAGTCCATTCCGACGGAATCCCATTTCCATTCCGGAATCTGCAATGGTTGCAACAATCCTGCAGGTCTCTGATGCTCTGCTTTGACTCTTTGACAGATGTCACATTTGGCGATGTTGCTTTCGATCTCTCTCTTCATCTTGTGCCACCAAAATTGCTCTTTCAAATCCTGATACATCTTCGTTCCTTCGGGGTGGATAGAATAAATAGTATCATGAGCTTCCTTCATGATAATTTCCTTCAGCTCTGAATCTGCTGGCACACAGATACGTCCTTTGTACCACAGTACCCCTTCTTCATCTTCCGTGACTCCAGGTACCTTTCCTGTACCAATACGATGTTTGATACCGTCGATACTCTCAATCCCCTTCTGGGCTTCCTTGATTTGGCTAATCAAAGTGGGTTGAAGTTCAATGCTAGCTAAGAATCCTTTGCTAACTAATTCAGTCCTGAACTGCGCCAATTCCTCATACAAACTTGGTTGCTTCTCCTTGATCATGGTGTTAAGCCTACACGGAATCTGCTAAGGGCATCCACTACCACATTGGCTTTGCCGAGGTGATAGTGAATTTCAAGGTCATAATCCTTAATTAACTCTATCCATCTCCTTTGCCTCATATTCAGCTCCTTCTGAGTGAAAATATACTTCAAGCTCTTGTGATCTGAGTAAATCTCACAGCGATTACCCATCAGATAATGACGCCATGTCTTCAATGCCAAAACTACGGCTGCTAATTCAAGGTCATGGGTCGGATAGTTCTGCTCATGATGCTTCAGTTGTCGAGACAGATACGCGATGACCTTGCTTTCTTGCATCAATACACATCCTAGACCAATCTTGGATGCGTCACAATATACATCAAACGGCTTCTTGATGTCTGGCATGATCAAAATTGGGGCTGATATCAATCTCTTCTTCAGCTCCTGGAAACTGGCTTCACACTTGTCTGTCCATTCAAACTTCTTGTCCTTATTCAACAATTGGGTCATTGGTCATGCTATGCTCGAGAATCCTTCTACGAACTTGTGGTAATATCCCGCTAATCCGAGAAATGCACGGACTTGGGTTTGAGTGGTTGGGGCTTCCCATTCTTCGACATCTTTGATCTTGGCGGGATCAACAGAGACTGCTCCGGCAGACACAATATGTCCTAGGAATCCTACTTCTTTTAGCGAAAACTCACACTCAGGGTTTCTAGGATGATTCTCAGATGTTGCTCATGCTCTTCTTCTGACTTGGAGTAGATAAGGATGCCGTCGATGAACACAACTACAAACTTATCTAGGAAATTCATAAAGATCTTATTGATGAGATTCATGAAATAAGCAGGGGCATTGGTTAATCCAAAAGACATAACCGTATACTCGTATAAACCATAGCGAGTAGTAAAGGCAGTCTTCGGAATATCCGCTGCACGAATCTTAAGTTGGTGATAACCAGTCCTAAGATCAATCTTTGAGAATACCTGAGCTCCAGTCAAATGATCAAATAGATCCTCTATCTTTGGCAAGGGGTACTTGTTCTTGATGGTGACATCATTCAACTTTCTGTAATCTATACACAGACGATTGCCTCCATCTTTCTTGTCGACGAATAACACTGGTGATCTCCATGGCGATGCGCTTGGCTGAATCAAGCCTGTTGCTAACATGGCATCCAACTGCTTCTTTAGTTCCACTAACTCCGAGGGGTTCATGCTATAGGGTCTCTGGGCTATAGGTCCAGTTCCGGGGATTAGTTCGATAATGAACTCAATATCCCTATCCGGGGGCATACCTGGCAATTCATCTAGGAATACGTTGGGGTATTCACAGACTACTCTGACTTGGTCTATGGTGGGCAGGGCTACACACTTGTTGCACTTGAATTGATGGGGTAAGGTTTCAGAGATATGCTCTACTGTTACTCCAGAACTACTGGTCATGGTGATGGCTTTCTTAGCACAGTCTATCAATCCTTTATGCCTTGACATCCAGTCCATACCTAGTACTACTTCAAATCCTTTGGTTCCAAGTAGAATTAGGTTGGCATAAAAATCTATCCCATGTATTCTGATAGGTACAGCTTTGCAAATTTTTCTAGCCTTTGTAGTCGAACCGGGGATTTGAACTATCATGACATGCTTCAGGTTGGTTGGGTGAATCTTACTAGTGCATGCAAATTCTTCGGTGACAAATGAATGCGATGCTCCCGAATCAAATAATACTCTTGCTAAAACTGAGTTGATGAAAACATACCCAGCACTACATCCGGCGCTTCCCTGGGCTTCTTCAAGGCTCATGTGGAAGAGACGACCGTTGCGGTTGTGAGGGTTCCCTGGGCAAATCTCCTTCCTGGTTGAACACGACGCTGCTTTGCTGGGGCATTCACATTGGCATTGGCTGTCTTCTTGGGACACTCATTGAGTAGTGACCCTTCACTCCACACTCAAACAAGTGATCTCGGGACTTGTCCTTGATCATGACAGTACAGCATTGCTGCCGCCTGGGTGCGATGTTGTTGTTGTTGTTGTTTCTCTTGGAGGGGCACAGTTGAAATTGTTGGCATTACGAGTTGTGATTGTTTCCTCCGACTTCATTGCCTCCGCTACGGTTGGGGTAGCTGGCGAGAATTTGGGGTCGGTTGTTTCTTGGTGCATATCCCGTGAGGGGTTGGGACGGTACTTTCCGGTGACCATCGGATCCAGACTGCTGCATTATACGACGCTTGCGGTTGTCGTTTGCCTGGTTAATCTTCCCTTCCATCTGAATGGCAGAGTCGACTAGCTCTTAGAGATCCTGAAAACGGATGTTGACGAGGACAGTCTACATCTCATCATGCAGTCCGTTCAAGAATCTCTCCTTCTTCTTGGCCTCTGTGTTGATCTCATCAGGTGCATATCTGGCAAGTGACAAGAATCTATCACGGTACTCCACCACAGTCATTCTTCCTTGCTTCAATTCGCGGAATTCATCTCTCATCCTATTGACGAGACCTTGCGGCACGTGGGTGCGGATGAACTTGACTTTGAATGCTTCCCATGTCATCACTTGACCATGGTTCATATTGCGGATGCTATTCCACCAAGCTCTTGCATCTCCTGCCAGATAGTGGGTGGCGAAGAGAACTTTCTCATTTTCATCAACTCTGGCAACTTCTAAGTTGTTTTCCATGGTCTGTAACCAGTCATCAGCATCTAATGGGTTCTCAGTTTGGTTGAAGATTGGGGGATTGGTGTTCTGAAATTTTTTGAGTTTAGATCCTTGGTGATCCTGATTTCCATGCCCTTGGTTGTTGAGAGCCATCTGGGCGATCTGCTGCAATGTTGCTAAGTTGGCTTGGCGCTCGGCCCTGCTTGCTTCACGGTCTGTGATGATATTCTGCAAGATCTGCAGCATTGGGTCCTCTGACGAGCTGCTCCCTCCTTGGTTTCCATGAGTCATCTGAATATTGAGATAGATACAGGGGTAAGAGGGAAATTCTAAGGTTCATGGTTTTGGGTTTTCAAAGCTAAAACTTTGAGTTAGACTCAGGTTTTTCAACTAACTTCTTTTTCATTCATGCAAGCAAGCACACGATACAACACACACCACAACAATCAAAGGGAAAACAGATGGTTTGATGAACCATTCTGTAAGCTATGATACAATGAGATGATACATCTCATGCTACGACAGTGTTCTAGTGCATCTACTCATCGTCGATGAAGTCGGAGTCTTCATCATCAGTGTAGAAGTCCACGGCATCCTCCTCGAGAAAGTCATCATCGTTGCTGAGGTAAGAATCCATGTCTCCCTGGATGTCTTCACCCTCATCTTCTTCTTCCTTGGCTGCAAGCTGAGCTTCCTGCTCCTTGATGGTCTTCTCGAGGTCGGCCACCTTCTTGCTAAGTCGGGCGATGGTGCGATCCTTCTTGGCACGCTGGCGGCAAAGAGACTGGCGGTCTTGGACAAGCAGTGCGAAAGTCTGGGCCTTCTGGTCGGCAATGGCACGGTTCTGGTTGGCTAACTCCCTGGCATTGTCCAGTTCTTGCTGTCTGTCGTGCAGCAAGAAGTCAAGGTTCTCCACTTGATGCCTCAACCCTGGGTGACTTGGCATCTCCATCGGCATTCCCATGAAGTCACATTTTACATAGTGAGCAAAACGAGTTCCTTGGATCTTGTTGACGCTGAGGGCACATAGACGTGCGAGAGCTTCATGCATTGCCCTGGCTAATCCATCTAGCCAGTTGTTCTCTCTCACGGAGAACTGAATTCTTCCAGAAGTTGGTGCTTCGATGCTTCCTCTAAGATCTGCGGTGACTAGCCACTGTAGGTCTCCTCCTGGGGGTCCTGGAAGTTGAGCTCCAAGAAACTCCGGATGTGGGCGTCCCAATAACTCTGACAGTGAATCCAGATCCCTCTCGAAGATCAGCTGACCTCCGTTTCCCAACTGGTAAAACTTGCTGAACTGAGTCTCTATCTACAAGAATTAAGGATGAGGAAGTTAGTGAACTGATCAAGTGTGTCAAGTTTTAAGTCGTAATGTAAGAATTTTGAGGAACATGAATTTTTGAGAAAGAATGAGTTCACAAGGGTAAGAGAGGAAATAGTTCTTTCATAAATACTCACTTTGGTTTTGAAGCTAAGTTTTTGGTTTGGACGTCCATTCTAACTAGGGTCTCCTATGGTCAGGATGGCTCTGATACCAACTTGTCAACACCCGGATTTTTAATCCCAGATGCCCGTTATGCCATACCTCGCAATCCCATGATTACCATTTTTGCGAGACATAACGGATTGGATATCATAGTACATCATCCATTACAAACCATACATAAGGTCTTACACAAATAAGGATCTCATGATCCAGTCTTTAATACAACAAGCAGCGGAAATAAAAGATAAGCGTAGTGGTGGGGTCCACCTTTAAGGGCAAAGGCAATGCTGACGAAGGCAGATAGTCCTAGTTATCATAGACGTCCTGATGACCATCCTCTTGATTATCTCCTTCATTCTCTAGCCATGAGAATAGCCAGGGACAAAAGCCATGAGTACTCTTTAAGTACTCACAAACTACTATTAACAGGTACTATAGTTCTAGGTTAAAGTGCTAAATCTAAGTTTAACTACAAAGTTAAGTTTGAAACCTAAGCTGAGTTCTGAAGCAAATAAAGATAAAGTAAAGTTCTAGAATCACTTAAGTTGGGAAGCTATTATCATAAACACAACCCTGTTGTGGTCAAGTCAAAGTTCATCGTTCATTTCAAGTTATTTGGAAAACATCTGACAACGAAACAGTATGGCCATTCCAACTGTCCATAACCGTGGATGCGGCTATTCGAATAGTTTGACACTCTGCAGAGGTGGTACACTTTCACCACAAGATTCGATACATCTGCCGTGGATAACCTGAATCATCATACTTAGTATGCAGATAATCAAACATAACCTTCCCTTTACACACCCTAGTATAAGCACCTCTCCTATGAGCATGGCCTCCCAACCATGACCATCAGTCATCTTGGGCACTGCATAGGTGGACATCATTGAGAGGTAGCCTCAGCTCAAACCTCTCCCGCGAGGGAACTAATACTAATGCATATAAATTTTCAGCTAAGCCTTACCCAATTCAGGTAATGTGATTGTACGGTAAATTTGGAATGGTATCGCATCTGAATCCAACCATTAGTTTTATAAAAGGGTTAAGGCTCATGCCTCAACATTGTCATCATCATAAACCAGTTGTGTTTCTCAACACATGTCAAAACATCTCAATAGAATGACTCATCATTCCAAGGTTTTCACAATTCATTTTCACCAAGTGTTCCCATCTAAAGTGACTCAAGTTTTTGATCTACTCTAAACTACTAAGTTAAGAGTGTTCACTAAGGTGGAAGTGATGGGTTCAATCTCATGCCATAGAATGACATCTAAAGGTTTCTAAGTAGGTCAAGTTTTATACTTTTTATGCTACCTTCAAATCAAGTAAGGGACTTTGTGTAAACTAAAGGAGGTGACACTTGTAAACCAAAACTTGGGGTAACTAATAATCAAAAAGGGGTGCTCAAAGCATGCTTAAGGCATCTTTGCTAAACCATCTAGTTTGATTCTAGTTTGCTAAGCACTAAACTTGCAAGGGTTAGCTTGCATTGTTAATGGTGGCTTGCAAGGGTTAATCTTGGATAGTGTTAGCTTGCCTTGGTTAGTGCAGTGGTTGAAGTTTTCTTCTTCTTTGTCTTGTTAGCACTCCTCCTCTTCGTAGACTTGGTCGGTAGTATCGTCTATAAGAATACATATGGAGTACACAATGACCAAACAATACTTAACTAGGCTAAGTAGCATTCTAAGGCACACATTTGATGATCTATTATCCTCACAAGCATCACAAGTTTAATTCACTAGTTTCATTCTTTTTAATTTAGAAAAGTAATTTCTACTCATTGAAAAATTAACTAAGATTTAATATTCACCACTTAAAATATGGGATCATGTTGACACATGTCATCACCATATATTCTAACATGTGGGAATGAGATTTAAAGGTTGGATCAATATTACTTTGGTTTAAGTTCATTATTTAATGATTTAAAGTGACTAGAAATGCCTATATAGCATTATTTTGGTACTAGTCCAAAGTCACTGCCGGTAAACCTTAATATTATTACATATTCAGATAGGTATGATGAAATGTGATTTTTGAGAGTTGGAATCAACTCAAAAGCTCTCTTGGTTGATTTTATGAAAATGTTGCAAGGTGCAAATCCAGATTTGAACGGGTGGGCTAGCGCGGGAAAGAACTTGGGCCGGCCCAGTGGCGCTCCGCGGCGCGGGGCTCAGCTGACAGGGGGGTCCCGCTTGTCAGTGGGTTTTAACGCTTGAAACGGTACGCGCGCTGTGGGCCGTAGGATTAGAAGGGGGATCTACGGCTGAGGGTCCTCGTCGACGACGAACAGGTCGTCGACGAGCTCGAACCCTAGCGGCTCGCTGGGGGTCTGCTGGGGACGTACCAGGGCTCCAGCGGGGTAGGCGAGGCAGGAAAACAAACTGGAAGACGACGTCGAGGCGAGGCGCAGTTGCGGCGGAGCTTGGGGTGGTCGCAATCAGCAGCGCCCTTCTCCACCTGCTGCGGCTGCTCTGGCTCCAATTCCGGCGAGGCAGAGCTCGCCTTGCTCCGGCTAGAGGTGGGTGAGGTTCAGAGAGGTGAGGGGAGTGGACTGGTATGGATAGAAGAGGCTGGGGAGGCCTCCTTTTATAGGCCCGCCGGTGAGACCGAGCGGGATGGGCAGGCGACTCCGGCGACACGGCTACGGGCGGCTAGCGGCATGGCGGAGGGTGGCGATCGACAGGCCGTCTCCTGGTGGTGCTCTAGGAAGTGAATGCGAGCGTAGGGGTGGTGGTATGTGGTCTGGGTGAGGTGGCGCTCTGAGCGGCAGAGGCGGCGGTGTCCACGGCGAGCGGTGGCTGTGGTGAGTTATGCGGCAAACGGGGGTGTCTAGGGTGTTCCCTGGGTCGTGGCGGAGCGGTAGGCGCGGGCTGCGGTCGAGCGGCGGCTTGTGCACGCGGGGATAGAGCATGCTCTGTGGACGGCATCGGCATGGTGCGGTGGCACTGGGCGCGTGGTTTCCTCGGTGGTCCACTGCAGGGCTTGGCTCGGGCAGGGGACAGAGGGTGGCGGTGAGGTGCTGGCTACCTCCTAGACATGGTGAGAGGGAAGGAGATTGTCTGCTGCGGTGAGGGCAAGGTTGGCCGGCGAGGGGTGGCTCGGCATGGCATGACAATGCCACTAGGGGCTAGGGGAGTGGGTTTAAAAGGCTTTGCTAGATCATTTAGAGACAAAGGGAGTAAAAAGGGGCCAAATGGGAGACAAGTTTGGCCAGAACACTATTTAAAATAGTGAAATTTGTTTTGTTTGAAATCTTCTTGCCAAGTGTTTGATGAAATGGCCGCATGAAAAAAACTTTTGAATTTTGGTTTCGAATTTTTTGGGTGTTCTCCACTATTGCTAGGTAGACTCTGGTTGCAAGGGTTTTGAAAGTGGAGCTCACATAGATGGGTTTTGAAATAGGGGTGATCTATGCATATGCATTAGATTCAATTTTCAAATTCCAATTAAAATAGTTAACAGAATGTTTTTAGCAGATCCAAAGGTGGGCCTTGGTACCTCATTATGTGTACTAGCAAGGGGTACAAAGATCAAGAATTGTTTCTGTTAAGAAATGAGTGCTAGGAACACTCAAAGTAGTGTAGTGGATTAAAATGGCCAAAATGACCATTCCTCCTTTAGGAAAAGTTTGGGAATGATGTAGATGATGTTTAATTCACTTCAGAAACATTTTAGAAGCAAAGGATCACACAATCATGACAATTCAAAACAACTCCTATTTTAGATGCACACATATATGAATGCTTTTATTTTTAATTTGAAAAAGTTTTTGTTAACCCCAAATTTGATGATTTAGATCTTGATATGCTTGGATTGAAGTTTTGGGATGTTACATCCCCCATGCCCTCTGTCATGATGGCTGCTGGGTGGCGACGGTGGCGGCGGAGGCGGTGGGTTAGCCTTCCTGTTGTTCCTTCCTTGCGACTCCTCACGCCTATCACGGTTGCTTGTCGGATATGGTGCTTCATTGTAGGATTTTCTCCAGTGTCCTTCAATGCTGCTGCGCTCTCTGGCATGCCGAGGCTGCTCCCCTGGTTGTGTATAACGATGCTGACCTAGGGACGCCTAGGCGGTGGCATGCTTGTACGGTGGCATGGTTGTGGTTCCTTGTGACGCCGGGATGGTGGTGGAGGCGAAGACCAACGAGGGTGAGCCTTTTCTTCGTGATCGGAGGATGTGGGTATGGCATCAGCCCTGTTGCACGCATCCCTCCATCTTTTCTCTGTAGAGCCTGTATGGGATCCCTCGTCACTAGGAGAATTTGGCCTTCTACGGCTGTTCAAGGTTGCCTGGCAAAGCTCCGGGTTGGACTCAAGCCTCTGCGAGGTAGCCTTTTTCATGTTGCTTGCATGTCTTGGGGACGAGGTTGTACAGCTGAGAAACTGCTTCTAGCGACCTGTCCTGCTCCAGGAGGGTCTTGGCAACAGCAATGTTGAGGACGGGAGTTGGCATTACTTGCCTCTCCTCTGAATAATTTATGGGGTTTCTTTTGCCGGCTTGAATCCGCCATATCCCAACTTGCACCGAACGGCAGGATCTTTTACGATGTGAGTTGGTGCTTTCTTTGCTTTGTGCTTTTGTAGCAACTCCTTATACTCAGCCTCCATAGCTCATGCCGCTTTTATAGATTGTTGTGCCTTGGCCATGTCCTCGTCCATTTTAGCACTCTGTTATGCGATGCATTTGGCCTCCGTTAGGATTTCTGCATGCTTCTCATCAAGCTCCGTAATGCTCCGGATATGGGCGACAGTGATGGTCTCAACAAGGTGTGCCCCGTAGATCGTCTTGTCGGCAGGTGTAACCAGTGGTTGCTAGCTGCAAACATTGACGGTGGCGGCTAATTTGACTGCTTGGCAGTACTACGGGCCGTAGTGAGTTCATGTGCCTGTTGCAGGCAAATAACCGGAAGGGGCATAGCCTTGACCAAAGCCGGAGGCTCGACAGCTTTCTTGGCTACTGCCGCTGTGGTAACCGCAGGTGTGGGCGGAGCTCTCTCACGTTTCGATTCTTGTCCGTTTTCTTCCATCACGCTCCCAATGGCGACTAGCACCTAGTGAGATGTGTTGGTCTTCTCGGCGTGCTCCTCCTTCTTGATCTCCTACTCGATCTCCCTCATAAAAACATCATATTCCTCACAGTAGCATCTGGGCCGCTCCCATCCATATTGATGTCGGCGTATAGCGCGTCAAGGACAAAGTCGGAGTTGGCTTCAGTGTTATTGATGGCGGATGTGGAGGGTGATGGAGGCGGGTCGTCATTGTTGTTTCCTATGGCTTCAGGCCCATGCATGGCTTGGGTGTTCTCCTCGGCATCCGCGTATTCATTGACAATTGCAACCATCTCGCCAAGGGTGAGAGGGCCTGCGGCCTGCCGTCTTTGGAGGGTATGACGAAGGAGTGTTCCGGGCATGAGCCCTTCCACGAAGTGGTAAACGAGTTCATCAGCGCGATCACCCTCTAGGGTTTCCCTCACCCTCATCCATCTGGAAAGGTATTCGCGGGGAGTATCTCCGTACCTTTGAATGCATCTGGCCAGATCGAAGATGGTGACGACACCGACAAAGAGTGACATGCACATCTCTAATGCTCGGGGAAGCCAAACGGACTTGCGGGGTCCTTCCACCTTTATATCCTGCAAAAGGGCGGTTTGGGTGGGCCTTGAATTTTCCTGAGCTGAGCTACCATACTCCAGAGAGAGGTACGGCCTAGATTCTTCCGCGAGCGTGTCTTGCCCGTAGGCGGTCCATGTGGGCCTTGACGAGTTTACGATTTCCAGGGAGCTAGGACCTGAGTCGGTTTCACCGATGAAGATGTGGATGTTTCCAAAGGGGATGACGGAGCAGCGCGTAGGGTTCGTCTTTGCCGGCACCTAAAACTCATCTGGAGGGACGATCAGGACATTGTCGGAGAAGAGAACGCGTCCGATGGCTACAGTGTCGCCGATTCCAACAAAGATCTTGGACCTCGCCTGGTGTAGAGCTCGATACGCCTCTTGCCCCATGGTGGGCGCCAACTGTCATGGTATTGCCGACGTGTATGCCATGGAGGGGTCCTCAAATTGCGTGTTTAGAGAAGTGGGGTAAGGCAGAGAGTTGGCGGGTACGAGGTAACACATTTTACCCAGGTTCAAGTCCTGCTATAAATCACTATAATGGCAATACGCCAAGTTACAGAGAATGGTTAGCTATGCGAGGTGTTGTACGTTGTACGTTGAGTGTTGCCCTAAAGGCTCCCAGAGGTCTGGTTTATAAAGGCACCAGAACCTAGGGTTATAAGGAAAGGACCTTGCCAGACAAGGTAAATAGTCCTACACTAATACTAACTAGTCTTTCGTGTCTTGCACTCCAAGGCTCCGAGTATGTCGGTGACTCCTGCGTTGCCTTCCTTTATTCGGCATGGGCCTCCCTTCTGGATTTGTCTAACTGGGCCACACAGCAAGCCATAGGCATTGCTACCAACTGTGGGCCACCCGGGTTAGCCGGATTAGAGACATGTTATGATGATACCCATTTAGCATATCCCCAACATTACCCATGGTGGATTCATTAGTGATACCATCCCCCGGGGATGCGTGGTCTTCCTTGTCCAGGTCCCATAGATCTTTGCGATGTTTCTGCAACAAGGCAATGCAGTGTCGGAGGAACTCCATGGCCACCAGAGGCCAGGTCAGGCCGGAGGCATTGAGCAACTCGTTGCGCGCGTCAAGGTCCTCGACCTTGTCCTCCTCCAGTTCCGCCATGGACCATTAGTTGTTGATCTTTTCGGCCAATGCGGTAGGACGCTGAAAGCGCGGATCATCCTCCAGGACAACCAGGAAGAGATAGCTCTTCCGGAAGTCATCCACCCATCTTGTCCAGCCCATAGGGAGCCCGAAGGTCCCCTCTTTCACGAAGCAGACGCAACCGGCGCCGTGGGAGGTGGAGGTGACACGAAGGGCATACATCTGGCGCAGTAGCACCACGAAGGGCTTCACCCTGATGAACATCTCGCACCAGTAGGCGAAGATGGACAGGGTGGTGATGGAGTTGGGCTGGAGGTGCAAGACGGAGATCTAGTAGTGTTCCATGACCGCCATGAAGAAAGGGGAGAACGGAGGAACCAACCCTAGAAGCACGGTGTGATATAAAAAGGGGTGCGTGAAACGGACAAGGCTCGCCCGATCTGCAGATCTGGGCCACGCCTGGATTGCCCCCCACTCGTTCCAACTCGAGGCAAGTTGAGTGCAGAACTAATCAATCCCCGAGTCCAATCGGATGGTGGAAGGGATCAATACCTCACCAGTCTCCTACTCTTCGTCCTCCACCCCATGGGGCTCGACGGAGAGGGGTCTCATCTTGGCGGCAGGGGCTCCCCAGCAAGACATCTCGTATGGAGAGGCCGAAAATCGAGCACAAGGGTGTGGTAGAAGTGACGGCTCGGTGGTTGAAGTGGGGAAGAATCAGTGGGCAGAAACGCGACCTTATAAGGGTAGCCCCTTAGAGCCGACCCATGTTCATGGGACGTGGCACACGGCCCCACGAGGGTAGTGCCCAGGGAGCAGGAGCGGCACGTGTCCTTGCAGCACCAGTCGACCATTGGGCCGCCGGAACCTTCGCTCCTCGAGGCGAGCGTGCGAGCCAGGCGCCCGAGGGCTGCTTTTGGACCAAGGGCACCGGGGATACCCTGAGTCCCTAGTAAGCTGGGCTTCTAGACGGATCATCTGGGTGCTTCGCGAGGGTGCAGGGGGGCTCACCAAAGACCTTCAGTGGGGGCTTCCCAGGGAACCCTCTAGAGGGTGGAGCATGCACAGGATCCCCCTCGAGGGGAAACAAACAAGCGATAGCCCTCAGGAGGGTCAGGCGCATGTGTGTGCACCGAAGGGAAGACAACAACCTTGGCGGCAGCATCGGATGCTATGATGTTATTGTCCAAGAGGGTCTGAATAGTCAAAGGTGCCTCTGGAAAAGGTACCGACAACTAAAGCGATGTCTCTCTATTTTGGGGCAAGAAGCCAGGGGCCGGCTCGCCTCTGGGGTGGGTATCATCCGTGACCAAAGACATGATGAGGACAGGCATCTCCGAGGCCATGTAGGCTCAGTACACAGAAAGCACTCTGGTGGACCAAGACTTCGGAGGTCGGCATTGTGGAGACCATTCCCGCCCAACATTTTTGGGGGAAGAGGCCTGGCTCCCCTATATAAGGAGACCTTCTCCTACCTTAGAACAGGTCGATCCCAACGATATATAACCCTAGACATTGATACACCATTGTACCCTCATGAGACATCATGAGAAATACAAGCAAGCAGGGGTAGGGGCTTTACCTCCTCACGAGGGTCTTGAACCTGGGTAAAAAAACTTTGTGTCATCCTCTTTGTCGTGATTATGCATCGCGGTCTCCGCCGCCACTAACAAGCTCGGAACACATGTTCAGCCCGCTCTCGAACTCAGGGTTTGTTGGACCCCTTGTTCCTTCACGGGACACTTTTTCTGACAATGATGAGAAGGGGGAATCAACCCTGCATAGAGCATGTGGATGAAGTAAGGGTACACCGCCGCCGGGAGTCTGCTTCTATTGGGTGTGCCATTCCAAACCCTAGTGGCTCCCCTCTCATTATGCTTCTCGGCTACCAGGTGTTCGAACTAGATGAGGTTGTATGTGCTCTTGATCCGTGATCTAGATAGCATGCAGAGAAAGCCAACCAGATCCTTAGAATCCCCCTCCGCATCCTTTTTGGAAGACTTTCCCCTCTTGTGTGCCATCACTTGGGACAAGGAGATCTCAGGAGTAGAAATGAGCAGGCTATGGAGGTAGATGGAGAAAGAGTTTGGAGGAGAGGAATGGTGGTGGAGAAAGGGAGAAGAGAAAACCCCAATGGCATCGGCTCTGGTTTTGAATCACCCCAAGTAGTTATCGAGAAGATCTCAACATTGCAGTAGTTCCTAGATCCAATGGACCACGACATCCTTGCCATTTGGTCTCCATGTTGATGATCAACCGCCGTGGTGAAGTGTTTCCACATGCCTTCAACTGGGCCCAGCATCTCTTAGGGCCCTTGGACCTTCGCCTCCAAGACGCGCACGGCCTAGGTACCTAGGCGCTAATGTCGGGCTAGTGGTAACCAGGTTACCATGGCCCATATAATACTAGGCCCAGCAGTGAGGCAGCTATAGACCCTCGGGGGACACCCTCATGAAGCCCAATACTTCCCGATAATCGACTCTCGTGAAGCCTCACGAGGGGCACCCTTCGTGAGAACCCCTCCTGAAGGACCATCTCCGAAACCCCTTCACGAGAAGGAACACTCGGGAAGATTCTCACGCAAGGGAATAGCAAAGCGCACCGGTGTTCCAAGTGCCTAAGTCCTGGATGCCGCACGGCATCTTCTCACGGGACCAAGATGAAGACGAAGACCACCATAGCTAGCATAGCTGTCTGGGCGTGCCTCCTCTGTGCAAGGAAGGCACCTTCCCCTTCCATAAGCAATAGGTGTCCGACAGCCTCTAACATGAAGGCAAGACCACTCCCTCTTTGGTGTATGGAGAACATGGAGGGCGCTTCCCAAATAGGAGGACATTAGCGGCATGAACAACGGTGTCGTGCCATGGACCGGCTCCATGGTCAAAAGTAGCTTTACCACACCTGCTCACTTGTGGTCTCCATGGTCACCATGTGGAAACCCTTCTTGCCAAGATATTGGGGAAGACGACCGGGCCATCTATTAAAGGAGCAGTGTAGAGCCGAGCAAGAGGATACAATCCTCTCCTACCGTTGAAACCCTAGCCTCATATTCTATCTAGGAACCCGAGATATGATCGCCTGATCAACCCTTGTACTGTAAACCTCGCCAAGGAGTATAAGGAATCCGGACATGTAGGAGTATGGTTTAACACCGCACGGTGGCCTGAACCTTGGTAAAAAACTCTCTGTGTCCCTCTGTCATGGTCACAGTTTGGTACTCGCCGACGTCATCATGGGTTTGAAGTTTGCGTGTTTGGCCCCTGTGTTCGATTTATCCTATTTTGGAGATACCCCAGTTCTCAAACACATCATGGGCAGGAATATCATTATGATCACCACCTTAAATTTCACTAGACAGAACAGATTCCCACGCAGTAGAAGAGCTATGATAAGCGATATTTACTGGAAGGACCTCTCCAACTGGTCCAGATTCAGGTCCTCATGACCATAGAAAAGATCCCCTCAGTGGACCTCCTCAAGTCATAGGAGAAGTTAAAACAGCTGCCAGTGTCACTGATTACGTCATCCTGGACTTGACCTAAACCCCACTACGACTTCACTATGTCAGATGGGTCCACATGCAAGGTTCTAACATAATAAGCGCTATATTTACGGATACCTTCTCGGCCTATCAATTCAGTACTCCGTGTCACATAAGGGACATCCCCCTCAGACCTTCTCTAGTCGCCAAGGTATCAAGACATCTACATAGAAGCATTATTTTCCCCTTTTATTGTTAACCATTTTGCACGATCTCATCGTAATACAATTACCTTAGGACATTTGAGATGGGAAGGCTCACCAGACCATATCTAAAGATGAGCATGCGAAAGGTCTGCGTGATCGAGACGTCAGCACCAGTGGCGGAGCGTGAATAAAACATAAGAGGGGGAAAATCCATAAGAAACGCAAAATACGCATAAAAATGCCAAGTCATAGAATATAAAAATGGTGGCATTATTGTTATGATAGTACAATTTTTGTGTTGATGCAGAACAGTAGATACTATTTCATAGATACCTAAGCATATTATGGATAGTTAAGTTTTGCTGCTCCAAATAAAAGAACAATGCTAAGTGCTAGTGAAGAATGTTACAATTCTTTTTTAGATGAATGTTAGAATTCTTGTGCATACATGTCCTTGCATTAATCCCACGATGTGCTTCTTAACTGATTCTGGACGGTCCAATTTTCACACATTTGGCTTAAGCCTAGTTAGTGGATTAATTAGCTTGGTAGATAGCTTAGTTAGTTACAGATGAGCTAGATCCTAGCATTGGTTCTACATGTAGCTATACCCCACATTATCAGTCAATCAATGTGTGGTGCAGTCATCCATAACCTGCATGCTTACAACCAACAGACTGCAACTTATGGTATTTCCCACTCCTACCTAAATCAGAAAATAGAAATTTAAATAAATACATCTAAATTACATAACCTCGGTAGGGGCAAGGCGCTGAATAGACTCGGGCGTTTAATGCATTGGCGGACGTGGTGGTCTTGAACGGTGTAGACAACCAGGGAGGGGCGGAGCTGCAGCAGTACGGTGTGTTGGCGTCGGCTAGGATCGACGATCATGACAAGGAGAAGATAATAAGGAGATTCGGAAGAAGGTTAGAGGGACAAGCAACAAAGTGAGGACGTCAAGAGGGAGGAATCGAGGAACACCTAGACCTAGCAATGGGGGCAGACGTGTTGCGGCAAACTGGTCAAGGACGTCTATCTGATCTGGTTCCCTTGATCGCTCAAATTAATAGAAAATGCAGTGATGAGTATACGTGGTAATTGAAAATTTGCACTTTGTAAGGAGGGGTCGTGGCCCTGTTTCGCCTCCACTATGCTTCACTGGTGGTCAGCACATGCGGGAGATCTTACCTCAAGACCTCAAGCATTCGCTAAAGACCTCGCGTCTCAAGACCAAGAAGGAGTTATTGAGCTCACTAGGCAGAGGTTGATCATAGGTTGAAGCAACTATGATAAAAGGAAGGCTGCCTTCTTAAAGGTACTAATTGGGGGCTTGTTAGTGATGAGTAGATTTAGGCATATACCTCATATGGGACTTAATGCACGATTCCTGCCCACGCGTACATGTGCGATCAAGGACTTGAACACATGCATCTAGAAGCTATCAACCTGCCTAACCTCAACTGACTTTACTTGTGGGGCTGCAAGTCGGCCCTCTCAGGATCATGAAGACTAGACGTCCATCCAGGCGAGATCGAAGATCAAGATTATGTGCAAGACAAGATGAATACCTAACGTGACTATGGGAGAATATGCCACCATCGACACCTATAAGTTCTGAAGGACATTCACCTGAAGAGGACACGCCATATTCGCTCAAGTATTGGGAATTATCCTTAGTCATACAGATTGATCTCTCTCGTCTAGTATCATTATAAACCACTGAGATCATCTTATATACACATTGTATGATCTATCGATCACCTTATAGATAAAGTTTGAGTGAATCCTCCCCATTACACATATACCTTTTTCTTTGTCTTTGGGCATACAAACCTGCTACCCGAGCCGATTGCCGAACAAATAAACTCTCTTTCATTCCTCGGAAGTGAGACTATGGAGGGATCGTGAAAAATATCCTTCGTCATCTTTAAAATAGAAAGATATAAAGTGTACTTCTCCTCCTTGTAGCATGGTTCCCGAGGCATGAGAATTGCTGAGGTGATATAAGGTCTAGTCCTCTTTTCATTGCTGGCACCACTCCGGCATTAGTGCACACACTCCTCTCTCTCTCCCTTGTCCCTCCTCCTTCTCATGGATCCACCAGGGGTTTGTTGGAAGGCAACCTTCATGGGTGCAAAGGAAAATTGTAAGTTCTTGGATGGATATCTATCTTTTTGTCCTAGCAAGGCTTGTTTGGTGCTCTTGAATTCGGATGGATTTTCTCTTGAAGAGCGATATTAGGAAAATGGAGAAGTCATTCATGGTGGCTTAGTTCAAAGATTCCCTTTTCGTTTGGTTAGAGTGAATGAATCTTTTGATCTCAATATCGAATATATTTTAGATCTCCTTATTCTAGTTCATTCTGTGAATCCATGAGATGGAAAGTGATATGCACTTATCTTGTGGTTGAAGGATCTAGTCATAAGTATGCTTTTCTCCTCCTACGGTCACAAGAAAAGAGGATGATTTTATTTGATCATGCTGAAGTTATCATTGATGCTAGATGTAATCTCGATGGGAAGGGGGTACCTAGATCTTATAGGAAGGTCGCGACCCCGGAACCAAGAGGCCCTCATAATGGCAACCATGATTCTTTACGGGGGTCGAGAGGTCCTCAAGAGGCCCCGGCTATGCATCTGTGCGATAGAGAGGAGCTCAGGGAGTAGCTTACAGACATGAATTAGGTCGATGGATAGATACCAGCACGCCGCTGCGCAAGCTCAGACACGATAAGCCACACAGTCAGGGCATAGGAGCGCCCTACCATGTTGTTGCCATGCACGCGACACACCTTCGCATGGATACCTAGCCTTGTGGTGTCCCCTTTTCGCTATGATGGGTCTAAAATTAGCCATCTTCCACCATGTTTAAACATTGTTTTTGGTCAAGCAATTGACAATAAACTCTCAATCCTTGCCAATAATGACTAATAATAGCAAAGATATGCAAAACCTTTCTTTGAATTGTGTTGTGCAGGAAATCACGCTTTTTAATGCGAAATCAGGAGTCATAATGAAGGTTTTTGAGGAAGTACACATGGCCAAGTAATTAGGGAGTCCTTCCCAGGTGTCAGCAAGCTTAACGACCATTGGTACGGGCAGAGCCCGTTCGTATCGTCCGCCCATACCAGGTGGCATTGGCCTCATCTCATCAAACCCTACAACTTTCATGAAGACACATATATATTTTGTGGCTCCAGCCGTTGGCTAGAGAGCCTCCATTCTCAGATTACATCACAACACCACCAAAGTAGATCCACGCCATTGTTAATCCATTGTTCATGACTTCCATCATCCATCCCCTCCATTAGCGATAGCCATTGCTTTGTACTTTAGATCTCCTTGTGATTTGGCGACCATTGTAAGAATATTTGAGTACAATCTAAGTATTTGTATACTGTTTTCTATCACCGGTCTATTTTTTACGAGTGAGTAGTCCTCATGGGCTATGGGTTGGGGAGAAACCTCACAACAATTATGTGCATCTAATTCATGTGAGTATTGTATTCAGTTTGAGATTTGTATCTTTTGTTTCTTTGTATCTTGTCTCGATCTGTGGACTTGTGGGTACCCAAGATCCCATAGATTGATAAAGGCTTGAGGTGAGATACTTGGCTAGCGGCGATCTCATAGGAACCCTAGTGAAAGAAAGGGTAGTACGGTCTTTGCTTAGCGACCCATTCGGGATCACAACAACATCACCACTTAAAGTTTTGATCTGTGTTTATACTTAAAAATCGTTTGTAGCCTGTTGCTTCGGCGTGCACTCAGTTGGATTAAAACAATATTGCTATGCCTGCTCTATCACATGGGCTCTAGTATATTAAGATGTGTTGCCCACAAGAGATTATCTCTGTTCAAACATTACACATTACTATGATTATTATTATCTTTTATCCCATAGGATGTGTAGCTGCAGGTGGATCTTTGACCCTGGCCTATATGAAGGGTTCTGTAGCAGAAAACAAAAAAATGCTATCTACTCGAACACTAATACCAGGATCTATACTATGTAGACATAAGTAACGAAAGAGAGAGAGACGATATTCATACCTTTGAAGACCGAGGCACGCCTTACGCAGGAAAGAGTATATTCATGAAGATGAGCAGCACCTCAAGTGTGGTGCCTCTGAAGTTCGTCACACGTCCGGTGTAGGAGACGTCAACCGGACTGCGATCCAGCTGAGTAGCAGAAGAAGTAGATGTCAGATCGTTGATCACACGATGGTGGTGAGAAGGTGGAGAACTCACCCATGAAGTCCTCCCCAATATTCCGGGGAAGTCCTCAATGGATGAGAGAGAGAATGAGAGGGAATGGGATGATTCCAAAAAGGAAGGGGAGACCCCTATATATAGAGGGAGGGGCACACCACCTAGAGGCCAGGCGGTGTGGGACTAATCCTTACACCCGCCGGACACCTAGGGGAAGCTGCCGGACCTAGGTGGGCCCCACTAGGGTGGCCCACCAAGCCCAGCCGGCTGGCCCCCTCTCCCTAGGCGCCTTGCCTCTTGGGCCTTCCCTTCAGGTGAGGCCCATTAGCATTGGGCTGCCTTTTAATAATAAAATAAAATATATATTTAATATTAATTCTCCAATTAACATTCAAATACACATATTATATTATTCCTTCACTCCGGAACACCTTCCGTACCCCTTCCGATCTCCATCGGATGTTACCCGGAACTATTCTGGTTTCTCTTTCTCTATTTATTCTACGATACCTCATCTACCCTAAGCGTCCCTACCCTTAAGCGTGACATCCTTCAGTTTGGAAACACTCCGGACATGATCAAGACTATTCTCACATCAATGATCAACAAAGGGACCTGGATGGCCCTGTGACCCCCATGCGTTTCATGAATATAACCGCTCGACCCGTGAGATAGTCGTTTCCCGTTCCCTTTGTCATATGATACCTAATTCATTCGAGACTTGATCTTTGGTATCCCCATACCTTAGTTCAGTCTCGTTACCAATGAACTTGTTTACTCATTCTCATGTCGTTGCATTCCGTGACCAAGTCACATGCTTGCAAGCTTCATTAATGCAACGTCACCGAGATGGCCACATGTATCTATCTCTTACATGGACTAGTCAAATCCTGGTCTTGATATGTACTCCTCTATGCATCCCTTTGGAAAACCTGAGTGACACCTTTTTGATCACCCTGTTACGAGATGATACTTGATAACCATCTAAGCTTCCTCCAGAATGGTGATTTGCATTACCTCACAGTCAAAGGATCAGGTTGCGAGGTTCTCTGTGTTTTATCATCAATGGTGAACTTTGTAACTAGATCTCATTAAGATATAACGGTCGGATGTATGTCTATCATGTCATTCAACTGATGACATGACCTCATTGTCAATTGGCATAAATGCCCATGACCTTGAAACCCAGATCATCCTCATGACCAATGAACTAGTTCGCCAGAGGTAACTAGAGACACAATTTGTTTACATACCACACGTGTATTAACATTTCAGATTAACAAAGTTATAGCACAGTATGAAACGTATTATGAAAATATAGGAGATATATCAAATAATACACTTTATTATTTTCCTCTAGGGCATAACTCCTTCAGTCTCCCACTTGCACTAGAGTATAAATAAAACTAGTTTACAATAGGCAAGAACCTAACACCAATGGAATCTCGGTGTTGTTCGTACTTGTCTTGTTGGAGAGATTTGGTCAAAGGATCTGCCATATTCAGTTCCATATCTACTTTGCAAATCTTGACTTCATCTTCGTCAACATTCTGTCGGATGATGTGAAATCTAAGCTTGGTGTGTTTGGATACGGAATGAGTCCTTGGTTCCTTTGCGTTTGCAATAGCTCCTGTGTTATCACAATAGATCGTCATGGGGTCTTGCACATTTGGAAAGACTCCTAATTCAATGACAAAATTCCTTAGCCAAACAGCTTCATTTGCTACATTGAAGACTGCGCCACCACCGACTGCTTGTTACTCTTCTAGCTTATGCCCCACCATTCACTAGGAACACAAATCCTGTTTGAGACTTCGAGTCATCATGATCTGAGTTCCAGCTCGCATCCATGTAGCCCGTTACATTTAGAACTTCATCACTTCCTCCATAGATTAGGAACATATCCTTTGTTCTTTTCAGATACTTTAGGATATGCTTCACAGCTGTCTAGTGATCAGGTCCTGGATTACTTTGGTATCGACTAGTCAAACTGAGAGCCAATGCCATTTCAGGTCACGTACTTAACATTGCATACATGATAGATCCTATGGCTGATGCATAGGGGGTGTAAGATATATTTTCTCTATCATCATCCGTTACAAGATATTGAGTCATACTCATTTTGCAATTCTTCATCATTGGAACAAAGCCCCTTTTGGTATTGTCCGTTTTGAACCTCTTCAAAATCTTCTCGATGTAAGTACTCTGACTTAATGAAATTAGGCGTCTTGATCTATCTCTATAGATCTTCATTCCTAATATGTATGCAGCTTCACCTAGATCCTTCATGGAAAATTGACTACTCAAATATGCTTTCACACTTCTCATAAGATCCACATCATTTCCCATGAGTAGTATGTCATCCACATATACTACTAAGAAAACAACCGAGCTCCCACTCGCTTTCTTGTAAACACATAACTCTTGTTGATTTTGGACAAATCCAAAACTCTTGATCACTTGATCAAAACATTGGTTCCAGCTCTGAGATGCCTGCTTTAATCCATAAATGGACCGCTGAAGCTTGCACACCTTTCCAGCATCCTTAGGATCAACGAAACCTTCCGGTTGCACCATATACAACTCTTCATCAATGTGACCATTGAGGAATGCGGTATTGACATCCATTTGCCAAAATTCATAGTCGAAATGAGCAGCAATTGCTAGTAAAATCCGGACAGCCTTAAGCATCACTACGGGAGAATAAGTCTCATCATAATCAACTCATTGAATTTCTCGAAACCCCTTTGCGACAAGTGAAGCTTTATGAATGGTCACATTACCATTCGTATCTGTCTTTGTCTTAAAGATCCATTTATTCTCCACGGCCTTGCAGCCTTCCGGAAGATCTACCAAGGTCCAAACTTGGTTTTCACACATGGATCCTATTTCGGATTTCATGGCTTCTAGCCATTTCTCGGAGTCAGCACTATCCATAGCTTTTTTGAAGTTTGCAGGTTTTTCCTGTTCATCTAGGATGACAGACATCACAATGCTACTGTACCAATCAGGAGTGGCATGAACTCTTGTAGACCTGCGAACCTTAGGAGTCTCGATGTTGTTGTTTTTATCATCATCATTGGGCTCTTCCTCCATGTTGGAGAGCGGTTTCGGAATAGATTTTTTTGCGCTACTTGGAATTTGGAGAGAAGGGTCAACAACTTCATCTAACTCAATTTTCCTTCCACTAACTTCTTTAGCAAGAAACTCTTTCTTGAGAAAGGTGCCGGCTTTTGCAACAAATTTTTTCCTTCGTCCTGGTTGTAGAAAGTATACCCAATCGTTTCCCTTGGATATCCTACAAACATACATTTTTCCGACTTGGGCTCGAGTTTGTCAGGCTGTAGTTTCTTGATGTAAGCCTCACAGCCCCAAATTTTTAGAAATGACAACTTTGGCTTCTGGCCATATCATATCTCATATGGATTTGTCTCCACGGATTTGGATGGTGCGAGGTTTAAAATAAAAAGCAGCGGTTTCCAACACGTATCCCCAAAAAGACACAGACAAATTAGTTAAAGACATCATGGACCACACGCTATCCAATAGGGTTCGGTTACGTCGTTCCGACACACCATTACGCTGTGGTGTTCCGGCTAGCGTAAGCTGTGGGATAATCCCAGAGTCCTTCAAGTGCATGTTAAACTCATAACTCAAATACTCACCTCCTTGATCCGATCGGAGATGCTTGATTCTCTTGTTAAGTTGATTCTCTACCTCTTTCTGAGATCCCTTGAACTTTTCAAAGGTTTCAGACTTGTGCTTCATTAAGTAGATATATCCATATCTAATTAAGTCGTCAGTAAAGGTACCAAAGTAACGATAACCATTGTGTGTTGAGACGCTCATTGTTCCACATACATCTGTATGTATGATTCCCAGTAGGTCTACATCTCTCTCCATTGTCCCGGAGAATGGTGTCCTAGTCATCTTGCCGATGAGGCATGGCTCACATGTATCAACGGATTCAAAATCCAATGATCCAAGAAGCCCTTCCGAATGGAGCTTCTTCATGTGTTTTATGCCAATGTGACCAAGACGGCAATGCCACATAAACATGGAATTATCATCATTTTGCTTACAATGTTTAGCATCAACACTTTGGATGTGTGTATCACAATCAAAATCAAGTAAGAATAAACCATCACACACAGGGGCATGAACATAGAAAATATCATTCATATAAATTGAACAACCATTTGTTCCTGATTTAAACGAATAATGATCTTGCAACAAGCAAGACCCACTCACAATATTCATACTCAATGCGGGTACATAGTGGCATTTATTCAAAACCAAAAATAATCCCGATGGTAGACGGAGATGCAGGGTGCCGACAGCCATCACTTCGACTCTCGAACCACAACCGACGCGCATCGTCACCTCGTCCTTCCTTAGGCGCCTCCTACTCTGCAGATCCTACTAAGAGTTACAAATGTGGGCAACAGAACCGGTATCAAATACCCAAGTGTTACTCCTGACACTTGTAAGGAACACATCAATAACATGTATATCACATATACCTTTGTCCTTGGCGGCTATCTTGCCGGATTTCTTGTCTTCAAGGTACTTGGGGCAGTTGATTTTCTGGTGCCCATCCCCTTTGCAGTAGTAGCACGTAGTGTCGGGCTTAGGGCCAGGCTTGGCTGTCCTCGAGGTACTGGCAATGAACTTGCCATCCATTTTGGACTTCTTGTCCTTGCCTTTTCCCTTTTGCCCCGGATTCTTAAAGTTGGTAGTCTTATTGACCATCAACACTATGTGCTCATTCTTGATTTCAACCTTAGTAGTTTTGAGCATGGCGAACACCTCAGCAAGGGTCTTAGCCATCCCTTGCATGTTCTACTTCATCACAAAGCTCTTATAGCTAGGGGCAGCGAGTGTAGCACCCTATAAATTGTGAGATCCTCCAGGATTTTGCAATCCAGGGTATTCAAACACTTAACGTAGCCAGACATTTTGACTACATGCTCACTGATGATACTGCTATGCTCTTCCATTTTAGCAGAGAAGAAGAGATCGGAAGCATCATACCTCTCTACACGAGCCTGTGGAGCAAAGACAGCCTTGATATCCTCAATGATCTCAAAAGCATTCATCTTCCCAAAATGCTTTTGAAACTCCGGATCCATGGCATAGAGCATTCCACTCTGGATGAGGGACAAATCGTCCGCCTTGGACTGCCGGACATTCTTTTTGTCCTGCGAGGCGGAATCTGCAGGCTTAGCCAGAAGCTCAGCCTCGATGACATAAGTCAACTTGTAGGGGACTAGGAGGATCCTAAGATTGCGGAACCATGCGTTGAAGTTGGTTCCATTAGTTTTCAGCTTGTCCTTCTCAAGGAAAGTACTAAGGTTGAAGGTGGGTGGGCTAGACATCTACAATGGATTTGCAATGTGTTTAGACCATGTTCATAATAATGAGTTCAAGGTTTAATTATACTAATGTACTTAAAACGAAAGAACTCCGACTCAAACGAACATCCCTCCACTTGTTTAGTCATCACATGATCCCAATCCCCTGCACCTCCCCCGATCATCACGGCCATTAGTGCAGAATCAAAGGAGGACATTCCCTAATGTTGATCACATCAGACATGTGATTCATGCTTGACCTTTCGGTCTCCTGTATTACGAGGCCATGTCTGTCATGTGCTAGGCTCGCCAGTTCTAACTTGTGTGTATTCGCATTGCAACATGGATTACACCCACTGTATGTGAACATAGATATGTCTGACACCCGATCATCACGACCTGCCTCATACCAAAGAACTTTCTTGGTGGTGCACACACAAGGGGAATATGATAACTGGAATACTATGAGGGATTATCTTATTATGCTACCGTCGAATGTATATATAACTACACTATAATAATAAGTAATACTTCATAAAGTAAAGTGTTGTGATGTGGTTAAAGCATCTTGATCATCATCAATAGCTTCAATGAAAGTTTCATAAACTCGGCATTACCATGTCTCAACACATGGCTCTATGCAATAATAAAAATAGCTGCTTCTATATTATCTATTGCAAGTTTTACGCGGCTTTAAGGCTTTCGCGGTAGAACCCCTTCCCACCTACGAACGTGGAGCCACAACATGGATTCAATGATTGTCGTTCTTCTTCCCTTTTCAGGACCCTCCAATGTCGATGCCATATCAACTACTATAGAGAGACATACACCCCCCTAAGCCACTTTATTCGTGGAGCAGTCTCGTGAATCACCACGTGAGGACGGTTGGGGGCCGCTTCATCAAATAGTGCTGCAATATGAACAAGAACTTTAAAAGAGGGTAGCAACTAGAGAATCAATGCCCACATATTTCTATGTGTTCTATCCGTACGACATGTCTACCCATAGAACCGCTCTGATACCACGTAAGGGTTTCGTAGCAGAAAACAAATTTTTTTTCTATCTACTCGAACACTAATACTAGGATCTATACTATGTAGAGATAAGTAAGGGAAGAGAGAGACGGTATTCATACCTTTGAAGACCGAGGCATTCCTTACGCGGGAAGGCGTATATTGATGAAGACGAGCAGCACCTCAAGTGTGGTGCCTCCGAAGTTCGTCACACATCCGCTGTAGGAGACATCAACTAGACTCCGATCCAGCCGAGCAACGGAAGAAGTAGATGCCGAATCATTGATTACAAGACGGTGGTGTGAAGGTGGGGAACTCACCCACGAAGTCCTCCCCAATATTCTGGGGAAGTCCTCAATGGATGAGAGAGAGAATGAGAGCGAATGGGATGATTCCAAAGGGGGAGGGGAGACCCCTATATATAGTGGGAGGGGGTGCACCACCTAGAGTCCAGGAGGTGTGGGACTAATCCCCACACCCACCGGCCACCTAGGGGCAGTCGCCGGCCCTAGGTGGGCCCCACTAGGGAGGCCCACTGTCAACACCCGGGTTTTTAATCCGAGATGCCTGTTATGCCATACATCGCAATCCCAAGATTACCGTTTTTGCGAGACATAACAGATTGGATATCATAGTACATCATCCATTACAAACCATAATAAGGTCTTACACAAATAAAGGATCTCATGATCCAATCTTAGTACAAACAAGTAGCAGAATAAATAGCATAGCGGTGGGCTCCATCTTTAGTGTCACAGGCAATGATGATGATGGGAGATGATCCTAGTTGTCGTAGCTGTCCTGATGTCCTTCTGGATAGTCCTCCTCATAGTCTGGCCACGGGAATAGCCAAGGTACAAAGCCATGAGTACTCTTTAAGTACTCACAAACTATCACTAACAAGTAAGGTAGTTCTAGTAGGAATGCTAAACTCTAAGTTTATTTGTAAAGTTAAGTTTGAAACCTAAGCTGAGTTCAGAAACAAAGAAAGATAAAATAAAGTTCTAAATCACCTAAGTGGGAACTTAGTTGTCATAGTCACAACTCTGTTGTGGTCAAGTCATGTCACAATTCATTTCATAAGTCATTTTGAGAACATCTGACAACGGAACAGTATGGCCACTCCAACTATCCATAATCATGACGCGCTATTCGAATAGTTTGACACTCTGCAGAGGTGGTACACTTTCACCACAAAATTCGATACATCTGTCAGGGATAACCCTGAATCATCATACTTAGTATGCAGATAATCAAACATAACCTTTCCTTTACACACTCTAGTATAAGCACCTCTCCTATGAGCTTGGCCTCCCAGCCATGGCCATCTGCCATCCTGGGCACTGCATAGGTGGACAACATTGAGAGGTAGCCTCAGCTCAAACCTCTCCCGCGAGGGAACTAATACTAATGCATATAAACTTCTGGCTAAGGCTTATCCAATTCAGGTATTGTGGTTGTACGATAAAATTGGAATGGTATCGCATCCGAACCCAACCATCCGTTTTTATAAAGGGTTAAGGCTCATGCCTCAACATTTTCATCATCATAAACCATTAGTGTTGCTCAACACATGTCCAAACATCTCAATAGAATGACTCATCATTCCAATTTTTTCATAAGCATTTCAGCAAGTATTCCCATCTAGAGTGATCAAGGTATTTTGGGATGGGTATAAATCAAAAAGGTACAACCAAAGCATGCCTAAGGCATCTTGCTTGGGTTATAATTGCATCTAGTGATGGCTTGCAAGTTTTAGCTTGCCAATAATAGCTTGCCTTGATTGGTGAAGTGGTTGAAATTCTCCTCGTCTTCTTCGGGGTAGAACTCCTCCTCTTCGTAGACTTGGTCGGTACTATCGTCCATAAATACATACGGAAATACACAATCACCGAACAATACTTGACTAGTCTATTTAGCCACTAAGGCACACACTTGATGATCTAGTATCATCACAATCATCACAAGATTTTAATGAACTAGTTTTATTTCTTTTATTTGAGAAAACTAATTTCTACTCATTGAAATTAATTAAGATTTAATATTCTCCATTTAAAATATGGGATCATGTGGACACATGTCATCACCACGTATTCTAATACATGGGAATGTGATTTAAATGTTGAATCACATTTTATAAAGTTTAAGATTAATATTTAATGATTTAAAGTGACTAGAAATGCCTATATAGCATTATTTTGGTACTAGTCCAGAGTCACTACATGCAAACCTAAATATTCTTACATATTCATATATGTATTGTCAAATGTGATTTTTGAGAGTTGGAATCAACTAAAAGGATATTATGGTTGATTTTTGAAAAATGTTTGAATGTGGAAAAGTCTCTGTCTTGTTATTTTTGCTATATGTGATCTATAGCTCTAATTGATTTAAATCCAATGGGCTTGTATAGAGATTTAAATTATCTTTCCAACAAAATTGTAATCATTTAATTTGGTTAAGTAAATCTTTCTGAATTGATTTTCAAACTAGTGGACAGAAACTAAAGTCTAAATAGAAAAATCTAAATTTGAATCTGCGGGCTAAGGCGGGAACACTAATGGGCCGGCCTAATCACACTTCGCGTCCCAGAGAACAGCTGATAGGGGGGTCCCGCATGTCAGCGGATCTTCAAACGCGAAGCGGTATGGGGTGATGTGGGCCGCACGATTAGAACTACGATCGAAGGTTATGGCTCGTCATCAATGACGGACAGGTCGCCGGCAAGATGGAACCCTAGTGGCTCGGTGGGGGGTGCAGTGGGGGCATACCAGGGATCCAGCTAGGGTGGCGATGGGGGCGATCGAACGAGGAGACGACAGCGAACTCAGGCGAGGTCACAGTAGCTCCTAGGGTGGACAAAATCGTCGGGCCCCTTCCTCCTTTGCTGCGGTGAACTCCGGCACAATTCTGGCGAACGGCTGCTCGAGCGGCTCCAGCTAACGGTGGGGAAGGATCAGTGGTGAGAGGGGAGTTGAGTGGTGTGAGGAAATGGTGCTAGGGAGGGCTCCTTATATAGGCTCGACGAGGGGACCGTGAGGGCGACGGTGAGCTCGTCGGTGACGACGATACAGGGCGCTAGAGGCATGGGCAGGGTAGGAGGATGGTGGCTTGCCTCCTGGAGGTCAGCTATGGCATGATGGCGACGCTAGGGGCGGTGACATGTGTTCGGGAAAGGCTGGCGCTCTGCACGGCAGAGGCGGTGCTTGACGCGTTTCACGGCGGCTGCTGGTCACGCGGCGGGAAGACGGTGTATCTAGGGAGGTGCTGGGGTTATGGCGGAGCGGCACACGTGAGCTGAAGGCAAGGTGCGGCTTGTCGGGGACGGTGCTCTGGTGTGAGCTGGGCACGGTGCAGAGGCAGTGGGCGCGAGATGTCCTCGGTGGTCCAGGGGTTGGCAACGCTCGGGGAAGGGACCGTGGGCAGCGGTAGGGTTTGGTGGAGCTAGGGGCATGCTGGATTGGTGTTGCGCGGTCTATGGCGCGTTGCCCGCGTTTGGCCGGCGACAACCATATTTGGGCGGCGCGCCATTGTTGCTAGCGGTGAAGGGGGAGATGGTCTGGGCTGGGGTAGATGCTAGGGGGAAAGGGGATTAAGTGGGATACCAAATTGGTCGATGATCACTGTGGAAACAGTGAAGCTAATCTAGTTTTGGTTCAGTGTCTGCCATGTGTTCGACAGAATGGCCACAAGGATAAAAGTTTTGAATTTTGGATTCAAATTTTTTGAGTGTTCTCCACTTAAGCTTGAGATTCTATGCCCGTTTGGAAAGGTCAAGGGGAATTCATTTGAGTGGTTTTTGAAAAGGTGTGATCTATGTATATGACTTGAATTCCATTTTCAAATGCCATTTAAAATTAGTGTTTAAATGTTTTTGTAAGATTTCAAAGTGGGCCTTGGTAGATCATTACTTGTACTACCAAGGGGTGCAAAGAGTTAGAATTGTTTCTGTTAAGAATTGACTTCTAGGAACACCTAAAGTGACCTAGTGGATTAAAATGGAAAAAGTGACCATTTGCCTTTATTACTTCCAATTGATTTATTTTTCTTTGGATTTTGCTTGGGAATGATCTAGATGATGTGGAAATCACCTTAGAATCATTTTACAACCATTAGAACAAAAAAACATGGCAATTCAAAACAATTCCATATTAATGCAACACCATATGCATGCTTAATTATTTTAATCATAAAAAGTTTTTGTTAACCCTAAATTGGGTGCTTTGCTTCTTGATATCTTGGATTAAAGTTTTGGGATGTTACACCCACCAAGCCTAGCCCGGCTGGCCCCCTCTCCCTAGGCGCCTTACCTCTTGGGCCTTCCCTTCGGGTTAGGCGCATTAGCATTGGGCTGCCTTTAATAATAAAATAAAATATATATTTAATATTAATTCTCCAATTAACATTCAAATACACATATTATATTATTCCTTCACTCTGGAACACCTTCTGGACCCCTTCTGATCTCCATCTGATGTTACCCAGAACTATTTCGGTTTCTCTTTCTCTATTTCCACTAAGATACCTCATCTATCCTAAGCGTCTGTACCCTTAAGCGTGACATCCTTCGGCCCGGAAACACTCCGGACATGATCGAGACTATTCTCAAATCAATGATCAACAGAGGGACCTGGATGGCCATGTGACCCCCGTGCATTTCACGAATATAAACGCTCGAACCGTGAGATAGTCGTTTCCCGTTCCCTTTGTCATATGATACCTAATTCATTTGAGACTTGATCTTCGGTATCCCCATACCTTAGTTCGTTCTTGTTACCAATGAACATGTTGACTCGTTCTCATGTCGTTGCATTCCATGACCAAGTCACATTCTTGCAAGCTTCATTAATGCAACGTCACCGAGATGGCCACATGTATCTATCTGTTACATGGATTAGACAAATCATGGTCTTGATATGTACTCCTCTACGCATCCCTTTGGAAACACATGAGTGGCACCTTTTTGATCACCCTGTTATGAGATGATACTTGATAACCATCTAAGCTTCCTCCAGAATGGTGATTTGCATTACCTCATAGTCAAAGGATCAGGTTGCGAGGTTCTCTGTGTTTTATCATCAATGGTGAACTTTGTAACTAGATCTCATTAAGATATAACAGTCGGATGTATTTCAATCATGTAATTCAACTAATGACATGACCTCATTGTCAATTGGCATAAATGTCCATGATCTTGAAACCCAGATCATCCTCATGACAAATGGACTAGTTCGCTAGAGGTAACTAGAGACACGATTTGTTTACATACCACACGTGTATTAACGTTTCGCATTAACACAGTTATAGCACAGTATGAAACTTATTATGAACATATAGGAGATATATCAAATAATACACTTTATTATTTGCCTCTAGGGCATAACTCCTTCACTATCTCCATCCATTGATTCAACCCATTACAAAGTAAACTAAATTGGTCCGGTAAACAAAGGTAAAACAAAGGAACAAAGTCTTGTAGACATGTATTTTTTATTTCCTTTTAGAATTGATTTCCAAGGTTCAATTAAACCTAGGTCTTCTAGGGAAAAAGCTATTATAGTACATATGAATCTGAGTCGACGCTATGAACCCCTTTTTTGTCGCCGTTGCCGAGGAAGCAATTTCCCTATCCTAGTGAGATCACTAGAGACCTTGTTTTTAGTTTTATTATTAGTTTGTAGTTTATTTCTTGTTATTAGTTTATTTTCTTGATATCTATTTGAAAACCCAAAAAAATAGTTAGTTGTTATTTGTTTTCATTACTTAAAAATTACCAAAAATATAAGAGCCATGGATTAAAAGAGACCAGGGGAGTATGCAACTCCCACTAATGATTTTATCCGTGCACCTATCACTCAGCCCGCTGTTGATGCGGAAACATATGAAATAAAGCCTAACCTTTTAAGCTCGGTTCAATAAAACCAATTTGGGGGCTCATCTTATGAGGATTCAGCTTTGCACTTAAACACTTTCACTAAAATTTGAAACATGATGCGTATTAAGGATATAGATCCAAATGATGTTCAATTAAGGTTTTTTCCTTTGTCCCTTAGATGAAAGGCTAAGGATTGGTTGCTAGCTCTACCAAAGGGCACTATTAATTCTTGGGAGGTATGTACTAATTTGTTTATGACTAAATTTTCCCCTAGCTAAAACTATGCAACTAAGATCCAACATTACAAGTTTTAGACAAGAAGACAGTGAGCCACTAGCGCTTGCATGAGAAAGGATGAAAGAAGCCGTAATGAATTTTCCTAGTCATGGGATGAGAGAATGGCTTATATTACATTTGTTTTATAATGGTCTTAACCCAACGTCTAAGTCTATGCTAGATACTACAGCAGCAGGAACAATCATGGGAAAGCAAGTGAGTGTTGCAAAGAAATTACTTGATGATATGCAAGATAATCATGCCCAATGGCATGTGGAAAGAACCTCGAAGAGAGTAAGTTCAATCACCGTGGAAAATAATGAAGAGCTTACATCTAAGGTAGACGATCTTCTTAGTATAGTAAAAGGTAAAGAAGATACCCAAGTTAATGTTATCGCTACCGATATTAATGATGTCAATTTATAGCTCGCACTCCTTTTAATCATGCATGGAAAAATCATTATGCTTCTAATGTTCAAAAACATTATTCTAATCCTGCAGGAGCTTCTTACAACAATTATGATAATAATATTGGAGAAAATCATGGCAATCTCTCGTTTGAGCAAACTGTTAGAACCTTTATACAAGCTCAAACCGCACAAAATAACATGCTTATTAAAATCACAGAGAACCATGAGATTAGTATAGTAAAATTATCTAACCAAGTCGTTGCAATTAGAAATGATGTGCAAACTCTACAGGAAAGGACAAAGACCATGGAGGCTTAGTTAGGTAAAGTAGCTAAGAGCCAAGCTCTTCTACTAGCAAAGTTTACTGGAAAACTCGAGACAAATCCGGTAGAAGACCTCAAGATGATGAGCATAGTAACCAATGAAGAGAAACCTGAAGAGTTGGATTATAGCAACGGGCCAACACCAGAATATACCATGGAAGATCTACTAAAGATGATCACCGTGAAGAATCCCGATATAGAACAAGGTAATGATCTTATGTACCAACAATTTATACAACAAGTAGCATCTAAAGTTCACGAGTTAGAGATGGAGTATAAAAGACTAGCTGATAAGCTTCCTGCTAACCTAGATGATATATTTGAGCCCACTATTAAAGTTGAGTTGGTAGTCAATGAGATATCTGCACTTTGTGATCTTAGTGCGAGCGTCTCAACAATTTCCAAAATCTTATTTGACAAATTAAACTTGGGACCATTTGTCACTACTGAATTCAGACTCCATCTAGTAGATTCAACTTATAAACAAGTTGTTGGGATAAAAGAAAATATAGTTGTTGAGATTAAAGGTATTCCTACTCTTATTGATCTTGTTATTATGGACATGCCTGACGATCCGATAGCACCTATAATTTTAGGTTGGCCATTCCGAAGAACTATTAAGGCTTTAATTAATTTACATGAGGGGAATGTGAGAATAGGGATACCATCTAGAGATCCTTTTATAGTCCACTTCCCTAGGAAAAATAAGGCCAAGTCTAATGATGATGGTATAATTACTTTAAAAGCCAACTATTTTGGAGTGGGTATTCCACTTCTTAAACCTAAATGATTGCCAACAGGGTAAAGCTAATTGAATATAACTAGAAGAGCTTCATGGGAGGCAACCCATGTGAAATAAAGTTTTTACTTTTGATTTAGTCTTGTTATTTTTATTAGTTTTTGTTTTTGTTTTGTTTTGCTTTAATAAAGAATGTTCAAGAGACCTTTGGAGAGAGAAGAAGAAATAAGGTAATCCTCGATCTTTTATTTTACTAACACATGGCCTAAGAAGTATTGCTGAAATTTTTATGAAGTATACTTGTTGTTATTCTATCCTTTGATAAGATGTGCAAAGACACACGGATCTTCTTATCAAATTCTTTGAGTTTTCTAGCCAGCAGGCCATTTAACGACCTATGGTACGGCCGGAAGGTACCGTACCATGCACCCGTTCCACATTGAGGCATGGGAAGATAGAAATTCTAATTTTTGTCGCAGGAAACATTGCTCTTATCGACCACTGGTACGGTCAGATGTGCCCGTACCATGCGCTCGTATCGTACCCTCGAGCAAACCTTCATATTTCAAGCAACGATACCAAATGGATAACGACTAGTAGTACAGGTGCGCACGACCGTACCGAGCGTAATGCTAGAAGGGAGTCGTCGCCCCCAAGGTATGTCACCCGGTACGGGTGGGTTCCGGCCGTACCACCCTCCCATACCATGTACGCGTCCATCATAACAAGCTCGAGGAGGTAACCTAAAAATCCCCAAAACAAATATTTCTCTTTCTTATTCCTCCAAACTCCAAACCACTTCCACTGGATCTTCAAATTTACTCAATCTTTTTTCGATTCCTCGCACGTAATTGATCTAAGGTATGATTCTCCTCCGATCCTCAACTTATTTGTACAAAATCTTCACTCAATCTTTCATCATTGTCAATCTAGACTTAGGTCGTGTTCTTGATTTAATCTTAATATTGAGCATGCTTAATATTGTTTTAGAGGAGTTTATTTTATAATTAGTGTAGAGAATCACTTATGCTATGTTTCTATTGGACAAACAAAATTAGTAGCAATTTTTATTTACTTTATCTTATTATTTTTAGATGAACACGAGGAGACGTACACATGAGATGGTCGTGGAGTCCTCCGCACCACCCGTTCATACGTTGACCCCCGAGTCACTTGGAATCAAGTTCACCGAGGAGTATCAGCTGACCCGTTTCAATCGTCTCAAGCTCCGAGAAATCAAGTCCACCAAGTGGGCATGTCCCTATATCTTGAAGCAACTTGGAATTTGTGTTGATTTCGATTTACTTTGCAACAATGTTGGTTTGTATGACTTTGCCTTACAGGATGTTGCCATGTATCGTCGCTTGACGCGTGAGTTCTTCAGCACCTTGACACATACAGTGGACCATTACGGTTGTACCGAGGAACAAAGGCCCAGAGTTGATCGCATCAAAATCCGCCTTATGAACCGTGAGTACATCCTAACACTCGACCAATGGGCTCAATTTTTTGGGTTTGCCAACAACACCACCGATGTGCGCACAACTACTTGTGTTTTAAATCCTGCACCTTGGAAGTACTTTAATTTAATAAGAATTCGTGGAAACACACCAAAGGGAAACAAAATTGATCATCCTGTTATTCGCTATTTATTTTATGTAATTGCTAACACCTTGCAGGCACGTGGTGAGTTTACTAGAGTTAATGAGGAGGGCATGTTGATCCTCGCAAAGGCTGCTATTATTAATTGTCTTAATACCAAATTCGGGCGCTCTTCTTGTGTTTTACCTTAAGCATTAAGCTCTTCAATCTCAAGGACCCATATGCGGAGGTAGAGTTGTGACCGTTCTTGCACGCGCACTTCACATCAACCTAGGTAACATCTAGTCGTTGATAGGAAGACACCGTCTCAGTCTCCCTACTCTAAGAGCATGTGGTATGGTTTCTAAAACTCATGGTAGATACTTCCTTGATATACCTAGAGCAGATCACTTGATCCTGACTCCTTGGCCTAATGGTCTATTCTCTATCAAGGATGGACGTTTGCATTTTGACGAGTAGGTTGAGGCTAATCTACCCCAACAAGAAATACCCATAGGAGGAGGAGGAGAAGATTAAGAAGTAGAACAAGGAGGACCCGAACAAGACGAGCAACCACCAGACTCCTACATCACCTATGAAGAAATCTGTGCACTCGTAGGAAATATTCAAAACATGAACAACCTCTCTATCAACCTTCGAGATGCTATTGCAAGCCTCACCACCCAGTTCCATGATTGGAGCAGCCAATGGAACATGGGAAACTATCCACTGCCACCACAATGGGCAACAAAAGGGCTCGCAAAAGCCTGAGCTTGGGGATGTGTTCCCCCATAAAATTTATTTGTGTAATAACGAGGTTGTACTCCATCTCCTTGGGAGCTTTGAAACATTCGTGTTGGCCCGTTCCAACACTTTGCTTTTTTCCTTTGCTTTTTAGTTCGCTTTTGTTTCGTATGTTTTTATTTTCTTAAAACCCTTGCTTGGTCGCAAGTTCTTTTATATTCTTTAATCCCTATCCTCAAAGATACAAAAAGATTTTTCTATTCTTCCTTTTTCGCAAATGTGGATTCGCACTTTGCCTCTTTGCTTTAATATTATTATGAGAATAATCTTGTTTGAGTTTTGAAGGAACACATCCCTATAAGGAAGAGAATCGTGAAGTCACTTATGAGAGGTATATCCAATGTCTCCCACTTTTGAAGTTTGAGTTGTTTATCTTAGTTGCTTGATTTGCTAAGATGCCATGCTTGTGGGAGTAATTTAATACGGTTAGAGTAAAGCTTTTTATTAGTATGATGATTACCTGTTGAAGTTCTTGCTCTAGTTCCTATAGCTAACCGATTCTTTCCTTGGAAATAATATTGCAAACAAGTACAATAAGAAAAAGTCTGAAATTTATGACATGTTTGATGAATGATTGTCTTGAGAGTATACCCTTGAAGATACTTGACCCCATAGATATTTTGATAGTCTTGACAGCACTCATGAAAGGAGTTGTTTAGTTCGAGTAAAGTCTAGTGGTAATTGTGATGCATGCCAAAGCTAACCTTGTGGATCAAACCGCAGTACTAGCTCAAAAAAAGGGGGAGAGTCAATTTTCTTTTATGTCTCTAATGTATAGCTTTGGGATGCCAACAACTCTGCTTGCTTTTGAACGATCTATGGTATAACCCCAGATTTTGGCTATGATTTGATGACATGAGTGGCATACATGTAAATATATGGGAAAAAGTATTGGTACTCTCAAAGGTTGTGCAAGCACTTACAAAAGAAACAGCAAGCGATCCTTGAAAGAATAAAAATAAAATGATATCTATGAGGATCCACATAACAAGTCCTTGGCATGGTCTCATTACTACTCTACGAATTTTTCTTGAAAAACAATGATTGGATTAGGAGTGTTTTTGATAGACTTGATTTATTGATGTGGGTGTGAATAAGACACTTCATTGTTATACTACTTAGGACATGAAACTCTCTTACTCAATTATTCTATTTAAACATCCTAGTGTTCCTTGGCAAGATGAGAATTAACTAGAAGAATTAGATTGATTGCTACACTTCTAGTTATTTATACTTACTAGGAAACAGGCCCGTGCGTTGCAACGGGTGAGAAAATTTGTATCATCAATGGTTAGGCACACCGCCACTTCTACCTCTATACCATTATTTATGTGGTCATTCAAGTGAGATAGCAAATGTTGAACCTTACCACCTATGCTATCCAAAATTGGTTCTATTTATTATCATATTGTGTGGAATAAGCTTAAGAGTCATTTTCCTTAAAAAAGTTATATAGACCTTTTGCCCAAGATCATTCATAACTGAGGTAGGCACCCATTTAAAAACAATGAATCTACTCATTCATCCATCTTATGTTTTAGAAATAGAAATTCTACCTCTGAAAAAGCACCCGGAAGCGAAGCAATCCACCAACCAACTTGCCAACGCATGCAGCCATGTTACTCAAGAAATGAGGAGTATTCCAGGTGGATTTATAGTGTGGTTAACCGTGGCCTGGACCAATGCTTATTACCCCTACCGCTACTCCAAGCTCACATGTGTTGCCACTCTCAATGTCCCTCTACATGCAAGCGTCGCTGAAATCGCCTCCAACCACATTCGATGTAGCCTGCAGCAACAACAGAGCTTGGAGAAGGGATGTGTTTCATCATTACCTGCAGAGGACACCGGGACTAGATAGAATCCATGATGACATTGCCGAGAGGGTGGTCAAGGAAGACAGGAACGACGTCGTGGTGAAGCGCTCCAGCGACAATCGAAGAAATACCCGCCATGCCAGGTCTCCTCCCCATTCCTTGCAGTGTTCTAGGAGATTTGCCGCGGTGTCGGCTTCCACACAGGATCCTTTTCACTTGACTGCTCATTGTCAACATGTGTTGCACGGGTAGTCGGATATCTGTTCGAGCATGTCATCAACCAGGCGGGCGACGTACGGAGCCTTTGGTACCATGGCCTCCGTGCGTGCTAGCCACACTTGCATAGAGAAGAAGGACCACTCCCGTCGTACTTCAAGAAGAAGGAACACTCTTGTCGATCTGATCCCGGGGGCTATTCATATGGGCCCAAGCAAGGCGGCAACATCAGGACTACACGATGTGCATCAGAGGCGCGTGCATGCGCATGTGCAGGAGGTAGAGACAATCGATCCTAAACCTATGGAGCGATGCCTTGTATGGTACTTGGCTTCTATGGACGTATAGAGACGAAGGATCCCCGATCCTCGGTTTAATTTTTGCTTCGTGGCTCTCTCCTGGGATAGCTTCGTGGCTCAGTTTCTTGGGATCCCGTTTAATTTAATTGGATTTGATAACCTCGTGGCTGACTCTTCCGTGGAAAAAGAAGAAATTGTTTTTTACTTACGGGTGGTGGAGGGTAGTTTGCTGCAAAGTGCAAGGGTAAAATCTTCTAAAAAAGTGTAGGAACGGTGAGAAACACTCATTCCTTTATTATTAGGTATATATATTAAACTTTACTTTGATTGTCTTAACTTACTGAAGCTTGTATACTACTCTTGTCATCTCTCTAACTTTGATAAGCCTCGCAAATAAATGAAGTGCTGAGTGCATATGAATATCAACTGTAAGTAAATTCGTATTCTAGTTGTTTCAAGTTTAAACACTGAATTCCTTATAGTTCTTTTGTTTCTTCTTGCTCGAGGGCGATCAAGGTTTGAGCTTTGGGAAAGTTGATGGATCCAAAATTAGCCATATTCCACTATGTTTAAACATTGTTTTTAGTTAAGCAATTGAAAAGAAACTCTCAATCCTTGCCACTAATGACTAATAATTGCAAAGATATGAAAAACCTTTCTTTGAATTGTGTTGTGCAGGAAAACACGCTTTTTAATGCGACATCAGGAGTCATAATGAAGGTTTTTGAAGAAGCCCACGTGGCCAAGTAATTGGGGAGTCATTTCCCGAGCGTCAGCAAGCTTAACGACCACTGGTACGGATAGAGCCCGCCCGTACTGTCCGCCCGTACCAGCTGATGTTGGCCTCGTCTCGTCAAACCCTATGACTTTCATGAAGACACCTATATTTTTTGTGGCTCCAGCCGCTGGCTAGAGAGCCATCATTCTCAGATTACAACACAACACCACCAAAGGAGATCCACGCCATTGTTCATCCATTGTTGATCACTTCCATCATCCATCCCCTCTAGTAGCCATAGCCATTGCTTTGTACTTTAGAATATTTGATTTAAATCTAAGTATTTGTACGATGTTTTCTATCTCCGATCTATTTGTTATGAGTGAGTAGTCATCACGGGCTGCGGGTTGAGGAGAAACCTCGCAGCAATTATGTGCATCTAATTCATGGGAGTATTGTATTTTGTTTGCAATTGATATTTGTATCTTTTGTTTCTTTGTCTCTTGTCTCGATCTGTGGAGTTGTAGAAACCCAAGATCCCATAAATTGATAAAGGCTTGAGGTGAGATACTTGGCTAGCAGCGATCTATAGGAACCCTTGTGACAGAAAGGGTAATACGGTCTTTGCTTAGCAACCCATTCGTGATCACAATAACATCACCACTTAAAGCTCTGATCTGTGTTTTACACTTAATAATGGTTTGTAGCCCGTTGCATCGGTGTGCACTCGGTTGGATTAATAGATTATCGCTATGCCCGCTGCATCACGAGGGCTCTAGTAAATTAGGATGTGTTGCTCATAAGAGATTGTCTCTATTCAAACATTACACATGACTATGCTTATTATTATATTTTATCCCATATGATGTGTAACTGCAGGTGGATCTTTGATGCTGGCCTATCACCATCCATTGATTCAACCCATTACAAATTAAACTAAAATTTTCCGTTAAACTAAGGTAAAACAAAGAAACAAAGTCTTGTAGATGTGTCCTTTTATTTCCTTTTAGCATTGCTTTCCAGGGTTCGATTAAACCGAGGTATTCTAGGAAAAAAGCTATTATACTACATCCGTGAATCCGGATCGAAGGTATCACACTACAAAAGGAGGCCCAGGTCAGCTGAGAAAGGGGGGGAGAAAATAGAAGAACATGATGTGTTCTTCCCCGAGAACAAACTCTTTAACCATGTTTTCATCCACCAAATAGTAGACAGTTGTAGGATGTTGGGATCCGCACATCACAGACTGAACCTACGTAAAAAACTGTGTCTCCTTGTGTGATTTATGTTCTTCTAGCTCGTCTATCAAGCTCACCAGATGTTGCACCCCTGGCCGAACTAAAAATGGGATCATCCATCCCTGGTGTCAAAATCTAGGACACGACATGCGGTGACATAGTATACCACTTCATGGTGTAGTATGCAAGTCGTTGACATAACACCAATGAAACACTATTTCACCAGTATTACATCCCTCGGAGCGGTACAAAAGAAACATTGCGGGTCAAATATATGATTATAGATTACGACTCAAAGCTTTACAAAAGTTCTAGAGAACATCTCAAGTATAGATATGAAGAAAATTCTTACAAGGAATAACTATAAATAACAACTTATAAACTATACTAGGAATAAGTCTCCTTTTAATACTACTAGACTTCTCTTTGCGCCCCTGGGATGCAGCTAGCATGAAATTCGTTTGATGAGAAAGTATTTTTGATGTCCAAACATCATAATTTCGACATGTACGGTTGTACTATGTCACTATGTGGGCTATAAGTCTTACTAATATATAGCATCACATCCGCATAAGATAGTCTAAGAGAGGTAAAAGCTTGAATCTAAAAAATACATATGCAACATTCGCACGAGAATTGTAAGCATTTACTGCGTCTGGCCAAATTACATAAAAATAGATCAACAAAAAGCAGGCGCGTTGGAATTTCCCTTAGGACTCATAGGCCCATATGACTTAGAGACACTAAAAGCATCTCCACTAGTAATCCCTATATGGGCACCGACGGTAGCCTTTTTCGGCTCATATGGGGAGGAGCCAGATGTTCCCTAAATTTTGGGGAGGTGGTGTCCCTAGCCACACTCCCAATAAAAAAAATACGTTTTCTAATAATTTTGACAAACACTCCGTGGCCTTAGTGAGTTGCACGCCATGGAAGTCTACCATGTGATGAACCATTCGTTGATTTAGATATGTAGCTTCATACATAGATAAAACAAAGGGATAATCCTAATCGACTATGCCGCTTCCGTCTTCGTCATCGATGCTGTTCTCCACATCACTGTCCTCCTCCTCCATGTAGGAATCGATGTCGACGATCCCGACGACCTCCGCTCTCCTCATGAATTTTTCACGGCGTGCTTCCTTGATAATGGTGTAGATAGTAAGCCCAGGCATTGCCTAGAAGTGTTGCCTCCCTTAGGGGTTGCACAGATCCGGGCGGAGCTTCCATCGGCGAGCTCCGTGCAGCGCAAGCTTTGCCTTCTGCTCCTTCCTGAAATTCTTCGACCACTACACGCTCGTGGGAGAGTAGCAACCCATTATTATCTTCCGCTCTGGCAGCTGGCGGCGGTGCTCCTCGATCTATATGAGCTCGAAGCTAGCTAGAAGTCTCGCACGCGGTGGCAATAGAATGTCATAGTGGTCGAACATCACGACATCCTAGCAATTGAGATTTGGCCTCTCCTTGGCGGCGGTAGGAGGGGTAAGGGGTTCCTAGATATAGCGATAAAGGGTGAGAAAAATAGGCAGGAACCGTTGGAAAGGGAGAGAACAAAAGGGCACGCTGACGCGTTGCCAGTAGACAAGGTGCGTCGGCTCTAAAAACGAAGCACCTATCTCACTGTGGCCTGCCATGTTTTCGGCTCCATCCATTGCCCCCTGTAGCCCCCTGTGGGTTGGGATTGTCTAGGGGCACCGGATAACAAAATGGGCCGCATCGGCACCAAAAAAGAATTGGGGGGTTGGGCATTATTTTGAGTGCCGACACCCCTGGAGCCGCTTAGGAGGCTGCAGGGCCCCTAAATGGAGATTCTCTAAGCCCATCGAAACATTTTCAAGTTGAGTCCAGTCTATCTGAACAGGATGGACCACGAACCAAATTCTGTCTATGGCCCATTTGTGTCACCAAATTTCATTGGCCTGGTGGAGATGCCCTTACCGTTAAGCCGCGAATCTTGTGTTTTTCGTGTGGTGGACACCACAGATGTGAGGTTATCTACCATCCAATTAAGTCATATGCGTGTTTATGAAGATATGTCATAGACATTCCCCAGACACACCCGGAGAGTTCTCATAGTCTCATCAACATTGGCCAGAAGTGTGTTCCTCATAAACGTTGGGGACACGCCGGTAGGCAAGAAGTCAGATGACGTCTTCCATCTCTCGATCAGTCTAAATAGGCCCAATTCTCTGATAGTAGGACTCCTAAAACCTATGATGTTGTTGTGGTAATTTCAGTTCATTTATTGGCTTTACCAAATGGCTACCTATGGATTTATGTAGTTCTAGGTGGTGATGATGCTCATGTTTGGATTGGTCAAGTATTCGTTCAGTTTATTCAAGGTATAACCTAGATGTAATACTCCATTTGAATGATTTAATCATCCAAAGCATGTATGACCGAACTTTCTAAATGATGTTATTATAATTTTTTAGCTTAGAACTTGTGTATCTAAATTTTATTCAGTAGCAGAAGCTATGTTCATTATCAAACATTGATCTTGTACATTCCCTTGTAGATTAACTTATATACACATAATAAAAGGACTCCTTGCCAAATGGCCGAGGAAAATGGCCTATTTTAGTGATGGTGATTTGTGTTCGTGTTGAGCAAAGTCAGTTATAGTAACATTCATTTGGGATTCTGGTTGGGTTTAGAATTTGATATTGGCAACTATCCTATATATTCTAGCATAGTCAAATAAGACGATTTCTAGTATATGACTAGAAAAATTATCTAAATTCATTTGGTGTGCTTTGCATGTCTATCTTGCTTGCTCTTCTTGTACTATCCACATGACATAATACATTGAGAATGATTTATTAGATCCCTTTATGGTGGCTTATGCTACTTGGAAGTTATTGTTATGGTGCCTCCTTTGGAGTGTGCACGGAAACCCTCCTTGTAGAATGATCTTCTCCCATCTGACTAGCTGTACTAGATGGAACCATCTTTTTTATGGACTAGTGATTGAAATGTTTGGAACGAGTCCCTATTTATGATGCTAAGATTGAGACTCCAGTTTAAAATATTAATAGATACTACTGTTGCCTTTCAGCTCTGTGATGTGACTACCATAACATTTATGTCAATCTGAGAGTATTCCCACACCAAAAGCCTAATTTTCTTACATAATAAGAACACATAATACTTAGTGGCTTTTACTTCTTTGTGATGATCTTTCTTAGTTTTTCTAGGCAAAACTGAGAGAAATTCGTATCCTCCATGTACTCTGTTTAATTCTTGTTTCCAGATTCCCTTATGCCGTCGTGAACATATATGACACTAGATCTAGGTGATGTTATCAAGGAATTCCTACCTCCTGATTTTGGTAACTTGTTTTTCTATGGCTTATCCTTCGGGAGTTTGTTCTTCTGGACCCATAATAAACCTCCCTCTTGTGGATAGCCTGATCATCCTCGTTGTTTGATCTTCGTAAATCTAGTTACTATTTCGGCTATGCTGGTGTTGTTCTAAGGAATAATGCTTACATATATGTTCTAGCTAGTGTTTTTTGTAGCTAGATGATGGGTGAGCTCTTGGTCGGTTGGACTGATGAGAGGGAAACGTGGTGCGGCTAGGTGGTTACCTTGCTCATGTACTATTTGTACTTGTTTTGTGGTGGTGACAACACCATATGCCATGCATGTTGTGTGTGCTGCTTGAATGTGGCCCCACTCCTAGTACAAGTTTATAACTAACTTTTTTAATCTCGTTGTGCACACTACAGCTAAATATGGATAACCATCCTTATTTCCTTTCTTTCTTTACTACCAAGTGGATTAAGCTTGCTGACTACTACTATCTAGCTTGTCTTATATGGATGCAACAATTATTTGGCATAGTTAAATGGGCACTCTCTCCTAAGCAAATCAATTATGTCTTTTAAATAAGAATTGAGCTTTTGCTTGATTACCATATGGCATTTAAGTACTTATTATATATCAGGTTGACTACTGATCTTCTTAGCTAATTAGTTCTATTATTTGCTTTTTTACTTTTCTTTTATTTTCTTGAATTTAGCTAGTCTTAGGAGAGTGCCATATCTTGTTGTTTGTTGCCTTAATAGAATGGCTCAAATCTATGTTAGTTTTCCTTGGACTTTAATGTGCCTCTGATAATTCAATTGTGTAGCTCACAGAGACATTTCCTATTTGTTGCCTAGATTGGGTGGTACCCTCTTAGGTCATTAGTGGATTTTGGGAGTTCTTCCCAAAATCCCTAAGCTAATTTCATATATTGAATTGCCTCACCAATGGTGGGGCAAACATTTTAACATTTGAAAAGTATTTCTTTTGTTTTTTCTTGATTCATTTTGCAGGAAAGAAGAATGAGATAAGAGGAGATAAGGATTAGATTATGATTTCTTTTTATCATACTTGTAATTTCCTTTTTCTATTGCATTGTGTAAAACACTGTACTATTACCTTTGTAATAAAGATTGTTACGTTCTCTTATTGTTGTAATTTTCTTTTTCTAATTGGATATTGTACATTACTTTGTAATATTATATATATCTTCTTCATAAAGTTGAAACTTTCTTTTATATTATACAATTATAAAGACTTGCATTACTATAAAGCTTTAGAATAAATTTACTTTCCTTTTTGTAACTTATATTTAATTCTTTGAGACTTGTAGATTATTTTAGTACTATTTAAATAATAAAGAATTCCATTCTTCATTTAGAATTGTATTTATATTTTGGAATTACTTTATATTTATAATCCATTCTCATATTCCTATCTATATTCAAATATTTCATTTGATTATTCAATTTGAGTTACCTACTAAAACACATAAAAATTCAGTATAGGTCATGTCGAAATCCTTCGCACTTTCCATGACGTTTCCATTAAAATAAGAGAGATCTCGATACCTCTACACCTCATAGAGTTTTGCGTGAAAATTCTTCGGATTTTCTTATGCATGAATGTCATGCACACATGTGTGTCCTCTCTATTTCTTGCCTCTAGTCCTGGGATATTACAGTCTCTCCCCCTTAAACTAAACTTTGTCCCCGAAGTTCATACTTTCTTATGTTTCGAAATATAGAACTAACTTATGTGGATGATGGCAACTCTCCAACTCTGTGACTATCTTGAACGGAGATATTTGGTGTTTCTCTTTA